>JAUIMM010000069.1:5652500-6342500 GCA_031769625.1 Taudactylus pleione
CCTGAAAGTTCTTTGTTTTAAAGAGTCAGTTATGTTTCATCGCAATAAATAAAGTGATAAAGGCAACAAACTAGGATAAACTTGTGTGTAGGGAAAAAGAAAAATGTACACAATTATTTTGAACCTGGATGTTGGTTTGGAGGTGAAATTGTTTTGGCTTCATTCCCAATGTTGTACTGCTTTAAGCTTCAAACTGAGGGCCTCATTCACTATGTATCATTATTCTGCTTATACGCACGCAATGCAGTTGCTAATATCAGCGGTGATATGTAAATGTTTGCATTCGCATTGCGATCGCAGCCTGACATAAGGACGCCCACTTCCCCTTACTCACATCCGTATACTTGGGCAACATAGAGAAACAATCGGTAACATCGAGTAACATCGGACCCATGCGCACAGTTAGAGAAGCCCAGACTTCACTCAGGTATTGATTACTTCAGCGCACGCTATGAGGCCTCAGGCGGCGTCTGACATCGCAGTTGCTAATTTATGCACGCTCATGCAACGGCATTGAAACACACTGACTTCTTCTACTCCCACCCCAAACACACGAACCTCAGCACCAACCATCACACCCCGCTGTCATCTATGCCCTTCTACTGTATCTCCTATATATCTCGCTTTCTCCTCTGCTGCAGCCAGGCCTGTCAAGAGCCACGGCGGGCCTAGGTAAAAGGGGGCATGGCCTAATTGCGGCGGAGTGGCCACGCCACCTTTTAGCAAAAAAAAAAAATTTGCAGCACCGCGTTGGCAAGGGGGGCGCTCTGAGCCCTCTCAGCCCGGTGTATAACCAGTGGGGGGTGCAATCAGCTTGATCGCTCCCCCCACAGACATAGGAGACTGCTGCGGCTGCTTCTTAGCGGCTGCGAGAAGCCTCCCAGTGCAGCTCAGCACGCAGCAGCATGTGCTGGGCTGCTGTGATGTAAGGTGGGGGGAGGGGGGGAGAGGTGCCGCACCCGGGCCCCCGCCCAGCTCCTCCAGCAAGCCACCTGAAGTCTTTTCACCTCCATTGTACTACGCATGCAGCTGCCCTTTACTCCCTCCCGAGCATGCTATGAAATGTAATCCCGGACTTCGCCGCAAACCTCCACAGCTCTAACAGGTCAACAGGGGTGTCAGCAGCAGAAGCTATATGTAACACCCCCTAACCTGGGTATACATAAGAATGGGGTTTCTAGGTTCTTTCTTGGGTATAGGGAGGTAAAGAGGTAAGTAGACTGACTTTGGACAAGTATATTAGGTATTTTATTACAATAAAGAGATCATATCATGTCAATTGGCACTTTTACAATGAAAATTACAGGTTCAATTTCTATTACAATTCACAAGAATGACACAACAGATTATATTTTATTGTTCAGGAACACAGTCTCCTTGCTGTCACTAATATTCTTCTCCTCCTGCTGATGTCAAACGATTAATGCATGCGATTCACTTTAAGCAACATTTTAACTAAATACTTATAATCATTGCCCCCAGTGTATTTATCATACAGTAATGATTAAAGCTGCATACACACACAACGATTTTGTTACCAATGATTTTATGAGCGATTTTTATGAACGATTTTCTGTCAGATTATCTGTCAGATTGTTTAAAGTGTAATGAACGATTTTTATGAACTACAAACGATTTTTGAATATTCCCTTAATGAAAATCGTTCAGTTGACAAGTCTGACTGAACTACAAACTACAAACTACAAACGTGAACGCGCATGAACGATAATCATTCATTGTTTGACTCAGAAAGTGAACGATTTTTTCAAACGATTATCGTTAAACGTTATCGTTTAATGATAATCGTTCAAAAAATCGTTGTGTGTGTATGCAGCTAAAGAAATAACAGTCTCTATTTAACTAGTTTACATGCTAACTACTTTCCCAAGACTTTTTGGCCAGACTCCCTAATAGTTAATGAGCTTATATATACTTAAAGTCCTGTTGGTGTACACTACGTTGCCCGGGTTATTGGATGCTAGCACCGACTTTAAACTGTCACTAATGGAGATCTCTCCACTCTGAGTAGGTTAAATTGCTCATTCCTGTTGCAAATGTCCCTCTTTATTAATCCTGGATAACAGTCTCTGTAACTAGACTAATGCATCAACATTTGGCAACCATCCAGGGCGTTGTATTACAGTTACTGATGTTGCAACTTGTTGCTTTTTACCCAGCCACATGAACGGCTGGCTGGCTGTTCTCTTTATTACAAGTGTGGACACCGCTGAGGCTTTCCTTGGAGTCTAAACGGGTTTTATATGGCTCAATCTGTATGAGTCCTGCCCTTTTCTTTACACTGACTTCCCTGCTTATCCAACTTATCAGTATAAGTCCGCTGCTTTGGGGGACAATGTGACAACAGATTACTTGGTGCTGTTAATAGTCGCTTGTTAGGGGCGTCTCTCTTTGCTACTGATTGGGAAGATCTCTGCTGTGCCCTGCTCTGATGGGGCCATTGCAGCTGCCTAACAGTGGGCCATTGTTAATGGTTATCTGCGGGGGTGGTGTGTAATAAGTCTCTTACCACCGTGACCTCCTGGTTCCCTGCAGTGCCCGACACAGCCTCCAGAGGACCCAGGATAGACTCGCCTCCGTCTATATGCTGATCCCACTGACTCCGCCTCAGTCGCGCCGTCTCCCCGACAGGCTTCCATTTCCTGCCGTGAGTTCCCTTCTGCCGCCGCAATGTCTCTGGACCACAGCCACGACTTTCCTTGTCTCCGGATCGCCGCTCCTGTCCTCCGGTTATATCAGGTAAACAGCGCACCGGAGCTCTCTTCAGCTACCGCTACCTCAGGGACCTGCTGACCGTTCCCCTTTCTCCGGTCCCCACAGCGCAACAGGGGGGGGGAACGGTTTGCGGCCATTGCTCCTGGGACCAACTGCCAGTCGACACACATCCTGGACTTTTCCCTGCTCTCTCCCTAGAGTCCAAGCTAATGCTCCACCTGTCCTCACACGCTGAGTCCTGTGCTTCCCCTAATACTGCAGGGCCTCTCTGTATGGATGGCACCATCTTCTTCCTTCTATAGGGGCAGCACAGGCACACATGTACCCATTGACTGCTTTATCTGAGAACAATCTTCTTTAATAAAATACATTTATTTACATTTTTGGGGAACATTCATGACTTCACTTTACTTGGCACAGACTGTTTAACAATTACGACCCCCTAATTTCGGGTATCACATATACACTTCTGAGTGCAGGTATCACATTTACTTATATAATGTCTCTCAGTTGTGTCTTTAAGCGGCATACACAATACACAATAAGCCTTTTCACTGCTGTATACTTGCGGATGCCCAGTGTAGTGTTTACTTATATAGGGGCCTATTCATGATGTTAATTATCAGGGTCCGAACGGACCCCGATAATTAACATTCTAATTCGCCGCAGGCCACCGGAACAATTCAGCATTGCTCCGGCGCGGTGGCAGCTGGTGTGAAATCAGCTGCCCCCGCGAGCGGCTTCACTGCTCCTTTTCGGAGCAGTGAATCTTTTCACTGCTCCTGTCGGAGCAGTGACGGCGGTGCGCATGATACAAGTGTATGGGGCAGCGGGCCATTCCGGGAGAAGAAGGTAAGAAGGAGATATATGTGATACTAGTGTATGGGGACAGCAGGCCATTCCGCAAACAGAAGGTAAGTAGGAAATAACTGTGATACTAGTGTATGGGGACAGCGGGACATACCGGGAGAGGAAGGTAAGTAGGAGATATCTGTGATAATAGTGTATGGGGACAGCGGGCCATTCCGGGAGAAGAAGGTAAGTAGAAGATATCTGTGATACTAGTGTATGGGGACAGCAGGCCATTCCGGGAGAAGAAGGTAAGTAGGAGATATCTGTGATACTAGTGTATGGGGACAGCGGGCCATTCCGCAAACAGAAGGTAAGTAGGAAATAACTGTGATACTAGTGTATGGGGACAGCGGAACATTCTGCAAACAGAAGGTAAGTAGGAGATATCTGTGATACTAGTGTATGGGGACAGCGGAACATTCTGCAAACAGAAGGTAAGTAGGAGATATCTGTGATAATAGTGTATGGGGCAGCGGGCCATTCCGGGAGAAGAAGGTAAGAAGGAGATATATGTGATACTAGTGTATGGGGACAGCAGGCCATTCCGCAAACAGAAGGTAAGTAGGAAATAACTATGATACTAGTGTATGGGGACAGCGGGACATACCGGGAGAGGAAGGTAAGTAAGAGATATCTGTGATAATAGTGTATGGGGACAGCGGGCCATTCCGGGAGAAGAAGGTAAGTAGGAGATATCTGTGATACTAGTGTATGGGGACAGCAGGCCATTCCGGGAGAAGAAGGTAAGTAGGAGATATCTGTGATACTAGTGTATGGGGACAGCGGGCCATTCCGCAGACAGAAGGTAAGTAGGAAATAACTGTGATACTAGTGTATGGGGACAGCGGAACATTCCGCAAACAGAAGGTAAGTAGGAGATATCTGTGATACTAGTGTATGGGGACAGCGGAACATTCCGCAAACAGAAGGTAAGTAGGAGATATCTGTGATAATAGTGTATGGGGACAGCGGGCCATTCCGGGAGAAGAAGGTAAGTAGGAGATATCTGTGATACTAGTGTATGGGGACAGCAGGCCATTCCGGGAGAAGAAGGTAAGTAGGAGATATCTGTGATACTAGTGAATGGGGACAGCGGAACATTCCGCAAACAGAAGGTAAGTAGGAGATATCTGTGATACTAGTGTATGGGGACAGCGGAACATTCCGCAAACAGAAGGTAAGTAGGAGATATCTGTGATATCTCCTGCTTCACCTTCTTAATGAATGGCCCGAATACTTAATTGTCACAATTGCAAGTGAAAATGTGCTTTTTCACCTGCTTTTGTGACAATTAAGTTAAGTACAATCTTCAGATGTATGGTACAGACCTGAGGCATTCTGCTCCTCTGAGGCCAAATTGTAGTGCAGCGTTCCTCAAAATGTTCCTTGTTGGCTCCTTAAATGATGAATCAGACACCTCTTATCCAATAAGAGCAGTACCTCCTCCGCTCCCCAGATACAGTATCACTGCGGTTCCGCTTCCAGCTGCTGCTGTTTGGCTACTGACAGGGATACGGAGTCAATCACTGTTCCTCTCTGATTTTTACAACAATTTGAACGATTTCATCAACGATGAACGATTGAACGATTTCTGACAGTATTAAAATGAATGAAATTGCCCAAGTCTGTCCGCAAACACAGTCGATGTCAGATATCGTTGTCTGACACGCAGGAACGCGCTTCGTTGGGTGATGCATGCCGTACATGTCAAAGATATGAACGATTGAATGATTTTTACAATCGTTATCGTTCATATCTGATAAGAAATCTGACCGTGTGTATGTGAGATAAAGAGTATGGAGATGAAGTACCAACCAATCAGCTCCTAACTGTCATGTTACAGGCTGCGTTTGAAAAATGACAGCGAGGAGCCGATAGGTTGGTAATTTATCTCTCTGCAAGGCTTAGCAAATCTCCTGTGTCTTTGAATCAAGTTGTCAATCTAGGTGCCTTTGTTTTTGTCGTAAAGCTATTTTTCGAACATATAATATTGACGGTGTGTTCACCCATATTGGGGGGATGTTGTACCCTTACCTTTTTTGATTCTGACGCAAAACTTAGTTAAAAAACCCACCCCTTTGTTAATGCTTAAAACAATTCACGGTTTACTTACTGTCAAAAGTTTAAACTCACTTCCGCTATATGAAATACATTTTACATTTTCCAATCACATTCATCTGGAAGGAATCGGAAAACAAAGCCATAAAAAGCATATAAAATGCACTGAGTAGATTGTAAAAAGGCATTAAATGGAAAACACTCTATGGTCAAATAACCAACACAATTTGTTTGGCTGTTTGGTCATAAGCCATTAAATGCAGAAGCAAATGATAGTATATTTTTTAAGGATTCAGCTAATCTCTGCTCCAATGTGATAACAAACCCTTTGCAGCCTGGGGCAAAGAGACAAAAACCTCTTCTAACTTAGGTTTATTTGCAGCAAAGAAGAAGAAAAATCCCAAATGTAACCTCTCTACACTGTTTTTATTGTCATAGTTTAGTTGAGTCATTTACTTTGAAGCCCATTAAAATATTGGGTTGGAAAAAATAATATGTATCTACATTAGAGATCGGATTTCATAATTGCATTATGTGCTGAAACAAAAAGTGAAAAGAATATCTCTACAGGTGCATATAAATTGGCAAATGGGGGTCTCCGCTTCGGTGGGTGCTAAGCGTTGTACGGTGAGCGCAGCCTGGCAAAAACTGGTAACACCGGAAACATCTCTGGTTCTCATATTGATAGGTCAAGCTGAGATGATATTAAAGGTTACTTATGAAGGTACGGATAAGCTTATATGTTCGCAGACAAGCATCTATTTATTAGGAATGTGCACCGACCCCTGTGTTTTGGTTTTGGTAGGAAAAACCAACCACAAGAATAGCGAGCAGTTCATACGCTGTTCGATGTACTCGATTCATCTAATAAATAGCGGACATGACGTATGATGCGAACGGCCAGGGGGCGTTTTTTACAAAAAAACGTCCGCATGTTTTGTTCGCTCGTTCAGACATGGAGGCGTCAACAGACCGCAAAGAGCAAACGGTCAATTTAAATAGCCACCCCCTTTTTCTGAATGAGCGAGCGCAAATAGCGTCCGGCTCTGAATCAGACCCTCTATTCCCAACTCTGAATCAGGCCCTAAATATTTTACAAATTAGACATTTTTAATAACAGTTCAATTTGAAAATAAATAAATAAATAAATGCTTTACTTAAATAAATCATGTTATTAAATAATAAAGTATCCTGAGATGGTGACATTGGAACCTGGATTCCAGCTGTACTTTTACCGCTGCTATCTTTGCTAAATAGACTTCCTGCCAAAGAAAAAATGTGCTGTGTTCCTTGGTAGGACGTTAAGGTATCCCTTTGATACATTATTCTGATAAATATACTGTACTGTATGGGGAATAACACACATGGTTGTGCTGGCAAAGTCGCAAAAACTTTAAAGTGATACAGTATGGTGTTCAGTGCTTATACAGTATATCTTAACAGAAGCTTTCTGTGGCTGAGGACTCTATTCATATAGAACAGAAGTGCGGGACGGTAATTATCACTATACTGTATATTGAATTATATAATGATGCCTTGCGTTCCAGCATCTGTCACGTCAGTGGGGGCAAATGGGGCGGAGCAAGTGGTGAGGACAGGGAGGAGGCAGGATCATAGTAAACTTCTCTGCTCTTCTTACTCAGCAAGCCTTGTGTACCGTCATTACGCCATCCGGGGATGGCGATATTTTTTTGAGCAGAGAAACGGAAAGCATACTATTGTATGGGAAAGCGATGTATACTCTAACCAGGGGCACTGCTGGGAAAACCTGAGATTTCTCCATGGTAAGCCCTCCTCTGAGTATAATGAAGAGGTGAAACGCTCTGTTATCAGTGAATCAGTGCATTCCACTTCTTCATGAATAGACCTATAAAGCCCTATTGGTAATTACTGTAACCGTGTCATTGGGAAAGTGAGCATTAAGCACCGTATCCTGCTGTGAAATCTGATTATGTCATTTATTTTACTTCCACTATTTTCTCCTCTCTTCTTGTTGTTCTCTCTATCTGCCCTATTGCTGATGGCAGGGCCAGCTTCAGGCATGCTCCGTGTGTGCGGCCGCGCAGGGGCACCGTGGTCCAGCTGCAGAAGATCCCCGCCCTCCACCCACCTGCTGCCATTATTATTTTATGCTCAAGGGGAGGGCGCAGTGAGGGAAGGGGCGGAGGGGGAGCACGGGACGGCGTTGGGTGCCGAGACACCTAGTGCCGGCCCTGGCTGATGGTGTCTACTCACCACCACTCAGGTTAGACTAGGAGGTTAGGGCTAGATAGATAGATAGATAGAGAGATATGAGATAGATAGATATGAGATAGATAGATAGATAGATAGAGAGATATGAGATAGATAGATAGATAGATAGATAGATAGATAGATAGATATGAGATAGATATGAGATAGATAGTTAGATAGATAGATAGATAGATAGATAGATAGATATGAGATAGATAGATAGAGAGATATGAGATAGATAGATAGATAGATAGATAGATAGATAGATAGATAGATAGATATGAGATAGATAAATAGAGAGATATGAGATAGATAGATAGATAGATAGATAGATATGAGATAGATAGATATGAGATAGATAGATAGATAGATAGATAGATAGATAGATAGATATGAGATAGATAGATAGTTAGATAGATAGATATATATGAGATAGATACTGCAGATAGATAGATAGATAGATAGATAGATAGATAGATAGATAGATAGATAGATATGAGATAGATAGATAGATAGATATGAGATAGATAGATAGATAGATAGATAGATAGATAGATATGAGATAGATACTGCAGATAGATAGATAGATAGATAGATATGAGATAGATAGATAGATAGATAGATAGATAGATAGATAGATAGGTAGATAGATAGATCTGTGTACAGAACAGGATTCCCAGGGCTTGCTTTGTAATAGTAAGTATCCCTCTTGTGAATGCTCAACTGTATGTATCTTATTGACAGATGCCTATAATTTGGTAGGTGCATAGCTGAATGTGAACAAAGAGGTTAGTCCACATGTTGATTCCAAACCAGAGTAGGTTTTATTGAAGATAACAGGAGACAGGATAGGTGATAGAAGATAAATGGCAGTCAATGCAATAAGGTAGCAATTACTAAAATAAGGTAGTAAGAGATGTGCGGTACGGTTCTCCAGAAATCCGAATTCACCATAATTTTGTGAATCGAGATAAATCCAAGTCATGGTTCTGATCTCCTGAGGGGGTCTGGATAAATCCGAGGCTCAGTTCTGATCTTTTACGATTTGGAATTTGGATTTTAAATCTGAATTGTCGGGTTTTGGATTGCAAAAATGACATGAAAAACACTTGAGGGTGGTTTTGCAAAACATAAACCACAGCACAAAGATGAATCCAGATCCAAAACCAAAACACAGGGGTCAGCACACATCTCCAGTAGTAATCCCTCTTGAGCTAAGTACAGTACAGCTGTACAGCGCTGTGAGGGTTGAGTACAGGATGCCAGCACACAGGATCCCAGGGGTTAGAATCCTGATGCTGGCATCCTGACAGGGTAAGTATACCGACACCTATCGGTGAGTACCCTCCCCGCTGCCTCAACCTAACCCACACCCCAGTGCCTAAACCTAACCCCCCACAGCCTAAACCTAACCCTCCCCCCCTTGTGCCTATCCCTAACCCTCCCCCCTAGTGCCTAAACCTAACCTCCCACCACAGCCTAAACCTAACTCTCTTCCCCTAGTGCCTAACCCCTAACCCTCCTCCTAACCCCAATACTTTCCATTGGGTTGCCAGCGCTAGGAGTCTGACAGGTGTTAGGATTCCGGCGCTTCCCAAATCTAAGAGCCAGCATCCCGACTGTTGGTATTATGACCGCATCCCCACTGTGAAGCTCCAAATACACAGTGACAGTCTTGTGGACATGCAGACAATTTATAGAGCCAAGTAAACAAGTCTTGCACCTGCAGTCTAATTGGTTGGCCTTTAAATCTGGTGGCTCAGACATGTGACAAGTCATGCACTTTAAACATGTGATGTTATTGCGGCTGATGAGAGAAAATATTCCTGCAGCCTTGCCCTACTAGAGTGGGCAACAGTGAATGTCTGCAGGCAGAAGGTACTGCTTAAACAGTGTGGCACTTATATTAAGGGAGATAACTCCGCAGTGTTACCCTGCTAGAATGGATAATGGGAGTTCGGGGGACATATGGTACTTATTAGACGCTCAGATAGCTCTCCACAGGGGTCCTTGTGTGGGCACAAGCTCATGCCTGTAGTCTTTGATCACTAGTCCTTCCATAGTGTTTCATCCAGCAGAGGTTCTATGAAGCCTGTAGTCTAAGACCACTAGGGGTCTATTTACTAAGCCTTGGATGGAAATGAAGTGAATGGAGATAAAGTACCTGCCAATCAGCTCCTAACTGTCATGTCGCAGGCTGTGTCTGCAAAATGACAGTTAGGGGCTGGTTGGTTGCTATTTTATCTCTGTCCACTTCATCTCCATCCAAGGCTTAGTAAATAGACCCCCTAATGAGGTAACCATCAGTATGTGTAGTAAGACATAGCGGCTGTGGTGTACCGTCCATTTACTATAACCACTGAGTTACCGGGGAAGTTAATGAGGCACATTTTATTCACTCATATCGGCTGCAGCTTGGCTGTTCTTTAAAAATATATATATTTTTGATAGATGCCTCTTGTAGAGTCCATTTCACATCTTGGGGTAGATTTACTAAAGCGTCTAGAAATGAAAAGCATTGGTGTTAACAACCAATCAGATTCTGCTTAGCTATCATTTCGCTATTGTAGCCTAGAAATTGATAGACATTGGAGGAGATGTATTAAACATTGGAGAGATAAAAAGTACTAACCAATCAGCTCCTAACTGTCACTTTAAAGGCTGTGTTTGAATAATGACATTTAGATATTGTTTGGTACTTTCTCCATTTTATCTCCCTCATAATGTGATTGGTTGCCCTGGGCAACACTCTGTTTTACAAGCTTTAGTAAATCTACCTATTTGTGTCTGTCAAAATCTCTATAAGCTACTGCAAACCAATCTTCATCTCTCCACTACCTAACATAAGCCATTAACAGACCACCACACAAATGGAGGGGACAATTCAGACACCTCAATAGTACCAAAATGACTTGATAATTTGCTCTATACAGCAGAGTTCATGTACAGTAATTCAATATTTTTCTCAATAAATACAGAGTTCATTATTTGCCTTCTATGGTTTCCATCCCTGGTTCTAATTTTTACCATCAGGCTGTCCCCTACTAACAGATATTAATCCACACGAGGTCCTGTATAAAGTCTATCAATCCATGAACTCTATCCTAAAGCAAACCAAAAACATATGACAAATATCACACGGATAACACATCACGTTGGACAAAAGGTTTGGCCGTACCCTATAAACCCCTTGTATTGGTGCCCTTCCCAAAGACTGACAGTACAATCTATAGGTTCTTCTCATGCTATGAAACAAATATCTCCCTTGGGATGAGATGTATCGAAGGTATAATTTCCGTAAATCCTCCGAAAAAGTGCCATGCTAATATTTTTCAGGGGATTACCGCAGCACTTATGGATCCCGTACATGTACATTTAGGGTCCGCAGCAGACCCTCAATAGAGCAGACCCTGTAGGTTCCTATGGGGCTGTTATCTGGCTTTAAGTAAGTTACACGTTCTTTCGATAGCATTAGCTATTCCAGCCTATAGGTTCATATCCCCCATAATTCTGTTACTTGCCACTTGCGCAGGCCAATGGCAGCCCATGTACATTTCAACTGCCGGGTTGGAAACACCAAAATAACTTAGTGCCGGGCACAACCTGCTATCGGAAGAGGTTTTGTAGCAACAATGGAATATATAATTGATCACAATATAATTGCGTTCAATGATACATCTCCCCCTTGATCTTTGAAATGATTTTCCTACAGCACTTGCAGCGTGTTCTTCCATTTTCCATACTTCCCTGCTCAAACCAGCTTTACCAGGTATTTGGTCAGATAGTGGACAGCAATCATGCCAACTCCTCAGAATGTCAACACGGTTCAACATGTCAGCATCCTTAGAATGACGACAAATTCACAATGTTGATATCTGAAATGTCACCATGTGAAATGTCGACATTCTGAGGAGGCCGACGGTTACAGTTATTCGCGCTCGGAAGGGTTAGGCAGCGGGGGGGTAAGGTTACGGGTAGGGATTGGAAATAGTAATAGGGGGCAGAATACTCACCAAAATGCAGCTGCTGAGATGTCACTGCCGGAACTATTCTGCACGTGACTAAGAAAAACACAGATAAACCAAGTGACATCTGTAAGTAAGGGATAGTATCAGGATCCTGCAGATACATGCATACTCAGTACAGCTCCAGGATGAAATCAGTCTATGGCCCCGAGCATGATTAGCTCAATTTCCATGTCTTCCCATTTCTTCCACCACTTGTGACAATACTACCTGCAACCATAGGGCTTGTCCCCGGCTTACCATGACCAGTGTACATTTGCTAGTTTAAAATGTATTCCTCTGTCGGGTATTCCAGCTCCCTGCTATCCTTATATATAAATAGATCTGACTTGTGCATAAGACCTGAGGGCAACTAAGTATCGGTAAACATATCTGGCATTAAGAAAACAGTGAGCTGCTAAAGGCAGTAACTTTGTCACTTGTATTTTTAGTGTTATGCACTCCCCTGGACATGACACGGAGCATTATAAATCAATAATATAATATGGAAACCAGATTAATTTCCACAACATACTTTACTGCCTATTAAACACAAAACATTGAATTGGTCACTGCATTATGCGATGCCATGGTATAAACGGTACAAACCTGAGGCACAATCTGCCTTGTCGGGTGGTATCAGATTGTCACCAAGCTGGCTTCAAAATTGGGTTGTTGATTTATTTATTGGACAGTCACAAAACATGTACTAACTCCGAAGTTACCTTTATTTTTATAGATGAGATGCAGACAGTTAGGATGTTGTAACCTGACGGATACACAGTAAGACTATTCTGTGCACAAAATGAGCGTTACGTTAACCAGTGAAGGGGGCACCAGCAGTGTGCGTGTAAACATCAAACTACTTAAAGTACAATTTTATAATTGTTCTGGGTTTTTTTTAACTATTATATGCTGAGATAAACATTTCCTAGGTGTCCTGAATTATTCAAGATTTTGATACCTAGGGCGAAAAAAAAAAAAAAAGAAACGGGCAGAAAAATAAAAACATAATTACCACTGAAGCAAAGGTCGAAAGGACAACATTGCCATCAATTTATAATGCACTTTACATTAAGGGTTGTTTGCAGACTACTCTTATGACATTAGCTTGAGTCGCGAGTGTTAAAAATACACCGCAAGCCCGTTAACCACAAAAGGAAACGGTAGAAGTGTTAATTTTTAAGCAAGTTTGACAAAGATTGAGTCTCACATGACAAATTCTATCAGGGAGACAGGATTCTGTCGCTGGAAAAAGTTTAAACATTAACAATTTCTGTCAGGCTGTTGACACAATCTTGCCAGACATTTCCCCAGATACAGAGATGACTGCTGGCATTTGTCAACAATTCTGTCACAATAACGGCAATAAGGCCATGTCTTGGAGAGTGACAGTTTGGGCTATGTGCTCCCCTGTGCAATAGCCCAGGTGTTCTGAAGGACTGTGGGAAAACCCATATATTTCTGCATTGTCATTCGTTTATAGCAGAACACAGCGAGAGAATGAGCTGTCACCCCAAATCCCATGATGCCGCGCTGCTTAGCATAACTCTACTGTGCAGTCCAGGGTCCACTGGTCCTTCGGTCTGACAGATAATTAAGAAGCAGTAGCGTTTTCTAGGTGTCTATTGTTGAGAATTTGCATTTTAGCCAGAGGCGACCAGTAATAGAAAAAATACAGGCTGGGAAGATGGTAAAAAGCCAATTAGTCAGATGGATGGATGGCTGACTGACAGCTTTCTAGAATCACTACCTTATATTTCATGATACATAGCAATGCAGTTTTCTACAAGAACCAACTTTTGTAGACTGATAATCTATATATAGGGCTTCAAAAATTATTATTTTTTTTTTTGCAGAATTAATTTGATTTTTTTTTTAAGTTAAATAAAAATCTATCGTGCCATTTACATTTGTCATCAAGGCCATATTTTCGAAGAGGATACAAAGAGAATCTGCTAACTTTGGAAGCCTTAAAAATTACAGGCAATTTATTAAAGTGCCAGCACAATTGCCTCTGAGACTCTGCACATACAACTAATTAATATATTATAAGAGGTGCCAGCATTGAGCATTTTGTTGCAATACCTTCTGCAAAAAAACCCCCCCTAAAAAATAGCTCCACCGTTCTTGGAAAAAAAATCACATTAAAATGTATTATTTTACCTGGTTTTCATTTGAGTTATTCAGATAGAATAGAGATACAGTATCCGTGACACTAGATGATTTAATGTAAATTATCTTGGATGTTATCGTTCTACAATTTACTATACCACAGTGTAGAGGTATCCTTGACGGGAGTGTGATGATTATATTTTTTGTATATGTCTGTTATTGTAAAAAATACAATATAGTATTGCACTTGTGTACATAAGCTGATAATAATGTGTAATGTGATTATTTTTAGTAAATAAAAAAAAATAGGCTAAATTCTTTCAAATTAAAAAAGTTATATCTGCAACTTATTGAATCAAGACATCCTAAACATTATAAAAAAAAACATAACATGCTGACAATTTCAGTAGCAGTATCAACTATTGCTGTTATTTTTTTTTCTATTCTGTTCATTTTCATTTGAGTGATAAACAATAGTAGAAAAGCAAAAATCAGCTAGAGTGATGTCAAAATTCAAAATAAATAAAGTGATATTAAAAGAAACGAAAAATAGAAAAAGCAAAATGCTTCTGTGTTCAGTTCTAAAAAGTTCAACGGATTCAATAAATAAGTATTGATTGTAAGCTTACAAACAGGTCCTTCATAACTCTCTGTCTGTTATTCCCCAGTCTCTTTTTATTACTTTTTTATTCCCACTCCTAAAGTGCAAAAGAATTTGCTGCCGCTACATAAATACATGTTAATAAATAAATTGATGCGCAGTCTAATTATAACACTCTTAATTTCCCTTAACCTGACCTCTTAAATATAAATTATAATGATCGATGTCAGTGCTGATAATAATGATATCAAGTAATAGTTCAAAATATGCCGTAAAAGTTCAGTAAGGTAAAGATACAAATGTAATTTGTAATAAAAAAAAACAGCAAAAAAGTGAAAACACGTCTATATATCTAAAATGATTAGATTTTTTTGAAAGCATCGTAGCTTTTTCTGATTCTACAATTAGATGACTTGTTTCTTTAGGTGCATTGCAAATGATAAATGAATATTAATGAGAGCACTATCGTGGGGTTATTCAGCTATCAGAGGCAAACAATAAAATCCCCCTCATTGGGCGTATTTCAGAGGTGGACGCTAACGCATGCGCTTCTGTGATCCCGTATGCAGCGGTTGTGCTATAATATGCATATGTTGCAGTCGCCGCAGTATGTATTGTGACGCCCACTAGCGGCATCCAAGTCCAGCCATTTGCGTACACAAAGGCACCATCGGTCGCAGCATCGAAGTTCTGAGCAGCTCTATGGTTGCTCAGAATGTCCATCGGAAGTAAGCTTCCAGAGCCATAACCACTGTATATAAATTTTCAGTCGCAAACACAGACACGCCCCCGAAACGGTCACCAAATGTCTATGTTTAAGTTGCCACCCCCCGTTACCTCCCACAAATGGTCCCTGTCTGTCAATCATACTGCGCCCAACTCCACACTGCGACCGACATCGGTAATGAAATTTGGCGCATACATAGTGCGACTCATACACATACGCAATATAAATAAATGCGCAAGCATCAACATCACGTCCACCACTGAGCCAGGCCTGTTGTCACTAATTTTGCAGCCTGCCATAAAGTCAGGAATGAACAGTGATTGATCCATAATTACACTGGGGCAAGAATGTGTTTTTCTTCAAACAGAAAACATATATTTTTACTTTCAAATTGTCCTTAGCTCGAAACTTCTTGTCGCAGATGTATCTTCCAGATTACCTCTTTACTCTGGGTTTGTAAAGTAACAGGGGAAGTAACAGTTTTAATGTTGCAAGTGCTGTTTGAGCAATCCATTTTATTGTTATGTGTGTAGTTTTTTTTTCCATTTGGATAAATAGATTAGAAATGTATCAGGTATAGGATGAAATGCAACACTCAGTGCCAACAAGAAGAGGAGTTCATGCACTCTATATTGCTACACACCAGTCAGTAAAAGATGGCAAGGGCAGTGCAGTTTATCCATAGTTCTCTCTGCTCTCGGATAACTCGTGAAATGTCTGCATTCAAAAATGTTGATATGGTTGAAATGTCCACAAGCTCAAAATGTTGACATTTAACATGTCCACACCAGAAACTAGAGATATGGTTATTTGCTTATTTTAGCCTAATCCTAACCGCTAACCTTAAACCTAAACAATAACCCTAAGCCTAATTCTAACTCGAAAACTAACCCTAACCTTAACCCTAAATCTAAGCCTAACCTCTAAGCCTAACTTGAAACCTAAGACTAACACTAACCCTAAACCTAGCCCTAACCCTAAACCCAAGTCTAAACTCTTACCCTAAACCTAACACTAAACCCTAACCTTAAACCTAACTCTAACTCTAAACCTAACCCTAGATCTAAGACAAACTCTAAACCTAACCCTAACAACTAAGCCTATCTCTAAACCTAACTCTAAACCTAATCCTAACCCTAGATCTAAGCCTAACAGGTAAAGCCTAACTCTAAACCTAACCTTAAACCTAGCCCTAAACCTAACCCTGAACATAACACTAACCCCTAAACCTAAACCTGACCCTAACCCTAAACTTAATTCTAACCCTAACCATAAACTTAACCCAAAGCCTAACCCTAACCCTATACCCACCCTAAATCTAACCCTAAACCTAATCCTAACACTAAACCTAACCATAAATCTAAGCCTAACCCTGAACTTAACCCTAAATCAAAGCCTAAACCTGAATTTAACCCTAAATCAAAGCCTAACCCTAAACCTAACCCTAAACTTAAACCTAACCCTAAAAATAAGTTAAAAAACCATGTTAAACATCGACATTATGAACATGTTGACATTGTAACCACGTTGACAATTTGGAGTGTCGACATATTGGTTGTCAACCTAAAGTCCATGTTTATGTGTCCGGATCCCATTTTAAATGCAGTAAACATACAAGCTGATGGTTATAATTGTCCTCAGTACTGTGCGAATTTTTACGCAAGTCCTTCACAAGACAAAAAAAAATATGCCTCCTAAGAGGTGCATGTGGCAATGTGGCTTTTTCATAGGTCCGTATCTTTAGGGGGTATGCTACAATTATATGTGCAGTACGCATCCTTTGATCTATACTTATAAATGGAATAGGAGAAAATATTGAGACAGCAGAAACAAAATAGCCTTTTTTGTTTTTTCAGTGCTGAGGATGGTTTGCTATTGAAGTCCTAATTTACATCTATTACATCATCTGAGAATTTACAAACATTCACTTATCTCTGTGATGTCATATTATTAATAATAATAATATCCTTTATTTGTATGGCGCCACAAGGGGTCCACGGCGCTTTACAGTGTACATAAACAGGAACAGTATAAACACAAAAAAGCACATGACTTACATTACAAAACATTGCAGAACAAGGACAATGTTTATAAACATTGCCATATCGGCAGTCAAAGTACCCAAATCAGCAGCAGGACAGCCGAACCCAAAGGTTTGGTGCCATTGTTGGCAGTGAGATGATGGTATAAAGTGAGGGAAGGAAAAGAACAAGAGGAAGTGAAAGACAGGTGACACAGAGGAGAGAGAAAGTGAGCAAGGAGTACGGGGAAATGAGTTAGGAAGAGCTGGAAGACTTTGATGAAGTAGTGAGTCTAAAGAGTCCATTTGAAGTTTTGTAGAGAGGTGGATAGTCTGATAAGGAGGGGGAGAGAGTTCCAGTGGTAGGGAGCAGCACGGGAAAAATATTGGAGGCAGGAGTGGGAGGAAGCGTTGTGGAGTAGTGTTGGTAGTAGAGATCCCAGTGGGGTTGTGAAGTGAACACTTTTGGTCTGGGCAACATAACTGTTGGGTCGGGTGAACGTTCGTTGCATTGTCGCTAATTTGTCTAATCCACATGAAGTTGATATGCTGAAATGGAGCCAGTCAGTGTGCTGTTTTGTGACTTGTTACATACTTGAAATTCTCATTAGGGAATCTTGTACATGTGTTTCTTTCACTACCCTGTCATAACTGACCCTTAGCTACAGGAATGAGTATTGTAGTACACCTCGTCTCTGAGATGCTGTTGGAAAACCATCTCTGGGTGTGTTCTTTATGTTTCCTTATGTTTACTTAAGCTTCAAAGGTATCAGCGCCATCACGGGTACATTCTTCTGGTAGATGTTTGGCTGAGCGGCTCGCTCAGTGAAGCCATTGGTCAGTGGGTACGTAGGGCTGTTGGTTGATGGGTCAAGGACCCAATCATCAGCAAACTCTTTAAATTTCCAGCTCATATATTGCACTGGATTATCTGTAATTAGCTGCTGTGTGCTGTACAGCAAAGTGTTTCTTGACTTGGGAGGTGATTAGTAGTATCCTGGTGAGACTAGGCAGGTGATTGATCTCTAAGGGGGTTCTTTGGGTTACAGAGCTCTGAGGGTGTTGCATGGTGCTCAGGCAGTCTTTGCGCTTTCAATATCGTTGTGTGTCATGGACCAGAACAAAGATTCACAAGCTCTCCAATTAGTAGCCTCGAGGCCAGGGTGCCCTTGGTGCAACTGTTGTTTATAGTATTTCTTGATAGTATATGATAGCATATGGAATAATTAACCTTTGTGAACTCAATCCTCATAAAACATCAGTGCCCCTGACAGAAGGTGTAGAATGGACCCAGGTCCTGCAGAAGTGCTCTGCATAACAGTGGCCAACCTTGAAATATATGATCTCGGACAGATTTTGGCAGAATGTAAAAAGAAGTCTTGGGCGCTAGTCAAATAAAAGGTACATTTTAATACATATTCACAATACAGAAAAATAATAAGAGATGCATAACTGAAAAATAAAAAATAAAAAAATAAAAAAATTAGAACCTGAAAAATAAAAAATAAAACATAAAAATAATAAAATAAAAGTAAATAAGGACATATAAATATACAATCGAGCAAATATAATCAGTATGCACCACTATTAGTATGGTACTGTATAAACAGAAGATCAGCTCTTGAATAGATCAGGTATTATTGCTAAGTAGCTCACATAGATCCCGTAAGGAAAAAAATTCTGGCTTGTAATATAAATGTCATAAAATGTCACATTATGACTCCATTTAGCATAGAAACTTGATATCCTTGTTATGAAAACATGGCAAATTCACAAGAGTCTAACAGCACAAATCTCAAAAGAATTTGTTTCATGTGCCGCTCTTTGTAAATAGATCCAATTTAGACACTTTGTAATTGATAAGGCTGTAAAGTTCACACATGGGTTGCCGGTAGTAATTTAAAAAAACATGCATGTATTATAAAAATCATCTCATTCACGTGAAAGGTAAGGTAAAAACCCCAAGGGTATCCCTTCTCTCAGTCACGATGCTGCCCGCTCAGTAAGGCAGAGGGATTACCAGTCGCGATGTTTCCAAATGTTTCCAAATGGAGCAGGGAACCACAGTCAGAGGGGACGGCAGCCCAGAAACCTTCAGCCTTTAGTCCGGTGGGCACTTGTTACGCGCTTCTCCGCCTCCAACCCATCAGCGGTTTCCTCAGACAGTGTTAGCGCTTGGTTTCTTCTTTTTATTAGATTTTGGCAGAAGTCATCAACCCGAGTTTAATTTCTGATCTTCCTCATCAAGTTAGATATCCAGTTGGATAAGAGGCTTTGTACAGACATGACATGGAATTTATCATCCTGAGTTACACTGTACTGTAGATCAGTTGTAAGTGAGCACTAGACAGAGCATCAGCTACAAACAGTTCCTTGCTGTGCTTGTAAATTACATTGAAATTGTATCTTTACAGTTCCAACCTTATCCTCTAGGCCCAAGAGGAGCAGTGTCCGCAGGATGGGGATCAGTCACTAAATGGTAATCAGCTGTAACCAAGCGATCATAAATGAAGTCATGTCATTTGCTGCAGAAAAATACTAAGGCTAGGGGGTAAATTTACTAAGATTCGAGCTTGGTCAAGGTGACAATCTCGGGTGAATTTAGGCGTGTTTTTCATCTGGCAAATTTACTAAAGGCAAACTTGGGTGAGTTTGGGAGAGATTTCTCTCTTCTCACTCGGGTGAGATCGCAAACTCGAAACTACTCACCATCGGGCAAACTCGGAAGTACTTTTCCTGAAAAAGATGCCACTCGGGAATTTACCAAGAATTGAGATCACAATCTCGGGTGAGATTGTAGCAAACTCGCAGAGAAAATGAAGTTTCAAACACTCACCCTTTGCTTTGGTTGGTCTGCTTCAGGGCATCGCATTATAACACATTTTTCCTTTTATGCACATTTTAACACTTTTACTGTTTGTTTATTATAGTTGTATTTCCACTTCTCCATCCTATATATGCAGCCGTAGCTGCTCTTACCTATTTTACTTTACACTTCCCCTTTCTCATTAGAGCGCTGCCCTGGGGTGGCTTGGCTGAGCTGGTTTGGGGGTGTCCTGCGCTCTGGATTTGAATCCTACTATGTTAGGGACCTACACTACAGAGGTTACCTGGATATGGTGGGTAGGCCGATAACCTTGGCCATGATTATGCTAAAAACCTCTGTTTATTTATTACAAAATTTAATTGCATAATGTTTTTATATATAATTAGTAATTTGGGGTTGTGCACCTGTGATTTGTCTGTTTCTGTGCCATTATTTTTTTTAATACATGTAACCCATTTTTTACACTGATATGTGCAGGCTGATTGCTCAGGAGAGTTTTGCAGAGAGAAAACACTGCAATCTTGGGAGGAGAGGGGGGGTAGAAATCTCGATCTGCTTCACCATCGACCAACTCACTTTCAGCTAAACTCACTAAGTTCTTAGTAAATTTGAGAGTTTAAAAACGTGAAAATCTCCCAAGTTTTGGCGAGGCAAAACGAGTTTAAAAAAAAAAAAAACTCGATCAGACTTGAATCTCAGTAAATTTACCCCTAATAGTTCTTTCTCTATATGGGCATAGCAAGATTTTGGTTTTTGCAGGGACCTGGAAACAAAAATGTATTGTTATCCGATTTGAACATATACAGCATCTACAGTAGCTCATGTTATGTGGTGTCAGCAGACAATACTGGTTGTTGCACATAAATGACTGTATTGAAGGACAGGAGTATTTGTTCACTTTTATTTGCATGTTGCAGTCGCTGCTTTGTGGTGATCCTGCCAACGCCATTCTATGTCTCCATGGAGCAACTGCTGCAGAGACACTGTCACCTCACTTTAATGAGGGGAAAAAATTGGACAGGTAATTAGCTATTCCCAAGAATCGCTGCAGTCCAAACATGTTCTCTGAGGTTGGTATTTGTCCTATTGCTGTAGTTTTATACCCTACTTAAGTTGCTTCATTCTGACACACATTTGTCTGGCATGAGTTTGAGGTGTATTGCACATACTGTATTGATTCCAGGACTAGGTGTAAACACTCATCATGTTTCGTTGTGGTGCACCCCCACACCACTGATACTTCACGATCCATGGTCAGTTCATATGGTAAGGGCAGGATGGAACATGGTTGTCATGAAGGTAATAAGCTTAGATGACTCAGTGTAGAGAGAAACCTTCCACAAGGGTCCTAGGCCATTGTGCTTCAGGCATGTCAACGATTTCCCATTCTACGGTCCTGAGAGGGTGGTCAGGCCATAAGGGTGCCTTGTTGAGGTGAACTTGATCGATACATATTTTGACAGTACCATACTTTTAATTGGTTCCATCATGGACAAAAGCCACAAAACCCACCGTGCCGCCTCCCCTACAGAGACTATGACCCCCAGTTTGGTCGTGCGGTCTAGATCGGCAATGTTATTAACCTAAATAGCCACTGGTTTGTGTCTCAGTGCACAAATTCTCTGAGTGACTGACTCATCTAAGTGTTAAATCACTGGAAGCTCGCCAGTGGTGGCAGAATCAAACAGGTCACTGAATTTCTTACATTTTGGATTGTCTTGCTGTACTAAATGCGCTTCTGATCCTAACTGTATCAGACCATCTTGGTACTATCAGATAGGCCCAGCAATGGTTTAACATCAGACTTGACCTTTGTATTACGGCACATGTGAATTCCACCATGGCCACACCCAAAGTCTTCATTATCTGACCTTCATACTCTACTAGGTCACTGTAATTGTGTGGTCAATGTGTGCATGGGAATTCATTTTGAGTAGGAGTTCTTGTGATTGGTCATTACATTTAGCACCAATTTCAATTTTTTTCTTCATGACACAGTCACTGAGCGTAACTTGGAGGCTGGTGGTAATTTTGCCTCTGATTTCTGCGGCAGTCCCTCCACTTACAACTGCAAAGCATCTCCTGTAGGTTTCTATTGGGCCGCTAAGCTGTCACATTTACCAAGCACCGGAATGTGAAGCATTCTAGAGCTTAGCCCCAGCCGCTCACCTCTATTCTTTAATCACAATGGTAGACCTGAACCGGGAAGCATATTGATAGCGTAAGCTATGACTGTGATTAAAGCTCTTTTCACGTTGTGAATTTACATACAGTAATATCATTATATCCACGCCAGGCTTCAAATGCCGGATATGATAAATCAGCCCCTGACGGACTCCGGGACTGATTCAGCAGAGGACGGAATAGCAAAGTCGCACACAAGCAGCTTTGCAACTCCATCCTTGCAAATATGCAAATGCAGCAGGAGGAGACCGACACCTCCTGCTGTATTTACAATCCCAGCACTGCTACCGAGGTCACAGGCTGGGATAACCATTGTGACCATTGGTCGCGATGGTGGACAGTGCCAGCCAGCTGAGTAAGCCTCAGTTTACTCAGGCTGGCCGGCTTGCGACGCCAGGAAACTGCGTTCGTGGACACAGATCCTGGCCTTGCCATGGTGGGAAACTGGGATGGTACGCCCCAGTTTTCGGGATGGTCGGCTTTCCTCGCCCCCGCACCTCCTCGAAAATGGCTTTGCCTGTCCCAATGGGCCCTAAGTGGCCACCTGCACCAAAATATCCATAATCCTCCCAGGAAAGAGCGGTGTACTCCAGCACACGGCATCCCTCTGTGTTCCTTCATTAGCTTGCTTATCATGGACACTGCGGAATGACCTTGTCGGTAGTACAAAGTGCCGAGAATCAGCAGCAGGATGGCTTGTGGTTTAAGTGAGTCATTAGCTGTCTGTACCTTTTAGTGCAGGTGTCTGGGTCGTTTCTCCACATTTCTGTGGTAACACATAAATGGTCTCAAAGCAGGAACACTTCAAATCTAAGGGTCCAGCAGCACAGATAACAGCTCAACGTGGATGTGTGCATAAACCTTTAGATGTCTGATGTTAGGGAGTACATCCTCCCAATATGGATCAGCTCTTTCAGGAACGGTAACAATTGTCAGGTCCGGGGACTTGGCCATCAGCAGCTGCCACGGCAGTGATGCAGAGTTCACTAATTAGCAGTCCGTCCTGACCTGGCACGCTTGTGTTCAAGTTCATAGTTTTTTGCCATCAGATAGTTATGGTGGCAATGAATGACAGGAACGGTGTCTGCTGTCCTTTGTCCCCAGCCGGTCCATGGAAGTTGTCTGCGTCCCTGGAGAAGAGACAGAGGAGGTCTAGGTTAAGTTTAGTGATAAAGGGGCTGATGTAGTTGCATGCAACTTCATTTTGCAGATGGACCTTGTGCAATTTGAAGCCTGCTTGGCTACGCTTATGAAACTATCAGCAATTGTGGGTGAGTCTCATGCATCTCAGTTTCACCTCCACTTGCAGCTGAATGGACATAACTGGGTGGCAATTGTCACATTTGGTGTCTGAGAGTTACCTGACTCAGGTGATGAACTGGATTCAGCAGAGAGTGACATGACAGGAATCACAGATGAGGTAAATAGCTCTATTGTAAGACTTATGTGGCAGTGAGAACTGCCTCTGATGATAAGTGACAGGAACTTGGAACCTGTAAAAAACTCGGAGGAACCGGACTCGGACCGGCAGGAAGACTTGCTGAGTTGAACTGGTGAACTGAAGAACTTGGGCTTGGACTCCGGACTGGAGTGAAGTGGATTGAACTGAAGAACTTGGGCTTGGACTCCAGACTGGAGTGACGTGGATTGAACTGAAGAACTTGGGCTTGGACTCCGGACTGGAGTGATGTGGATTGAACTGAAGAACTTGGGCTTGGACTCCGGACTGGAGTGACATGGATTGAACTGAAGAACTTGGGCTTTGACTCTGGACTGGAGTGACGGAAATTGAACAGAATCTGGATTGGGACCGGAACGGGCAGAATCCGGGCTGGAATCGGAACGGGCTCGGAACTTGACTCTGGACTGGAATAATGTGACAATGGCTGAAGGGAAATCAGGTAATGCTGAGACGAGGGCTAAACAGGGTAATCCAAAAATGCAGTGACAAAGGCTGGAAGTCAGGTGCATGCTCGATTGGGTAATTGGGAAAACAGGTTCATGAAGGAATTGGTAGGTTTGGGAATTCAAGGTTCAGGTAGGAGTGGGTAGGTAGAAGGAGCAGGAGTTGATCCACAGCAGGAGGCATGGTAACACGGTGCAGGTTTCAGGGAGCCAGGGACCAACCAGGAGTAGGGCAAGCACCGGAGCACAAGACTAAGGTCAGGAGCGCAGGAACTCTCTTATAGCTGATGCTGAAACATACGAGTTGCACTGGCCTGGGAACTAGCAGGATTTCTGGATGCTCCAGGTATTGCTGTAAGCAGGACTTCTGGATTTGCCAGGTATTGCTGTAGCAGGATATCTGGATTGCCAGGTATTGCTGTAACCAGGACTTCTGGATTTGCCAGGTATTGCTGTAGCAGGATTTCTGGATTGCTAGGTATTGCTGAAGCAGGATTTCTGGATTTGCCAGGTATTGCTGTAGCAGGATTTCTGGATTGCCAGTTATTGCTGTAAGCAGGACTGCTGGATGAACTGATCTAGGAACCAGTAGGAGCAGGAGCCTGGGATACCCTTGTACTCTGAAGTAGCACGAACTAACATCACGGGAAGTAGCGAGATGTTCAGGCCCAGAATGCTATCAGAGGAGGGTATTTATACTCTGGGTCCGGCAGCAATTGGTGGATACGGACAGGTGGTCTGGTAGTAACACTCTGAGTGGTGGAGGGCGCAACATGCAGAAGGAGAGATCTTCTCTGTAGTACTGAGAGTCAGAACCACACCTGCGATTCCAATCAAGGCCAGCAGTGCTCACAGACAGGAAAAGACCCAGGTGAATAATCATTGTGGAATGTAATGCATTCCCAGTATGATCAGAGCAGATCTCCCAGTCAAATTACACACACACAGGGTCTGATTCAGAGCCGGACACTATTTGCGCTCGCTCGTTCAGAAAAAGGGGGTGGCTATTCAAATGAACCGTTCGCTCTTTGCGGTCTGTTCATGCCTATATGTCTGAACGAGCGAACAAAACTTGCGGTCGTAATTTTGAAAAAGATGCCCCCTGGACGCTCGCACCATACGTCATGTCCGCTATTTAATAGAGTAATCGAGTACATCAAACAGCGTATGAACTGCTCGCTATTCTTGTGGCTGGTTTTTCCTACCGCTATATTGCGAGCAATTCTGACTATAAAACAACCAAGTGACGTGGTCAATGACGCTGCTGTTTTAATTCTGCACACCCTTAAAACGCCCGTTTTGATCTTTAAGCACGCCTGCGTTCTGAATTCCACTCCCCGTTTTCAAGCACCTTCCCCTGTTACCACCCACATACGCCTCCCTCTGTCACTCAAAATAGCAGGCATTCGCTATATAGCGAACAAACGATTTTTGGCCGCACTGACTGGTTCGCGCATGCGTATTACAAACCGTACGCATGCGCAGATGTGCGAACATCGCTCGGAACGAGCGAACGTCCGCTTACGAGCGGCTCTAAATGAGACCCACAGATCAATGAGACAGCTGGCAGGGGTAAGTCTACAGGCAAAAAGGTGAAAACTAGACAGGGTCGTAACAGCAATAGGGCATTCGCACTTAAGCAATGGGTTCTAGGCCGCGTTGTGGGTGTTTAGGTAGCATTGGGGGCTATGTTGAGTCATTGCTCCAAGCATAGTGCTGATGGAACTGCGTGCTGATACTGTTGATGGCTACTTCAACAAGCGTATGGATGGGGTGCAGTGCGGCTACATAAATGCATGCAGCTCTGCATACGGGTAAATATTTACATTGCAGTACGGCAGTTTCTGCGGTTAGCTTTGCTGTAACGCTGCCTCAGCCCAGCAGTCTTTGACGTTCCGTTTTGCTTCTCCATTCTATGATAATGCATGCTTTGCTTTACTTATACATCCAGTATTTTGAAGAGGAAGAAACGTTTGCACTTTGCTGAAACTGCTTTGGTGATTAAGCCACAAGCTTTTAGGCAACATTTATTATTTTTTTAAAGGTGAAACCAATCTGGTTTTACCTTTAAAAAAATCACCATTTGAAATCGCACAGCTGAATTGCGAAACCATCATCACGGTTGGCCATAGTCTATAATTAGAGCTGGGATGGTGATAGTGTCAGTGAATGCTGCTCTGTCGTGTGCTTGAGGCCCTGTGGAAGAAGCGATACAGGGGGGATTTCATTACCAATTAATTTTAGAGATGAACAGTTTGCTGAAAACTGAACACACCCGAAGCTTCGGTGTTCAGCAAACAGAGGGCCTGATTCAGAGCCGGACGCTCTGAAAGAGTGCTCGCTCTGAATCAGGGCGTTTTTTTTTTTTTTTTGTGCGGCCTCCTGCACTATTGCGAGCGGCCAGGTGATGGTCAGGATGGTCTCGACCATCGCGACCATCGGGGCTTGTGACGAGACCCTTGTGGTAGGGTCTCGTTCCCGCAAGCCCCAGTGAGCTTTCGGCTCTATTAGAGCCGGAGCTCACCCACTGACATCACTCGTGATGTCAGTGGGCCGCCCCCAAATGGCAGGCGTTCCTTCGGGAACGCCTCCGTTTGGCCAGCCACCCCCCTGCCCGCTTCCAAAACGGGGCAAGCTGTCAATCAAAATCAACAGCTACCCCGCTTTGGTGCGAGACCCGTAGCGACGGAGCGCCCGTCGCTAGCCGGGTCTCGTGCATGCGCAGTGGCCAAACATCGACCCACTCGCGAGCGCATAGCGGGTCTGAATCAGGCCCAGAGTCCTTACTCTGTACGTTTGGTACTTGGGTCTAAAATAGGGATGTGCGCCGGACCATTTTTGCCAGATTTGGATTTGGTTCTAATTCATCATCCGGCTTTGGCTTTGGATTTGGATTTTTTACAAAAATTGGCAAAAAAAGCTAAAATCACATAAATTGGGCTTTTTTTTTCTTCCTAGAGTATTATTAACCTCAATAACATTAATTGCCAGTCATTTACAGTCAATTTAGACCATATCACAGCTTAAATTATAGTTTTCACCATTATTGGCCAAAGGTTGCAGTGAGCTGACTGGTTACTAAGCGACAGAGCAGCGGCACAGACACCACAGTATAAAGCACATCTATGACACATTGCCACACAGCAGTGACAGAAATGAAAGGTAGTTCAAGATGGAATTGTCCTTGGGCCCTCCCACCCACCCTTATGTTGGATATTAAAAAGGACCTGCAGAGTCACTGTGCTTTTATACATAGAGGGCTAGTGCCCAAAGGAGTCACAGTGCTTTTGATTTATACACAGAGGGCTACTGCCCAAGGATTCGTGGTGCTTGTATACACAGAGGACTAAGGCCCATGGAGTCACAGAGCTTTTATACAGTGGGCTAAGGCCCAAGCAGTCACAGAGCTTGTATACACAGAGGGCTTATGCCCAAGAAGTCACAGAGCTTGTATACACACAATGGGTTTATGCCCTTTCATGGAGCTTGTATAATACACACAGTGGGCTTATGCCCTGTCACGGAGCTTGTATAATACACACAGTGGGCTAAGCCCAGTCACGGAGCTTGTATAATACACTCAGTGGGCTTATGCCCTGTCACGGAGTTCGTATAATACACACAGTGGGCTAAGCCCAGTCACGGAGCTTGTATAATATAAATAATACACACAGTGGGCTAAGTCCAGTCACGGAGCTTGTATAATATAAATAATACACTCAGTGGGCTAAGTCCAGTCACGGAGCTTGTATAATACACAGTGCACACAGTTGGCTAAGTCCAGTCACGGAGCTTGTATAATATACACACAGTGGGCTAAGCCCAGTCACGGAGCTTGTATAATATAAATAATACACACAGTGGGCTAAGTCCAGTCACGGAGCTTGTATAATACACTCAGTGGGCTAAGTCCAGTCACGGAGCTTGTATAATACACAGTGCACACAGTTGGCTAAGTCCAGTCACGGAGCTTGTATAATATACACACAGTGGGCTAAGCCCAGTCACGGAGCTTGTATAATATACACACAGTGGGCTAAGCCCAGTCACGGAGCACACAGTGGCAAGAAGTAGAACTACTCTCTCTAACTAATCTAACGCTAGTCTCGCTTTTCCC
Organism: Taudactylus pleione; assembly: GCA_031769625.1. NCBI lineage: Eukaryota > Metazoa > Chordata > Amphibia > Anura > Myobatrachidae > Taudactylus > Taudactylus pleione. The sequence goes on from JAUIMM010000069.1 coordinate 5,680,876, forward strand.
CTCTCTATTACTACCTAACTAAGCGTGACTGTTCCGTCTGGATACAGTCACGCGAAATGGTGCTGACAGCCGGGTGCCGCGCCTTTTATAGAGGCCGAACGTCACTCGACTCTCGCGAGGTCTCACGAGAATCCGACGCCGGACGGGTGACGTTCGGCCTCGAGGTGGAATCCGAGTCAGGCGGGGACACCCGAACTTGCGTTCGGGTGGACTCGGATTCCACCTGTTCGGAGCGGTTCGGATGCCTCAGAATCCGAACCGCTCATCACTAGTTTAAAAGCTGGACCTCAGGTTTTGGATTGCATGCAAACAGGACTAAATTACACGATTTTAGCTGTTTTTTTTTCAATTTTAAAGAGATCCAAAACCAAACTAAACACTTGAGAGTGGTTTTGCCAAAACTAAAACCATAACATTTAAAGGTAGTTTTACCAAAACCAAAACATGGCGGTCGGCACACATCTCTTAAACCAGAGACACTTACAAAATTCTATGCCCAAATTAAAAAATGGCAGTTATTGTACGGGTGGAGAAGTTGCCCATAGCAAACCAATCAGCATCCTGTTATCATTCTTTAGAATGTACTTGCTAAATGTTAGCTACATGCTGATTGGTTGCTATGGGCAACTTCTCCACTAGTTCTATCTTAAACTCTTTAGGAGGCTAGAGTGTGTTTAGGAACATGCTTGACCCCCATCCCTTTAAAGAAAAGAAAAAAGCTATGGCTACAAAAAATTACTCCCACCGCCTTTTCTTGAACATCTACAAATTCTCCTACTAATGTTCTCCTACTACTGTTAATCTCTGACTGTACAGTATATGGCAGCAGTCACGTGTCATGTTCTGTTACACTTCCATACGCATTACAGGCGTTTCTGTAAATATGGCTTTTGCATATCACAGTGAAAAGTTTACCATTAGGGTTCACGGCTTGTCATTCTGCATAAGATGAGCAGGTACGATTAAGATATGTAAGCATTCAGCTATTTAGCAGATATATTTGCAGCCTGCACATTATAGCCGCGATCAGAGTCAGCATTCGGGCGATGTATTTTTCTATATAGCAAGATGAACTGCATTTACGCGGCTGTGGATATCTTATTATATCCTATTTCGAAACCTGTCAGCTACAGTATGTAATGACAGGCGAAACCCAGGGGATCTATTTTGTGGTCCACAATTTATATAAATACCTTCATTGAACGCTGAAAACTCTGCAGCACCATATATTTTCTCTAGAACAAATCGAATGTATCAATTCATTATAGTTCGACATTGGAATAAATTAAACAATTTGTTATTAAGAAGAACATTTTTATACTTTTTTTAAATGACAGTGAGACGACCGGCAGAATGCTAATTTGAACACCCTAAGTTAGGAGATCTCCATGTTTGTGGCTGCCAGCCCTTGCATCAGCCTTCCCATATATTTCTATGGGGACAGTATGTAACAAGAACCACAAAGCGTAGCTTTATAGATCTTGCATTCGTGGGCCAATGCCCTCTTCAGAGGAGATACAGTCGGGAAGCCGGCGGGCCTAATCCCGACAGCCGGCTTCCCGACTGCTTAATCCCGGCAAGGCACTAATGACAGGCGTCGAAATCCCGACGCCTGTCATTAGACCTACCCTGGGAGCCTGACACCCGGCTTACCGATCGAAATTAAGCCGGGCACCGGGCGCGGCAAGCCGCGGGGGGGAGGGATAGGTTTAGGGCTCCCGGTGGGGACTTAGGGTTAGGCACCCCCTGGGAGGTTAGGTTTAGGATAGGGGAAGGGAGGTTAGGGTTAGGCACCCCCGGGGGAGAGGTTAGGGTTAGGCACCCCCTCAGGGGGTTTAGGCTGCAGGTAAGGGGGTGTTAGGTTTAGGCACTTGGGGGGGAGGTTAGGGTTAGGAACCCCTAAGGGAGGGTTAGAATTAGGGGGTAGAATTAGGTTAGTTAGTACTTACCTTAGGACGATCTGGATTTCCTCCTGTGTCGGGCAGCCGCTGTCTGGATTTGAACCGCTGGCCATCATATTGATTCCCTTCAGAGGGTGTTAGCCCGTTGCCTTTTGTGGGGCAGCCCTGCCGGAGAGGGATCTTGTGATCCTTTTTCAGTGGGCTGGACGTGATCTCGATACTCTTCGCATTGCGCATGTGTAGCTGGAAAGCCACACACGCAGATTAGTGGTGCTGGGGTCCGAACCTGTGTTATTGCATATACAGTTGCTATACTTCTTATTGATCGCTGGGATGGACTCTTATCAGAGCCCGTATACTTAGGATGGTAAATTCTGATGGTAAAAACAATCTGTATTGCTGTGATATGCGCCAATAAAGATTCTTAATTTTTGCGGACAGACACTGCAAATAATAAATGTGCCCCAGAGTGAGAGTTATGGGGGAGAGAGTAGCACTGTCACATGATCATCACTGGGGTCTTGTAAATTCAGATCAGGACCTATGGGATTAGATAGGTGCGCTGACCCCCCCTGTTTTGGTTTTGGATCTGGATTCAGCTTCGTGTTTTGGTTTTGGATCTGTTTTTTTCTTCTCTTTTTTAACATTGATTAAAATTTTTTGAAAACAGCTAAAATCATGCAATTTTTGCAATCCAAAAAACAAAATTCGGAATTAAATTCAAAATTCCAAACCACGGGAAGATCAAAATCCCATCTCGGATCTGTCCAGATCTTCTCAGGAGATCAGAACAGCGGCTCGGATTCACTAAATTCAAGTGGATTTGGATTTCTGGAGAACTGAACTGCACATCTCCACATGGGATTAGCTTTGTATGTTAGTGGAAGCTTGAGGCACTGAGAACGCTCCTAGTCATCACACCTGTACTAGGAGGCTATGAATGGGTGCTCGAACAAACAGATTAGATATAGTATTTGTGACAATACTGGAATGAGTGTCGGAAGCACAACAGTATTGCTGGGTACACACTGGCAGAAATATTGGCTGATCAATTGATCGGCCAATATATCTTGTGTGCTTCGGCCAGTGTGTACCAGCGATATGTCTGTGAACAACGTCGTTAACAGACATATCGCATCAGCTGTGCTGCACAGCCAATGCCCAAAATATCTGCAGATATAATGGGGCATCGTGCTGTGTGTACGGGCATTCAGCTGACCGACCATACACATGCAGTGGTGGCCACGGGGAGGAGGGTGCGACACGCCCCCAGCGCCCCCCGGCCTGCACACTGAACACAGATGATGGTTTTTCAGTGTGTATGCAAAACCATCATCTTCAGATATATCTGTTAGTGTGTACCCAGCTTATCTTTTGATGATACTGTACTCAGAACTATAGTGAGCAGTGACAAGTAGCTGATAACCACAGCGAAGTGCATGCACTGTAGTACTGGTGTCAGCCTGCAGGTGATGATGCTGTATGCTGCACAGTACAGATAGGGGATGTACTGTAGTACTGGTGTCAGCCTGCAGGCGATGATGATGCTGTATGCTGCACAGTATAGATAGGGGATGTACTGTAGTACTGGTGTCAGCCTGCAGGCGATGATGATGCTGTATGCTGTACAGTATAGATAGGTGATGTACTGTAGTACTGGTGTCAGCCTGCAGGCGATGATGATGCTTCACAGTACAGATAGGTGATGTACTGTAGTACTGGTGTCAGCCTGCAGGCGATGATGATGCTGTATGCTGCACAGTACAGATAGGTGATGTACTGTAGTACTGGTGTCAGCCTGCAGGCAATGATGATGCTGTATGCTGCACAGTATAGATAGGTGATGTACTGTAGTACTGGTGTCAGCCTACAGGCGATGATGATGCTGTATGCTGCACGATATAGATAGGTGATGTACTGTAGTACTGGTGTCAGCCTGCAGGCAATGATGATGCTGTATGCTGCACGGCATAGATAGGTGATGTACTGTAGTACTGGTGTCAGCCTGCAGGCGATGATGATGCTGTATGCTGCACGGTATAGATAGGTGATGTACTGTAGTACTGGTGTCAGCCTGCAGGCGATGATGATGCTGTGTGCTGCACGGTACAGATAGGTGATGTACTGTAGTACTGGTGTCAGCCTGCAGGCGATGATGATGCTGTATGCTGCGCGGTACAGATAGGTGATGTGCTGTAGTACTGGTGTCAGCCTGCAGGCGATGATGATGCTGTATGCTGCACAGTACAGAGAGGTGATGTACTGTAGTACTGGTGTCAGTCTGCAGGCGATGATGATGCTGTATGCTGCACAGTACAGAGAGGTGATGTACTGTAGTACTGGTGTCAGTCTGCAGGCGATGATGATGCTGTATGCTGCACAGTACAGATAGGTGATGTGCTGTAGTACTGGTGTCAGCCTGCAGGCGATGATGATGCTGTATGCTGCACAGTACAGATAGGTGATGTACTGTAGTACTGGTGTCAGCCTGCAGGCGATGATGATGCTGTATGCTTCACAGTACAGATAGGTGATGTACTGTAGTACTGGTGTCAGCCTGCAGGCGATGATGCTGCTGTATGCTTCACAGTACAGATAGGTGATGTACTGTAGTACTGGTGTCAGCCTGCAGGCGATGATGATGCTGTATGCTGCACAGTACAGATAGGTGATGTACTGTAGTACTGGTGTCAGCCTGCAGGCGATGATGATGCTGTATGCTTCACAGTACAGATAGGTGATGTACTATAGTACTGGTGTCAGCCTACAGGCGATGATGATGCAGTGTGCTTCACAGTACAGATAGGTGATGTACTGTAGTACTGGTGTCAGCCTGCAGGCGATGATGATGCTGTATGCTGCACAGTACAGATAGGTGATGTACTGTAGTACTGGTGTCAGCCTGCAGGCGATGATGATGCTGTATGCTGCACAGTACAGATAGGTGATGTACTGTAGTACTGGTGTCAGCCTGCAGGCCATGATGATGCTGTATGCTGCACAGTACAGATAGGTGATGTACTGTAGTACTGGTGTCAGCCTGCAGGCGATGATGATGCTGTATGCTGCACAGTACAGATAGTTGATGTACTGTAGTACTGGTGTCAGCCTGCAGGCGATGATGATGCTGTATGCTAAACTGTACAGATAGGTGATGTACTGTAGTACTGGTGTCAGCCTGCAGGCGATGATGATGCTGTATGCTGCACAGTATAGATAGGTGATGTACTGTAGTACTGGTGTCAGCCTGCAGGCGATGATAATGCTGTATGCTGCACAGTACAGATAGGGGATGTACTGTAGTACTGGTGTCAGCCTGCAGGCGATGATGATGCTGTATGCTGCACGGTATAGATAGGTGATGTGCTGTAGTACTGGTGTCAGCCTGCAGGCGATGATGATGCTGTATGCTGCACAGTACAGATAGGTGATGTACTGTAGTACTGGTGTCAGCCTGCAGGCGATGATGATGCTGTATGCTGCACAATACAGATAGGTGATGTACTGTAGTACTGGTGTCAGCCTGCAGGCGATGACGATGCAGTGTGCTGCACGGTATAGATAGGTGATGTACTGTAGTACTGGTGTCAGCCTGCAGGCGATGATGATGCTGTATGCTGCACGGTACAGATAGGTGATGTGCTGTAGTGCTGGTGTCAGCCTGCAGGCGATGATGATGCAGTGTGCTGCACGGTACAGATAGGTGATGTGCTGTAGTACTGTTGTCAGCCTGCAGGCGATGATGATGCAGTGTGCTGCATAGTACAGATAGGTAATGTACTGTAGTACTGGTGTCAGCCTGCAGGCGATGATGATGCTGTATGCTGCACGGTATAGATAGGTGATGTACTGTAGTACTGGTGTCAGCCTGCAGGCGATGATGATGCTGTATGCTGCACAGTACAGATAGGGGATGTACTGTAGTACTGGTGTCAGCCTGCAGGCGATGATGATGCTGTATGCTGCACAGTACAGATAGGTGATGTACTGTAGTACTGGTGTCAGCCTGCAGGCGATGACGATGCAGTGTGCTGCACGGTATATATAGGTGATGTACTGTAGTACTGGTGTCAGCCAGCAGGCGATGATGATGCTGTATGCTGCACGGTACAGATAGGTGATGTGCTGTAGTGCTGGTGTCAGCCTGCAGGCGATGATGATGCAGTGTGCTGCACGGTACAGATAGGTGATGTGCTGTAGTACTGTTGTCAGCCTGCAGGCGATGATGATGCAGTGTGCTGCATAGTACAGATAGGTAATGTACTGTAGTACTGGTGTCAGCCTGCAGGCGATGATGATGCTGTATGCTGCACGGTATAGATAGGTGATGTACTGTAGTACTGGTGTCAGCCTGCAGGCGATGATGATGCTGTATGCTGCACAGTACAGATAGGTGATGTACTGTAGTACTTGTGTCAGCCTGTAGGTGATGATGCTGTATGCTGCACAGTACAGATAGGTGATGTGCTGTAGTACTGCACGGTACAGATAGGTGATGTACTGTAGTACTGGTGTCAGCCTGCAGGCGATGATGATGCTGTATGCTGCACAGTACAGATAGGTGATGTGCTGTAGTACTGGTGTCAGCCTGCAGGCGATGATGATGCAGTGTGCTGCACGGTACAGATAGGTGATGTGCTGTAGTACTGGTGTCTGCCTGCAGGCGATGATGATGCAGTGTGCTGCACGGTATAGATAGGTGATGTGCTGTAGTACTGGTGTCAGCCTGCAGGCGATGATGATGCTGTATGCTGCACAGTATAGATTGGTGATGTACTGTAGTACTGGTGTCAGCCTGCTGGCGATGATGATGCTGTATGCTGCACAATATAGATAGGTGATGTACTGTATTACTGGTGTCAGCCTGCAGGCAATGATGATGCAGTGTGCTGCACAGTACAGATAGGTGATGTACTGTAGTACTGGTGTCAGCCTGCAGGCGATGATGATGCAGTGTGCTGCACAGTACAGATAGGTGATGTACTGTAGTACTGGTGTCAGTCTGCAGGCCATGATGATGCTGTATGCTGCACAGTACAGATAGGTGATGTACTTTAGTACTGGTGTCAGCCTGCAGGCGATGATGATGCTGTATGCTGCATGGTACAGATAGGTGATGTACTGTAGTACTGGTGTCAGCCTACAGGCGATGATGATGCAGTGTGCTGCACGGTACAGATAGTTGATGTACTATAGTACTGGTGTCAGCCTGCAGGCGATGATGATGCTGTATGCTGCACAGTACAGATAGGTGATGTACTGTAGTACTGGTGTCAGCCTACAGGCGATGATGATGCTGTATGCTGCACGGTATAGATAAGTGATGTACTGTAGTACTGGTGTCAGCCTGCAGGCAATGATGATGCTGTGTGCTGCACAGTATAGATAGGTGATGTATTCTACCATTGTGAACATTAGAATACAAACCAAGAAAGCCACCATCACTAAGCGTAACATTGAAGCTATCGACACTGCTTTCATTTCTTCCCTACTTGACTCACTTCTCTCCCCTATCCTCTCTTTCTCCTTCGCTGAACAAGCTGCTTCCCTATACAATACCTCCCTTACTTCTGTTCTTGAGTCTGTTGCTCAAGTGATCACTACACACCCTCGCAAATCCACACCTCAACCCTGGTATAATAAATGCACCAGATACCTGCAAAAATGTTCACGAACCGCCGAGCGACAGTGGAGAAGATCACGCTCTCAGGCAGATTTTCTCCATTTCAAATTCATGCTGTCACCCTACAGTGCCGCCCTTTCCCTATCTAAACAGTCATATTTCAAGAATCTCATCTCCTCCCAGTCCTCAAATCCCCAGCATCTCTTTTCCACCTTCAACTCCCTCCTCTGCCCACCCCCTCCTCTTCTCCCCTCCTTGCTCTCTGCCACTGACTTTGCTACCTATTTTACATCCAAAATCGATTCCATACGTCAGGTCATTATATTCAACCAGTCCCCCAGCTCTCCACCTCCTCCTTTCCCAGATCACCCCTCCCCATCCATTTTACCGACTCTGACATCCTTCTCCCCTGTGACTGGAGAGGAAGTTAAGGCCCTTATCCAGTCCTCCCCCCCTTCCTCCTCTCCCCTCGACCCTATCCCCTCCCACCTCCTCCGCTACCTCTCTCCTTCTGCCTGCTCCCATCTTGCCCACCTCCTTAATCTCTCCCTCTCTTCTGGCACTGTCCCTTCTGCATTCAAGCATGCCCTTGTCTCCCCCATTCTTAAAAAACGTAGCCTTGATCCTAACATTCTCTCTAAATACCGTCCAATCTCTCTCCTCCCTTTTGCCTCCAAACTCCTTGAGCGTATCATTTACAACCGCCTCACCACATTTCTTTCCTCCCACTCCCTCCTTGACCCTTTTCAGTCTGGCTTCCGTTCTCTCCACTCCCCTGAAACTGCCCTCACAAAAGTCAGCAACGACCTCCTTGCTGCCAAATCCAAGGGCCACTACTCCCTGCTCATTCTCCTTGACCTCTCTGCTGCTTTTGACACTGTGGACCACCCTCTACTGCTGCATATCCTTCACTCCCTTGGTCTACGTGACACTGCTCTCTCCTGGCTGTCCTCCTACCTCTCTGACCGTTCCTTCTCTGTTTCCTCTCATGGCAACTCCTCCCCCCCACAGCCTCTTACAGTAGGTGTTCCCCAAGGTTCTGTTCTTGGACCTCTCCTATTCTCTCTCTATACGTCTTCTCTAGGTAAACTCATCAGCTCTTTTGACCTCCATTATCATCTCTATGCTGATGATTCTCAGATCTACCTTTCCTCACCGGATCTTTCCCCCTCTCTACTGACTCGTATCTCTAACTGTCTCTCTGCTATCTCTTCCTGGATGTTCCAGCGATATCTCAAACTTAATATGTCTAAGACTGAGCTCATAGTCTTCCCACCCTCCCACATAACATCATGTCCCACTATTTCTTTATTAATAGATGGCATTACTATCTCATCTAGTCCCAAAGTGCGTTGTCTTGGAGTCATCCTGGACTCTTCCCTCTCCTTCAAACCACACATTCAGAACCTCTCGCAGTCCTGTCGTTTCCATCTCAAGAATATTTCCAAGATCAGACCCTTTCTCACCCAGGATGCTACCAAAACCCTTGTACATTCACTGGTTATGTCCAGATTGGACTACTGTAACCTTCTCCTAGCTGGCCTCCCCAAATCCCATCTCTCTCCTCTCCAGTCTGTGCTCAATGCTGCTGCTCGGCTCATCTTCCTCTTCAAATGCTCTACATCTGCCTCCCCTCTTTTGCAAGCCCTCCACTGGCTCCCATTCCCTTTTAGGACCCAATTCAAGGCTCTCACACTCACTTACAAAGCCCTCACCCATTCCTCTCCCATTTACATCTCTGATCTCATCTCTCTTCACTCTTCTGTCCGCCCTCATGCCAATTGATTACTTCCTCCCACTCCCGCCTCCAAGATTTTGCCCATGCTGCTCCTCACCTTTGGAACTCCCTCCCTCTCCCTATCAGACTCTGCACCTCTCTACAATCTTTCAAACGAGCTCTTAAGACCCACTACTTATTTAAAGCCTTCCAGCTCTCATCCTAACTTGCTGCTACATCTTCCTTTCTCCCCACCCACCCCAGTCTGTGTCACTCCTGTTTGTCTTCCCCTCCCTTAAAGAATGTAAGCTCTTTTGAGCAGGGACCTCTACCCTCTTGTGCTTCTCCCTACTGTAATTTAATTTTTCTCTTACTCCCCACTAGGGCAACTAACACTTGGCTGCTTATGCGGGCGTTAAGGTTGCTAATATAGCAGTGTTTATCCATGTCCTGTATTGTATTGTATTGTATTGTATTGTAAGTCAATGGTTACTTTTTTGTCTATGTACTTTGTAAGGTGCTGCGGAACACTTGTGGTGCCATATAAATAAATGATTATAATAATAATAATAATAATAATAATAATAATAAAAGAAGAAAAGAAGAGTTTTGAACATGGTGCACAACAAAGATCTAACATTACTTTATACGAGGTGTGGCTATTAAATAATGAGACTGTACTTGTAAAAAATAAACCATACATCTTGAGTTAAAACGAGGGGGGAACATTGACCTTGGACTATCCCAAAACGGTTTTGCACGTGTCACCCCTCTCGCGCAGTTAGTTTGCTGTCACAAGAAGTTGTGTTTTTCCCGTTCATGGTAAAAATGCTAAGTTCAAAAGTAGAGCAAAGTGTAAACTGAAATTCTTAGTTAAATTGAACAAAACGCCCACTGAATCTTTCCGTATGCTAACCTAGGCATGGCAGATTGTATGTTACGTGCATGTGTGTTTGAGTGGCACAAAACAAAACATTTAGTGACAGTCATGATGAACATCCCGGAAAGGCCTTGCACATAAAAAACAAAGGAAAATGTGGCAAACATTATGAAAAATTTTCAACTTGAATCACCTCAGCATCTGAATGATGCTGAGGCAATGGTCAATTTGACTACAAAAATGTTCTCCCAATTTTGCTGGAAAGAATCAGAAGGAAGAAGACAGAGTTAATGAAAAATGGTTTTATCCTCCATCAGGACAATGCACCAGCCCACACAGCTCTCTCTGTGAAGCAGTATTTGGCCGGGAAACAGATTGCAGAGCTAGAGCACCCTCCATACTCGCCAGACCTAGCATTGTGTGACTTCTTTCTTTTCCCTAAAGTCAAATCTGTACTCAAGGGAACCCGTTTAGCATCAGTTACTGAGGTAAAGAAGAAAATGACGCATCCGTTGAGCAGGGGTGTATCTTCCTATTGGCCAGGATGGCACTCGCCAGGGGCGCCGGCTGAGGGGGGGGCGCCGGTGCCACCGGGCAGTGCTACCCACGGCCAATAGTACTGCCTGTCAAAAGTGCTGCTGTTGTTCTCTCAGTCACCATCAGCACTTGAAGATGAGGGGAGTGGAGTGGGGGGAGCGATCGCCGCCCGTACAGCCGTCAGTTTAGTAACAGCAGTGCAGTGCCCTGATTAGTTAGGAACTGCAGCGTGGTTAAATTTTCAATCCTGCTGCTCACCTCTATGAAGCCCGTACAGCCGTCTATCTAATAACAGCAGTGCCTGTTTTCAGTAGGAACTGCAGCACAGCTTCATTTCTAATCCTACTTCTTGCCTCTATCAAGCTCCGGCTCTACCCACGTGATGTGTGCTCTGCCTCTGTGCAGCCTCAGCGCTGCTGCTGTAGTCAGCCCCCTCCACCCCACAGCAGTGCGAGCTGCTGCACTGTTGCAACCCCCCCTCCCGCAGTGTGAGCTGCTGCTGGAGCCTAGCCAGCCCCCTTCTCTCGACAGCAGTAGAGCCCCCCCCCGGTATGAGCTGCTGCTGTAGCTGGCCCGTCCACCCTGCAGCAGTGACCAGCCCCCTCGAACCACACCATGCACATTGATCTTCTACCCATGACAGGTGCAGCTACAAGACCCAGCATAAGTGGACAGATGGCACCTTTGGGTAAGTTTTACTGAAAAAAAATTGTGTAGATTGCTAAACAAAAAACCCCCACAGTTCTCTCTACCTGTCTTATTTATATATATTATATATATATATATAGTGGGGGGGCGCCAGTCCCTTATTTTGCCAGGGGCGCTCAGACCCCTAGATACACCCCTGCCGTTGTGACAGCAGACAGATAATGAGCTACAGCACGGCTTTGACCTATGGAAAATAAGAATACAGCAGTGTGTGGATGCAGATGGGGAGTACATAGAGGGGAACAGAGTTAAAATGTACTTAATATAATTAAACATAAATTTTAGCATAAGTCTCATTATTTAATAACCACACCTGGTATGTTTAATTGTAAAATATATAAATATTTATTGATATGTTCCAAGTATTAAAAATCCTCATAAAAAGTTCAAATAGTAAAAAGCTAATTAAACAACTGGTTGTTAATACATATTTTGAGACTAACAGCTCAATTACTATATATTGGGCAAAATTTTTTATTTATGAGAATAATTGTTAAGTAAGGACATTTGTGATACCTTGGAAATCAACATTTTTTATTATATTGAACGTATTAGGCATTAACATTTAACATTGCGATAATTCCCCCACACATTGAACAAGAAACAACTTGAGATAGCATTTGAAATAATTTTATTATCAGATATAAAACACATCACACAACAGAAACCACAGTACATGAATTTTAACAATTCACTTTTTTTTTATTTTCCTTATTTTCTCACACATTTCTATCCTTTTTTTTATATTTCAACTTTTTATGAGGATTTCCAATACTTGGAAATATTTTAGTGCATATCAATAAAGATTTATATATTTTACTATTAAACATATAACACCACGTTTAAAACGCTTTTCTTCTTTTTGGTTTGCCTCATCAAAAGACACATAAAATAAGAGAAAAACCTATCTCCTTTGAATTATAGATATACTATATATTGATGAGGCTTTTTGAGTATAATAATTCATAAAAACAACTGGTGCAGGATTTATTCTGCATATGTGTGGATGTACCATTGTGTAGTAGGACACCTGCTGGAATTTTCCCATACTGGTTGATCCCCAAGACAAGACCTGAGGGATTAGTTGTGTTGCTGGAGCCAGGGAAACCTTAAGATAATAGATTGGAGGTTTTATAATTAATTAAAAAGAAAATAGTCTCAGAATGAAGGATATCCACCATGAGGGTCACAGGATGAGTCTGTTGCGTAATAGTACCCCCAGGGATACAGCTGCCATCGACTGCTGTGCAATAGATGGGAGGGGAAGTAATGGCCAATTCTTTAGCCCACTCAGCTGTCATAAAGCTTCCTGTGGCTCGTGAAGTACTGGAAGATATACAGAGCCCTGAGGATGCTTCAAGGTAACATACTAACACAGTTGTTTTGTGGAGAGTGAGAAGACACTCCTATACTGACCTCTCCACTGTCAGCTAGGAGACGGTTTTTGCTGACTTTTTGGGACAGGACTCCAGCAAGTGCCCAGCATGGGCACAATACTGGCATAGTTTTTCTCAGAAGTGCCTCTCACGGTCTTCCAGCGTGAGACAGGAATGGCCTATTTGCATGGGTTCTGTAGTCGAGTAAGTATACTTGGACGAAACTTGGGAAGCTCGACTCCACCTCTTTCTAGAGTTCTCTCGCAAAAGCAAAGATCCATTCACATAAAGAGTGAAATTAGTTAATTGAGGCTGGATGATAATTCACGAGCTGCTAGCTGTTCCTTAATATGGTCTGAAAGGCCTTCCCAGAAAATGGCGACAAGTGCCTCGTCGTTCCACAAACGTTTAGAGGACAATGTTTTAAACTGCACTACATATTGCCCTATGGAACCTTGGTGTAGTCGCAATATTTAGAATACTGCTGAGGTGGTTCTCACAGGTTCATTGAAGATTCTACAGACTGTAGCCACGAAGTTGCTGACATCTGACATGGATCAGGCTTCTCCCTAGTAATGAGATAATGTAGTAAATTTTGGACCTTGCCATACGGAAGTTCCCAGGCAGAAATTCGAAGTGAATGCTACACTGGTTTAGGAAACCCCTGCAGGTATTCCGGTTACTATCGTATATGGCTGGCATGGGAAGGTAGAGTCTGGATGACTAAGTTGACGCACTAGACCTCAGAGGCTGAGATGTCACAATTGAGGGTTGTTTGTTTAAGGACACTTGGATGGTGTCCATACTGTGACAAAAACACTAAAAAGTTGGCAATGTGAGATATATACTGTATGTCCCTGATTTTTTGCTTCTGTTTGGTAGACAGAATCTGATTAGCAACCTTGATTGCCAAACCACTTGTCAGGGGCTGATAAAGGGTGTTTAAGTCTCTTTAGTCAGTCTCTCACTGCCTTGGACAGATCAGAGGCCTATTGAGAGACACTGTAATTACTAAAGGTAAGTGCTGTGCTAAAGACTCCAGTTTTGCGAGAGGGACATTTTGTCCGCCTTTTCTGAAAGAGGAAATCATTTTGTTCAGTTAGAGATGGGCAGGCCAGGATTTACTTTCATGTTTTGTTTATTTTTGTGCTGCTAATTGTACCAAGGACCTGTACTGGTGTACTACTACTTGGCTACTGCATGACAAGTGCAACCATTTACCACAGAAGACAGCACCCTTCGCCTAATCTTGCCAACATGGTGGAGTATACAATCATTGCACTTAAATTGTAGCCAAATCTATGTGAAAAATCCCGACAGGGGAATCCCGACAAGGGACTTAAGATAGGCGTCGAAATACCGTAGAACACCGAAGGATGCAAGGCCGAATTAGGTAATTCTGGGGCACCCTTAGCATTAGCTGCGGGGGGAGGATTAGGTTTAGGGAGCGCAGCAGGGTTAGGGCTAGGTTTTGGGGGGGAGGTTAGGGTTAGGCACCCCTAAGGTTAGGGTTAGGTACCATTGGGGGGGTTAGGGTTATGCACTAAGGGGGAAGAGTTCAGTTTAGGCACGAAGGGGAGAGACTTAGGTTTAGGCACTAACGGGGAGGGTTAGTGTTAGGGTATGAGGTGGGGAGGGTTAGGGTTAGGCTACCAGAAGGGAGGGTTAGGGGGAGAAGGGGTGAGGGTAAGTATACTTACCCGACCATGTTGGTATTATGACAGGAGGCATCCCAACAGCCGGCATTACATACCGATTACGGAAAATTTTAAGTGACCGGCACCCTTTATTTGTTGTTGTTGTTTTTTTCAAAAGACTGCTATATTGTGAATTTCTTGGTGGTCTCATCAGCAGATGCTTAGGGAAGCCAGATTCTTCTTATCACCAGCACCAAGAGATAATATGGGGAACACAGTCAAGGCCTTGCTACAGGCTAATCAGAGCCATAAGGGCTCAGCAGGAAGCCACCAGGGTGCAGCAATTAACCATTGAGGAGGAACGGAGGCAACAGCAATTGGATGTTAAGGCGATCAGGTGGAAACACTAATAAGACTGCAAGGCCTTAAAAGTGGTGGTGCAGCATCGATCAGCCCTGTCTGGAAATGCTTCAATACAGGCTAGTCTTTTTATGCAAAATATGACAAAGAGTGACAATGTTGAAGCCTATTTAAAAAAAGTTGAAAGAACAGTTGAGAGGGAATGAGAGGGAATGTTGGCCTACAAATCAGTGGAGAACTATAAAATCGGGGTAACTGCAAAAGTCCTATTTTGACTTGAGCCTTACTTTTGCCAACCAAATACAATGACAAAAAAAATAATAAAATTTTAACTTGTTTGGATGTACTGTAGCAAAGTTTGTTCAAGTACAACGAGTCGTCGCTGGGGATTTCAAGTGGATAAACATCCCAACTCTCAAATGCACGACCTCATCCATCCAAGCAGTGGCTACAACCAGAGATCCTATCAAGGCCACAGATCGTGAAAAGGGTCATTATAGACCAATATCTACGGTGCCTGCCTGAAGTTCTGGTGGGTCACAGAGACCCTAAAACAGTAAGCCAAGTTTTTGAAAACGGTGGATGCAGATGTGTCCTCATACATCTAGCCTCCTTGCGCGCTACACAGCCCTTCTAGTCGCCATGCCGTGACTCAGTAGCGCCAAGCGTCTTTTCGTGAGACATTTCACCTTCAAATGCGTCTTATTCGCACAGCGAAGCGAATAGCTAGCACAGGCCGCTTCTGCTGATTGATATGCAGCATGCCTATATTCTGTGTGCGACTGCGGGTGTATCTGCAAGCAAAATGCTACGTTACAGTGCCAGCGTCTGTAACACTATAACGTAGCATTTTGCATGCAGATACACCCGCAGTCGCACACAGGCATGCTGCATATCATTTTAATCAGCAGAAGCTGCCTGTGCTAAATATGTGCAAATAAGATGCATATGAAGGGAAAAAGTATCATGAAAAGATGCTCAGCGCTACCGAGTCACTCGGAGCTCCCGCGTTATGTGTAGCGCGACTTGTAGCGCATGGAGGATAGATGTATGTGGACACATCTGAACTTATGTGACAAATGAGGAGTTGTTGTGTGTACCACAATGACTCCTAGTCCCGCAATAGGGATTCCAGTAACTTATGGTAAGACTGTTCCAGGGGAAAAGGGTGCTGAGCAGTGGAATGAACTTAAACATCCAGAGACTGTACAGTAGGCTTGGACAGCTGTGCCAGAAAGGTTTCCACCTCATATAAGATTTGAAAAAAATTGAGTCTGATGCAGATACAGGAACAGAGCTGGGAGTCACTGCAGCCAGTAGACTGTTATCAGGGACTAGAGAGTTGTTCTGGCAATGAGCTGAACACAGGAAATGGTTCAAATAGGGTGCTCCCAGAGCCTATTGGCCTCGAAGGTCATGTGAGCACAGCTGCTAGAAACCGGTTGACAGATTGTAGTCATGTGGACAAATCCAAGATGGCCGTGCCCGTGCTCTGCTGCTGCTGGAACTGGCAAAAGGGTAAATGCCAGGCAAAGAGTAGTAGCGCCAGCTCAGGTCTTGGGAATGCCAGTAGCAACCAGAAAGGGCACGGAGGGCAGTTTGTGGGGACGCAGTCGGGAAGCCGATGGACGTAATCTCGACCGCCGGCTTCCCGACTGTCTAATACCGGCAAGGCACTAATGACAGGTGTCAAAATCTCGACGCCTGTCATTAGACCTACGCCGGGAGCTCAACACTTGGCTTACCGATCGAAGGTAAGCCGGGCGCCAGGCGAGGACAGCGGGGGGGGGACTTAGGTTTAGGCAGTGGGGAAGGGGGGTTAGGTTTAGGCACTTAGAGCAGGGTTAGGGTTAGGCACTTGGGGGTGAGGCTAGGGTTAGAAACCCCTAAGAGAGGGTTAGGGGGTAGAATTAGGTTAGTTAGTACTTACCTAGGACAATCGGGATTTCCTCCTGTATCGGGATGCCGCTGTAGGGATTTGCGGCCGGCGGTAAATCATACTGATTCCGTTATGTGACACCACTGTGTCCATTAACTGGGACTAAGTCCCCAATGTGTGACAAGCTCATAGTAACAGAGACAGCCAGAGATAGAAAAGTCCTGCTGTTTCATATTATTGGACTGTAGACATACTTGCTGACTTTTCATTTCTCCTCCTGAGAGGAAATGCAGATGACCACTCCTGGGGGCGGGGCAGGGCCAGACTCTTCACATCATTAGTCCGCTCAGAAAAATTCAGCAAATTGCAGGTTTGCAAGTACAGTAGGAGATGGGTTTAAATTATGTTATGTTATTGGCCCCATCCCTCCAAGCTGGCCCAGCACTTCAAGGGGTACATTTAATAAGATTGATTTGTGTTAGTCCGAATGTGGCTGTACAGGAGTGTTCAGTCATTTTTCAAACACGGAAATTTACTATTTCCTGTATCATTAGAGTTAATCACGGGTAAAATCACAGTTAAAATGCACCCGAAAATACAAATAGAAATGATTACACCATTGTCACAACACAGCAGTACTTTCCCTAGATAACACAGGAATTTACCAAAAATCATGAATATAATCACGGGTGTAATACTAGCAAACTCGGTGTCCAAATAGAAGTTTCAAATAGACCCCCTCCTGAGCAACGTGTCTAGCAGAAACATACACAGATCAGTGTCATCTGCCTATGTTTCTGCTTTGTTTCTGTCTGATTTATTTTTTTAAGCACATTTTATTGAGCGAATCACAGTAAGCTCAAATATACATAAATCACATAATTCAGAAATTATATAATATTTAAAATGTATCATACAAAGTAGTAATAAAGTGATTCATTTTTAAAGAGTATAGAAGAGCAAGAAAATAATCTTGCAGCAACGGTGTGGCAAGCCGTCTGGGGGAAGAAAAGGATAGAGAAAAAAGAGAAGGAAGAGAAATAGAACGAGAAAATAGAAAACAAAAGAAAAGGGGCACAGTGCGTAAATAGAAAAAAAAAGGGGGGTTGACCTCTAGTAAGAAAGTCCATAAATATAAAAAAACAGAGGATTTAGTGCTAAATGGGGAAGAGGTGTTTTGGTGGTATGCAGTCGGGAAGCCGGCGGACCTAATCACGACAGCCGGCTTCCCGACTGCAAGGGTTAAATGACAGGCGTCTAAATACAGACGCCTGTCATTTTATCAATGCCGGAAGACCGGCGCCCGGCATTCCAATCGAAGGGATGCCGGGCGCCGAGCATGGACAGCCGCGGGGGGGAGGGGAGGGTTAGTTTTAGGGTTCCTGGGGGGGACTTAGGGTTAGGCACCCCCCGGGAGGTTTGGCTTAGGCTAGGGGAAGGGAGGGTTAGGTTTAGGCACCCCCGGGGAGGACTTAGGGTCAGGCAACCCCCCGGGGGACTTAGAGTTAGGTGGCGGGGAAGGGGGGGTTAGGTTTAAGCACAGAGGGGGGATTAGGGTTAGGCACTGTGGGGTAAGGTTAGGGTTAGGCACCCCTAAAGGAGGGTTAGGGTAATTAGGTTAGTCAATACTTACCTTAGAACGATCGGGATTTCCTCCTCTGCCAGGATGCCACTGTTTGGGATTCCGTCCACCGGGCATGGGTCCGGCGGTAAATTAGACCGATTCCGTTTTGGTAAGTCAACCAAGGGGACCATATTTTGTCGAAAGCTTTCTTAAAGTGGCGTATTATAGCAGTCATACATTCCATTTATAAACGTACCAAATATGCATTAGAATTGCCTGCATAGGAGAATGTATGGGGTTTTTCCAGTCAGCTGCTATTTGACAAGTCATGGCGGATACAATGTGTCGAAGCAATTTATTTTGATGTCAGGAGAGGGTGGGAAGGTTCAAGGGAAGAAGAAAATATTAGGGTCAAAAGGAATAGTAGCATAAAATAGGTGCGAGAGGAGATCGATAACCTCCTACCAGATGCCGGTCAATTTTGGACAAGACCACCATACAGTATATGCAAGAAGGTGCCCTGACATCTCCTCCAGCACCTATCCGAGGCATCAGGAAACATTACTTTTAAATGAGAAAGTACATAGTTCCATCGATATAATAACATATATATTTTCCTTAAATTTAACACAAATAGAACTAGAAGCGGCATTGTCCCAGATTTCTGCCAAGTCTTCACTATCTTTGGTATGCTCCCATGCCAGTTCATGTGGATCTCAGGTAGAACCCATTTCCAGTAAGGCATATATGGTGGATATCAGACCTCTGGTAGAGGAATGTTCCCAACAGATAGACACAAAGGAAGTTAAGGGTCCACAAGTTAGAGTTGAGCTAATTTTGGAATGAAAATGCCTAATTTGTAGACAGCGAATTAAATCTTTGGATGGTATTGCTGCTCTCTCTTGAATCTCCAAAAATTGGGGCAAATTAGCATTTATAAATAATACATTTTCCCCGATAGCCAAATGGTGTAAGAGGATTTGCATAAACATGGGAGAAAAGAAGGATTGTGAAATAACGGTATCAAGGGAGAAATTGAAACTGTCTATTAAAAAAATCCCATATGGCCAACGATCGAGAGATTACAGAATGCGAAAAAAACTGAATCCTGGGGAGCCAAAACAGGGAAGATAAACTGGCCAATCCCAACTCCTCGGCCTCAATGTCCACCCAGACCTTCCTTGCGTCAGAATTACACCACTGCACGCACTGAGAAAGCTGCGCAGCATAATAATATTTTCTTAAATTAGAAATACCCCGACCTCCTTCCCTAGACGGATGCTGCAGAAGTTTAAGTCTGACCCATGGGCGTTGGAGTCCATACGAAATGAGAGGTTTGGTGCTGAATAAATTTAAAAACATAAGAGGGGATAAATATCTGCAAAGTTTGAAATAAATATCGGAGTCGAGGAAGAATGCTCTTCTGCCCATCCATGAAATTAAATAATTAGACCACTCTTGTAGACCAGTTTTAATACAGTCTAAGAGGCAGAGATAAATTTGCCTGAAACAGCTGATGATAGTGATGCATTAGAAAAAAAACAAGATAGTTGATTTTCTTCTTATGCCAGGTGCAGGGGAGCAGGGCTTCAAGAGGTATATGTAAGTGTAGCAGGGATATACAAAACAAGTACTTCTGTTTTGGCCACATTAATTTTGTAGCTAGAATGTTGGGAATACATATTTATCTCAGATAAGAGCGATGGGAGAGATTGGGCCAGTTCGGTGAGGGAAATTAGGACATCATCAGTGTATAACCAAATTTTAGGTTCTGAGGGGCCTGCGGTTACTCCTATTACAAAGGATCCTCTCTGCCACGGGCTCCATGACAAGGGCAAATATAAGGGGTGAGAGAGGGCAACTCTGCCTAGTACCGTTGGTGATCTCAAAACTAGTGGAGGTAACGGTGATCCGTGCCATTGGAGAGCGATAAAGTACCTTAACACCATCTAAAAATTTACCAGCGAAGCCCAATTTTTCTAAAACTGCAAATGCAAAAGGCCAGGAGATGCGATCAAAGGCTTTCTCTGCATCGAGTGCTAAAATAAGAGAAGGACGCTTCTACTTATGGATGGAATGAATAGGGTCAATAGCCCTTCTAGTGTTGTCAGATGCCTGGCAACCTGGTATGAACCCTACCTGATCGGAATGTATCAAGTTGAAAGTAAAGGGGCAAAGCAATTGGCTAAAATTTTTGCATATATTTTGCAATCAATGTTTAATAACGAAATCGGCCTATAATTACGGCATTGTGTTGGAGGATCTTAATCAGGTTTGGGGATTACCACAATGTCGGCCTGCGTTGTATTGGGAGCAAAAGAGGCGCCCTCCAAGACGTCATTAAATAAAGAAGTGAGGTGTGGGGCAATTTCCTTTGCAATAAGTTTATAATATTGAGCTGTAAACCCATCAGAGCCCGGGGCAGCTGAGGATCGCATTGATTTTATTGCGGCTATCGTCTCCTCATCTGAAATATGATCACTGAGACTAGTCAGCTGAGAGTCTGGAAGACTAGGTAGAGGACAACTAGGAGTCCAATTCCTTGGTTGCAGCAGAAGGAGAAAGGGAGGGATCTTTTAAATTATAAAGGTAATTATGAAAGGTCCAAAAGTCCTCGGCCATAACTGCAGGATCATAGGTATAAGAACCAAGTGTCGGGGAGTAGAGTTTATCTATCACTCCCAACGCCAGTTTGTGATGTAACTTATTAGCTAGTAATGAATCAATTTTATCAGCCTTATCATAAAAACGTTGGCGAAGCTTTAGCAGAACAATTGCAGTGCGACGGGACAAAAAGGCATTTAGTTGGCCTTGTAAAGTTCTCTATTTGGGAGAGCCCAGAAGTGTTAGGGGATAGTTTATGTTGGGCCAATAATGTAAAAATTTGTAATTCAAGAAGGTGGATCTCCTGTGCGGCTGATTTCCTAATCGCTGAGGTTTTGGTAATAAGGAAACCCTGTATAGTAGCTATATGGGCTTCCCAGAGGATACTAGAGGTAATATAAGGGGAGGCATTTTTCCTCGAAATATCAGGCCACCGCTGTCTTGATTTTTAGTATAGCAGATGGATGTTGCAAAAGGGAATCATCTAAGCGCCATTTACGCTGCCCACAAGGAGAGCGATACATATCTAAAAGAATATAAACGCCTGCGAGGTCAGTCCATGTGAGCATGGTAAAGCCCGCATTCACAACGAAGGGGGCTAATAGAGGAAGAAATATGGATCATACCGATCCTTGAATAATGTTGGTGTGGGGCCCAAAAATTTGTGTAATCCCTAGTATGAGGGTATTTAAGACGCCAGGAATCACAGAGTCTGTGATGTTTAAGCGAGGGCGATGAGAGTATGGAAGACTCTTGGGAGAGACGTCTCTGAGATCCGGGCAGAAGGGTTAGTGCGATCCAACAGAGGATCTATAATAGTATTAAAATCTCCACCCATGATGATTACATGTCCTTGCGTCTCTCTACCAATGCGCTGGAACAGAGAATCCAAAAATTGAGGCTGATTTTGTTTAGTGGCATAAACCAAAACCATGTTAAGAGTCTCAGAGCGAAGGGTGCCAATCACCATAAGGAAAGATCCCTATGTTTCTGCTTTGTTATTGTGAATTAAATGCTTAAATGTTTAAAAAAAAATGACGTGGGGTTTCCCCCCCCCCCAAAAAAAAATAAGCACAACCAGCCCCAGGCTCCTGACCCAGTCCTGGTTCTTTAAATATGGGGAAAAAACATGTAGGGCTCCACCATATTTTAGGAACCAGCACTGGGCTTGAGCCAGTCCTGGTTTTAAAAATAGGGGGAAAAAGATTGCGTAGGGTTCCCCCTATTTTTAAAGCCAGCACTGGTCTCAAATCCGGCCAGGGGGTAAAGCAACAGCCGGGGGACCCTTTCACCAGATCTCCCCAGCTACAGCATTATCACCGGGGATCTCAGGGGGGGTGCGTACCCCCCAATAAAGGAGTCCCCCCTCTCCCGAACACACTAGTTTTAAGCTGAAGCCCGAGGCTCTTCCCCTCACCCCTGGGTGGTGGGTGCAGGGGTAATAGTGTTGAAAATAGAATAAAAATAATGTATTTTAGTGCCAGTGTGCCTGCCCTTTGGCACTTGTGGAATTACAAGTACAAGCAGGTACCCGGCACCCGCACTCCCACTGTAAAAAAAATAGTTAAAAAACCACAAGACACACACACCGTAGATTGTACAATTTTATTGCAGACCTACCATACTCACACATACTTACCTACTGCCAAATATTCGGTCCCCTTCTCCATGTAGAAATCAAATAGGTTACCTGTAAAAAAAAACCTATACTCACCTACTTCCTGGCATAGATTCGGTCCTCTTCACCAGTAGCATCCATTGGGTCTTGGCAAAACAAAAAAATGAGTGTCCTGTTCCAGCTCGGACAAGTACAGGTATATGTGTTATCACATATACCTATACTACGCAGAATGACAGAGGACGCTACTCTTTTGAAATTCTCATGGCCTGCCAGCCAATCAGAGGCCACTCTACGTGTAGCGCCCGCTGATTGACTGTGACCCACGTGCTATAGAGTGACAGGCATGTGGGTCACAGCCAATCAGCGGAGCTACATGTAGAGCGGCCTCTGATTGGCTGGCGGGCTGTGAGAATTTCAGAAGAGTAGCATTAATTTAATGTTGGGCATTACCCTTATATACTGTAATTATGATGTTGTTTGATGCAGAATAGGTGGATATTTGTATAGATTGGGATATTTGTGATGACTGTGATGTCATGTGTGCTTATGTAATGCTGAATATCCTCCACCTCAGTCTGCTAGAAGGGGGAAATAATAAACTATGACATGGTATGGAGATAGGTTTAGGCAATCTAGTCTGTGACACTCTGTTGCTGGGATGTGTAGTTCCCACAACAGTTGGAAAAGCCACAAATTGCTTAATCCACAAAGTAAAATAATGACCATCAGGGGTTTATTTACAAAGTGTCGAGTTGTAAAACCTGACACTTCTGTCCGTGTTTATGACCGATATTTTAAAGGGCAGTGCTGTTACTAGCAAGACACGGCTAGTACAACCCAATGCTTTGTAAATAAACCCGTCAGTCTTTATGAATTGCAAAGAGGGGGAATAAGTGAATAACTTCTTTGTTACAAATTACCCGGGTCCCTTTGTAGTGTGCGCCCCCACTTCCTGGCACCGCACATAATATTTACTATTATTTTTTTGGGGAGGGGTCATGGCCATGCCTCCCATGTTTGGCCACGCCCAATTAAGTACCCAGGCTCTGTGGCTGTCTCAACGGCCTAATCTGTAATCCATGCATATGATCATAAAAAAAGAGTCAAACTCAGTTTAACTCTAAAGTATGTAACCCTTTGAAGTGTTGCTATTGAGGTACTGCTACTAATAGCCTTTAATTCAGAAGAGGAGGGAGTGAACCCTGTACTTTGCCAGCGCAGGGTAGGAAACTATGTAGAATTCCAGGTTCTAGGATGCGCTGGATGACTGGTTCACTACCTTCTTCTTGAGACCAGTAGCTGAGACACACAGTGACAGAGGGGAAAGTGTGGCGGAACGTCCCTTTTTGCAGACACAAGGATCACACTTGGTAAAGTTGCAACACTATTTATTGGAATCGGTATGATTTACCGCCGTACGTGTGCCCGGCGGTTGGAATCCCGACACCAGGAGGCCGGCAGAGGAGGAAATCCCGATCGTTGAAGGTAAGTATATACTAACCTAATTCTAACCCCCTAACCCTCCTTAGGGGTGCCTAACCCTAACCTTCGCCCCCAGTGCCTAACCCTATTCCCCCTCTAAGTGCCTAAACCTAGCCCCCCCTTTCCCGCTGCCTAAACCTAAGTCCCCCAGGGGGGTGCCTAACCCTAAGTCCCCCCCGGGGGTGCCTAACCCTAACCCTCCCTCCCCGTAGCCTAACCCTCCCGGGGGGGTGCCTAACCCTAAGTCCCCCCCAGGAGCCCTAAACCTAACCCTCCCCCCTGCGGCTGTCCGCAGCGGCGCCCGGCATCCCTTCGATCGGGATGCCGGGCACTGGTCTCCCGGCGTCGGTAAAATGACAGGCGTCTATATTTAGATGCCGGTCATTTAACCCTCGCTTGGATATGACAGTTGGGAAGCCGGCTTCACGACTGCATACCATTTTATTATAGTACAAGGGATGCAAAGTAAATAAACTGTTGCAGTCTGCTTTCCCAGGTTTACAATCCAATTGGAGACAGATTGTTGCAATAAGAAACAATTTCAAGTGTAATGGAAGCAACAATTCGCAATAAGTTACTGTTTAGAAAAAAGTCACTGATAGAGATCACCTGTCGGGTCAACCCAAAATTTATCATAATCCCTGATGCAACCTCAGCTGGATGTAAGCACAGAAAATGCGTATACCAAAGCCTAAATACCATATGGGGTGTACAACCAATATATACATAAATGTTACACAATTTGCACGCTCCAAACCCCTCACTGCGACCACATTGACTGCAATATATCTAGTTCAGTGTAATCAGCAAACTTGTACTCACAGTAAGTCCTCCTGCATGAGAAGACATAGGGTGCCGCTCTGTTGCACCAGTAATGTATATCTGGAAACACGGGCCCTGATTCAGAGCCAGACGCTCTGACAGAGCACTCGCTCTGAATCAGGAACGGGCTATTTGTTTCAGACAGTGTAATGCTTTTAATAACATTTAACCTACAGGATGGAGATACTCCTAGAAGCACATGCTACTGATTTTAAGGAAGACACATTGACCATAAAAAAGCACAATTTGCAGCCTAGATCTCCTAACCACATCTATCAAGGGTGGAATGGGATTGAATGCCGGCGGCTAAAGCCGCCAGTTCAAATCCCGGCAGCGGATGTCTGACATGAGGAGATCCTGATTGGGGTAGGTAAGTATACTTACCCTCCCTGCCTCCCTAACCCTCCCTTAGTGGTGCCTACCCTAACCTCCCCCTAGTGCCTAACCCTAACTTCTCCCTCAGGGGTACCTAAATCTAACACCCCCTCCCCGCTCCCTAAACCTAACCCTCCCAGGGAGGTGCCTAAACCTAACCTCCCCCCCGGTGGTGTCTAACCCGAACCCTCCCTCCCAGGGGTGCCTAACCCTAATCCCCCCCCAAACCTAATGCTAACCCCGCTAGACTCCCTAATACTAACCCTCACCCCCACGGCTAACACTAAGGGTGTCAGACTTACCGTCATTCTGGTTGGCGTTCCGGCGTCGGGATTAACATAGGCATCGGTATTTCGATGCCTACGTTATATCCCTTGCCGGAATTCCGCTGTCGGCATTGAGACCGCTGGTCTCATCACTACATCCCATCAAGGGCATCTCATGAAGCGTGCCAGTAGAACATTTAAGCACATACAGTAAACTGCACAACAAAGGACAATCCCCTAACTAAGGGTAGAGGCTCCCAAGGGGAGGTTGGAACCAAAAATCCCTCCTGTGCCCTTTTTAACCAACACACTCAGGCTAATAGTGGGACTAGCCCCAAATAGAAGGTAACCCCTAGGTAACTGTAATAAGTGGAGGCTTAAAACAATGCTTCTCTCCCCCTTGATGCAGCTCTTCTGCACTCCTATATTCCAGCGCCACCCAGGATACAGGGCACCACATCAGGCTGTGTTTTGTGGTCCTGTGCTGCCAGTGACTCCCAAGTGTGCCAGGGGTTGTTCCTACTTGGGAGTCTTTGTGTGGAGGGCTTCTCCTGGGAGGTGCTGTCAGTGGTGTCCTCAGGCGCGGCGCTTCCTCGTCCGTGGTTCTTCCTCACAAGATTTCATGCAGGGCTCCTCCTCTCTCGATGACCGATGTCTTCTCGACAGCAACAGGCTTGCTCCCTCCGGCACACTCCAGGCACTCCGTCCCACCGAGTGTCATCCTTCCAGCGGGGTCCTTAAGGGACTTTGCAGAGCTTTCTTCAGTGGGGGTTGTCTTCTGCCATGCCTGCCCTAACAGCGATGAGGAGTCTTGTTGGAGTCCTCCTCTCCAAGGCTGCAGTCTTCTCCGCAGGTACTCCTCATAAGGGTCAGGAGCACTAGGGCACAGGAGCAGTCTCCTCGGCAGAGGGGTCCTCAGCAGCAGTGCTGTCAGGGCTCTGCCGGGGATCAGCGCGGCCTTACCTCCTCACCGGCTTCCTTTGATCTCCTGGGCGGTCGGGCAGCTGGCGCGGCGGCTGAGGACGCTGAGCATTCTCCCCGTGCGTAGGGGACTGCGGGCGGTCCGGTGTCTGGAATCGGGGTTCCCAGCTTGGGCGCCGCCATGTCAGTCGGCCCATGTGACTGTATTTCCGGCCTGGGATAGGTGAGCGTCAGCTGATCGCTGTGCACCTATCAAAGGGTTCTGTGGGGTATATAGCCTGCATCCACCTTTCTGCAAACTGCCTGAACAACGGTTGTCTCCTAGTCCCTAGTTGAGTTCCGGTCCAGGTTCCTGGCGTTCTATTTCCTCTACAGTGTGTTCCATCTCTGCCTGTGTGCCAAGACGTTACTGTGATCCCTGTGCAACAGTGAGTTACCATCTGCCTGTGTGCTAAACGTGTCTCTAGTGAACTTCTTGCAACAGTGTATTACCATCTGCCTGTGTGCTAAACGTGTCTCTATTGACCTTGTGCAACAGTGAATTACCATCTGCCTGTGTGCTAAACGTGTCTCTAGTGAACTTCATGCAACAGTGTATTACCATCTGCCTGTGTGCTAAACAAGTCTCTAGTGAACCAGGTGCAACAGTTAATTACCATCTGCCTGTGTGCTAAACGAGCCTCTAGTGAACTTCATACAACAGTGAATTACTATATCTGCCTGTGTGCTAAACGTGTCACTAGTGAACTTTGTGCTACAGTATTGCCAGACTTCTTTACGTTGTTTGTGGATCACTCCACAGTGCCTTAAATCTTAGGCATCTCTTATTAGGGCCACGGTTATTTGTGTCTCCAATTCCCACTGAGCTCGGGTACCTGGTCAAAGGACCGCGACCTGCTCACAGGGTGCAGCTAAGCCCAAATCCCGATTGGAGGGGTCACTGGCGAACACCATCCTGTAGGTTAGACTCCGCACCATTGCCCAGGTCTCGTCAACACTCGAGAGCATTGGATGAGGAGAACATATATCCAGGCCCCTCGCCTTCGTTTCCTCCCGCAACCCGGACCCAGAGTTTCCACTTCCCCAGCGCCAAGCGTGACAGTTTGTTCAGGCCACACAATGGAAGCCTCTGGGTCCCAAGGTACAGGGTCCCTTCATGACCTGGCCTCTCGGATGGATAACCTGGAGGCAGCCCAACAGCAAGTGGCCCAGTACCTGCAGGAGCTCTCTAGACAGCTGGTCTCGACCCAAACTACATTGGCATCTATTCTCCCGGTTCCACCAGCTGCAGCCGCTGCACCCCCTCCACCTGTTTTTCCTCAAGGGGCTTCGGGATCTAAATCTCGTCTCCAGTTGGCAACCCCGGAGAGATTTGATGGTAATCCCAGGCGGTGCCGAGGGTTTATTAACCAATGCGAAATCCAATTTGAATGTCTCCCCCAGAATTTCCCCACCTCTCGAGCAAAGGTGGCGTATGTTATTTCCCTGTTGACCGGGGCTGCTCTGGACTGGGTCTCTCCCCTGTGGGAATGAGCTGACCCCATTGTGTCAAAGTATGATTTGTTTCAGCATTTAAAAGGATTTTTGACGAACCAGGCCGCTCCGCTTCAGCCTCATCCGATTTGCTTCGTGTGCGCCAGGGGACCCGATCTCTTGGTCAGTATGTAGTTCAGTTTCAAACCCTGGCATCTGAGCTAAAGTGGAACGAGGAGGCTCTCAAGGCATCCTTCCTCCATGGACTATCAGAAAGGATGAAGGACGAGTTGGCCTCCAGAGATTTACCGGAGTCCTTTGCTGATGTCATCTCCCTCTGCATCAAGATCGACCTTCGCCATCGGGAACGCTGGGCTAGTAGAGGCAGGGGGGAACGCTTTCAGGTACGTACTCCTCCTGTGAAACAGTCTTCTCTCTCTCCTAGTAGTGAAGAAGAACCCATGCAGGTCAATAAGTCCAAGCTTACAGCTATAGAACGCAACAGGCATTTCCAAAATAAATTATGTATTTATTGTGCTGCTCCCGACCACATTTTGAAGAATTGTCCTCTGCTTGCGGGAAATGCGAGACCCTGACTGAAGTAGGGAGCATTCAGTTAGGGGTTATGTCCAAGTCATCCCAAATAACAGACAGTCTTTTACCAGTGTCGCTTTCCCATGGGTCCAGGACAAAGAGGGTTAAAGCTCTAATTGATTATGGAGCGGCAGGCAATTTCATTTCAGATACTCTCGTTCGTACTCTAGGTATTCCTGTCGTTCCATTACCCAATAAACTAGTACTCTCCGGCTTAGATGGTAAAACAGTACTAGGAGAATCTCTTTCTTCTCTCTCCCATCCAGTATCCATAAAGATTGGATGTCTTCATCAGGAATGGCTGGAATTATTTGTGTTACCTAAGTCTCCCTACGAGCTGGTGTTGGGGCTACCCTGGTTAAAAAAGCACAACCCTGTGTTCAATTGGAATAAGATGCAAATTTTGTCCTGGGGATCAAGTTGTTTACAGAAGTGTTTGACCAAGGTGGTTCCTTTGCGTAAGTTAACCACAGTTACCTGTCCATCCGAGATGTTCTCTCCACCCTCTATCTCTGTGGGTCCCTCTGAGTCCAATTTACCAGAGCCCTACCAGGATTTCGCTGATGTATTCTGCGAACAAGCGGCAGATAAACTCCCTCCGCATCGACCATGGGATTGTGCTATTGACCTGCTTCCGGGGAAGACCCATCCTCGTGACCGTGTTTATCCATTATCTGTTCCTGAGACTACCGCTATGGCATAGTACATTAAGGACAACCTTGCTAAAGGATTTATCTGACCGTCATCCTCTCCTGCTGGAGCAGGGTTCTTCTTCATAGGGAAAAAGGATGGAGGGCTCCGCCCTTGTATAGATTATCGGGGCCTAAACCAAATTACGATAAAGAATTGGTATCCACTACCCCTGATTTCGGAACTTTTCGACAAGGTCCGAGGAGCTCAGTTTTTCACCAAACTAGACTTACGCGGGGCCTACAATTTAATTCGGATAAAGGCAGGGGATGAGTGGAAAACCGCTTTTAATACTAGGGATGGATACTTCGAGTACCTGGTAATGCCTTTTCGACTCTGTAACGCGCCAGCTGTATTTCAAGGCTACGTCAACGAGATTTTTTGGGACATTCTCTATAAATTTGTGGTAGTTTATCTCGATGATATTTTAATTTTTTCTGCAAACTTACAAGACCATCATCGGCATGTACTAGAAGTGTTGTCTCGTCTCCGAAATCATCGTCTCTTTGGAAAGTTGTCAAAATGCCTCTTTAATCAGACCTCGGTACCCTTCCTGGGGCATATAATCTCTGGAAAAATTCTACAAATGGACCCTGATAAACTGAAAGCTATTGCCGACTGGCCTCAGCCTACTTCGTTGAAAGCTTCTCAACATTTCTTGGGTTTTGCAAATTATTATAGGAGGTTCATTCCACATTTCTCCACATTGGTCTCTCCTATCACTTCTCTCACAAGGAAGGGAGCCAGCCCATCCTCTTGGCCTGATCCAGCAATACAAGCTTTTAAAAAATTAAAAATTGCATTTTCCACAGCCCCAATTCTCCGCCAGCCTCAGCTGGATCAACCATTTACGGTAGAAGTGGACGCATCCTCTGTTGGAATTGGGGCCGTATTGTCTCAGATCGCTGAAGATCCACCCCTGCGGATTCTTCTCCCGGAAATTCTCTCCCGCAGAGAAAAATTATATTATTGGAGATCAGGAACTATTAGCTATACGCTTGGCACTAGAGGAATGGCATTATCTTCTGGAAGGAGCTAGATTTCCAGTTCCGGTCATTACAGACCATAAGAACCTAACTTATCTACAAACTGCTCATAGATTGAATGCCAGGCAGGCCCGATGGTCTCTTTTTTTTTCCAGGTTCAATCTAAGGCTTCAATTTCGCCCAGGCATTTTAAACAAAAAAGCGGATGCTCTCTCCCGTTCTTTTATGACTATGGTAGAGAAAGAGGACCATCCGCAGATACGTCCAATTCTTGATCCAATTGTTTTCGCTCCTACACAGATATCCTCCCCGCCTCCGGGAAAAATTTTTGTTATTCCCAGTTTACGTAAAAAACTGTTGACATGGGCTCACGCTTCGTTATTTGCTGGTCATACAGGAATCACTAAAACTTATCAATTCCTACTACATTCCTACTGGTGGCCCACCACGAAGGGAGATGTCAGAGAATTTGTCCTGTCCTGTATTAAATGTGCGCAGCATAAGACACCTCGCAGGAGGGTGATGGGTCCATTACGCCCATTACCGGTTCCAGTTGCCCCATGGACTCATATCTCTATGGACTTCATTTCCGAGCTACCTCGATGCAAGGGACACAATACGGTATGGGTGGTCGTGGATCGCTTCTCAAAAATGGCACATTTTGTTCCTCTGGTTGGTCTTCCATTGGCTCCTCAATTGGCTAAAATATTCATCCGGGATATCTTCAGATTACACGGTCTCCCTAAGGAGATAATCTCTGATCGTGGGGTCCAATTCGTGGCCAAATTTTGGAGAGCCCTTTGCAATACATGTGGAATTAAATTAAAATTTTCTTCAGCATACCACCCTCAGACGAATGGTCAAACCGAAAGGTTTAATCAAGAACTTGAGACCTTCATCAGGCTTTTTGTATCATTTTCTCAGGATGATTGGGTGAACCTTCTACCATGGGCAGAATTTTCTCACAATTTTAAGTATCATTCGTCATCCAAGTCCACACCCTTCTTCACTGTCTTCGGTAGACATCCCCGAGTCCCTGACTTCGAACATCTTCCAGCGGTAGAAGTTCCGGCAGCAGTCAAGGAGATTGAGTCATTTTCAACCCTGTGGAATAAAATTCACCATTCCTTGGTACAATCCTCAAAGAATTATAAGAGATTTGCCGATAGGAAACGTTTGGCTGTTCCCTTTTTAAAAGTTGGGGATAGGGTTTGGTTACCTTCCAAGAACATTCGTTTGAAGGTACCCACGATGAAACTTGCTCCACGCTTTATTGTCCCCTATCGCATCATTAAGATAATCAATCCAGTAGTATATAAGTTGGAACTTCCTCCACAAATGAAAATCTGCAATACATTCCATATTTCTCTTTTACGTCCTCTGGTGCTCAATCGATTTCAAATTGTTCCTCCCAAATTGCCTCAAGTACAGACTTTACAGGGTACTGAGTTTGAAGTGGAGAAGATCTTGGATTCACGCCTTAAGTTTTATACTCTTCAATACCTCATCGATTGGAGGGGCTATGGTCCCGAAGAAAGGGCTTGGGTCAAGGCTTCCGATGTGCATGCTCCACGGTTGGTCCGAGACTTCCATAGGAAATTTCCAAATAAGCCTATGGGGTGTTCGGTATCCACCCTGAAAGGGGGGGGTACTGTCAGGGCTCTGCCGGGGATCAGCGCGGCCTTACCTCCTCCCCGGCTTCCTTTGATCTCCCGGGCGGTCGGGCAGCTGGTGCGGAGGCTGAGAGGACGCTGAGCATTCTCCCCATGCATAGGGGACTGCGGGCGGTCCGGTGTCTGGAATCGGGGTTCCCGGCATGGGCGCCGCCATGTCAGTCGGCCCATGTGACTGTATTTCCGGCCTGGGATAGGTGAGCGTCAGCTGATCGCTGTGCACCTATCAAAGGGTTCTGTGGGGTATATAGCCTGCATCCACCTTTCTGCAAACTGCCTGAACAACGGTTGTCTCCTAGTCCCTAGTTGAGTTCCGGTCCAGGTTCCTGGCGTTCTATTTCCTCTACAGTGTGTTCCATCTCTGCCTGTGTGCCAAGACGTTACTGTGATCCCTGTGCAACAGTGAGTTACCATCTGCCTGTGTGCTAAACGTGTCTCTAGTGAACTTCTTGCAACAGTGTATTACCATCTGCCTGTGTGCTAAACGTGTCTCTAGTGAACCTTGTGCAACAGTGAATTACCATCTGCCTGTGTGCTAAACGTGTCTCTAGTGAACTTCATGCAACAGTGTATTACCATCTGCCTGTGTGCTAATCGAGCCTCTAGTGAACTTCATACAACAGTGAATTACCATATCTGCCTGTGTGCTAAACGTGTCACTAGTGAACTTTGTGCTACAGTATTGCCAGACTTCTTTACGTTGTTTGTGGATCACTCCACAGTGCCTTAAATTTTAGGCATCTCTATTAGGGCCACGGTTATTTGTGTCTCCAATTCCCACTGAGCTCGGGTACCTGGTCAAAGGACAGCGACCTGCTCACAGGGTGCAGCTAAGCCCAAATCCCGATTGGAGGGGTCACTGGCGAACACCATCCTGTAGGTTAGACTCCGCACCATTGCCCAGGTCTCGTCAACACTCGAGAGCATTGGATGAGGAGAACATATATCCAGGCCCCTTGCCTTCGTTTCCTCCTGCAACCCAGACCCAGAGTTTCCACTTCCCCAGCGCCAAGCGTGACAAGTGCTCTGTGATCCGGGCAGCTAGGAGGCAGGTAGGTAGACCCTGGGGTCCTCTCCACTGGCAGGAAGCTCCATGGCTCCAGGGGGACTGAGCAGGCAGCGGCCTCAATCTCCTGCGGTGCTCCACAGCTGCAGCAGTTTATCTGCAGCCTCTCAGTCAGGCATTCCTTGTGGCATTCATCCACCCCTGGGGTCTTCAGCAGGGGCTCAGTCCAAGGCAGGCAGACCCCACTCTGGCAGCTCCAGCAGCCAAGTCCGTTCCTTCTCAGCGTCAACCAGGATCTCCTCTCCAGCGCATGTGACCTCCAGGCTCCGGCGGCGTTTTCTTCAGTGACCCCTCCTGGGATCTAACAACACTCAGCAGTGGCAGGTGAGTCCGGCAGGTGCTGCTCCACTCAGTCCCGGGAGCACTCTACTAGGGGGTCGCGGGTAAGGCATTACCCCCACTCCATCGAGCAAACCATCTCCAGACCAGCAGCCCGTAGATGCAACCTACGGATCAACTGAGTGACCATTGGACTGACATCTCCCTTCATGGCCCACCATGAAGGGAGATGTCAGAGAATTTGTCCTGTCCTGTATTAAATGTGTGCAGCATAAGACACCTCGCAGGAGGGTGATGGGTCCATTACGCCCATTACCGGTTCCAGTTGCCCCATGGACTCATATCTCTATGGACTTCATTTCCGAGCTACCTTGATGCAAGGGAAACAATACGGTATGGGTGGTCGTGGATCGCTTCTCAAAAATGGCACATTTTGTTCCTCTGGTTGGTCTTCCATTGGCTCCTCAATTGGCTAAAATATTAATCCGGGATATCTTCAGATTACACGGTCTCCCTAAGGAGATAATCTCTGATCGTGGTGTCCAATTCGTGGCCAAATTTTGGAGAGCCCTGTGCAATACATGTGGAATTAAATTAAAATTTTCTTCAGCATACCACCCTCAGACGAATGGTCAAACCGAAAGGGTTAATCAAGAACTTGAGACCTTCATCAGGCTTTTTGTACCATCTTCTCAGGATGATTGGGTGGACCTTCTACCATGGGCAGAATTTTCTCACAATTTTAAGTATCATTCGTCATCCAAGTCCACACCCTTCTTCACTGTCTTCGGTAGACATCCCCGAGTCCCTGACTTCGAACATCTTCCAGCGGTAGAAGTTCCGGCAGCAGTCAAGGAGATTGAGTCATTTTCAACCCTGTGGAATAAAATTCACCATTCCTTGGTACAATCCTCAAAGAATTATAAGAGATTTGCCGATAGGAAACGTTTGGCTGTTCCCTTTTTAAAAGTTGGGGATAGGGTTTGGTTACCTTCCAAGAACAATCGTTTGAATGTACCCACGATGAAACTTGCTCCACGCTTTATTGTCCCCTATCGCATCATTAAGATAATCAATCCAGTAGTATATAAGTTGGAACTTCCTCCACAAATGAAAATCTGCAATACATTCCATATTTCTCTTTTATGTCCTCTGGTGCTCAATCGATTTCAAATTGTTCCTCCCAAATTGCCTCAAGTACAGACTTTACAGGGTACTGAGTTTGAAGTGGAGAAGATCTTGGATTCACGCCTTAAGTTTTATACTCTTCAATACCTCATCGATTGGAGGGGCTATGGTCCCGAAGAAAGGGCTTGGGTCAAGGCTTCCGATGTGCATGCTCCACGGTTGGTCCGAGACTTCCATAGGAAATTTCCAAATAAGCCTATGGGGTGTTCGGTGCCCACCCTGAAAGGGCGGGGTACTGTCAGGGCTCTGCCGGGGATCAGCGCGGCCTTACCTCCTCGCCGGCTTCCTTTGATCTCCCGGGCGGTCGGGCAGCTGGCGCGGCGGCTGAGAGGACGCTGAGCATTCTCCCCATGCATAGGGGACTGCGGGCGGTCCGGTGTCTGGAATCAGGGTTCCCGGCATGGGCGCCGCCATGTCAGTCGGCCCATGTGACTGTATTTCCGGCCTGGGATAGGTGAGCGTCAGCTGATCGCTGTGCACCTATCAAAGGGTTCTGTGGGGTATATAGCCTGCATCCACCTTTCTGCAAACTGCCTGAACAACGGTTGTCTCCTAGTCACTAGTTGAGTTCCGGTCCAGGTTCCAGGCGTTCTATTTCCTCTACAGTGTGTTCCATCTCTGCCTGTGTGCCAAGACATTACTGTGATCCCTGTGCAACTAGGAGTTACCATCTGCCTGTGTGCTAAACGTGTCTCTAGTGAACTTCTTGCAACAGTGTATTACCATCTGCCTGTGTGCTAAACGTGTCTCTAGTGAACCTTGTGCAACAGTGAATTACCATCTGCCTGTGTGCTAAATGTGTCTCTAGTGAACTTCATGCAACAGTGTATTACCATCTGCCTGTGTGCTAAACGAGCCTCTAGTGAACTTCATACAACAGTGAATTACCATATCTGCCTGTGTGCTAAATGTGTCACTAGTGAACTTTGTGCTACAGTATTGCAAGACTTCTTTACGTTGTTTGTGGATCACTCCACAGTGCCTTAAATCTTAGGCATCTCTTATTAGGGCCACGGTTATTTGTGTCTCCAATTCCCACTGAGCTCGGGTACCTGGTCAAAGGACAGCAACCTGCTCACAGGGTGCAGCTAAGCCCAAATCCCGATTGGAGGGGTCACTGGCGAACACCATCCTGTGGGTTAGACTCCGCACCATTGCCCAGGTCTCGTCAACACTCGAGAGCATTGGATGAGGAGAACATATATCCAGGCCCCTCGCCTTCGTTTCCTCCCGCAACCCGGACCCAGAGTTTCCACTTCCCCAGCGCCAAGCGTGACAAGTGCTCTGTGATCCGGGCAGCTAGGAGGCAGGTAGGTAGACCCTGGGTTCCTCTCCACTGGCAGGAAGCTCCATTGCTCCAGGGGGACTGAGCAGGCAGCGGCCTCAATCTCCTGCGGTGCTCCACAGCTGCAGCAGTTTATCTGCAGCCTCTCAGTCAGGCATTCCTTGTGGCATACATCCACCCCTGGGGTCTTCAGCAGGGGCTCAGTCCAAGGCAGGCAGACCCCACTCTGGCAGCTCCAGCAGCCAAGTCCGTTCCTTCTCAGCGTCAACCAGGATCTCCTCTCCAGCGCATGTGACCTCCAGGCTCCGGCGGCGTTTTCTTCAGTGCCCCCTCCTGGGATCTAACAACACTCAGCAGTGGCAGGTGAGTCCGGCAGGTGCAGCTCCACTCAGTCCCGGGAGCACTCTACTAGGGGGTCGCGGGTAAGGCATTACCCCCACTCCATCCAGCAAACCATCTCCAGACCAGCAGCCCGTAGACGCAACCTACGGATCAACTGAGTGACCATTGGACTGACATCTCCCTTCATGGCCCACCATGAAGGGAGATGTCAGAGAATTTGTCCTGTCCTGTATTAAATGTGCGCAGCATAAGACACCTCGCAGGAGGGTGATGGGTCCATTACGCCCATTACCGGTTCCAGTTGCCCCATGGACTCATATCTCTATGGACTTCATTTCTGAGCTACCTCGATGCAAGGGACACAATACGGTATGGGTGGTCATGGATCGCTTCTCAAAAATGGCACATTTTGTTCCTCTGGTTGGTCTTCCATTGGCTCCTCAATTGGCTAAAATATTCATCCGGGATATCTTCAGATTACACGGTCTCCCTAAGGAGATAATCTCTGGTCGTGGGGTCCAATTCGTGGCCAAATTTTGGAGAGCCCTGTGCAATACATGTGGAATTAAATTAAAATTTTCTTCAGCATACCACCCTCAGACGAATGGTCAAACCGAAAGGGTTAATCAAGAACTTGAGACCTTCATCAGGCTTTTTGTATCATCTTCTCAGGATGATTGGGTGGACCTTCTACCATGGGCAGAATTTTCTCACAATTTTAAGTATCATTCGTCATCCAAGTCCACACCCTTCTTCACTGTCTTCGGTAGACATCCCCGAGTCCCTGACTTCGAACATCTTCCAGCGGTAGAAGTTCCGGCAGCAGTCAAGGAGATTGAGTCATTTTCAACCCTGTGGAATAAAATTCACCATTCCTTGGTACAATCCTCAAAGAATTATAAGAGATTTGCCGATAGGAAACGTTTGGCTGTTCCCTTTTTAAAAGTTGGGGATAGGGTTTGGTTACCTTCCAAGAACATTCGTTTGAAGGTACCCACGATGAAACTTGCTCCACGCTTTATTGTCCCCTATCGCATCATTAAGATAATCAATCCAGTAGTATATAAGTTGGAACTTCCTCCACAAATGAAAATCTGCAATACATTCCATATTTCTCTTTTACGTCCTCTGGTGCTCAATCGATTTCAAATTGTTCCTCCCAAATTGCCTCAAGTACAGACTTTACAGGGTACTGAGTTTGAAGTGGAGAAGATCTTGGATTCACGCCTTAAGTTTTATACTCTTCAATACCTCATCGATTGGAGGGGCTATGGTCCCGAAGAAAGGGCTTGGGTCGAGGCTTCCAATGTGCATGCTCCACGGTTGGTCCAAGACTTCCATAGGAAATTTCCAAATAAGCCTATGGGGTGTTCGGTGCCCACCCTGAAAGGGGGGGGTACTGTCAGGGCTCTGCCGGGGATCAGCGCGGCCTTACCTCCTCGCCGGCTTCCTTTGATCTCCCGGGCGGTCGGGCAGCTGGCGCGGCGGCTGAGAGGACGCTGAGCATTCTCCCCGTGCATAGGGGACTGCGGGCGGTCCGGTGTCTGGAATCGGGGTTCCCGGCATGAGCGCCGCCATGTCAGTCGGCCCATGTGACTGTATTTCCGGCCTGGGATAGGTGAGCGTCAGCTGATCGCTGTGCACCTATCAAAGGGTTCTGTGGGGTATATAGCCTGCATCCACCTTTCTGCTAACTGCCTGAACAACGGTTGTCTCCTAGTCCCTAGTTGAGTTCCGGTCCAGGTTCCTGGTGTTCTATTTCCTCTACAGTGTGTTCCATCTCTGCCTGTGTGCCAAGACGTTACTGTGATCCCTGTGCAACAGTGAGTTACCATCTGCCTGTGTGCTAAACGTGTCTCTAGTGAACTTCTTGCAACAGTGTATTACCATCTGCCTGTGTGCTAAACGTGTCTCTAGTGAACCTTGTGCAACAGTGAATTACCATCTGCCTGTGTGCTAAACGTGTCTCTAGTGAACTTCATGCAACAGTGTATTACCATCTGCCTGTGTGCTAAACGAGCCTCTAGTGAACTTCATACAACAGTGAATTACCATATCTGCCTGTGTGCTAAACGTGTCACTAGTGAACTTTGTGCTACAGTATTGCCAGACTTCTTTACGTTGTTTGTGGATCACTCCACAGTGCCTTAAATCTTAGGCATCTCTTATTAGGGCCATGGTTATTTGTGTCTCCACTTCCCACTGAGCTCGGGTACCTGGTCAAAGGACCGCGACCTGCTCACAGGGTGCAGCTAAGCCCAAATCCCGATTGGAGGGGTCACTGGCGAACACCATCCTGTGGGTTAGACTCCGCACCATTGCCCAGGTCTCGTCAACAATCGAGAGCATTGGATGAGGAGAACATATATCCAGGCCCCTTGCCTTCGTTTCCTCCCGCAACCCAGACCCAGAGTTTCCACTTCCCCAGCGCCAAGCGTGACAAGTGCTCTGTGATCCAGGCAGCTAGGAGGCAGGTAGGTAGACCCTGGGGTCCTCTCCACTGGCAGGAAGCTCCATGGCTCCAGGGGGACTGAGCAAGCAGCGGCCTCAATCTCCTGCGGTGCTCCACAGCTGCAGCAGTTTATCTGCATCCTCTCAGTCAGGCATTCCTTGTGGCATCCATCCACCCCTGGGGTCTTCAGCAGGGGCTCAGTCCAAGGCAGGCAGACCCCACTCTGGCAGCTCCAGCAGCCAAGTCCGTTCCTTCTCAGCGTCAACCAGGATCTCCTCTCCAGCGCATGTGACCTCCAGGCTCCGGTGGCGTTTTCTTCAGTGACCCCTCCTGGGATCTAACAACACTCAGCAGTGGCAGGTGAGTCCGGCAGGTGCTGCTCCACTCAGTCCCGGGAGCACTCCACTAGGGGGTCGTGGGTAAGTCATTACCCCCACTCCATCCAGCAAACCATCTCCAGACCAGCACCAGCCCCCGTCCACTCCACGGAGCTTCTCCTCTCTACTCTCTCTCCCACTTTGGCATGCCACCGATCTTAGCCCCCCATTGGTTAGGGGCCTCCAATTACAGGTGGCGCCTAAGAACTTCTACCCTGCAACTCAAGGGACCAATCACAACATTGAACTCAACAATCTCTCCATCTCCCACACTGTGGAGGTACTTCCTGATGTTGTTCTTCTTAATGGCCATATAGTGCACAAACACATCCTCTTTGGTGTCATTGTGTCTGTTGTTAGATAGAGAAACACTTATCACCCAGTTTGTCTCTCTGATCTATTTGAACCTGGTCCCTACACTACAAAAGTGGCGTCATGCAGAGACTTCCTCTTCAGCCACGGTTCCGGCGGCACAGCAATCATTTAGCAGCGGGCAGTAGTGGTGACTCCAGCCTCAGGTCCTCTTCTCTGATGTGCTCCTCCCTGGCAACAGTCTGCAGCATCCACTGAGGCATCTCTCTGTGTCCTTAGCCACTCCCCCTTCTGCAGGTATTTTAAATTCTATACTAGCTACATGGTAGCACCTGCTGCCCAGCTCCTTCCCATGCGGGCACCACCGCCCTCCGGGGAGCCATTTTTATTATCTCTCTGTACTCCTTTGCCAGTTGGACACTTATGAGTGGACAAGGGGCCCCGGTGACAGACTGCCCTAGGGGTTTTCTGCCTGGCCACACATGCAACCAATGGGTGAGGGGAGCCTTTCCCAAGCTAGATGGGTTGCTGGCCAAGGACAAAATCTCCCCTGGGCTGCACACACTCTGTAGGCAGCAGGGAAAGCAAGTCAAAGTTCAACGCAGCCTGGTCCTATAGGGCTGCCTTTGCAAAAAATAAAAAACTGGAGCTATGAGGGGTGGAACCGCATAAACCCCCATTATATCAGTATGTCTCTGCCATATAGATACCCATCCCTAACCTGTGCACTATTTGGTGAGGAAATGGGCCCTAATAAATAACTAGAGAGACCCCAACCTTAGGGTTATCACGACTACATGCCCTAAAATCCAGCTGGGGGTGGAGCTTCACAGATCAATGAAACAGGAGACCGAGCTGCAAAGGGGGCAGTGCTAAGAGAGCCCAAGAACTGGAAGCCCATGTGAGAGTAGATGCGGTAAAGCTACCAAGGAGAGAGCATCCTATGTGAGAGTGGGCAGCGAGAGCCAAGTGACTGACCAAGGAAGCGTGACCCAGAGCAAAAGGGCACTCGACCTGTAAGGAAGAGAGAAAGAGCTGACCAGAGAGAGAGAGTCTTTGCCCCTGAACAAGTGGTTAAAAGAACCAGCAAGTAAATGTGGGATTTGGAGTTTAGTTGAGGTGGGTCCCCTGCGGAAGAAATTGCTGAAAGCATAATGAAATGGAGGAGACCTCAGGATCAGGCCCCAGGACTATCATTGGAGCAGATAGGATACATAAGACATTTTATATGCCTTTCCTAATTTAAACCTCCAGAGTAGGGTCAGCACACAATTTGGTAACAAAGGGATTCATTTGCTGTTAAAGTTGTATATTTAGTGGGGTGCTTAGGTCTTGTCCTATCAGGATTTTGTGGGCGCGTTTAATGTTTTATCTTACTGTTCCTGTTGCTGGGAGGTCTCTTGCTTCCGTACTCGTTTCTCACCCTCCTGCCCTGGTACATTTCAGTTGGTGTCAGATTTCTTATGGGTAAGAAGAACGGCAGTTGTGGCAGTCTCGATGTGCTGTTCCCGCAAATACAGAAGTTAGACTGCTTTTACCCTACTGGGGTCAGGGGCACCGCCGGCCCAGGTGGGCTTCTTGTGTGTCATTGGGAGGGGAGTTGGATGCCTTAAGTTATTGCTGATGGGCTGGCAGTTGGCCCCATCTAGGTTTTGA
This sequence comes from Taudactylus pleione, assembly GCA_031769625.1. Lineage (NCBI taxonomy): Eukaryota > Metazoa > Chordata > Amphibia > Anura > Myobatrachidae > Taudactylus > Taudactylus pleione. The sequence goes on from JAUIMM010000069.1 coordinate 5,721,522, forward strand.
GATTATGGGGTCTATTTACTAAGCAGTATTTAGGAGACAGAGTGAAAAGTGATAAGGTGCCATCCAATCAGCTCCCAACTGTCATTTTTCAAACACAGCCTGTGAGATGACAGTTAGGAGCTGATTGGCTGGCACCTTATAAGTTTTCACTCTGTCTCCTAACACAGCTTAGTAAATAGACCCCTATGTCACTTGGCCCCATCTAGCATGTTAGAGTGAGGTGACATTGCATGGGCCATTCTTTCTTCTTCACCATACCTTTCCCTTTCATTCTTAAATAAATACATAAATAAAGCTGACCCTGCCAATACATCGTTATTTTCAGTTATTATGATTTATTTGTGTGTGTATATCACATCACTAAAAAATTAGAGTTGCATCCAAGATGGATGACTTCAGGATGGCCGCAATACTGGGGACATACCCTAAAAAGTTTCAACCCCCCCACTCCCATATCAAATGTGTAGACATTGGATTAATATTTCCTTACTCATTTCCTTTTTAAGAAGGTGTTTCCACACTTATGGAGCACCCTGTATACCGCAATGCATGTAAACTAATGCATAGGATCGATTCTGCTTATTTTGATGATATTTCTTATAGTTTCTGTGTATTGTTTGGTTCAGCTCGTGGCCTGATGCTGGACCATTTCCTAACAATGCTATTGTTCAAATGACATTTGTTTTTTACAACATCCATTAAAAGCTGCACTTAGCTGGTTCAGTAATAAATGTGCCGGGTTTGACTTTTGCAGCGCACGTTGTGCCACAGAGTCCTGACTCTGAGATAGACGCAGTAACAAAGCCTTTGCGTGTTTGTGCGCAGCTGCTGGGCAACAATATGCAAAAGCCACAGGAAGCATCTTAAGTAAAAAGACGCCCACTGCCGGCTTCTCTGATCCAATAATGCGCCCGTAGACGCAACCTACGGATCAACTGAGTGACCATTGGACTGTCACAAAACCGAGACTTAATCACTCATACCCAGCCCGTCAGCAATTTATCAACGTGGACCATTCTGTCCAATGATGATATCACTGCATTCCTGAAGGTCATGGGTGCAGCCATGTTGGTTCTGATCAGCTGAGCGCCAGTATCCAATCACTACCTGTCTGCTGTGCTCACATGACTGCTTTCTCCTATCCTCTGCAAGAGCTCCCTATTTAAAGGGGCACCTGCCATGAGCACACCGTCGGAACAATGTGGAACAATAGTCCTCTTTGTCCTCACTCACCAGTGTCTATCTCCTGTCTCTGATCCACTGCTTGAACTTGTGCACCTGTCAGCTGGACCTATGCAAACTGCTGCCTCTGAATCTGCCTTATCTACTCTGCAGTATATCGCTATTGCTCGTTCCCAGTCTGCACCTCTCCAGCCTTTATTCAACCTGTGGTTCAAGCTTTGGGTCCAGTCTAGTTATAGTTGCTGTTTACCTCCGGTTCTACCTGCTGTTTACTTCTGGTTCCAGTCCGGTGCAAGTTGCTTACTCCATAGTGCCTTCGAATCTGTCTCATCTACTTTGCTGCATATCACTTTTCAGCCTATGTCCTTAATCTCTGTCCCAGTCCGGGTCAACCAAGTTTCAGCCTGAGTCCTTCATTCTCATCTCAGTCCAGATCAGCCTGCAAGTTTCAGTCTGCTACCCCCATTCTGGTGCCAGTTCGGTTCAGCCTGCTACCCCCCGGTCCTAGTCCGGTTCAGCCTGCTGTCCCCATTTCGGTTCCAGTCCGGTTCAGCCTGCTACCTCCATTCTGGCTCCAGTCCAGATCAGCCTGCTACCTCCACTCTGGCTCTAGTAAGGATCAGCCTGCTGTCTCCATTCCAGTCTCAGTCTGATACTTGCTTTTATCATTCCTGCAGTAGTCTGAAGTTCCTATGTATTAGCATTGACTGTTATAGTGCTTCCAAGTGCAATGTCTTCTAAGTTCATCTCACCTGTCCATTGTGGGCTCAGTGGATCATTCCTGCATTTCACTTCAGATTGTAATAATCTATGCTCATTGTGACATTGGTATTACCATCAATGGTGGTTGTTGTTCTGAGGGTCCTCTCTCTAAGTGTTGGGATTCGTGCTGAGTCTCCAGTGGAGTGGTCTTCTCTGGGTGTTGGGGACTGGCTCTATATCCTTCTTGGAGGGTGTAGGCTCCAGGCACCCATCTCTGGGATCCAGGTCTCTAGTGGATTCCAAGCTTCCTAGTTGTTATCTGCATTACTCCTTTAGTTCTCAAACACTGGGTCCAGCCCCAAGGTTCTGAGGTCAGGGCTGGGGTTGAGTTCCACTCAATTGGTTCCAGGAGCAGGCTGGGAGCCTTCCAGTAATTACTGATACCTTTCATGACGCCAGGCTAAATACTTTATGGGTCCTACCCATGAGCAGACATCTAATCCAGCCATCTGAATTCCTGTATACCTTGTCAGCACAGTCCACGGGTCCTAATACGAACACTCAAACCGTGACATGGAAATCTGAATAACCCTTAGATCACACAGGCAACTTTCTGACTCTTTCTACCCAAGTCACATGGCCCCCCCACCTTCCCAGTCTCCAGCGATTTCTCTTATACATGTTCCATGGGAGACGCCTGGCAGGCCACTTCCTGATTCCCATTAATGAAAAAGAAGAGGAGCGATGGATTGTGCAAGGCTTGTAATTAGGCGGCTGATCCATGGGTAGGGGGCCAGGCCAGCCACCATGCAGTAGAACAATGGATGAGCCCAGTCTGCTAAGCTCCTATGCGCTTGTTGAGACACACTCCCCGTGTGACCTGCTCACATGCTGGGCGAAAAAATGTAAAAATCACCGGTGATAGGGCCTAGGGCTAATCTGTCCCTTGGCAGCAAGTCCCCGAATCCACAGGGGCCAGGTTGCAATGGATCTGCTGAACCACCAATCGTACCAACACGAATTGTGGTCCATATGTAAGGCCTTGTTAATTAAAGATAATAATATTTATAGAATTGGGCACATTGAACACTTCATGCTGTTAGCAACCTTTGAGCATTAATACCTTTGTTGGTGCAATTCAATTAAGGGGCTGATTCAGACTTGTACAGAAACCCAAAGGTTTACGCAGAAGTCAATGGCAGAAGCACTGTACATGCCCATGACCCATTACGCACATGTGCAGAATGGGTCCTGTGAGATCGATCATGTGCTCTCTAAGCTGCAGCATGATTGACATGCTGTGGACATTTGGGGGTGGGGGTGATGATGCTGGCATTTCACAAAATTTTGTAGGCGTGCCAAGGCCGGGATCTGTGTCTTCGGCCGCAGCACTCAGATCTGTGATGCCGGCAGGAGGCATCGTTTGTTCTCAGACGACTCCTGCTCCATTAGCATATGGGCACATAACATACAAATCGTAATTAAGCCCTAAGGGTCTGATTTAGCACGGATCGCACGGCTGCATTTGCACGCACCCGCTAGCTGCGAAAATATGCTAATGAATGCAATCGCATGGCAACCCAGGACAATAGCAAGATGCTCATCACGTATAAAGCCGCCCACTACCAATGACATGCATCCGCAAGTCAGCAATAACATCGGTTACATCGTTTAACATCGGAACCATCCGCACAGTTGTGGTTCACCTGACCCTACCGCAGAAACTGCTAAACTTCCTGTCGCCATCTAGACTTCTGCCCAAGTATGCTATTGCAGGGGCTTAATTATGCACGCCCCTGTAACGGCGTTCAAACGCACAGGCACGCCTGCATTCTGCCGACCACCTACCCTCTCCACCCCCAAACGGTCACTTCCTGTCAATCACTATAAGATGGGACTGCGTGCTCACAGCGATCGCTTCCCGATCGCAACGACCAGCACTTGCACTGCCATGCATGAGCAGAGCACAAACATCGACCAGCTGCCATGCGATCCAGCCTGAATAAGGCCCTAAGTATGAAGCCAGCGATGTAGTTCCCGCTGAATCCCACATCAGCTGCAGATAGGGTAGTTTCTAAAGTATGTATTTTAATTAGGGGTGTGCACCGGCCACTTTTCGTGTTTTGTGTTTTGGTTTTGGATCTGGATCTTTCTTCGTGTTTTGGATCTGGATTGGTTTTGCCAAAACCACCCTCCCGTGTTTTGAGTTCTGGGTTTTGTGTTTTGGATCTGTATTTTTTGGGAAAAAAAAACATAAAAACAGCTAAAATCACAGAATGTGTTGGTTTTTCTGCTCCTATGCTATTATTAACCTCAATAACCTTAATTTCCACTCATTTCCAGTCTATTCTGAACACCTCACACCTCACAATAGTGTTTTTATATCCAAAAGGTTGCACCGAGGTAGCTGGATGACTATGCTAAGCGACACGAGTGGGCGGCACAAACACATGGCCCATCTAGGATTGACACTGCAGTGGCAGACAGGATGGCAGTTTGAAAAACTAGGCCCCAAACTTTACATAATGCAAAGAAAAAAAAGAGGTGAAAGATGGAATTGTCCTTGGGCCCTCCCACTCACCCTTATGTTGTATTAACAGGACATGCACACTTTAACAAACCAATCATTTCAGTGCCAGGGTCTGCCACACGACTGTGGCTGAAATGATTGGTTCGTTTGGGTCCCCACAAAACAAGTTGGCAATTAATCTGTCCCTGAGCAAACTGGCTCTACGGAGGCAAGATGTCGTCCTCATCCTCCTCATCCACCGATTCCTCACCCTCTTCAGTGTTGTGTACATCCTCATCCGCACAGAGTATTAATTCATCCCTGCTGGAATCCACCACCACAGGTCCCTCTATATGTTCTGGAGGCTGGTCTCCCTGGAAGAGTTGATAATTCATTTTTCTGAACATCATCTTCTCCACATTTTGTGGAAGCCACCTCCTACGCCTTTCGCTGACAAGGTTCCCGGCTGCACTAAACACTCTTTTGGAGTACACACTGGAGGGGGGGCAACTCAGGTAAAATAGAGCCAGTTTGTACAGGGGCCTCCAAATTGCCTCTTTTTCCTGCCAGTACAGGTACAGACTGTCTGACATCCCTACTTGGATGCTGTCACCGATGTAATCCTTTAACAGACAGACGCACGCTTATCGCTGCTGCTTTGAGGATGCAGGTGCGGCTACAGCCCACACAATTCACAAAGACAGAAAAAAAAAGATTTTTTTATTTTTTGTGGAGTGCACTTTGGGGGTTACAGCACCCTTTAACGGACAAGCCATCCGGCCCTTTACTTATGACACAGGTGCACGCTTGGCGCTGCTCCTTTGTTGATGCACGTGCAGCCACAGTGCACACAATTCACAAACACAGAAAATAATTCCTCCTCCATTCTGTCAGTGGGGACAGTATCATATGCAGTGACAGTAGACATGTCAGAAATTGACATTGTTGGCACGTCCTTCAGTCCGGACCAGATGTCCAAACTGGCCCTTGACTTATGACACAGGTGCACGCTTGGCGCTGCTGCTGTGTTGATGCACGTGCGGCTACTGCGCATAAATTTTGCACACAAACACAGAAAAAAAAGAATTGTTTATTTTTTGTGGAGTGCACTTTGGGGGTTATACCACCCTTTAACAGACTTATGGGGCACAGGCGCACGCTTGGCGCTGCTCCTTGTTGATGCACGTGCAGCCACAGTGCACACAATTCACAAACACAGAAAATAATTTTTTATTTTGTTTGGAGTGCACTTTGGGGGTTACAGCACCCTTTAATGGTCAAGCCAGCCGACCCTTTACTTATGACACAGGTGCACGCTTGACGCTACTTTGTTGATGCACGTGCAGCTACTGTGCACACAATTCACAAACACAAAAACATATATTGTTTTATTTTTTTTGGAGTGCATTTTGGGGGTTACAGCACCCTTTAACGGTCAAGCCAGCCGGCCCTTTACTTATGACACAGCCGCATGGTTGATGTTACTTTGTTGATGCACGTGCGGCTACTGCGCACACAATTCACAAACAGAAAAAAATATATTTTTTTTTTGGGAGTGCACTTTGGGGGAGCACCCCTGATGCACAGATCACCCCCTGGACAACACTACAGCACCCCTCTAGGACTACAACCTTTATGGGACACTGCACAACACAGTCCAGCCAGCCCCTATAGACTTTGGAGTGGACACTATGACTGCAACTGACTGCACAACACAGCTCAGCCAGCCCTTGTGGATAACAGCAGCACAACACAGCCCAGTCAGCCCCTATGGACTGAGTGGTCACAGCCCCTATGGACAACAGCAGCACAACACAGCCCAGCCAGCCCTAGCTCCCACCCTCTCTCTTCACTGTCCACAGCCGGAGTGAGAAATGGTGCCCACGCGGGGACCTTTTATAGAATCCAAAACCCGCGAGATCTTGAAGGCAGGATGATGATGTTTTGCCTCGATTTCAGATCTGAGTCAGGCGGAAAAAGTCGAGCCTGACTCGAATACGACTCGGATCGGAGGGGCTTGGGGGGGTTCGGATTTCAGAAATCCGAACCCGCTCATCCCTAATTTTAATACACACCATTATGGTGCTGTGAAATAAAATGTAATATTTAGGGGCAAGTTCAGGGCATTTGGAGTGATATTGCTCCAACATTGTTGTAACGGCACGTCACGGGCATCGTCCTTAGGTCGACCGTACTTGAATTGACCCCCTGCATGATTCTTGCCAGTGAATTTTTGCTTCTGTGCTGTGTGTTTACATTATATAAGTGCTCTAATATTTTTTAAACTGTACACATGGACTCTGATAGGACAAAGCTTGCCATTGTATTTGTATATGCTTTGCACACTTTTCGGCATTGTTCTTTTCTTGACTGTTGCTGCCCACAGAAGCATTCATTTTGGCAAACTGGTCGGTAATCAGCATGCGGGTTGCCTATGACAAATGACATGCCCAAGCGTTATCTAAACAAACTCATACTGGAACATTTTCGAGCATGTTCACAAATAAATTCCGTAGGTGACCACTAGTCGCCGGCAGCATTAACCTTCTGCCAAATGTCTGATCATCTCTTGTTAGAATGAGCCTGTCTCTTGTTATTTATATCGAGTAGCTCATGTGTCCATCATTAGCAAAAGTATATTTGCCTTGCGTCAGAATAATTAGAATTAACGATTTAAATTGAATCCAGAGCCCTGATTTATACACATATATAAAACTTAAATAACCCAAGATGCATTATTAATATAACCACTGACATTCATATTTTTTAAACCCCTTTGCTACAGACGACGAGTGAGACTCATCATCCTTAAAACTTAGTATCCGAGGATGACAGGTCCCTCTTGTATTCTGTAGCGAGGGGTGTGATTTAAAAAGAAAAAAAATTAGACTACCCATCTTTCTTCCAGCACTGATTACATGTGGCGGGAAATCATGGTTGTCTCTGTGAGGAGGTCACAGTTATGTGATGTCATTCAGTAATGAATGATGATGTCACTTTCCATTAAAAATGTAAACAAGCTGCCAGGGATGTGTTGGTAACTGTAAATTCCCTATATCTCCCATACTGGCACCCAGAAAGATGAGAGTACCATCATTTGAAAGATGTGGCCCCTTAGTCACTATTGTTTGGTGATCACCAGTGATCAGCAGATAATATCACACTGTGCTACGGATAAATAACTTTTTTCCATAGATGAGTGGAGGGCACATTGGGCCTGATTCAGAGCCGCTCGCAAATAGCGAGCGCTCGCTCTGAATCAGGGCGGCCGCATGTTTTCTTAAATCCGGCCTCCTGGCCGCTCACATAGCTGTGGGTGACCACCCACGGCTTTTGCGAGTGGCCAGGTGATGGTCGCGACCATCGTGACCATCGGGCTTGCGACGAGACCCTTGTGGTAGGGTCTATTTCCCGCAAGCCCCCGTGAGCTTCTGGCTCTAATAGAGCCGGAAGCTCACCACTGACATCACTCGTGATGTCAGTGGGGCCGCCCCCAAATGGCAGACGTTCCTTCGGGAACGCCTCCGTTTGGCAAGCCACCCCCCCCCCCCTCGACCCAATCAACATTGACAGCCGCCCCTTTTGGATGCGAGTGCCTGAGTGAGTGAGTGAGCGGCCATCGACTCGCTTGCGAGCACATAGCGCTTGCGAGCGGGTCTGAATCATGCCCATTGTACCCTAGTTTATCAGACAATTAACATAATACAAACAAAAAATATTTTTTTTATCTACAGTAGCTATACAAAAATTGGCATGCCTTGTTAGGCATAAGCCTAAAGCTGCATAACATACTTGCCTACTTTTGAAAAAGCATTTCAGGGAGATTGTGAAAGCAGCACCTATGAGCGCGGCGGTAAAGTGGGCGTGTACTGCTACATCTGAGAGACGTGTCATAAAATTGATTTACATCCACATGGAAATGAGCCCCAAAGCAGTTAGTAAGATCTACTTGTTGATAAAAACATGCTGATAATTCTCAGAAAATACATGTAACCATAGGGATCATTGGCCCTGATTCAGACCCACTCGCTAGCGGCTGTCCGCTCGCAAGTGGGTCGATGGTCTGCACTGAGCATGCGCACGACGGAGGGAGCTCCGTCGTGCGCATGCGCCAGACGCGACGAGCGAAGGAAAGTCCTTCGCTCGTTGTGTCTGATCAAAGGGGGCGTGCTGTCGATGTTGATTGATGTTGCGTGCACCTCCGGCACCCACCGCGACCTCTCCCCCTTATGCTCACTACACCACACAGTAGCACAATCTTATTCACATTACACCGCACATTAGCCCTGATTCAGACCCGCTCGCTGCTGGAGGCAGCTCGCAGGTCTGAAGGGCGTTTTTTTTGGGGGGGGAGCGGCCTTCTGGCTGCTCGCTAAGCGTGGGTGACCACCCACAGCTTTTGCGAGTGGCCATGTGATGGTCGCGATGGTCGCGACCATCTCGACCATCGGGCTTGCGACGAGACCCTTGTGGTAGGGTCTCATCTGCCGTAAGCCCCAGTGAGCTTCCGGCTCTACAAGAGCTGGAAGCTCACTACTGACATCACTCGTGATGTCAGTAGGGCTACCCCCAAACGGCAGACGTTCACCCCCACCCAACCTGCAAAACGGGGCGAGCTGTCTATCAACATCGACAGCTGCCCCGTTTATAGCAAGCCCCGGAGTGAGATAATTTCTCTTTCGCTCCAGGGCTTGCACACACGGTGCATGCACACTGCCTGGCCGTTGACCCGCTTGTGAGTGTATAGCGCTTGCGAGCGGGTCTGAATCAGGCCCATTTTGCGCCCGCTTCACATTACAACACATACAGTAGAAGTGTCCCTTACTTATGTACTGACACACAGTAGTGCCCCTTTTACACAATATCCCCATTAGTGCCCCTTATACACAATGCCACAGTAGTAGTGCCCCTAATACAATGCCCACAGTAGTAGTGCCCTTAATACAATGCCCACAGTAGTAGTGCCCTTAATACACTGCCCACAGTAGTAGTGCCCCTTATAGAATGCCTACAGCAGTAGTGCCCCTTACACATAATGCCCACAGCAGTGGTACCCCTTATGCAGTGTCCCCAGTAGTGGTGCCCCTTCTGCAATGCCCCCATAAGTAGTGGCCCCAGTAGTAATGCCACCTGCAGTAGTGCCCCCAGTAGTAGTGCCCCCAAAAGTAATGTTCCTTGTATTAGTGCCCCCAGTAGTAATGCCCCCTGTAAAAGTGTTCCCATTAGTAATGCACCCTGTAAGAGTGCCGCGCCCACACAAAAAAAACCTGCAAAACTTACCTTAAGCCCCGATCCTGCATCTGCTGCCGTCCACCGCTCCTTGGAACTATGGGAGAGACATAATGATGTTTGAGTTTGAGAACCTGTGCAACTAGAAAGAAGTATATCCCATAATTGGAGAATTCTGAAAGAAGACCCAGTGCTGAAAGAACACATACCAGCCAAACCATCTTTTATATATCGGAGAGCAAACTCACTACAGATAAATTAATGAGGAGTGATCTAACGGAATCAAAGTCCAAAAGTGAGAGAATCAGGGGATTCCACAGGTGCGGTTCGTGCCTCATGTGCCGTTCCACAAGTCATGTAAATAATCCACGCAAGGTTATCTAATTTCTAGTCAATAACAAAAAGATATGTTATTAATAACTTCATTACTTACCATTCAAGAAATGTGGTATATATGCTGGAATGCACGTGTGGGTTAATACATGTGGGCAAACCACAAGAAATGTAAAAAGCCGCATGGCAGAGCACATATATAATATAAGGAAGGGACATTTAAATCACCCTCTTTCTGAACATTTCAAGACGTGCCATAATAATTCAGAAGATTCTTAAGGATTGAACAAATAAAAGAATCATGGAGATAAAAAGATGTGGACATCAAACTGGCTATAATGGAGATGCAATGGATCTACCTTTCACACAGTTTAATACCTTCTGGCCTTAATTCAGATTTTGAATTAAAATTAATTTATTTTCCCTTGATCAGTTTTTTTAGGGTCAATATCCTCCTCCCTTAATTCATATGTACTGTATTAATTATACAATATCTCTCTGCAATTTCTCCACGTTTTAGTATGTTATTATTGTCTTAATAATCAATTACATTTTTATTTCTTTATTCGCATGTTTCTTGTGGATCAACTATATACAACTCCATTTACCATTGAGGGTTGGACTGTGCGGGAATACGTGCCCCTGTCGGGATATGTCTTCATCGGGCTTCCATACCAATTCCTATATTTCACATGTAGCTGTGCTCTAAATGCTTCTTGTGCAGAACCTCTAATAAATGTATATTTCTTGTTTACTGTAATGTGGATTATTGAGGGTTAAAATAACACTTTATCCTCTATAATTGATCCATTAGTACTAGAAGGTCCCATCCTTCAGGAATTAGTGCAAATGTTTCTCACCATCATGTTTACAATGTTTATGCAATATTGGGCAGTTACAGTTCCCTGCATCTGCCCATTTTTCAGACATAGCCTTTCCTTTGCTCTGTTAATAATAATAATAATAATAATAATAATAATAATAATAATATAAACATAGTATAAAATAAAGTGCCTGGTAGGCGTCTGTCTGTGTCTGGGCGAATTTTGATGCAGTCTTCACCATTCTATAGAGCATTTGCAGAGTGAGGTTTAGGTGTATGTAACGGCCGGAGGTAATCTATAAGTGGAGACTGTTTTCTCATGGAAGACTGTACAGGGCCCTTGTGCGTGTCACGGCAAAACTAAATCTATTCATGTGGGAAAATTACTAATGGCGTCTACCTTGGTTAAAAAAAGTAATATCACCGTAAATTTAAAATTGCTCCCGTACGAAGCTGGGGCAGGTCACTAGTACTGTATATATTAGAGGGTATATAAGGTGACTCTGAACACTTCATTTAAACCCCTGAGGAAGTCTTGTACAGACAAAACACATTGGGACCTGCTCCTTGTTTCTTCAAAGCGGACTTTCATATACACGGACTATTCAAAATATGGGATTAATCCATCTGCTTGGAGGAAGGTTACAGCTGAGACAGCGTGAGCGCTCACATTTCCAGATACTGTACGCTTACTTAACATTTTTTGTGTTAACTCTGGGCCTGATTCAGACCCGCTCGCAAGCGCATAGTCGATGGTGGCCCAGTGTGCATGCGCTGCAAAAAGCACTCGCTACGTTGCTCACTACAAAAGGGGCGTCTGGCGATGTTGATCGACAGCTCGCCCTGTTTGTAGGCATTGCACAGGGGGTGGCTTCACAAACAGGCGTTCCCAAGCGAGCGCCAGCCGTTTGTGAGCGGACCCACTGATATCACCAGTGATGTCAGTGGGAGAGCTTCCGGCTCTATTAGAGCCGGAAGCTCTCTGGGGCTTGTGGCCACGAGACCCTACCACAAGGGTCTCGTCGCAAGCCCAATGGTCACCCACAGCAATGCGAGCGGCCAGGAGACCGTTCCAAAAAAAAATAAAAAATGCCCTGATTCAGAGCGAGCACTCTTTCAGAGCCCTGGCTCTGAATCAGGCCCTCTGTTCTTACTGTTTGTGGATTAAACTTCACTGATGGGGACTAATGGAGCATACACACGGTCAGATTTGTCAGATGAACGATTTGAACTACGAATAATTTTTGACTGCATTAAAATTAGGGGTGAGCGGGTTCGGATTTCTGAAATCCGAACCCCCCCGAGCCCCCCGATCCGAGGTCAATCCGAGTAAGGCTCGACTTTTCCCGCCTGACTCGGATCTGAAATCGAGGCAAAACGTCATCATCCCGCCTTCCGGGTCTCACGGGTTTTGGATTCTATATAAGGTACCCGCATCGGCGCCATTTTCTCACTCGGCTGTGGACAGTGAAGAGGGAGGGTGGGAGTTAGGGCTGGCTGGGCTGTGTAGTGTAGTGTAGTGTAGTGTTGTGCTGTGCTGTGCTGCTGTTGTCCATAGGGGCTGTGTCCACTACTTCAAAGTCCATAGGGGCTGGCTGGACTGTGTTGTGCAGTCAGTTGTCCATAGGGGCTGTGTCCACTCCAAAGTCCTGTGCAGAGTCCCAGTACTAAAGGGGTGCTGTAGTGTTGTCCACGGGGTGCTCTGTCCATCAGGGGTACTCCCCCCAAGTGCAAAAAAAATATATTTTTTATTTGTTTGTGAATTGTGTGCGCAGTATCTGTATGTGCATCAACAAAGTAGCACCAAGCGGGCGTTGTGTCATAAGTAAAGGGCCGGCTGGCTTGACCGTTAAAGGGTGCTGTAACCCAGAAGTGCACTCCAAAAAAATAAAAATATATATTTTTTTGTGTTTGTGAATTGTGTGCGCAATAGCCGCACGTGCATCAACAAAGTAGCGCCAAGCGTGCGCCTGTGTCATAAGTAAAGGGCCAGCTGGCTTGACCGTCAAAGGGTGCTGTAACCCCCAAAGTCCACTCCAAACAAAATAAAAAATAAATTTCTGTGTTTGTGAATTGTGTGCACTGTGGCTGCACGTGCATCAACAAAGGAGCAGCGCCAAGCATGCACCTGTGAAGGGCCGACTGGCTTGTCCGTTAAAGGGTGCTGTAACCCCAAAGTGTGCTCCAACAAAAATAAAATAAACTTTTTTTCTGTGTTTGTGTGTGAAATGTATGCGCAGTAGCCACACCTGCATCCTCAAAGCAGCAGCGACAAGCGTGCGTCTGTCTGTTAAAGGGTGGTGTAACCCTCAAAGTGCGCTCCACAAAAAATAAAAAATAATTTTTTTCCTGTCTTTGTGAATTGTGTGCACTGTAGCTGAGCGTGCATCAACAAAGGAGCAGCGCCAAGTATGCGCCTGTGTCCCATAAGTCTGTTAAAGGGTGGTATAACCCCCAAAGTGCTCCAAAAAAAAACAACAATTTTTTTTCTGTGTTTGTGACTTGTGTGCGATGTAGCCGCACGTGCATCAACATAGTAGCAGCGCCAAGCGTGCGCCTGTGTCATAAGTCAAGGGCCGGTTTGGACATCTGGTCCGGACTGAAGGACATGCCAACAATTTCTGACAAGTCTACTGTCACTGCATATGATACTGTCCTCAAAGCAGCAGCGACAAGCGTGCGTCTGTCTGTTAAAGGTGGTGTAACCCCCAAAGTGTGCTCCACAAAAAAATAAAAAATTATTTTTGTTTCTGTCTTTGTGAATTGTGTGGGCTGTAGCCGCACCTGCATCCTCAAAGCAGCAGCGACAAGCGTGCGTCTGTCTGTTAAGGGGTGGTGTTACCCCCAAAGTGCGCTCCAACAAAATAAAATAATCTTTTTTTCTGTGTTTGTGTGTGAAATGTATGCGCAGTAGCCGCACCTGCATCCTCAAAGCAGCAGCGCCAAGCGTGCGTCTGTCTGTTAAAGGGTGGTGTAACCCCCAAAGTGCGCTCCACAAAAAATAAAAAATTCTTCTTTTTTCTGTCTTTGTGAATTGTGTGGGCTGTAGCCGCACCTGCATCCTCAAAGCAGCAGTGCCAAGCGTGCGTCTGTCTGTTAAAGGGTGGTGTAACCCCCAAAGTGCGCTCCACAATTCTTATTTTTTTTCTGTCTTTGTGAATTGTGTGGGCTGTAGCCGCACCTGCATCCTCAAAGCAGCAGTGCCAAGTGTGCGTCTGTCTGTTAAAGGGTGGTGTAACCCCCAAAGTGCGCTCCAACAAAATAAAATAATCTTTTTTTCTGTGTTTGTGTGTGAAATGTATGCACAGTAGCTGCACCTACATCCTCAAAGCAGCAGCGCCAAGCGTCCATCTATCTGTTAAAGGGTGGTGTAACCCCCAAAGTGCGCTCCACAAAAAATAAAAAATTCTTCTTTTTTTTCTGTCTTTGTAAATTGTGTGCACTGTACGTGCATCAACAAAGGAGCAGCGCCAAGCGTGCGCCTGTGTCCCATAAGTCTGTTAAAGGGTGGTGTAACCCCCAAAGTGTGCTCCACAAAAAAACAACAATTTTTTTTCTGTGTTTGTGACTTGTGTGCGATGTAGCCGCACGTGCATCAACATAGTAGCAGCGCCAAGCGTGCGCCTGTGTCATAAGTCAAGGGCCGGTTTGGACATCTGGTCCGGACTGAAGGACATGCCAACAATTTCTGACAAGTCTACTGTCACTGCATATGATACTGTCCTCAAAGCAGCAGCGACAAGCGTGCGTCTGTCTGTTAAAGGTGGTGTAACCCCCAAAGTGTGCTCCACAAAAAAATAAAAAATTATTTTTGTTTCTGTCTTTGTGAATTGTGTGGGCTGTAGCCGCACCTGAATCCTCAAAGCAGCAGCGACAAGCGTGCGTCTGTCTGTTAAGGGGTGGTGTTACCCCCAAAGTGCGCTCCAACAAAATAAAATAATCTTTTTTTCTGTGTTTGTGTGTGAAATGTATGCACAGTAGCCGCACCTGCATCCTCAAAGCAGCAGTGCCAAGCGTGCGTCTGTCTGTTAAAGGGTGGTGTAACCCCCAAAGTGCGCTCCACAAAAAATAAAAAATTCTTCTTTTTTCTGTCTTTGTGAATTGTGTGGGCTGTAGCCGCACCTGCATCCTCAAAGCAGCAGTGCCAAGCGTGCATCTGTCTGTTAAAGGGTGGTGTAACCCCCAAAGTGCGCTCCACAAAAAATAAAAAATTCTTATTTTTTTCTGTCTTTGTGAATTGTGTGGGCTGTAGCCGCACTTGCATCCTCAAAGCAGCAGTGCCAAGTGTGCGTCTGTCTGTTAAAGGGTGGTGTAACCCCCAAAGTGCGCTCCAACAAAATAAAATAATCTTTTTTTCTGTGTTTGTGTGTGAAATGTATGCACAGTAGCTGCACCTACATCCTCAAAGCAACAGCGCCAAGCGCCAATCTATCTGTTAAAGGGTGGTGTAACCCCCAAAGTGCGCTCCACAAAAAATAAAAAATTCTTCTTTTTTTTCTGTCTTTGTAAATTGTGTGCACTGTACGTGCATCAACAAAGGAGCAGCGCCAAGCGTGCGCCTGTGTCCCATAAGTCTGTTAAAGGGTGGTGTAACCCCCAAAGTGCGCTCCACAAAAAATAAACAATTTTTTTTTCAGTGTTTGTGTGCGAAATGTATGCGCAATAGCCGCACATGCATCAACACAGCAGCAGCGCCAAGCATGCGCTTGTGTCATAAGTCAAGGGCCGGTTTGAACATCTGGTCCGTACTGAAGGACATGCCAACAATTTCTGACATGT
The DNA here is from genome assembly GCA_031769625.1 of Taudactylus pleione. NCBI lineage: Eukaryota > Metazoa > Chordata > Amphibia > Anura > Myobatrachidae > Taudactylus > Taudactylus pleione. The sequence goes on from JAUIMM010000069.1 coordinate 5,737,079, forward strand.
CTACTGTCACTGCATATGATACTGTCACCACTGACAGAATGGTGGAGGATTACATTGGTGACAGCATCCAAGTAGGGATGTCAGACAGTCCGTACCTGTACTGGCAGGAAAAAGAGGCAATTTGGAGGCCCCTGTACAAACTGGCTCTATTTTACCTGAGTTGCCCCCCCTCCAGTGTGTACTCCAAAAGAGTGTTTAGTGCAGCCGGGAACCTTGTCAGCGAAAGGTGTAGGAGGTTGCTTCCACAAAATGTGGAGAAGATGATGTTCATAAAAATGAATTATCAACTCTTCCAGGGAGACCAGCCTCCAGAACGTACAGAGGGACCTGTGGTGGTGGATTCCAGTGGGGACGAATTAATACTCTGTGAGGATGAGGATGTACAGAACACTGAAGACAGTGAAGAATCGGTTGATGAGGAGGATGAGGACGACATCTTGCCTCCGTAGAGCCAGTTTGTGCAGGGACAGATTAATTGCCAGCTTGTGTTGTGGGGGCCCAAACGAACCAATCATTTCAGCCACAGTTGTGTGGCAGACCCTGGCGCTGAAATGATTGGTTTGTTAAAGTGTGCATGTCCTGTTTATACAACATAAGGATGGGTGGGAGGGCCCAAGGACAATTCCATCTTGCACCTCTTCTTTGCATTATGTACTGTTTGGGGCCTAGTTTTTCAAACTGCCATCCTGTCTGCCACTGCAGTGTCACTCCTAGATGGGCCACGTGTTTGTGCCGCCCACTCGTGTCGCTTAGCATGGTCATCCAGCTACCTCGGTGCAACCTTTTGGACATAAAAACACTATTGTGAGATGTGAGGTGTTCAGAATAGACTGGAAATGAGTGGAAATTAAGGTTTTAGAGGTTAATAATAGCATAGGAGCAGAAAAACCCACAAATTCTGTCATTTTAGCTGTTTTTATGCTTTTTTTAAAAAAAATACAGATCCAAAACACAAAACCCAGAACCCAAAACACGGAAGGGTGGTTTTGGCACAACCAATCCAGATCCAAAACACGAAGAAAGATCCAGATCCAAAACCAAAACACGAAAAGTGGCCGGTGCACACCCCTAATTAAAATGAATGGAATCGTCCAAATCTGACAGTGCAAACACATCAGATGTCAGACATCGTTATCTGACAAGCGGGAAAGCGCATCGTTCATCTGAAAAACATGTCAGATATGTCAGATTTTCCTTCAGATATGAACGGTTGAACGATTTTTAAAATCGTTATCGTTCAGATCTGAAGAAAAATCTGACTGTGTGTATGCACCATTATTTTCTTTCTGCATGAAGTATATTGAACGACCAAGAACAATTCAACTATTGAACACCAGAGGGAGCTCTAAAACACTCTGTGAATAAGTTGTTTATCTAGTATCCAGTGCGCAGACTAAGGGCCTGATTCAGAGCCGTTCGCTATTTGCGGTCGTTCGTTCAAAAACAAGGGGTGGCTATTCAAATGATCCGTTCGCAAATTGCAGTCTGTTCACACCTCTAAGTCTGAACGAGCGAGCAAAACATACGCTCGTTTATTTGATAAAAACGTCCCCTGCCCGCACGCACCATACGTCATGTCCGCTATTTATTAGATTAATCGAGTACATCGTACAGCGTATGAACTGCTCGCTATTCTTGTGGTTGGTGTTTTCAACCGCTATTTTGCGAGCAGTTCTGAGTTAAAAAAACCAAGTGACGTGGTCAATGACGCTGCTGTATTAATTATGCACTCCCTTAAAACGCCCATTTTGACCTTTAAGCACGCCTGCGAACGGATCTCCACTCCCCGTTTTCAAGCACCTTCCCCTGTTACCACCCACATACGCCTCATTCTGTCACTCAAAATAGCAGGCACTTGCTATATTGCGTACAAATGATTTTCGGCCGCACTGACTGGTTCGCGCATGCGTACTAAAAACCGTACGCATGCGCAGATGTGCGAACATCGCTCGGAACGAGCGTACTGCCGCTAGCGAGTGGCTCTGAATGAGGGCCTATGATTGCACACTTAGGGCCATATTCACTATGGGGCGAAAAGTCTGAGGTCGGACTTTTCGCCGACATCGCCGTTTTTTGTAAGGATAAAGTATCGGGCGCGTGCCCGCTTATCCTCGCATTCAATTAGAATCTGGCAAAAACGGGACCCGGCGGAAAGGTAAGTATGGAAAAGTCCTGTCAATTTTCGGGAAATCATCCTGGCACCCCCCTAAAAATGCTCTGACAAGGGGGATCAATATGGGTACCCCCGATTTGGCCTGCTGAAGGTAAGTCGGGTTTTTAAATAGCCGCAGCAGGTGCATAAATGCGCCTGTGAAGAAGTGATGAAGAATAACATTTATCTTTTTTTGGGGGGAAAAATAACTATGGCTAACAAATTTGGGGTACATGAATATGGATGCAAGCATATTTTTAAGTCCCTAAAGTCATTTTTTAAAATTCTTCAAAAATCCACCTGCCGCTACCACCCGCATTCTAGAAAACACCTGCCGCATACATGGGGAACCCCTCTGAGTCAATTTCGCTAGTTTAAAACTTTATTACCCAATATTTTTTTTTTCGCCTCCAAAATGAAAGTAAATTTTTTGGGGTGTCCTGAGGATTTTTTAAAAATTTTCGACACAGATTACTTTTAGAGGACTCTATTTAGCCTGCACCCCTAAACCCCAATTCTACACTTTTTTTTTGCCATGTATTAATAAAGACTTTTCGCACCAGCGAAAATTCTTTGAAATTGAATACAAGGATAATTAAAACAGGCGAAAATGACATAATCGATAACGGACTTTTCGCCCCCATATTGAATATGGCCCTTTGGGTAAATTTCCTAAGCTCGAGTTAATTAGACTGCGGCTACATCGCACATTAAATGCATATTCACAATTAACTAAACGCTAAAATTGGCCGAGTTTCTCCCATACTAAAGGGAAAAATCAGTCGACAACACCTGATAACTTGGACGGTAACATGTTTTCGGACAAATAGACCATCGATCCAACTCGGCGGCCTTTTGCCATAGACATCAATAAGACCTGGAAATTACTAAGGATTCGAATTTGCCATCGCGGCCAAAATATAGTGCAAACTGGCAGCGAAAGATGCTAAAATGAACCCAAATAGAAACCTCAAATAGAACACCTTTATCAATTCGAGTTTGACATCTGAACATACAGTCAGGTGCATAAATATTGGGACATTGACAGAATTTTCATATTTTGGCCTCTATTCACCACCACAATGGCTTTGAAATGAAACAAACAAGATGTGCTTTAACTGCAGACTTTCAGATTTAATTTGAGGCTAATTACATCCAAATCAGGTGAACGGTGTAGGAATTACAACGGTTTCTATATGTGCCTCCCATTTTTTCTTTCCCATACTTGTAATGTAGTGCAGTGGTTTAAACTTTCTGTTGCATTTAAGATGTTATTACTATGCTGAGTTAATCTGTGGTAAATGTTCAGCTAAACCAGAAGTGATGGTAACTTCCGGGTATTGTGCCTGTCTACAACCTCAGTGACACAGCTGTGTATCATTTATGTTTGCTTTTGGCACTATATTATGCCTCTTTGTTTATATTATTATTGTGATCTATGCTGACACTTGAATAAGGATGTGACCTCACCTTCTGTATACTGACACTAGAAACAGGATGTGACCTCACGTTCTGTTTACTAACACTAGAAACAGGATGTGACCTCACTTTCTGTATACTAACACTAGAAACAGGATGTGACCTCACTTTCTGTATACTAACACTAGAAACAGGATGTGACCTCACTTGCTGACACTAGAAACAGGATGTGACCTCACTTTCTGTATACTGAAACTAGAAACAGGATGTGACCTCACTTTCTGTTTACTGACACTAGAAACAGGATGTGACCTCATTTTCTGTATACTGACACCAGAAACAGGATGTGACCTCACTTTCTGTATACTGACACTAGAAACAGGATGTGACCTCACTTTCTGTATACTGACACTAGAAACAGGATGTGACCTCACTTGCTGACACTAGAAACAGGATGTGACCTCACTTTCTGAAAACTAACACTAGAAACATATACCTCCCAACATTTCTAAAATCCAAAGAGGGACAATGCGCCGCGGTGAGGGGGCATGGCTTACACTGTTTGTCGGCATGGCTTATACACCCAGTGGTCGTGTCTTGTTACACCCACTGAGTATCTTGTAATACCCAGTGGGAAGTCTACTGTACTGTGTGTAGCGTGCTGACAAACTTTTTTAATTTCTGATCATACTGTCAACTTTAGGCTGATTGGAGAGACTAGGCTATACACAATAACACAGTGGGCAGCGGTAATAGGGAGGTAATAGGCAGTTGAGATGTGTTATGGGGGCAGAATGTCCTAAATATGATGATACCCTGAATCAAAATTTACCCTATTCTCTCAATGACCACAAAATTGCCACTCAATGACTATTTGTATATAAAATTAAAGAAAGGGCCCATCATTAATAATATTGGAAAAAAACAAGTCACTGTCTATTATTTATATTACATTATTTATATATATATATATGGCACAAAGAAAAGGGAGCGCACCATCGTGAAATAAATCACAAAGAGTTTATTACATTCTAAATAGGAACACTCACATTTTGTCTAAAATGAGAAAGCATATCACACAGAGTCCAGGTGAACACCACACGGCGGATATCCTCTACTCTGACTGACCGCTAATGGTAGATGCGGGTAACCGGCTCTTTCTCCTTCGCGCTGGCGGGACCAATACCAAGCGTCACTCCAGTGCCCAAATTAGTTTCGTCACAAATGGACTTCATCAGTGCATCCTTCATACATCCTTCATCTTTTATTTTTATTAATTTCCAATACCTTCTTCCTATTAAATATATGGCTTTACCCTTTTACACTAACAATTATTAAACCAGATCTGTAATAAAAATTAAAATAAAACTAGTACTACCTGCAATCTTAATCTAAAATGCCAGCTGAGCCAGGGAGTATACTGCATGGTATTGACAGCCAGCCCCGGGAAAGCAGAGAAGAAGACTCTTCAACTTGCAGGGGGTGTGGCCTGCAGGGGGCGTGGCCGAGCGCAGCGTCTTGTGCAGTGATAGGTCCCCCACAGTGTTCACCCCCCTCTGATAAGTACATCAGCTCTGCTGCTAGCTGTCAGGCAATGGTTGGGAGGGTGGGCATGGCCGGGCTGAATGTCCCTGCGTCATCACGCTGATGGGCGTGCTCAGCCCTGTCGGAGCTGCCAGACCGCCCACAGCATCTAATTGTAGGGTGTGGTGCGTGCACAGTGCTGCAAAGTATCACCGCTGTGTGCGGCTGTGCGCTGATAAGCACATCAATCAGCTGTGACAGATCTCCCTCCCAACCTCTCCCCGCCCGCAGGACACTGCGCCCCACGTGAGGGACAGTGAGACAGCGCCCAAAAAACGGGACTGTCCCGCGATAATCGGGAAAGTTGGGATGTATGGAACCAGGATGTGACCTCACTTTCTGTATACTGACACTAGAAACAGGATGTGACCTCACTTTCTGTATACTGACACTAGAAACAGGATGTGACCTCATTTTCTGTATACTGACACTAGAAACAGGATGTGACCTCATTTTCTGTATATTGACACTAGAAACATACTGACACTAGAAACAGGATGTGACCTCACTTTCTGTATACTGACACTAGAAACAGGATGTGACCTCACTTTCTGTATACTGACACTAGAAACAGGATGTGACCTCACTTTCTGTATACTAAAACTAGAAACAGGATGTGACCTCACTTTCTGTATACTGACACTAGAAACAATATACTGACACTAGAAAAAGGATGTGACCTCACTTTCTGTATACTGACACTAGAAACAGGATGTCACCTCACTCTGTATACTGACACTAGAAACAGGATGTGACCTCACTTTCTGTATACTGACACTAGAAACAGGATGTGAACTCACTTTCTGTATACTGACACTAGAAACAGGATGTGACCTCACTTTCTGTATACTGACGCTAGAAACAGGATGTGACCTCACTTTCTGTATACTGACACTAGAAACAGGATGTGACCTCACTTTCTGTATACTAACACTAGAAACAGGATGTGACCTCACTTTCTGTATACTGACACTAGAAATAGGATGTGACCTCACTTTCTGTATACTAACACTAGAAACAGAATGTGACCTCACTTTATGTATACTGACACTAGAAACAGGATGTGACCTCACTTTCTGTATACTGACACTAGAAACAGGATGTGACCTCACGTCCTTTATGTTGCTGGTTTCCATTTTGCAACACATGTTTTTCACTTGATTGCTTGATTGCTAGCAGTACTTAGGGAGGCTCAGGCATGGACAACAGTAGATGCTATTACTGTGACACATGTCTTTATGATCATTAATTGCTGTATATCTTCCTGACAAAGGTCCAGCTTAAGAACTAAGGGCCTGATTCAGAGATGATCGCTAATGTGATTTTCACGCAGATCGAGCAATGGTTTGCCATCGCGCATGCGTATAAGCAGCACTGCACGTGCACAGCGATCACATTGCGATTAAGGAGCGCACAGAGGATCCCATCACAAAGTGACTGGCAGGTTGTCAGTGTTTGGGGGTGGTAACGGGGAGTGGTCAGAAAAACGTAGGCATGCCTGTCTGTTTAAACTGCGTTATATGGGCGTGCATAAATTAGCCACTGCGAGTGCATGCGCAGCTCTGTGTGTCAGAAGAGCTCCCAAGGCTGCGGCAGGTCAGAGGGTAATAAAATCGTAGCTGCAATCGCATTAGCGGCTGTCTCTGAAACAGGCCAAAAATGTCAATCATGACTCCTGTTCCTGTGATGTTTTTTTTCTGAGGTAATAAACTTTTTTTTGATGCAGAGCATTGATAATAGTAGCAGAACTGCGATAAATAGATACAGAGCTGTGACAAATAAAGAGATGCAAGCATAAAGAGACAAATGCAAGTGCATACTGTAACCATGCTGAACCTAATAATATAACTGCTAAATAGCATCAAAGAGGTTCTTAGCATAATAATGGCCATAATTATGGGCCTGCCCACCGCATCCAGGTGACCTCTATCAGCAGAGTTGTGATAAAGAGAAGCAGAGCTGTGACAAAGAGAAGCAGAGCTGGGATAAAGAGATGCAGAGCTGTGATAAAGAGATGCAGAGCTGTGATAAAGAGAATCAGAGCTGTGATACAGAGAAGCAGAGCTGTGATAAAGAGAAGCAGAGCTGTGATAAAGAGAAGCATAGCTGTGATAAAGAGATGCAGAGCTGTGATAAAGAGAAGCAGAGCTGGGATAAAGAGATGCAGAGCTGTGATAAAGAGAATCAGAGCTGTGATACAGAGAAGCAGAGCTGTGATAAAGAGAAGCAGAGCTGTGATAAAGAGATGCAGAGCTGTGATAAAGAGAAGCAGAGCTGTGATAAAGAGAAGCAGAGCTGTGATACAGAGATGCAGAACTGTGATACAGAGATGCAGAGCTGTGATACAGAGAAGGAGAGCTGTGATACAGAGATGCAGAACTGTGATACAGAGATGCAGAGCTGTGAAAAAGAGAAGCAGAGCTGTGATAAAGAGAAGCAGAGCTGTGATAAAGAGAAGCAGAGCTGGGATAAAGAGAAGCAGAGCTGTGATAAAGAGAAGCAGAGCTGTGATAAAGAGAAGCAGAGCTGTGATAAAGAGATGCAGAGCTGTGATAAAGAGATGCAGAGCTGTGATAAAGAGAAGCAGAGCTGTGATAAAGAGATGCAGAGCTGTGATACAGAGATGCAGAACTGTGATACAGAGATGCAGAGCTGTGATACAGAGATGCAGAGCTGTGATACAGAGATGCAGAACTGTGATACAGAGATGCAGAGCTGTGAAAAAGAGAAGCAGAGCTGTGATAAAGAGAAGCAGAGCTGTGATAAAGAGATGCAGAGCTGTGATAAAGAGAAGCAGAGCTGTGATAAAGAGATGCAGAGCTGTGATACAGAGATGCAGAACTGTGATACAGAGATGCAGAGCTGTGATACAGAGATGCAGAGCTGTGATACAGAGATGCAGAACTGTGATACAGAGATGCAGAGCTGTGAAAAAGAGAAGCATAGCTGTGATAAAGAGAAGCATAGCTGTGATAAAGAGATGCAGAGCTGTGATAAAGAGATGCAGAACTGTGATACAGAAATGCAGAGCTGTGATACAGAGATGCAGAGCTGTGATAAAGAGATGCAGAGCTGTGATAAAGAGAAGCAGAACTGTGATAAAGAGATGCAGAGCTGTGATAAAGAGATGCAGAGCTGTGATAAAGAGAAGCAGAGCTGTGATAAAGAGATGCAGAACTGTGATACAGAAATGCAGAGCTGTGATACAGAGATGCAGAGCTGTGATAAAGAGATGCAGAGCTGTGATAAAGAGATCCAGAGCTGTGATAAAGAGATGCAGAGCTGTGATAAAGAGAAGCAGAACTGTGATACAGAGAAGCAGAGCTGTGATAAAGAAATGCAGAGCTGTGATAAAGAGAAGCATAGCTGTGATAAAGAGGTGCAGAGCTGTAATAAAGAGATGCAGAACTGTGATAAAGAGAAGCAGAACTGTGATACAGAGAAGCAGAGCTGTGATAAAGAGATGCAGAACTGTGATACAGAGAAGCAGAACTGTGATACAGAGAAGCAGAACTGTGATACAGAGATGCAGCGCTGTGATAAAGAGAAGCAGAGGTGTGATAAATAATGTATATATGTATGTAGGTATGTATGTAGGTAGGTATGTATGTATAAAAAAATGGTAGTTGCTCAAATCAGCTAATTGCATAACACAGGTGCTTGTAAAGGGCGGGGTTTACTCTCAACACAGAAAAAAAAAATTTGTAGTTTGGAGAGGCATGAAGGCAGTCAGCATTTGGAGGATGTGCTGATCCTTATAGTGCCATGTGGAGATTTTTTGGGTACCTCCAAGGTAAGTTAGCTCTCAGCTTATATATGTACTGTTATCATGCAGTACACCAATTGTAATTATATGACCCAGAGTGGGTGCTACCATTATGTAGCAATAATTATTTTGGGGTGAGCGTTTGTTAGTGGGGCCCCCGGGGGAGTTCTGACTGGACCTTTCTCATGGTATCACCACTTAATTCACATAGAATACTTTTATCACTTCTCTATTTGTTTGTATATTATTTATGTCATTTTAATTCTTTCTCATTTCATTAACACTTATTGATTTATCCTTATACATCTTTTCTTTACACTTCACTATCACCTTTTTCCTTTTTCATGTGATGCCCTGGGGATGGCCCTTGGCTGTATTTTGTTTGGGGTGCCTTGGTTCTCGGACGTGAACCCCTTAATGTTAGGGACGCCGGTATAGAGGAGCCTTGACGATTGGCCTGGCGCTTATTCATATATTTGCAAATGTGTGCAACTAATACCTCTGAATCGCTATTATCATGTAGGATTTAAGTATTGTTTTTGCTGCAGTGTGCTGGTGGGCAAATCTCTTTTTTTTCTGTGTTCAGAGTAAACCCCACCCTTTACAAGCACCTGTGTTATGCAATTAGCTGATTTGAGCAACTACCATATTTTTTTGTAGTTTGGAGAGGCATGAAGGCAGTCAGCATTAGGAGGAGGTGCTGATGCTTATAGTGCCATGTGGAGGTTTTTTGGGGTACCTCCAAGGTAAGTTAGCTCTCAGCTTATATATGAACTGTTATCATGCAGTACACCAATTGTAATTATATGACCCAGAGTGGGTGCTACCATTATGTAGCAATAATTATTTTGGGGTGAGCGTTTGGGAGTGGGGCCCCCGGGGGTGTTCTGACTGGACCTTTCTCATGGCATCACCACTTAATTCACATAGAATACTTTTATCACTTCTCTATTTGTTTGTATATTATTTATGTCATTTTAATTCTTTCTCATTTCATTAACACATTGATTTATCCTTATACATCTTTTCTTTACACTTCACTATCACCTTTTTCCTTTTTCGTGTGATGCCCTGAGGATGGCCCTTGGCTGGATTTTGTTTGGGGTGCCTTGCTTCTCGGACGTGAACCCCTTAATGTTAGGGATGCCGGTATAGAGGAGCCTTGACGATTGGCCTGGCGCTTATTCATATATTTGCAAATGTGTGTAACTAATACCTCTGAATCGCTATTATCATGTAGGAATTAAGTATTGTTTTTGCTGCAGTGTGCTGGGGGGCAAATCTCTTTTTTTTCTGTGTTCAGAGTAAACCCCGCCCTTTACAAGCACCTGTGTTATGCAATTAGCTGATTTGAGCAACTACCATATTTTTTTGTAGTTTGGAGAGGCATGAAGGCAGTCAGCATTAGGAGGAGGTGCTGATGCTTATAGTGCCATGTGGAGGTTTTTGGGGGTACCTCCAAGGTAAGTTAGCTCTCAGCTTATACAGTCAGGTCCATAAATATTGGGACATTGACAGAATTTTCATATTTTGGCCTCTATTCACCACCACAATGGCTTTGAAATGAAACAAACAAGATGTGATTTAACTGCAGACTTTCAGATTTAATTTGAGGGTAATTACATCCAAATCAGGTGAACGGTGTAGGAATTACAACGGTTTCTATATGTGCCTCCCACTTTTTAAGGGGCCAAAAGTAATGGGACAAACTAAACAATCCTAAATCTAACTTTCACTTTTTAATACTTTCTTGCAAATCCTTTGCAGGCAATTACAGCCTGAAGTCTGGAACGCATAGACATCACCAGACGCTGGGTTTCATCCCTGGTGATACTCTGCCAGGCCTTTACTGGAAATGTCTTCAGTTCCTGCTTGTTCTTTGGGCATTTTCCCTTCAGTTTTGTCTTCATCAAGTGAAATGCAGGCTCAATTGGATTCAGGTCAGGGGATTGACTTGGCCATTGCATAACATTCCACTTTTTAGCCTTAAAAAACTCTTTGGTTGCTTTTGCAGTATGCTTCGGGTCATTGTCCTTCTGCACTGTGAAGAGCTGTCCAATGAGTTCTGAAGCATTTGACTGAATATGAGCATATAATATTGCCCGAAACACTTCAGAATTCATTCTGCTGCTTTTGTCAGCAGTCACATCATCAATAAATACAAGGGAACCAGTTCCATTGGCAGCCATACATGCCCACGCCATGACACTACCACCACCATGATTCACTGATGAGGTGGTATGTTTTGGATCATGAACAGTTCCTTTCCTTCTCTTCTCTTCCCATCACTCTGGTACAAGCTGATCTTTGTCTCATCTGTCAATAGGATGTTGTTCCAGAACTGTAATGGCTTTTTTAGATGTTGTTTGGCAAACTCTAATCTGGTCTTCCTGTTTTTGTGGCTCACGAATGGTTTGCATCTTGTGGTGAACCCTCTATATTCACTCTTGTGAAGTCTTCTCTTGATTGTTGACTTTGACACATATACATCTATCTCCTGGAGAGTGTTCTTGATTTGGCCAACTGTTGTGAAGGGGTTTTTCTTCACCAGGGAAATAATTCTTTTGTCATCCACCACAGTGGTTTTCCGTGGTCTTCCGGGTCTTTTGGTGTTGCTGAGCTCTCCGGTGCGTTCTTTCTTTTTAAGAATGTTCCAAACAGTTGATTTGGCCACACCTAATGTTTTTGCTATCTCTCTGATGGGTTTGTTTTGATTTTTCAGCCTAATGATGGCTTGCTTCACTGATAGTGACAGCTCTTTGGATCTCATATTGAGAGTCGACAGCAACTGATTCCAAATGCAAATGTCACACCTAGAATCAACTCCAGACCTTTTACCTGCTTAATTGATAATGAAATAACGAGGGAATAGCCCACACCTGTCCATGAACAGCTTTTGAGTTGATAGTCCCATTACTTTTGGCCCCTTAAAAAGTGGGAGGCACATATTGAAACTGTTGTAATTCCTACACCGTTCACCCGATTTGGATGTAATTACCCTCAAATTAAATGTGAAAGTCTGCAGTTAAAGCACATCTTGTTTGTTTTGATTTCAAAGCCATTGTGGTGGTGAATAGAGGCCAAAATCTGAAAATTCTGTCAATGTCCCAATATTTATGGACCTGACTGTATATGTACTGTTATCATGCAGTACACCAATTGTAATTATATGACCCAGAGTGGGTGCTACCATTATGTGGCAATAATTATTTTGGGGTGAGCATTTGGGAGTGGGGCCCCCGGGGGTGTTCTGACTGGACCTTTCTCATGGCATCACCACTTAATTCACATAGAATACTTTTAGCATTTCTCTATGTGTTTGTATATTAATTATGTAATTTTAAATCTTTCTCATTTCATTAACACTTATTGATTTATCCTTATACATCTCTTCTTTACACTTCACTATCACCTTTTTCCTTTTTTCATGTGATGCCCTGGGGATGGCCCTTGGCTGGAATTTTTTTGGGGTGCCTTGCTTCTCGGACGTGAACCCCTTAATGTTAGGGACACCAGTATAGAGGAGCCTTGATGATTGGCCTGGCGCTTATTCATATATTTGCAAATGTATGTAACTAATACCTCTGAATCGCTATTATCATGTAGGATTTAGGTATTGTTTTTGCTGCAGTGTGCTGGGGGGCAAACCTCTTTTTTTCTGTGTTCAGCTATGTATGCATGTTTGTAAACTGTTCTGTGCTGTATGGCAATGGTTTTGAACTCCAAACCTCAAGTACCCCCAACAGGTCATGACTTGAGGATTTCTGTCTGTGGGAACAGGTTGGATAATTCCTGATCCAGCAAAATTGGTTAACACACCTGTACATTATTAAAGAAATCCACAAAACATGACCTGTTGGAGGTACTTAAGGGCTGGAATTGAGAACCACTGCTGTATAGGTTCAATTAAAGTGAGAGGGGATTTTGGGTACCAGCAACACAATGTACACTACAGTACATGAATGTGAGAAATAATGAATGCTTAATAATATGCAGTCATGTTGAAAACAACCAGTTAACCAGCATAAAAAAGATTGAGTACATACAAGTACTGTATATACCAATGTAACCCCTTGTCGCTGTGTAGCCGGTATGAGGTGCATGAGTAGACCGCTCACCTCCTCGCCGATGCATTCCTTTATCCTGGCTACTTATGGTTGGGGGCAATTAGTGACTAAGGGGCCCCCACTCACACAGGCTATACAGCAAAGTGTTTCCTTATGTGGACATAGGTGATATGCGGTGGCAGTGCAGTGCTAAGGTTACAAACATACATACATACATACAGTAAAATGAAACACAATCTCTCCCAGCACATTGTCCATCTCAAATATGATTAAAAGAACCTCCCATTTATTAATAATAGGCTTCTTTATAGCGCTTAGCACAGTCCTTACCCTAAACAGTGAGAATTTAGAACCCATATTTGGTAATATATTTATTTATGTATTTTGAAATTGAGAGTAAACTTATGAGAAGGTATCCTGGAAAGCAAAAGCAGCTGCATGATGTCCAAATTAACTAGAACCGTGGTTTTCTACATCAAAGATTGAATATTCCCAACAGATCATGTTTTCAGGGTTTCTTTAATCATGACCAAGGGCTCTATTTACTACAATCCGCATATAGAATGCAGATTGTAGTGTGATATTAACGACTGAATTCACATTGCGAATTCAGGCAATACCACAGGGATTTACTACAAATCCCTTGCAGGGACAGAGCTTGCAATAAAGCTCTGTCCCTGCGAATCCCCTCCGCAAACTAGTCACGGTATTTTTGGAAAAAATACTGTGACAAAGTACCTGCGCATGTGCCAACCGGCCACCGCTGCTACCCCCTGGCGCTATGCCCCGCCCCCTTCAATCGAGGACCCCCAGCGACACCCCCTCCCCCCCGCAACCCCCCCTCCGTTAATTACACTTACCTGCATGATCTGGGCCTCTGGTGATGTCCTCCATGCCTCCGGTCAGGTGATATCCCATACTGCACTGGGACCCGATCACCTGATGACCAGGCCACAGTGCAGTATGGGAGACCAGCTGACCAGAGGGAGGACATCAACGACCACCGGTCCCTGGAGTCAGGTAAGTGAATTTTTTGTTGTACTATTTTTTATTTTTTTTGCAGTGTATCAGCGTGTGGTCTGTTTAGACCACACAGCTGATTACTGGGACCAACTCCCGCCTCTGCTCTCCCCGTTAGAGCGGAGCAGGAGTCCGGTAACCAGGGGAGACCTCCAGGTGGCGTTATTATCACAGGGCCTCCCTAGGTATTTTTTTCACAATTTATTTTTAGTAACTACCAGACAGATCACATTTCCCATTACAATTATGGGAAATGCTATCTGATTACTGAAAATAAGTGATACTTAGGGGTTGGAGTAGAATTTGATGAATTCTACTCCAATTGCCCTGTAATAACTATAGATGATACTAAAATAATGTGAAAGAGGTGTGAAAACACAAAACAGCCTTTATCACTTTAGTAAAAATAATGTTAATAAATAGAGCCCCAAGTGAGTTCATCTACATCCCAGAGTAAATAATTATGCTATAGGGAATGGGGAATGTATTCTCCCAGTAGAATGCCTTTACCCCTGCAGCCTAAAGCTGTGTACACATTAGCCGATGTGTACCCAGCGCCATGTTGCCAGCGACGGGACCCTGCATGCACCAAGTGCATACACACTTGCCAATATCGAGCCCTACGGGGGTTGGGATGTATCATTAGCAACATCCCCCTTCAGCCCTGCAGTAGGAATCGGATGACATCTAGTCTAGTGTCTACCCACCTTTAGGAGAGAAAAGAGATACCCAACCAACTCTATAGAGTAGCAATAAAAAAAGAGAAATAACTCTCTTTTAAGTTGCGACGCGTTTCACGGCATCCATCCACTTCCTCAGGCAGGAATTTTATCCTTTTTTATGCTTTACGTTGTAGGGAGGGGGGAGGGTCAATGCAATCAGCAGCCTCCCCCCACCAGCTCAGCCCACGCTCCTTTCTGTCCCTGCATGATATGCAACTCAGCATCTATACAGCAGCCAGCAGTTGTGGGTAGGAGATAAGTCTTAAGAGGGGAGGGGGGATTGCACTGTGTCCCCCCTCTGTATCCGCCCCTGATGTAGCCGCACTTACTTGAGCAGCCTTGCGGAAAAGTGAATCGACCCCTAAAAAAAGATTAAGGAATTTTTTTTTTTAAAGTAATTTTTCTCCTGTGATCGCCTTAGTGAGAACAAGGATTGAGATGGTTCATCAACTACTCTGATACAGGCATGCCGATATTCTGGCTGCCCCTTCCGGGCGGGAGCAGCCAGATTAGCATTGCATGGGGCGTGACCAGAATAGGGGGCATGACCGGACAGGTTTGTAGGCGGAGCGGGGGCGTAGTTACACAATCACGTCATTTTGGCCACGCCCTCACTTCACAATGCCATGATTACCAGAATTGAGAAGCAGTGGATGGGGCCAAAATGACGCGATTCAGCGTGAATCGCGTCCTCGGCCTCCCCAAACTGTGGGTGTCTCTTTTAAAACTGTGAAGGGGGGGCCAGAGGCGTTGACAGCCGCCAGGAGGCTTGCCTGCATCTCAGGGGGCTGGGCGCGGCACCTGATTTTTGTGAGGCTCCCGGCCGAATCGGGAGGGTAGGCAAGTATGCCGTGATCCTTGTTATCATGTTTACTTCAATGATATGTACAAAGCTCTAAACTCTTTGGACCACACATAGATTTTGATTTTACACCTGTTTTATTTGCATAAAATATGCATTTCCATACTGTGCATGCACACCGAAAACTGCATACTCATACGTCCAGATCCAGATTTGGTTGCATCTTAACTTTACAAATGAGTGATTCAGAGCCGCTTGCTAGCAAGCGGCCGCTCGTTGCAGATGATGTTCGCTAATGTGCGCATGCATGTAGTTCGCACTGCACATGTGCAAACTAGTACGAGCGATCGGAATGTGCTCGCTCGCCCTGCCAAGACAGCTCAGTGGAATGAGTGACAGGAGAGGCAGTTTGTGGGTGGTAACAGGGGCAGGCCAGTAGTAATGGGGGAGTGGAGTTTCGGACGCAGGCATGGCAGATTGTTTCAACGCCGTTTCAGAGTTGTGCATAATTAACAGGCAGTGTCATAGTACACGTCACCTGGTTGATTTTTACACTGAACTGCTCGCAGTGCTTGCTGTAGAGTACAGTCAACTTCAAGCGATGTGGTCTGATCCGATGGTTCTCGATGTACCGATTGTTGTATATACTTCCTGGAGATGACATACGCTAGTGGGCAGCTAAAGACAGGCTGGTGGGCGTCTATAAACACAAAGTGATCGCTCGCCAAGACATAGTGGGCATGCTTATGTATTGCTGTGCGAGCGGATGCCTTGACGTCAGTTAGCTGAATTTCCATACACTGGGAGCGGGTGCGTCTGAATCAGGCCCATAGTCCGAGTGCAGTAAAAGCATATTCATATTATTGCAACTGATTTAGACATATATATAGACTGGTATGCAGCCGGGAAGCCGGCGGACCTAATCTCGACAGCCGGCTTCCCGACTGTCATATCCCGGCAAGGGTCTAAAGACAAGCGTCGATATACCGATGCCTGTCATTAGACATACGCCGGGAGCCCGACGCCCGGCATCCCGATCGAAGGGATGCTGGGCGCCGATAGCCGCGGGGGGGAGGGTTAGGTTTAGGGTTCCCGGGGGGGGGGGGGATTTAGGGTTAGGCACCCCCGGGAGATTAGGTTTAGGCTAGGGGAAGGGGGGGTTCGGGTTGGGCACCCCCGGGGGGAGGTTAGGGATAGGCACCACCCCGGGGGACTTAGGTTTAGGCAGCAGGGAAGGGGGGGTTAGGTTTAGGCACTTAGGGAGGGGATTAGGGTTAGGTACTGGGGGGAGGTTAGGGTTAGGGGGTAGAATTAGGTTAGCTAATACTTACCTGAGGACGATATGGATTTCCACTGCTGCCAGGATGCTGGTGTCGGGATTCCAACCGCCGGACATGCGTCCAGCAGTAAATCATACCGATTCCACATAGATTTGCCAGAGGGCGTGACAGCACCGGGTTGTGGTGGACTGGATCAGTGAAACGCTATAATAATGATCAGCTGCACTCATTAGACACATCTGATCAGATATTTTGGGATTCACCTTGACCTCTCCAGCTGATTTTTCTTTATGTAGCCGCTATACAGTATTTATGAAGTAGCAGCCATCTACTCGTGTTACGCTATTGATATTTCCATTTGGGCTGCAGCTGGAAACGATTCTAAGGGAAAAATAACAGATGTTTGTATCTAGTTTACTTTAATGTTTATTTGTTTTTGTGTTTGGATTTATTTGTATTTAATATAGTGAATTTAACTTTTGCAATTTAAGGTTAAAAGTTACACTGTCCAGACACTATTCTCTAACGTCTGTATGACACTTCATTTCATTATTCTATTGTGTAGATATAAAGTAATGCAACTTGGAGATTTATTACTAACACTGCCAAGCAACATCGCTACCTTCCCTCTGCCCTGCACTTATAGCTTCTTACACAAACCTGGTACATACTATACTGAGGCTTGGAGATTTATTACTAACACTGCCAAGCAACATCGCTACCTTCCCTCTGCCCTGCACTTATAGCTTCTTACACAAACCTGGTACATACTATACTGAGGCTGGTACTGCACAGCGGTGTCATTATTAATCAGAACTGGTCTTAACATAAACCCCTTGTGCTAGGGCCACAAGGTTTGCAGATTATCAGAAGTGGATCCCCAAAGGTAGAGTCACCCGGTGATTATCTGTTCAAGTTCTAGGGATACATTGAGGGTAATGTAGCTGCAATTGTTTTGTTTCGTTTTATTTAATTGCATGGTAAGGAGTCTAAATTATATTTTTTTTATACTTACATTATGGATGATTAAAGAATAAAATATTCGTTACAATACAGAGATTATATTTCTGTTGTTATTGTAATATGGATGAATTTGATTAGTGAGTTTAAAGTAGAGGTGAGCCGTTTGGTTATGGCTCGGATCTTTCCACCAAGTTCGGATCTCGGAATGAGGCAAAACTCATGGACAACTGTGCCGGGAATATGGGAACCAAAACTGAACTGCTCATCATCTCTAGTTTGAGGTTAATTGCAAGGAATCATGGGATATAATAGGCTCTAAGGATAAGGTAACACACTGTATGATATTCCAAGTTCAAATCATTGAGTCCTTGTGAGAATAGTAGATCTTTATTGTTTCTGTAATATGGGTGGGACATCAGTATCCTAAAAACTGAGAGGGCCTGAACGCCAATATGTTCCCAGCTGCGATTTTGCACGGAACGAAGCTGCGAAAATATGCATAAGGACACCCGCTGCTTCCTTCTCATATACGTATAACATTACTTAGCTGAGTAAATGGTATGTAGTCACCATCCCGGTGGTCGGAAGGCTGGCGCCCAGAATACCGGCGCCAGAATCCTGACAGCAGTCAGAATCCCAGATCCAGAATCGAAAACCGCCGGCTTCCCGACGGTAAGTCTTAGGGTTAGGAGAGGGTTAGGCACTAGAGGGAGGGTTAGGCACTAGAGGGAGGGTTAGGCTGCGGGGGGAGGGTTATGGTTAGGCTGCGTGGGGAGGGTTAGGCTGCTAATATTCAGGCGTTGGGATCCTGACTGTAGGGATGACGCTGTCGGTATCCTGACTGCCGGGATTCCGTACCCAACCCGTATAAATTTCGGTAATATCGACACGCATCGAGCAGCCATCTTGGTCTTGCGGTAAAACTTTATCTCTCCTAACACGCAGAGGGCTCTCACGCTGTGTATGTAACTGCAATGGCTAATATATGCAGACCCATGTAACGGCTATTAAACTGTAAGACACACCTGCGTTTTTCTGACCGCCCCCCCCCCCATTACCTCCCCCAAACGCTGACAACCTGTCACTCACTTTGCGTATGGATCCTTCGTGCATGCGTAATCACAAAACAATCACAGAGAGTGCGCGTTGCAGTTTATACACCTGCGCAATGGAAAACAATCACTCGATCTGCGGAAAAATCGCTGTTGCCTCCGTCTCTGAATCAGGCCCTTAGTCACTCATACCCAGTGCGGGGGGTGCTTTATCAAGGTGGGCCATCCTGTGCCAGGGCGATGTCACTGCATCTATATGGGTCGTGGGTACAGCCATGCTGGTTTTGATCAGCTAAGCACCAGTATCCAATCACTACCTGTCTGCTGCGCACATGACTGCTTCCTCCTATTCTCTGCAAGAGTGTATAATTTAAAGCTGCATCTGCCATTAGCACACCGGCGGAACAATGCGGAGCATTCCTCTTCTGTGTGTGCATCTACCCTCTCTCATCCACTGCCTGAACCTGTGCTCCTGTCAGCTGGACCTCTGCAACCTGCCTCCTGCATATCGCTATTGCTTGTATCCAGTCTGCACCTCTTCAGCGCATGTTCAAGCTGCCACATCTCCTCCTATTTCTCCCATTATGGTACAAGCTCTGGCAGCAGTCTCAAGTTCCGGATCCAGTCCGGTTCAGCCTGCATAGCCTCAGCCTGTGTCCTTCATTCTGGATCCAGTTCGGTTCTGCCAGATTCCCACATTTCTGGTTCCACCTGTGCAGTAGTCTGAAGTATAGTGCTTTCAAATGCCACGTCTTCAGTCTGCAAGTCTTCTGATTATAACTTGCCTGCGCTTTGCGGATTCAGTGGACTGTTCCTGTATATTACTTCAGACTGTATTACTGCTCAGTGAGTTCTACTATCCATCTTAGCATGGAAGCTCCAAGCCTGCCTCTGGGACTCTCTGCTCCTCATACCATCCGTGTCACCATCAATGGTGGTTGTTGTCCTGAGGGTCCTCTTTTTGAGGGTTGGGGTCATGCTGCGACTCCAGTGGAGTGGTCTACAGTACAGACTGGGTACTGGATCTATATCCCTCCTTGAAGGTGTAGGCTTCAGGCACCCAGCTCTGGTATTCAGGTTGCACTATGGATTTCAGTTGGTTCCAGGAGCAGGATGAGAGCCTTCCAGTAATCTCTGACCTCTTTGATCATACTAGGCTACATGCCATAGGGGTTCTACTGATGAATAGACATCTAATACGGCCATCTCAATTCATTTATAACTAATTGGGCCAGTCCTTGGGGAAGTACAGATGGTGTAATGGTTAGCATTACTGATTCACATCCTTTAAGTCATGGGTTTTGACTGTCGACTGCATATGTGTCGACAATTAAACTGCATCCTCTATCAGTAATTACATTACACTAGTGGCTGTGAGCCTTTTAATCATGAACCAACTTGCCCCATAGATTCACGACGTCAGTAAAAAAAAATGTACCTCTGAAGAGTTTAGTGAAAAAATATTTTTGAGGTTTAAATTACGTCACTCCAGGAAATCAGTGAATATTGTTATTTATCTATTTATAGATTTTTTTTCCTAAATGTAAACCCAAGTCTGTATCTTGATTTATCCTACAGCTGCAGTATATACAGTATCTTATGGGGGGTTTTTTGAACCATGAAACAAAGTAAAAATAAAATCAGCTATGCAATTTTTTTCATTTAACATTAGATGTCACTGTTGCCACAATGTTAATGTGTTTTGCACGGAATCCGCAGTCAGTAGGGTGAATTAGACTTGTAAAACCTTTCAAAACATATTCATCCAGATTCCATACTAGTCTCTAGGTTTTCATCTTAGTTTATATTACAAACTCTTATATTTACTTCAGGACAGAAAGTGCAGAGAAAAGAAATGATATATTATACATGAGCTTGCAAACTGGTTTAAAGAATGAATGTGTACATTAAACTAGCCTTATTTTATGTACATTAAACTAGCCTTATTTTATGTACATTAAACTAGCCCTATTTTGTGTACATTAAACTAGCCTTATTTTGCAGCTTGAGGCACAGTATAATTATCTAAATTAAAGTTCAGTTGATATAATGTACATTGTGCGGTGTTACAGTGGCCCTGATTCAGAGCCGGACGCTCTGACATAGCGCTCGCTCTGAATCAGGACCGGGCATTTTTTTTTTTAGAACGGCCTCCTGACCGCTCGCATAGCTGTGGGTGACCACCCACAGCTATACCGAGCGGCCAGGAAGATGGTCGTGATGGGTTTCACGCATGTGTACGACGGAGCCGGCTCCATCGTGCGCATGCGCTCTGGGCCACCATCGACCCAGTTGCGACCACTCAGCGCTTGCGACCGGGTCTGAATCAGGCCCACTGTCTTCACAGTTATTAATGAATGTGAAAGCCGAACTTTCACAATAGAATGTATTTACAAACAAATGCAGAATTCGAATACAAATGAAATTAAATACAAACATCTGTTGCTGTCCCCTATAAAAACTGAATTTAAAGTATCTTACCTGCCGCAGTCCAAACTATAATATCACGTAAGTAGTGAGAAAAGATGGGCACAACTTCGTATCATATAGAAGCGATGCTAATTAATTATTTGTTTACTAATTTTTATTGTATTTATCTCTATAGCACCAATATTATCCTAGGGCTAGTGCCACCTTACCTGTGACCTCTACAATAAATATTCCACTAACTACGATCAAGGCAACAATACACATATATTATTGGTAGTAAAATAAATAGCAGTTTTAACATCACATAATTACCTACTGTATGAACATGCATCAGGGTGAGAGACTTATTATAAAAGACTAGAGGGTATATTTACTAAAATTACAGTTTTTAGAAGTGGAGATATTGCCCATAGCAACCAATCAGATTCTACTTAACATATAACTAGCATCTTCTAGAAGATAATAGCTAGAGTCTGATTGGTTGCTATGGGCAACATCTCCACCTCTAAAAACTCTCACTTCAGTAACTATATCCCTGGTAGTAGTAAATGGAAACAGTATTAATATGTTATATTGATTAAAATGATAAACTAATAGATTAAATTAACTGCAAAGTTCCAATGCACATTGCTTACACCTCTATGGTGTACGAGCAAAAGCAAGTAATGTTGGTTCCCCGATAACTCACGTTATATTGGTGCAAGTGTTCTGACGGGACCTCTAACTGAATCCCACCCCCCCCTATTTTTTTTTCAATTCTTCACTCTAAGGTGCCACTATCTTGGTTGGTGACGTTTGTTTTTCTCCATTATTGAAGTGTATATTCAGAATGTCCCCACCTGCTATTTTAATGCACTTTTGATAACTTTCATGTCAATATGGAATCAAGTTAACACATCCCATTTGTTTTGATAAGTAAATACTGGGCTACGGTATGTTAAGAGGTCAACCATGAAACATTGAGTAGTACTGTACAATTAGGCAAATTATTGCATCATTGGGGGTTTTACCGCATTTTTTACTTTAATACATCCCACCCTAAACCTATATTACAAATTGCTGATTGTGCAAGCTAACACCTGAGATGGTACTGAAGTATACAGAAGGTGCATTAGTCATGCCAAGATATCCCAAAGCCAACTCAGGCTGTGGCTACAGTACTAGTTATCCCAAACTGATCTTTCAGGATACTGACAAAGAAGCTTGAGCGAAACGCGCATCATTGTAACCTCTCTGTGTACCGCTATACTGAGTTATACTATAAAACACACCAGTCTGTCACTGAAATGTATGTGTGAATGGTGTGCTATAGATCAGTACTAGTTAGAAACAGTAGGTTATTCTGAGAGTCATAGCTCAGATTGAAGAAATTATACTGTTTTATATATATATATATATATATATATATATGATCTTGAACATAACTAACTGGCAGTCAGTATTCCTGGACACTGCCAATAAACAGTGGCCAATGGATTAGGACATATATAGCATATATATATATATATATATATATATATATATATATATATATATATGCAATCACAAGGGACTTAACGAGAATATTTCATATAATAGTTTTCTATAATCTTTACAATCTGTTTCTGACTGACATGTATGACGGTTGACATGCTAGGAGAATGTAAAATCAATTTCTGATTCTTGATATATATGTTTTTTGTTGTTTTGCTTGGGGACCATCAATATTGAAATAATGTTCATTATAAGATAATATATGAACATTAGTATGAGCTAACCCTGTTTATCTCCTTGAAAGTTGCTTTATACTTGTGCCGCTTGATTTTAGATTATACATTTTTTTGTTTATATGGTAGCTATGGTGATGGTGACACAATTGAGGGAAGCCGAGCCTGGACGCCTAGGTGTCATGACGTCATCTCATGGTGCGTACGCATGGGTGGTCCCGGCCCTGGCTCCCGGCATTACACGTGGTGCTGTTCATGTATAAAGGTATGTTTGTTATATGTATTTGTTATCTTGAAAAAAGTTCAGTAAAGAACTGAAACGTTGACTAACTGTGTGTCACGTATCGTTTATCCATTGAGATTATGCCGCGAGTGCCGCACCTTGGCTATCTATATATATATATGTATATGTAACACAGAGAAAGAGAGGTGGCACTCACAGGTCTTTTAGATGAAAGAATTAGTCTGACAACTTTGTCTGCCTTGTTCAATGTTTCAGTCGGAAATGACTTTTATCAAGAACACTCTAGTGCCCAGAGTCTACTGATTCTGCGGTGGCCGTCCAGCCTCGTCAGTTGGCTTCTGCCCACTGGGGTGAGAGGAGGGGGCCCGCGATGGGGGTTGCACACGGGCCCCCTCGTCTCTAAAGACGCCCCAGATAGCCATGGTTCTCAAACACGGTCCTCAAGGCACCACAACAGTCCTGGTTTTAAGGATAGCCTTGCTTTAGCACAGGTGACTTAATTACTACCTCAGTCCGTTTAATTATAAGCATGGATAGCCTTACAAAACTGGGCTTTTTGGGTGCTTTGAGTTTGGCAATCCCTGGATTATACTCGTAGTATGCAAATAAGCTATTATAAGGGGCTAATCAACCTTTTCCACTACACCTTCCAGCTAAGAAAAGTGAATCACAACGCTACAGCATCCCACTGTCGTACACATAATAGTATCACAAAAGAAAGATGCAGACACACAAAGGTATATAGACTCTTTATTTAAAAATAAGATCTGTAACAGCAATTACAGCACTATGGACCTCATTCAGAGTCGGTCGTTGCGGCCACACGGTCGTAGGGGAAAGGGGCCGGATATGCAAATTAAGCGATCACAAGTTGCGGTCCTAAGATGAGATCGTTAGCTGAACGACCGAGGGTAAGAAGCGGCCGTAAGACTAGATAACGCACCCTTCTCGTTCACCACACACGTCATC
Source organism: Taudactylus pleione (assembly GCA_031769625.1). NCBI lineage: Eukaryota > Metazoa > Chordata > Amphibia > Anura > Myobatrachidae > Taudactylus > Taudactylus pleione. The sequence continues at coordinate 5,761,255 of JAUIMM010000069.1, forward strand.
TCCTGGGATATAAGGATTAATCGCGAGCATCGGGAACCATCGGAACTGGTCGTAGAGCTTAAGGTTGACCATACCTTCTCTTAAGCTCTACGATCATGTCAGTGTAAAACCTCCCATGTCACATTTGCCATGACACTACTTTGTTAATTATGCACTCCCATAAAACGCCGTTCGCATTATTAGGCACGCCTGCGTTCGGATCTCCACTCCCCCGTTTTCAAGCACCTTCCCCTGTTACCACCCACAAATGCCTCAATCTGTCACTCAAGCTACCGACCTGGCTGTGTTCAAGGAGAGAGAAATTTCTGTTCGTAGCCGCTAGTTTGCGCACGCGCATTGTGAACTTTACACATGCGCAGTTTAGCGAACATCGGTGGTGTACGACCGTGCAGCCACAACGACCGACTCTGAATGAGGTCCTATATTCTGCCGCAATTCCCCTTTCTTCCGACTTTGTTGCTGGGGGATCAGGGATGTTCAACATGTTGAAAAATCTTGATTCCCCGATCCACATAAGGAAAAACGGTCGGAATCGGCAAGTTCGAGATTTTTAGCATGTTGAATTTCCCCGTTCCACCAACGGATCGCAAATCATCGGTGGTTTTGTTGGCCGATCTCACACAAATATCTCACATACAGGGACATAAATGAATTTGTATAACAACTGAACACTGGCTATAGGGACACAGCATTGGTTTTAAAAAAAAAACAAATGCATAAAACACTATTCTTAGAATTTCGGCACTGTGATTACTACAGTCATAACTTTTAACCTATTTCACTGACTTCGCTCAATAAATAGGGTTAAGATGTAATAAAAGTTATATTTTTACTCAAGTGCATGACAAAAAGCAGCTTCTCTTCCCATTTTGTTTCAATTAGAAGTGAAAAGCCATTTTCTGCAAAAAAGTATCGCCGATCGCAGCTTTTCATGTGGTTCGAAACTTTACTCCAAATTCAATTCAAGCCGGTTTTCGCCTACGTGGAAAGTCAATGCAATGTAATAGGCAAAAAAGATTCTCCTAAAAAAATAGAAATTAATTTGGGGTGCAAAGGTGGGAAACCACTCAGAACCCTTTGAGACAGCCCCCCAAAGGACAACTGTGTCAAAACATCCATGGAAAAAAGATTAGAACACCCCAAAATAGTATTTTCATTTTGGGGACAAAAAAGTACAAAGTGGGGGGACAAGCAAAAAAATAGCGAAATAGCCTTCTTAGGGGTCTGCAAGGATGGGTCAGGTGTTTTTAGGATTGCAGGTGCATGTAACAGGTGCGTTTTTCAAGTTTTTGTAAACTTCACTTTACAGACATAAAAATATGGTAGCACCCACTTTCAAGCATACCAAATTTGACTGGACTATATATTTTCACCCCAAAATACTGCTTTATGCCATTGTTCACCACTTTAACAACTTCAGTACCCCAAATGGTTTTATTAGGGCTATTGGAACACTTCTACATTGATCCCCAATGTTAGTGCATCTTTTTTGGGGGTTCAGACTGATTTCCCCTATTTTGACAGTACTTTCCGCCTGTTCTGCATTCGCCGCTTGCCGTTTTCGCCTGGTTAGTAATTGAATGGGATGCACACGATAAGTTTACGTGTCCAAGACGCGCAATGTAGGCAAAAAGTCAGGCAGGCGAAACTGTTTCGCCGATACAAAACTAATTGAATATTGCCCTATGGCCCGTATTCAATTGCCGGCGAAACGTCCTGGACTTTTCGCATACCGGAGTTTTCGGCGTTATCACTAGTTTAGCCTCCGGAAAAGTATCGCGCTCGTCACCGTTTTTCGCCCTATTCAATTCCAAAGGACGCAAAACGTGTCCTGGTGAAACGAAAACAGGCGAAAAGTGCTGTCAGATTTATATAAATCAGCCTGACACCCCCCAAAAGATGCACTGACATGGGGGATCACTATGGATACCCCCGATTAGCCCTGCTGAAGGTATTTGGGGTGCTTAAATGATCTCAATAGCTGCTATTTAGCGTCTTTGCACAAGTGGTGAAGAATAGAATTTAGCAGGGTTTTTTGGCAAAAATAAATAGTCCCAGCAAATTTGGGGTACATGAAAATGGGTACAAGCATGGTTAAAATTTGCTAAAGTGACGTTTTAAAAAAACGTAAAAAAGCACCTTCAGCAATCACCTGCAATAAAAAAAACACTTGGGGCATACTTAGGGGACCCCCCGGAGTCTATTTAGCTATTTTTTTACTTTGTCCCCCAACTTTACATTTTTTTAGCCCCAAAACAAAAGTACTTTTTTGAGGTGTTCTAAAGTATTTTTTTTTTTACATTTTTACCTTTGGGGAACTGTTCCAAGGCTGCAGGGGTGTTGCACCTGCGAAAAGTCTTTGGAATTGAATACGGGGATAAGTTCTCACCTGGCGAAATGACATCACCGGCGAAAACGGTTTTAAGCCGGCAATTGAATACGGCCCTATATGTGTAAATTACACCGAGATATTTTAGGATAAGATCAGATGATTTGTATTATTTGGGATGATTAATGTTCTATTTGTACAGTAAAGAGAGTGAGATATAAACTTGGCCCCATAGGTGTTGATTCAATTCAGTGTGAGGTCCCACTGGAGCCTGGCACAATCTGTGCGCACATCCAGACACCCAAGTTATACGGTGCAATGTTTATCACCAGTAGGAACTCACTTTCAATTGATTAAACGCTATCGAATGATAAGGTTTTACTGTTCCCATTTTCCAAATCATCAACCAACGAGCAAAGCTATACACTAACTCATTTTACTTTTTCAAAGACTGTGAGGTGGGCATTCAGCTTGAAACGCGTTGGGAAGACAAGTCGTCACATTTTCCACACATAAAGAATCATTGCGGGTCTACAATTCATAATTGACCATTACCAACACTACGATATAAAAATATTCCTGGGTCCAAAGATACCTGCCAATAGGAAGCTGGCGTATATGGGCCAGCAGATATCCCACATAAGCCTCGGATGTCCCTCAATGACCAATTTTCAGCACTAATTGACTAATTCAGCTTACTAACAAAATGGTGCAGATGCACAATGTGTCTTGTCTTTTTTTATCATACCTTTACCAGAGGCAGAGAAATATTTAAAGATGCCTTTAGGGTAGTACAGTACGTACAGTTCTAGGTTACTTTCAATAAGACCAGTTGTGTCAGTAGTATAGATTCAGTATATGTCCTGGATATGTGTTAATTAATCCAAATCGTAATGAAAATAAAAAATTAGAGAGTGAAGTAAAAAAAAAATGTAAGCAAAAATTGAATAAACTCATTGCAAGTGTCCACACTGATAAACAGCGGCGAGATAAACATTTATTTATATGTACATTCTTTGGCATTCCACAGCCTACTAATGCTCAGTTTGTAAACTCCTTTGGGATCCCTTATGGGAGGTCCTGAGGCCTTATGTGTTATTCTCTGCTAAATGATAACATATGACAGCTGTAAATACATCTATCCATCAAGTCTAATATTATTGCTGTCTAGCAGTTCTGCACAAAACCCTTTTCATAGCACAAATTTATATTATAACAATATCCCCTCTATGCTGCCGCCACCATGCACCAAACTGGGTATAGAATTCTCAACTCAACAAAAGATAATCACAAAGAAACTTTTGAAACTTTATTTATTAAGATTTAAGTTTATTAGAAGTTATGGTTTATTTATTTAGTTATATTGTATTATAAAAGTATATCATTAGCCATTTGTCAGTGCCGTGGCTCTTCATGGCCAAAATGTTTTTTTTTCTGTAAAAATGTAATAGTTACACAAGTGATTTTACTGCAAGTATAATACACAACTAAAATGAATATACTGTATGTAAAATATCCATTAAAATATATCCTGATATTTGGTGAGCAATGATGTCATCACTTACTGTATACTGTATTTGGAAAGCAATTATTACCCACCAGTAAAATGGAACTTTACATCACACAAGCAGTTTTATTTGTTATAAATGGAAGTTGTGTATTATAAGGCGTAATGTACCCCATACTGTAACGTAATTGAAAATCACCTCTCTTCTTTTATACGGTCAGCAAACTTGCTAGTGACTGCAAATATATATATATATATATATATATATATATATATATATATATACACAACTTTTAGTCCTGCTGATGGAAAGTGCACTATATAAATTATATATACTGGTATATATATATTTTTTAATTTTTTTAGGTATGTAATACTACATATACTATGCAATAATACTAGATAATAAGATGCTTATACATTTCTGGGAAAAATAACGACTTTATCATCTGTTTGTACTGACAACAGAATCAGCCCTAGATGTGGCTCTCATTTTTGATATGCTGATAAAGGGAGCAGTTTATGTATTATTTTCTCTACTATTTTTATTATAATAGCTCAGACATAGATACATTAAAATTAATTACCAAATTATGGTAAAAAGATAATATTATTTTCCTATTTTTAATTCTTATGGATTTGTTTACAAATGGACCTGCACCCAAAAGCTTCAATCTTGTACAACAGTGAACAGGAAACAGTTCATTATTTATTATACGATATAGTTTTATTTATTTGCATACAGTCCACACATATATACAAGGACACACACACATACAAAGAATTATGCTGCATATTGAAATAATCTACATATATTGCGCTTGTTTTCATGAAGACCCAATTGTGGCTGGTTTTACCTATTTATCTCATTTAAATCTAAAGTCCTGTACTTTTGTCTATTGCTTCATTTCTTTGAATATTTGCATGTTTTATTTAATGTTGTTAGATTTTTTGGACAGAACTTTCAGCTTGCAAATAATACAGTTCACAACTTTTTTGATGATTTAAATCTAAAGTCCTGTACTTTTGTCTATTGCTTCATTTCTTTGAATATTTGCATGTTTTATTTAATGTTGTTAGATTTTTTGGACAGAACTTTCAGCTTGCAAATAATACAGTTCACAACTTTTTCGATGATGTGACTACTATTTTTTTTTTTTATCTGAGCATTAATGTGTTTGAATTTGAAATTTGAGTTCCGTTCACATGGAAAACTATTAACAATAGATATAAAGTTGTACAATGAGACCATTTGATTTCAAACTTTTTGCATATTATTGAACTTGTTCATATTAAGAATTTATTATGAATTTCAACAAACAATTCAGGCAAGAAAACTAATTAAAGCAAGCATCTATAATTGCGCTACAGAAAAGTTCTGTATCCTGACACTCAAGTTGAGTATTACTGCTGTAATGTACTAAAGTCAAGTTCAAGATTTATACAGGGGTGCTAAATGAAAAAAAAAATCTAAAAAAACCCAAACATATAAGTTTTTACACCTTTACAAGGCTTTATTATTGTTAATATTATTATTATTATTATTATTATTATTAATAATAATAATAATAATAATAATAATAATAATAATAATGTTAATAATAATGATAGTAATATTATTATTATTATTATTATTATTATTAATAATAATAATAATAATAATAATATTACTAACAGTTATTTATATAGTGCACACATATTTTGCAGCGCTTTACAGAGAATATTTTTCCATTCACATCAGCCCCTGCCCCAGTGGAGCTTACAATCTATATTCCCTACCACTTGTACACACACAAGGGTTAATTTTTGTTGAGAGACAATTATCCTTCCAGTATATTTTTGACTCGTGGGAGAACACTGGGGTACCTTGGGGAAACCCCCACAAACACAGGGAGAATATACAAACTCCATACAATTAGAGCCTTTGTGGGACTAAATCCCAAGGCCTTAGGTGCTTTGAGGCAGTAATGCTAACCATTACACCAACCGTGCCGATTGAACAGTTTTTATGTTGATCATGATGATTACAATATATTTTTTTCCAGTAAGATTGAACATACCTTAAAATGTGTCTATCTGAAAATACAGACATGGAGTAAGAAGCAAGTAAGCAAAGGCACATAGGCAACTTTTTAATGTTTAACTCAGCAACCATCTCAGGTATACCTCGATTTTGCACACTCTCACATCACTTACAGTTTAATCAAGCTCTACCTTGTGTGAACAGACAGTACCACCTAGAGGGCAGATTAGATATAGGCATTTTGTTTTTTTAATACTGCATTATATTAATAGCATGCAAAAATGTAGGAAGATCATTTATAGATGGTCATTTCGCTAATTTCTTTCATCCTGAAATTCTGTCCTGCACCACCCTTGAATAGAACGAATAAAGAAATAGAGAATTCTTTTGATTTTTTAAATTGTGAGCACACACCAGGTTTGAAAAATGGAAGAAGGGATGTAAAAATGATTTGGTAACGTCACACAGTCACAAATGATTTAGAAGTGCACCGGGTTAGTTGAAATGTTTACAGGTCAAATGGCAGCATTGGCAGAGGAGCAAAAGTTTACATAGTGGAAAGGAAGATGTTAGGCGGCTTGAGGGAGTCCCTTGATGGAGTCTGCACACTCCAGAAAAACAAATTTCTACGCACTTTCATGAATGTAAGTGGAATATTTAACAATACAAAAGCTACACAAGTAAAGTCATATAAACAGTAATGATTAATTTGAGGCATAGATGAACCTAAACTGAGAAATTCTTTAAGAGAAAAACAAAACAAAAAACTCTCACGAATACGGAGTGGTCCTGAAGTGTTTTCGGTGGGAGTGTCGCTTTCCACCAGCACATTTTTAGGTGGATTATTTAGACTGATTTTCTGGAAGTGGATCCACAGACCCGACAGTGGGTCTGCACTGTGATAAATAGGAACTACAGTGGTAAAATGCCAAATTGATGTGGTTCAAAAGTCGATAGAGACATAAATTGTTTTAATTTTATTATAGGGGATACTGTGGATATTGTTATTTGTAGTTTTACCGCAGCGGGAAATGTATATACGAATGGCATTCTTGCCTACTCTTGTAGTTTCCTATCCCGGAGGAGAGGAGATGCAGGTTGTCGGCGATGGATGGCGGGGCCAGGGTTTTCACGCATTTAGGCCCCGCCTCCTGGTGGCAAAATGCTTATTTAAAGAGTGGGCAAGGCAAAATGATGCGATTATCATAGAATCTTATCACTAGGACCCGACCTTCCTAATGGACGGTAGATACCGGTATTATTCCCCCTATTCTGCCCGCTTCACTAGGAAGTGGGTGGGATGTGGGAGGAGTACCTACTCTCTTGAGGGTGCAGGGGACTGCCTGAAATATCACGAGCATCCGGCAGGTTCCAGGTAGGTAGACAAGTATGATCAATGGGCTTGATGCAGGGTTGAATGAAAAACCAGGTGTACAAGTGTACGTATTTTGTTCTGAACCTGGGTGTATAGAATTAAATGCATATATTCACCTGTAAGGAGCATAGTTTTACACATCTCATGGTGCATCCGCCCCTATCTGTACCTCCTTGGTTTCCTACTTGCACTTAACCCGTCCTTCCTCTCACATCCTCCTGACATTTGGCCGACATTCCTGTGTGAATGGATCATGCAGCCCACCAAGAAACTGTGCATTCTGGCTGGACCAAAATGCAATATATAGCACCTATCCTTGTGTATCAATGCCTACTTCCCTATAGATTGTAAGCTTGCGAGCAGGGCCTTCCTACCTATATATCTGTCTGTTATTACCCAGTTTTGTTCTATTAATGTGTACAATTGTAAAGCGCAACGGAATATGCTGCGCTATATAAGAAACTGTTAATAAATAATAAATAAATAAATGAAGAGACATGCCTCCATAAAGGTGTATTCAGGACCGGCTCCAGGGTTCGGAGCACCCTGTGCTGGCTCTGTTAATAGCACCCTATAGTTGCGCGCGGCACAGCCGCACGCGACCAAAAATGGAGGCATGGCCTAATTACCATAGGTCAGTGTTGGCTAACCTTGACACTCCAGCTGTTATGGAACTACATAACCCAGCATGCACTGCTGCAATTCTGCTATTAGGGCATGCTAAAACTGTGGCAGGGCATGCTGGGATATATAGTTCCACAACAGCTGGAGTGTCAAGGTTAGCCAACACTGCCATAGGTCATGCCCCCTATATGATGTTATTGGCACGCCTTTAAATAACGTCAGGCTGGGGGTAAGCCCAGCACTCCGTCACTAGCTGGGCTTCCCCCAGCCCTTTCCTGGCACTGGTGGATGCGCAATGTGAAAACTGGGGTAGAGGAGCAATGCATCCCCTTCCACCTTCATCAGCGCAGACATTAAGATCAATACATATTATTTACAGCTGGTCATGGCCACACCTCCAGAGTTGACCACTCCCACACGTCAGCATCAGGCACCGCCAAAGATCTCGAGGGCACAGCATACAGGAGCAGAAGAGTATCAGTATATTCAGTAAAACAGAAGATATAAGTACAACTCTCCAAACATTTGCCAACAAGGGACTGCGCTTGATGACTTAATTAGGCTCCAACTCTGCCTCATATAAGGAAGCAGTAGAACTATCTCCTGAATCCCAGGAGGTTGACCTCTTCTTCACATGTGGCAGTCTCTTCCCTGCCACAAACCTACCCCAGTAGATGGTGCTCCTTGGCAGCAGAGGGCAGCAGCTCAGGACTCCATCCCAGCGGGATGCTGATTGTCTGAATACTGGCACCAAAGTCCTGACAGGTCGGGATCCTGGCACAAGTATCCCGACCCCCTGCATCCCAAAGGTAAGTATTGGGTGTTAGGGGGAGGTTAGGGTGTGGGGTTAGGGACTAGGGGGAGGGTTAGTGTTAGGCACCGGGGAGGGAGGGTTAGGATTAGGGTGCGGGGAGGTTAGGTTTAGGCACAAGAGGACAAAGTTAGGTTTAGGCACCCGGGAGGAGGTGTTAGATTTTCGGGTGCGGGGACGGGGAGGTTAGGCTTAGGCACTAGGGAGGAAGGTTATGATTAGGCACCAGGGAGGGAGGGTTAGGGTTAGGATAGGGGTTAGAGTAAGGTTTAGGAAAACACTTACCTGTCTTCCCTATGGGTATCGGGAATTCTGGCTGTCGGGATTCTGGCTGTCGGGTTGCTGCTGGCATTCCGACAGCCGGGATTTCATGCCCAACCCCATCCTAGCCCTGTACAAAAAAATGTGCATTAATATGCACTAGGTAATTGAATGATACACTATTAACTGTCACTTACTTAGTCGTCTTATTTGTACTGTTTGTTTTTTTTACATTAAGGGGGTAATTCAATTGCACATGATAATTTTTCTTGCGGTAAAAACTGGACTTTACTGCAATTTTTTTTCTGGGTAATTGAATTACAGTACCTCCCATTTTTACCGCAGAAAAAATTTCCTGTCTTTCGGAGAAAACACATAGTTGCTGGATCCATGTGTCTTTGTGATTGCGGCCGTGAAAAAAGTGCCCTTAGGCAGGTGAAACAAAATCCCCAATAGTTCTGTCAGCCGGGAACAACTGAATAATCCTCAGGGGATCAGTTAGATGTGGTACTTTACCGCTGCTAATTGAGATCCCCTCTAAATTGGTTTTATCTGTAATTCTTCTCTGTATGATGCTGCAGACACTTGTCATCACCATATACCACAAATAAAAGATGATAATAATAATAATAATAATAATAATAATAATAATAATAGTGATTATGAAAACTTCTCGGGGAGTGAATGAAAGGGCTGGAATGCCAGGTACCAACTTTAAAGGTGGGTGTTGAATCCTGCATGGATGCCACCTTAGGGATAAGAGACACTGACAATGACAAAATGTTCTACCCACCAAGGTTGTAATGGACCATATACACAGCCCACTCGACTACGAGACAGTGTCTTTCCTTTACCGAGTAGAGTATTTCATGGGGGTAAAGTGTCTTACTAAGATACATAACTGGGTGAGCTACACCCTCAAATTCCTGACACCAGACCGGTCCCAACCCCGCATCAGAAGCATCTTTATTTTCACCATAAACTGATTGGCAAAGTCAGGCGCCCATAAAACAGGACCTTCACTAAGGATCTCAACTATAAGAACAAAGACCACTTAGAGGACTATGGGCCTTACTCCGAGATGTACAATAATAGCATTGCTGCTGTGTCTTTTGGTGCTGCATCCGAAGACGCATCATCCGATCACCATGGTGGCCATCGGAAGTCTAAGCTTATTCAGAATGGGCGATGGAACTCCAATGCCGGGGTCAGGAATTATGCATCTCAAGATATTGATAAATGTGTGTACAGATGGTGGTTTGACAGAGTTAATGTATACACAGGCGGAATGTATGATTGACCTAAGGATAAGTCCAGTGTAGCTTACCCAGGCAGTGTGGTTTATTGAGTAAATGATAGTACAGTCGTACTCACTGTTACACTGGTTGAAGAGCATAAAGCGGAGCTCATAGCATAGCGGGGTTGACAGATCACCAGCTGGGGACTTTCTCTTAATGCTGGAACAGCTGTATTGTGGGTAATAAGTTGCAGGTTTCAGTAGCTAAGGGGGAGACATCCATCTCCTACCATGTTACTCATACACAGTGGCAAGATGGCGCCACGCATGCGCAGTAGTAGGGTCCAGCGGCCATCTTGGCAGTGGAATAAAGTGCCATCTCCGGAGAAGCCATATTGGAGACTGCATAGTAGCGCCCTCCTATTCTAGCAGAAGACACAGGCCCTGGCCTCGACACGCTCACAAAACCGAGGCGACGCCCACTTCTCCACTCTTCAGCAGGCTTGATACATTTCCTTCCAAGTCTTCCACTTCCTGGGATCTGACAGCAAAGGTCATAATGCTCTCACCAACCACTATCGTTGTCTCTGTATTGACAGTGAGATGGTCAAAGATGGCTGACGGCACCTTTTCACTCTCGGTAGCGTCCTCGGCAGGGAGTTCTGCATAACCCTCCTGGGCCTTCCACATTTGCAAACCATAGAGTGCAAGAGTCTTTAGGACAATTCTGAGATGTGGGCACAAATATGGTTTGTGCACATAACACGAAAATCTATAAAAAAAAAGCCGCTGATGCCCAACCCTACATCAGAACCTTTATATTCCAGCAAAATCTGAAAGTTACTATCGGCCTGTGTTTTATCATCTCACAGCAGCTCTATATTCGTCACTCCACTGACCACGAGCAGGAGAGTTTAGCACAGGGCATTGGACTGAATTATTTATTTTTGGCTGACAGCGTTTAGTTTCCTGTCCACTTCAGATTTATAGATTTCTAATTGCCTGCTGGAGTTCAGGGGAGGTGAGGGAATCAGGCAGGGAGCACTGGGGCTGTGCGGGCTCATCTACCACTTTTATTCTTCTGTTGGGGAAAGGTCCATTGGGTCACCAGGTACTAGGGAGTTGGGACTGAGTGGATGCAGTTACAATGAAATTCAGAACCATGCTTTATCCTGCCTGGTTCTGTGGTTGATCGTCTCATAGAACCAATTTATGAATTAGAATAATTTTTTTACTGTGAATAATCGGTAGGCCTGACTCAGAAGTAAATCCGTAGGTTAGGTGAGATTATATCCCTGGTGCCCAAATCCATCATTATTTCTATAGTTTGTTTTGAAAGCAATTCAAAGTTCAGATCATTCCAAGACTCCTAATCATTGAGACTGGGGCTGTATGACAGGCAAAGTGTAGCATTGAATAGGTCAGATTGTCCTAACATAAACATCTGATGTCACACATGCGGGGTAGCGGGGGAGATGCTGGCCCAGAGCTTACCGGCATTTGTGTTTGCTGGTATCTCTGATCCTATTCTTGCTGGGACAGCTATTTCCATATACAGGCATCCTGGCGATGTAGCTACTTCCGAGTCTCTTATCCGACGGTTGAAATGTGCGGCCATCAGCTACAATGCATGGCGCAGGTCAGTCGCATCGGACATCGGTCCTTTGCCTATTTACCCAGATTAGTGATTTAGGGGTCTATTCATCATCACTTAATTTCTACAACAGTAGGTGAACTGTAAGATTTTCACCTATTATTGTGGAAATTAAGTGTCAGCTCCATTCTACAAACTTGTAACGCAGGAGATATCACTGATATCTCCTGGTTACAATTGTGCATCGGTAATTTTCACAGTCCTCATACTTTAGTTGAAATTATGAAATTCATCAATTTCTGAAAAAGCATTTTTTTGGGAACTTGACGGTGAACCTGTCTACGCAACCCTGAGATGGCGCACAGCATCCGATACAGCAGAGGAATCTGAACAGAACCCTCTCTGCTGTGTCCTATTACCTCCAGCAGCTCTCTCCAAACTCCCAGGACAGTCTTCTTGTGAGCCGGGGGAAAGAGGGCACAGCAGCGGCGGTCAGCGGGGTTCGGGCTGCTGGTGTGACGGGGGGGGGGGCAGTAAAGTCTCCGGTGGCGGTGGTGACTGCAGCATCTCTGTCGAGTAGGTCTCCCGCACAGCGGCAGTGGCGGGGATCCTGCAATGTGCTTATGTGTGACCGAGGGGGAAGGAGGGCTGTGCAGAGGAGGGCTGCGCTGAAGTGTGACCAGGGGGAAGGAGGGCTGTCAGCCAGCAAGTCTGACCGGGGTGGGTCGGAGGTCAAGTGGGTATCATGCAAACAAAATAAAATAAATTTTATAAAGTACTTTGTGACTGCAATATTATTATTATTATTATTATTATTATTATTATTATTATTATTATTGCTATTATTATTATTATCATTATTATTATAAGTATTATTATTATTTTTATTATTATTATTATTGCTATTATTGTTGTTATTATCATTATTATTATAATTATCATTATTATTATAAGTATTATTATTATTTTTATTATTATTATTGCTATTATTGTTATTATTATCATTATTATTATAATTATCATTATTATTATAATTATTATTATTATTATTTTTATTATTATTATTTCTATTATTATTATTATTGCTATTATTATTATTATTATTATTATTATTATTATTATTATTATTATTATTTTTAGCAGGGGCCGAAGTCATATAATGTTTTTAGAGATTTAAGTACACTGCTGGTATAAGAACACAGTGACATGTTAAACCCATGCCAGCACTGTGGGACATATGACTGTATTCTCCCGGCTGCTCCCTGGCACTGTACGAGCCTCATTGACATGTCTCATGCATCCATGTATCCATTTTGTTTGTTGTTTCAGCAATGCCGTCTGCTTTTTGGTATGCTTTCATGTCCTAAAGCCCACTGATCCTTGCAGGTGACCAAACTTTCATCCATAATCTGTCCTATCCAAATTAAAAGGCTGACATATAGATTGTGGGATTTGCTGTATGTGCCAATTAGCTTCTCTCAGACTCTCCTGTGAATTGGCAGCACCGGGAGAGGAGGATGAAGAAGCGGCCAGAATCAATACCAGGCACATTGCAGCGTACGGAGCTGGTATGCATTATTTCAAAGGGCTATAACGCTTTTATTACCACACTGTCATCAGCTCAGGGCTAGGTTTATGTTGGATATCAGGCAATTCAAGTGTACAGTCACTGTAGTCTGACGTTATTAGCTAATAATAGTATAATTAGCATCACTATTATATAAATATAATAATAATAATAATGATAATAATAATAATAATAATAATAATAATAATAATAATAACAATAAAAAATATTATTATTATTTTTTTAATTATTATTATTAACCACAACAATAACAACAACAACAGCGCACATTTGGATGCACTCCTGCTACAGTGGGGGCCTGCAGACCACATAGCATAGATGAGGGCAAGCAAGCAGCATTTTAAGAGAAAAAGGGTATTTTAAGCATGATTGCTGACATTGTGGCTGTCCCTTCCAGGAGGAAGCAGCCAGATCGGCATAGCAGGGGGGCGTGGCCGGCATAGGGGGACACTGCCGGACCTCTTATCCGGGATTTGTGGCCAGAACGGAGGCGTGTCCATTTTGGCCCCGCCCCCATACACAATTCCAGCATTGTGAAGCAGGGGGTGGGGCCAAAATGACGCGATTCAGCATGAACCGCGCCATCTGCCACGCCCTCTGCCGAGGTTTCTCTTGTAACCACGCTGTGGGGGGGAGGGGTCAGCGGCTGCCGGGAGGTTTGTCTGCCTTTCCCCACCCAATTTTCGGGAGGCTCCCGTCCGAATCAAGAGTATGATATCCAAATGTGACAGGCTGGGTGATGTTTTTACAATTTTACAGTGAGCAACAAAAACCTAGAGAAAGCTGCACACAGCATCTGCTTTGAGGGTAGGCAATAAGCGTTCCTCCAGCTGTCGTTGAACTACAAATCCCAGTATGCCTAGCAACAGCTTTAGCCTGACAGCTGGAGGGGGGGGGGTCTCTTAGTGCCCAGAAAATGCCAAACAGGGAGCTGCTCCTATGTACAGTATACAGCTAGGCACCAACAGTTTTTCCAGTTCTTTAATGAACCCAAATATCAACATTATCACAATAGTACCTCCTGTCAGCAGATTGCTGCTGTAGTTTTGTTCTTTCGCAAACAAACAAAGAAATAAAGAACACTGTAGTCATGACGCATTTTTAGAGAAATAAGTGATATTGTAACTTTAAAGGAAACAGATATATTAGAAATGGCTGCAGTTTTTTTCTACAGTAACATTAAACAGCGAGGTTAAGCACCTACTGACAGAAAAGATGTATTTGCAAGTGATTAGTTATATATCTATCAAGCTGTCTGCCTGTGTTCTCCCTTTGATGTTTAAACAAAGCTCTGGAACATGCTGGGTTGTATCCTCTGATGTTGATTTAAAGGTGGAACTGAATTCCAAACAGGATGTATCAGGTGAGCCTTAGTAAGGGAACGCACAAAGCCTTTCTGCTGCTGGTTTGTATGCTGGCTGATACTGGCGTACGATGGGGCTTGTCATGTGCACAGACAGCCGACTTCATTCACCAACCAGAGACAAATAGGTTCCTGCAGAGCATTTCATTTTGCGCAAATGTGTCCACCCTCTGAAAACTAGAGATGTACAGCTCGGTTCTCCAGAAATCCGAATACACTTGAATTTCGTGAATCCGGACAGATCGGAGTCGCAGTTCTGATCTTCCTCGGTATGAGATTCAGATTTTGTTGCCGAATTTCGGGGTTTGGATTGCAAAAATTACTTAATTTTAGCTGTTTTTGAAAACTTTTTATCAATTTTCTTTATTTTTAGAAAACAAAAACAAATCCAAAACCAAAACAGAAAGATGAATCTATATCCAAAACCAAAACACAGGGTCAGCGCACATCTCTACTGAAAACATAGCCTAGGTGCATGCCTACTGTACATTCCGATTTTCTTGCAATTGAACCTGCAAAATCTCTGCTTCTACTTTTGTGGAATTGTTTGTGCAGCTGGCAATACAGACAGATAAATCTGTAAATTAATCAACTGAAAGACCTGTCTACAGTCCTATCACCAGGGTCTTACCTAGCGGTGTGCGAGCTGTGCCACTGCTTCCCCATGGCACCATTATTGACTTGCAGGGTGCCTAGAATGGCACCCTGCACCGTAGAAAGTCACTGCAGAGCCAGCACAGCACATCTGCAGGACAAAACGGGCTCTCAGCTTCTTCCTGGTCCCAGCGGCCCCGTCCCCCTCAATGTGACATCATGGTGCCACATGTGCGGGGGATTAGCTGGCCCAGGGCAAATAATCACCCTGCTACTGCCCTGCCTATCACTTACCCTAATCCCCAGCATTAATTTCCAATCTCCCTTTTTTCTTCTTAAGCATATAGTAATTCTTTACCATACCTGCCGACTTTCTGGCTGCTCCTTCCGGCAGTGAGCAGCCGGATCGGCAGGACGGGGGGAACATGGCCGGGACAAGGGGGAGTGGCCGGGGGGTGACAGGCACTTGTGAGCATGGCGGGGACGGGGACACGCAATCACGTCAGTTTGGCCCCGCCCCTGCTACACAATGGCAATAATATAGGCATTGTGAAGCAGGGAGCGGGACCAAAATGACGTGAATCGTGTCACCGGCACCCCCGCTGTGGATGTTGCAGGGGTTATTGCGGGGGGATAGGAGGAGTGGGTGGCAGCTGGGGGGATTGCCTGCCTTCCCGGGAGGTTGGGAGCGGCAAACGATTTTCGGGGGACTCCTGACCAAATCGGGAGGGTAGGCAAGTATGTTCTTTACAGCCTTATTTATTGGAGCTGCCGGTGAGAGTTCAAGGTAAATCGCTCATGATATCGCATTGTGAGCACATCGTCTCGTGTGTACGCACCTGTAGGCATATTACAGACATCAAAGATAGAATAGAAGGATCCAAAAGCAAATATGTGCTCTGCTGCCTGATCACAATTTCATGTTCAGCATCACATAAGCTGTTTATAGTGATCACGGGGAGGTTTCAAATATCCTCCTATACATAGCTTCACTTAGATGTACCAATACTGTAATATATATAGCAACAGTTGGAAAGAAACTTACATATAATACAAAATTTGGTGTCTACTTTTGATCGTTATGTCAATCAACATTGGACGACCAATGAGAGGACCAATCTGATTTTACAGTAATATGTAAAAAATTCTGCATCTGCTTTTAGCTGGGGTCCGCACGGCTGTTATCCCCTAGACAATGAGAGTACAGAGGAAAGGTAAGGAGGAATAGAGGAGTGGAGAGAGTACAAAGTATATATCTGCAGTATCTTAGAAATCACTAAAAGCTTTGGCAAAAATATTAGGATCTAGTAATATCTTGTATTTCTAGTAATTGAGACCTAGGGGTAAATTTACTAAAGTTCGATTTTGATTTTTGAGTGATTTGGCATTCGATTTGCATTTGGGTATTTACTAAAGGCCAAATCAAATGTAAACTTGAATTTAAAACTGAATTTTACTCAAATCGCACTCAAATAGAACATCGGAAAAACATTGGTACTTTTACATAGACCAACACACAAATCCCTTATTTACTATCATTCGATTTGCAATCGAACACAAAATTGAACTTCAAATCGAACTTCAAATACCCAAATGAATAGACCTGCTTCATGCTTTCGATTTGAGCATGAGCAGGTCGGATTGACACAGATACATGCAGATATCAGTGAGATGCCTGCATGTATGTTGGTGTAAAAAGCTAAGAAAGAGTTAAATTTAGAAAAAAAATGATGTGGCCCCCCCCTAAACAGAACCAGCCCCGGACTTTTCATAGCCAGTCCTGGTTGTCTAAGTACAGGGGAAAAATTGCCTAGGGTTCCACTGTACTTAGCACAACCAGCACTGGTCTCTGATCCAGTCCTGGTTCTGGAATTACAAGGGAAAAAAACGCGTAGGGTTCCCCTGTAATCTCCAGAACCAGCACCGGACCCTTTCTAGCGGGGGGGCTGATGCCACAGCCAGGGGAGCCCTATTACCGGGACCCCCGGCCGCATCATCAGTCCTGACCGCTAGTCAGACCAGGCCAGGGATCCCTGGGGAGTTGGGGACCCCCCCAAATAAGGGCCCCCCCTCTCCAGGGCACCCGTAGCCTAAGTTGATAGCCCGGGGCTGTCCCCACCACCCCTGGGCAGTGAATGGCGGGTTGATAGTGTAAGTGTAGTGTAAAAAAAGAAGATTAAAAACATTGTTGTTACAGTAGAACTGCAGGTCCCAGCAAGCCTCCCCTGCATGCTGATACTGTACATGGGGAACCACAAGTACAAGCATGTGGGGTATTAAGGGCTGGCTGGTACCTGTAGTTCACCTTTAAAGAAATGTTTAAGTAAGCACAAGGCACGCACACTGTGAAATTAAAGTTTTAATACATACATACACACTTACACATACTCACCTAGATTACCTGGAGAGGTCCACTTGTCCCTGTAGGCATCTATGGTCTTCTTAAAATAAATAAACAATAAAACCGAGCCACGCACTAGATAACAACCACAATGGTTGTTATCTCCCGAATGAAGCGCTCAGACGTGGCTTCTGCCTTTGTAGAGCCGTATCTGAGCGTTCATTGGCTGTGGCTCTCTATTGACTTCAATGGAGGGAGCCGTTCATTGGCTGAGAGAGGTGGGGGCTGACCTTTCTCAGCCAATGAATGCTCAGATACGGCTCTACAAAGGCAGAAGCCGCGTCTGAGCGCTTCATTTAGGAGATAATAACCATCGTGGTTGTTATCTGTTGCGTGGCTCAGTTTTCTTAATTTTTTTATTTTAAGAAGACCATGGATGCCTACTTTGGACCGAAGAGGACCGAGCCACGCATAAGAGAAGGTGGGTATGTTTTTTATTCCACAGGTACCCTTTGGATAACCTACTGGACAAGGGGACCGATGCTACAGGGATACATAGGTGAGTATGAGTACATGTGTGAGTGTATGTATGTTTAATAAACTTATACTGTGTACAGTGTGTCCTGTGTTTTTTAATATTGCTTTTACAGTGGAACTACAGGTACCAGCGGGCCCGTAATGCCCCGAATGCTGGTACTTGTGGTTCTCCAAGTACCAGCATATGGGGGAGGCTTGCTGGGACCTGCAGCTCCACAGCAAAATACAATATTTAATACTATTTCAAATGCACTACACTTACACTATCAGCCCACCACCCACCACCCAGGGGTGGCAGGGATAGCCTAGGCTAGGGGTGCCCTGGAGAGGGATACCCCTTTATTGGAGGGATCCCCAACTCCCCAGGAATCCCTGGCCTGGGCTGACTAGTGGTCAGCGCTGATGCTGCGGCTGGGGGGCCCGGTAATAGGGCTCCCCTGGCTGTGGCATCGGCCCCCTGCTTGAAAGGGTCCAGTGCTGGTTCTGGAGGTTACAGGGGGACCCTACGCAATTTTTTCCCCTGTAATTCCAGAACCAGGACTGGATCAGAGCCCAGTGCTGGTTGTGCTAAATACAGTGGAACCCTACGCAATTTCTCCCATGTACTTAGACAACCAGGACTGGCTATGAAAAGTCCGGGGCTGGTTCTGTTTTAGTGGGGGACCCCACGTCAATTTTTTTTTCTAAATGTATCTGTTTCTAAACTTGGTACAGTGAGATACATGCAGGCAACTCACTGATGTCTGCATGTATCTGTGTGAAAATAAACTGCTCTTGCTGAAAGTGAAAGCATGAAGCAATTCTATTCAGTCGGGGATTTGCAGTTCGTTTTGAAGTGGGATTTGCCGTTCGATTTGTACATGAACATGCCAAATCGAACAGCAAATCACTGTTCAAAACCGAACCAATTCGAGTCAGAAAATGCTTCTAAAATGGAATGTTAGTAATGAGGGTTTTGAAGATTGATTTGAACTTTCGATTTGATTCAGTTTGAGGTGAGCTAAATCGCACACCAAAACAAAATAAAATCGAATTTTGATAAAGCAGACCCTAGTAAGTAGGCGGCTGTGGCAGAATGCAAGGATTGGCCCCATAATTAAAAGAGTCAGGGGCCTATTCAACATCAGAGGCCGTATGGCCCCCGATGATTCAGTAATGATCTCGCTGCGAGGGATACTTAAGTCTCCAACTCACTGCGGGGGAAACTTTGCACAGGAGCAATTCATCATTGCTCTGGTGTGGGGACAGCTGGTCTGAACTTACCTGCTCCCCATCGGCGCGGCTTCGCATGCGTGACCTGAGGACTCGCATGCACAAAGCCGCCGGGGATTAGGCGGCGGAGGGATCCTCTCGGATCCCTCTTAGCATCCCTGGAACTCCTTCCTATAGGAAGGAGCGGGATCCAAGAACAAGCGCCATCTGAAGATGGCGCTTGTTCTCGCAAGCAAACTCCAAAAACTTTCAGTTTTCGGAGTTTGCTGAATATCAGGGGGTCCATTTGGGACCCCTGATGATGAATGGCCCAGTAACTAAAATATGCGGAAACTGGCATTTCCGCATGGTTACCGGGTGATTTATCGATGATGAAGGAAATGTGCAAAGTGTGACCTCTTTCTCACTTATTTAGTATTTACTAATATAACAAGCCATTCTCATGTGATGCCCCCCTAACCGAATCCAGCTCTTGTAACTGACATCTGCAGCTGCTGAATCTCTGGACCTCACAAGTAGTTTATCACTATGTAGCACAGCTCCTACAGTCAGCCTCCTGATCCGCTCTGTAGCATGTAAACCGCTGGTAATAATGATATACATACTTACATGAATAAAATGTGGAACGAGCAGGACTGCTAGAATTTCAATCATATAGTCTGTTCAAGTCAGCAGAGTACAATTGCCGTAATGCTAGCGTTCTCCTGCAGTGCTGTCTGCATGAGGCCTCCTCATTAAACTGCCTCAGTGATGCTATATGTTATTTAGCCCTTCCACTTCAATGTGTTTATCTGGAAACAAGTGTACAAGCTACAGCTAGCTCTGATTAGCAAGAACCACATGTGCAATATCACAGTTATATCTCCGCACAAAGCAGCTGGACTGTTCCATGAGTCTGCCGGTGTGATTTGGCTCCCCGGTTGACATCCCAATCAGATTTTGTCTCATTAATAGGATTTTCTTGTTTTCTAAAGGGCACAATTACAAACTGGCAGTAAGGAAATAATGACTGAGGATATAAAACTTTATAAAACATAAGGCACTAATCCTTTGAAATATTTCTTCAAATGTAATATACCCATGGTGTCTGCCGCTGTCACGTTCATCTGTGTTCGATACAGTAGGACACTGTCACTAGCTGGGAAGTTATAAAATATAACAATGGGATTTTCAGGCAGGTAGGGGGCACCAGGAATGGGAGCGGGTGCAGAGTACTCGGCTGTCTGGGGTATGCCAGGAAGGTGTTACCAATCTAACAAGATGGCATGGCCATGCCCACTCATGCTGGCTCACACCTTCTTCAGGTGACCCTTGGTGCTTATGGGCAGGGCCGTAGCTAGGGTAGTGCGGCTGGTGCAATCGCACAGGGCACCACAGGTCAGGGGGCGCTGGTTGGGCCTTCCAAATTTCTATTTATTATCATTCTTGTTTGTAGCTTCCTCTTATTTCATCCCCATCATCTCCTGGCCTCTCCTATACTTTCCCTGGCTCTTCCCCATGAAGCCATGGCCCTTTTTTGGGTGCATTTTGTCCCTTTGAAAAATGAGGGGGGGCGCCAATGCTCTTTCTGGCACAGGGCACCAAAAAGTCTAGTTACGGCTTTGCTCATGGGCAATGATGTTATAGGAAGCAACAGCCCCCATATGTGCGGTGTTACTGTCACTGTAGGCAGGGCTGGATTAAGGCTTGTGGGAAGCCCCCACCAAGCCACATGGAGCCTATGCCCACCCTCCCCCCCAATTACTTACCTTCTGAGCTAACTCTGTTCTTCTGAATGCAGCAGCACAGGCAGCGCTATTGCATATAGCGCAGAGCGGCTCCTGAGGCCCGACATCAGTGATCAGCATAACAGACATGTTGTATCACGTGACACTGATGAGGGGACTCGGGAGCCGCTCTGCATTCTATGCAGCAGTGCTGACTGTGCTGAGCCCCCATCCGGGAACAGGTAGCACTGGACACCTGTTCTCGTAAAAGTCACACTCACCCTGTGTGGGGGACCCGGAGCGACCGCCCCTGTAGGTGCTGGTGTAAAGTAGGTGCTGGTGTAAAGTAGAGATGAACGGGTCAATTCTACTAGGGTCCTTTCACCAAATTAGTGCAAGTTTGGATTTATCCTATTGGCTATCAAAAACACATGGAAGCCGGATCGCCTATAAGATGCAGTTTTTTAAATCCGAATGTAACCGAGGAGAACCCAACCGCTCATCTCTAGTGTATAGTCAATGTGTTATTGCAGACCCTTGTAGGCCAATTTATCATATGGTAGAAAAGCACAGTGACAGTCATAATTTTTGAAAATGACAGGGTCTGCTGGGACCTACAGTTCACCAGGAAATAAGAAAATGTTTTCTAATAATAAACTGACAATAACCATACACCCTTTGGTCAAAGGTCTTTGGGAAAATCCCTTAGTGCTCTCAGCATGGGAATAGTTTTTCCTCAGGGACGTGGACAGCTCTTTTTGTAGGCCCAATCTCCTTAGGGCATACAGCGCTATACTGACAGGCATAGGCCTGATTGGGTATTGTGACGAGGGAACCCCACGCTGCAGGCTTCCCTGCTATAAGAACACCAGGCTAGTTGTGTGTGTGTATGTGTCCCACGCACACACCTTTTTGTCTTTCACTATATAACTCTCAGCCTGTGGCTTCCTGCTGCCTCCATTTCCCTCCTCACATCATGTCACTGCCCGTCACAAGCAGCCCAGTCCTCACTAACACATCACTCATCTCCTGATATAATCTGTGCTGATGGGGGACCCTGCTCCTCCCACTATATAACTCTCAGTCTGTGGCTTCCTGCTGCCTCCATTCCCCTTCTCACATCATGTTACTACCCCTGTCACATGCAGCCCTATCCTCACTAACATACCACTCATCTGATATACTCTGTGGTGCTGGGGGACTCTACTCCTTCCACTATATAACTCTCAGTCTGTGGCTTCCTGCTGCCTCCATTCCGTTGGTGGCAGCAGCCCTGGAGAGGGTTAAAACCAAAATTGCTGTAATGAGAAAGATCAAAAAGGAGAAAGAAACAGTAATGTCTGAACAAAAGCAGGCTCAATTGCTGCAGGCAGCAGCAGCTTAAGGGGTTAATGGTGGTGCGGCGGGCGAGGGGTCCCCTTTGACTGTTGTTACGGGTGGTGCCCTGTATGGACCTGTTCCACTGGGTGGGGAGAGCAGGGGGACTGATGAGGCAGCCGAAGCTGCGTTTAGGGCAGAGCTATTGGCACAGCTTTGGTTAGAGGTGGTCATACAAATTGAGCACAGAGGGGGGTCCCTTGAATAAGCCAAGAGCTGAGCGCATAGTGTCTGTGGCTGGGGTGGCTTTAGGGACGGCACCCGGAGACGTGCATTGCAAAAGAAGGCTCGGAGTAACCAGTACGGTAATGACTGGTGATGTATTCAATGGTCAGATGGCACAAGGACTGCCAGCTCTTACTAGAACAGAGCTCCCGGTGGAGCAAAGAGCTGTAATAGAGACTATATATGGTGATCAAATGATGGTGCCTGCAAGGGCTGGTGCAGCGGCAAAAATCTTAAGTGAGGACATAAGAAGGAGAACAGAGACTGTTGGTGATAAAAAATAAATGGACAGTGCCGGGGTCTATATTGGACGTGACAGAGTACAATGATTATATCAAGTACAAATACAGACTTGTTTTAAAAGCGGGGATTTTAGGCATTTGAGCAAAGACTGTAATGTGGTAAAATGTGGAGAAGATGGACATCCATATACTGTAGTAGATGCCCCTGGGCCAGCCACAATTATGGACAGACTCAGCAAGAAAGGAGAGAGGAGGTTGGAGAAGGGGGGCTGCAGGTACCAGTGGTGGTAAATGCAGAGAAGAACAAAGGGAAAGGGTGGAAGAGATACCATTTCAGGAAGTGAGGAGAGGAGGGGAAAAAAGAGGTAAGGAGATAATATGCAGATTGTGTTGAGCAATACATTTGATGTGTTTTCATCCGATGATGAAGATGGGGAGGTAATAAGAAAGGATGGTGAATTATTTTTGGTTACAAAGGCAAGTAGAAAGGAGGGGTGTAAGAAAATGAGGAAGGTGGGGAGTGGAGGTGAGGGTAAAATGAGAATGAAATAAAGGAAAGAGAATCAAGAGAAGGTGGAGGGCCAGGATGGCTTGGAATGGGACCCAGTCGGGACTCAACTGGGGGAAGGTGGAGGTGATAGGTCTGTGGTGACTGTTGAGGCAGTAGAGGTGGTGGAATAAACTCAAGATCTGGTGGTTGAGGAAAAACAGGAGTCTTAGGATTCAGTGGTTGGGCCCAGTGGGGGGCAAGTTGACTGCATACCTGGCATGGGATAACGGGTAACAAAATTTGTCCCTGAGCCACCGGATCCTAGATTCTTTCTGCAGGAAGAAGTCCCTGTAGGTGATCAGGGGGAAGTGCAAGTAGTGGCAGGAGTCACTATGGTAGGGAAGGCTGGCCCAGGAGGGGTTAGTTTATATTTGGTTGTGGTTTCTTGTGGTGGGTATTGTACAAGGAAAAAGGAACAAGGTCTTGCTTTTATAACTTTTGAAACATGGATCCCCATCCTATATGATGTACCACTATTAATGTGGCTTCCATAGTCTCCGAACGAGCTTGAATGTTGGCCTTTTTGCAGGAGACCAGGATTAGTAAATTAGACATCCTCCACAAAGCAAAGCGCAAATGGAGGAGGGGGTCCTTCTTACTGGTCTCTTGCGGCCAAGCCATATCATTGGATGGCAGTACTTTTTACTGATATGGTAACTGTGCACAAGGTTATAGAATTGCAAGCAGGTAGCTGTATGATTTTGGATATCAACTTGAAGGGACAGGATTTAAGATTGATTAATGTTTATGGGCCGCAAAATGTGTTGGGATAGGAAATGTATCTTTATGGAGATTAAACCTTTTCTTTTTATGGCTCAGCAGGTTATCTTTTGCGGTGACTTTAATAGCATTCTTAGGCCAAAAGACAGGGGAGGTTCAAGGAGACCTCTGGGACTGATTCCCATTATTTAGTTAGTATGGTTAGTCAGGCTAGTCTGGTGGATGTGTATATTCGTCACTCCCCTGACCTCACGGGTTTCACTTATTTTAGTGGTAGCCATAGAATAGATAGGTTTTTTGTTAAGGAGTCTTCTAAAACCTCATCCCTTGGGGTGAGGTTGGTGAAGTTCTCCAATCACGTTTTTCTCTCAGTACCTTTGAATGCCTCAAAAACACCTTAGAAAGGGCTGGGTTCATGTGGTGTTTGAACTTGGAGCTTCCAGAGGAAGAGATGGTTAGGCAGTCCTTCAGGGTCTTCTTTCAAACTCAGGAGACACTTTTGGAGGCTGGTTGGAGTAGATGTGAGTGGTGGGAGGTGATACAAAAGAGAATCCGTACATTTTTCAGTGGGCTCACAGTCAAGAAAAACTTAATAAAGCAGAATGCCTACCATAACCTGAGACAGAAATTAGATTTCTTGATCTCTGAGGAGGGAGATAGTGGGGAAATCTCCCAGGTGAGGGTGCAGATGAAGGAATTTCAGTATAGCTGACTGGCATCCTTGGTTCTGGAGAGGGATTATGGAACTTACCATTCACCGGATCCTTACCAGAGCTGTAGGAAGTCAGTCAATGCCAAACAGATCAGAGGACTGATAGACAGACAGGGTGTCCTTCGTATTGATAGGAAGGGTATTCTGGACATCATTGTATCTTAGTATTTGGATCTTTTGTCTGAGCACTCACTTGTCAGGGAGTGGATAGAGGAATTTCTGAGAGGGATGCCAGTTCTGAATCCTCAGGTTGTGTCTCTTGACTCTTTGGAGAGTGATATAAAGGCGGAGGAAGTTAGGAAAGGGATAGAGGAGTTAAACCCCAAAAAGTCACCAGGACCAGATGGGTTAACATCTTAGACCTTTTCAAAACTCTTAATTCCCCACCTAGTGGAAGTGTTTAATGAGAGCCTTGTTCTTCCTGCTGTTGTGGTGGAATAGGATCAATATAGTCAAGAGGGGCATCACCTACAGACCGGGGAAAGACAGGTGTCATCTTTTTTGTAACAGCTTTTTTAAAACTGAGCATTGGGAGTATGTTTTTAGATACTCCCCCTTGGTGAGTAGAAGGAATCAGATTGTTGATGTCTCCCTTCCTCAGTTTATGGATAGAGGGAGGCCAAGTGGGAAGCTTTCGGATTCGGCATGGTTACCTCCTGATCTACGTCATCCAGAGCTTGAAGGTGATAAAGCAATATGGTGTGGAAGTGAATGAAGTAAAAAACTTTTCCAGAAGGGAGTTGGGGAAAGGAATTTGCAGACCCACTTCCATGTCACTGAATGACTGTCCAGACGATGTCGCTTTGGCCGGGTTAACTCTGCTAAATTCACAGAGGATACCGCAGAAATTTAAATATATCGCCTGACTCTCTTTTCATGGAAAGCTTTATGTTGGAGGGAACCTCAGGTGGTGGAATGCCAATGATCATGGTTGCCCACGGGAGGAGTGTCCAGGGTGGAGGAGACGATACACCATTTCCTGCTTGAGTGTCCCTTTAATGTAAAATTTTATGAGGAGGTATCAAGGGCCATTGGTATCCCATGCCTTTCGGGTCTCAGTTACCCTGAGGGGGCTTTTGGGGCAGTCAGAAGGTACGGTGGATTTAATTTGAACACGATTTATTTAGTTTAGCAGTTAGATTTCACGGTTGGAATGCACGGTGTCATGTTACCATAAGGAAAAAGGTCCTCCCTTGTGAAGAGGTGGTGGCTTTAATTCTACAAGAGGTGAAGATGATGATGGGTTCTGGATAAGAAAAAAGGCTGGATGCTGTCAGCTGGTCTCGTTGGTGGGGCCAGTTGAAGCCCCCTTGAGTAGGTGGTAGACAATCTTTTCTATGTCCAACTATGGGTTCCTTTTCTTCTTCCACTCCCCGTAGATTTTTGATGTTATAATTATTTTTTGATGGAAAGGTTTGTATACATCTACCTGTACTCTGGGCCTGATTCAGAGCCGCTTTCTAGATGCGATCGCTCACACGATGTGTATGTGTATGCAAATTGTGTAGGCAGTGCTATCGCACAGCAATGCATTAGCACGCCCAGTATTTCTTAGAGAGCGATCACATAGTGTATGCAGACACCCACCAGCCTGTCTTAAGATGCCCACTTGTGCACATCATGTCCAGAAATTGTATGCAACCATCGGTACATCTGATGCTATCGCAGCGCTTGAGGTTGACCATACCCTGCCATAAGCACTGCGAGCACTTCAGTGTAAAAACAAGCCAGGTGACGTGTACTATGATGCTGTCTTTTAATTATGCACACCTCTAAAACGCCGTTGAGATGCTCAGGCTTGCCTGCATTTGCACCTCCACTGCCCCGTTTTTTAATGGTCAGCCCCTGTTACCACCTCCAAACGGCTTCTCCTGCCACTCACTCTGCTGGGCTGTCTCTGCGCAGCGAGTGAACACATTGTGAACTTTCGGTAAGGTATGCACATGTGCACTGCGATGCATGCGCTCAATACATACACACTGCATACCATCGGCAGGAGCGAGAGTATGCATCTTAGTGAGCGATTCGGAATCATGCCCTCTGTCCTCAATAGCATATCACTTGTCTCCTGATATACTCTGTGCTGCTGGGTACCCTGCTACTCAGTGGCGTCACCCTCGGAGGGAGTGATACCAAAATGCCGGCTAACCCTCAGTAACAGGAGCCGGGTGCTGCAGTGTGACATTTTCCTACAGCACTCGGCTCCTGTCACAGAGGAGGAGCCGGCAGTGCCGGTACAGTCCCCAGGGACAGCCCAGCATGTCCGGGCATGCTGGGCAGGCACCCTGGGTGAAGGTATCATGAGTTCCTGCGAGGCCACGTCCATTTACAATTGGCCATACCCCTTTTTGGAGGCACACCAGGTGTCACCAGACCAGGTAACGCCTCTGCTGCTCCTTTCACTATATAACTCTGTGTGTGGCTTCCTGCTGCCTCCATTGCTCTCCTCACATTGAGTCACTGCTTTTCCCACATGTAAGTATTCTAAAATACTCTGTACTGCTGTAAACATTCGGATGATTTGGTTGGCCACTGGATGCTCTTTACCCATCTTTTTCAAAACCCCACACCATACTTGCCTACCTTTTGCTCCCAGGGAGGAGAAGCAGGTGGGTTATGATGAGGGCGGGGTCTGATGGATTGCGCCATTAAGCCACACCCCTTTGCTTAAATTTAAATAGGGGGCAGGGCTAAATGAGGCAATTCATGGAGAATCGCGTCATTAAGTCCCACCCACTACACGGGACCCGTGATCACCGCGGAAATTCTCCCCATTCTGCCCACTTCCGGGGGTGCGGGAGGTTACACGAAAAATTGTCAGCCTCCTGCGAAAACCGGGAGGGTAGGCATGTATGCCCCACACCCAGGAAGCAGGTAACAATACACTGTGGAATGGAGTCACTGTGATATAAAACAAAAAAATCATACCTCATGCAGAAAACAAGATCTACACATAAGACAGCTAACGGAATTAATCAACTCATTTCCAATTTGATTACGAGTGCAATTATAGCGTTTAGCAATTCTTTTATACATAAAGAGCAGATGGACATGAAACAAATTATTTTACAACTTACTAACAACATGGAACAGATACAATATTTTTGTAGCACTAGTAAAGTACATCAAAAGCTTCGGATTATTCTTTCATGTACTGGGGAACTATTGTTTTGATATGCTTTACTTTAGATTTCAGTCATCTGAAATCTAAAATGCTAATAAAGGAATTGGACCAGCAGAAATGATAGCAATGACATACTCTCAGGATATTTTTGAAGAGGAGGAAATTAAGTTGGGCCATATATTTTTCCTTTATATATGCCTATGGGTGTCAAATGATGTATCAAAATATAGGATCTTATTACAATAACAGCTCTATAATATCATTTAAGAGTGAGGGCAGAAATAAATAAACTTGGGTGATACCCAAAATTTGGGGAGTCCCCCGGACTCCCAGGACAGTAAGCCTACAACCAGTCTACTTCTTAGTGAAATGGGCAACATGGGGTTGTGATGATGCAAATCTTGGGGAATCACACCATCATAGCCCTGGCAAGGCTGCCAACTGGGGAGTGGGGCATGTACAGATTACCTAGGCCTAGGCCCATCTGGGGTCCCACTCCCAGGTCACCCAGCAAGGCAAAGCAAAGCTTCCACATCGGTGGGATGCAGATTTGTATCAGCACAGAACACACTGAGGGGCTTGTGGCCCTGCCCCCAGAAGTGGCCACTGAAGAACTGGGTCCATCTAATGTCTCAGCAGACCTAGGACCTGTCCCTGGTGTGTGATGCTGCAAGTAATGGCATTGCACCTCGGAAGGGGAGGGGCCATAATGCTGTGTTCCACCCTCTATAGTGGCAAAAGCTTCTTCAAACCAGTAGCTCTCCCAGAGTGGAAAGGAAAATCAGTCACTAGGTATGAAATAGGGGGCAGACAAGAACATAAATAGATATTATTTTTGGAAATGTTATTGTTAATTTCAAGAAAGCTAGTTATACAGTAAAAAGATAGGCTGTCATGCCATGTGAGGTGTGGCACTTTGGTAGTGCTGTGCCCTTGTGCCACAGTCTAGATTCCTGTCCATAGGTTAACTGAGGAGCAAAAGTGAAGCCAATATTAACAGTTCTGCCACTGTCCTGAGTCTAAAATTTGAAATGAAACGACTTCCTCCGAGATCTTTGTAGCATAGTAGTGAGGGTTTAATTCATGACTTTGTAAGAGATCACTAACATACTGCATGATCAAACATATGCCGAAAAACCTTCTGAACCAATAACACTGCACAACAATAAAAAAAGGTTTCCGATGTGAAAATAGTTACTTCTAATTGATTTCAGCATGCAAAGAATGAATATGGCATTTAAAACTCTCAGTTAGCTCTGAGTTCCGAGATATAGCCCATTTATGACAATGTAGGGGTATTCCTAGTGATGTGGGTAGAATGGAGAGAATCTTACCAGCAGTCTGCGTTCCGTGCAGAGGGGGCGGGGCCTAATGACCCAATTAAATGAATCAGTTATTTGTCCCCTCCCCTATTCAAATATATGCGATTCACGGGATTACCCGCACAAGATAACTGTGGTGCACTGAGTGACAGCATAGGGAGCGATTCCACCAAGACATTTCAGTAATGGAACAAAGATATCAGGGCAGGTGATCACTACTGTTGGACAGTGACAAGAGATGCCCCAGAAGAGGAGTACAAGCGACAAGCAAAGAGAAAGCACCCCCATGAATAGGCCACTATATTAGATAGTACTTTCCTATGCTGTATGTTTGTTTCGTATGCTGTATGTTTGTTTCGTTTTGTGTTCTTATTTGTGATTGATTGAATTAAGACAACTGTTATTTATTTTCTATCAAGAAAATATCAGATTATTTTAAAATAGCTTTTCACTATGACTATATTACTAATGTACGTACAGTATAGTGCAAGTAGTGTAGCTCAAAAAATAGAGCTAGTAAAAACATTCTTAAATCATTTTAGTTTTTCATGACCTCAAATTAGTAATGTATGACTATTTTTACAAAGGAAACAAATGAAAAGTATTAATTTGTTGTACAGTGTAATTTGTTCGATATCACATCATAGTTTCGGTGGGACTCCGGTCCCGGAATCAAAGCATCACGACCGCCACCCCAGGTGCAAAATGCTGTAATTGACCGCACCAAGCCAGTAGGGGGAGATGGTCATGAGGATGTGATTCATAGCCTGCCCTTATCACTTCCAGGGCCATAGGGACTAGTGCGCAAGCCCTGGGGGCTTCAATGCTCCAAGACCCCAGCACCTGGCTAGCTGTGTGCTTGGAACAGCATTCTGCATCCAGTAGAACAACTTCAGTGCTGCTTGGACACGCACCCTGCAGTATGAAGAGCATCCGGGCAGCTCTCCACACTTCTCCTGACGGCAGCCCCGCCCACTCACGTGACATCATGGGTTGGGGTAGGGACGGCACAGGGTGCTGGGGAGTATTGCTCCTGCTCTGCCTACTTCACTGCAGAATTGGATGGCACCCCCGAAATTCAGCAGTCTCCCAGACATTCCATGGAGAGCAGGCAAGTTGCATCAGAGTAAGCATGATTACTCGGAAATCCATTACTTCTCATGAAACGTTGCCTCTGGGTGTCCCTTTAACAATTTTTAGTTAGTGCACTGATGCACAAGTGATCGTTTAAATCAGCGACCTCGGCCCGTGTAACTTCAATTTGTTCTCTTTAAACAAACATAAAAGCGCTCGCCGCTGTCCTCGTTTACTTCTGACTATTCCAAATCTCCCTGAGTGCTAATCAATGGAACCAAAGATTTCCAGCAATTTTAAATGCAAGCATTATACTATAAAAGTGTAATTCTAAGTAAGTGGAAGCATATCCTTTTATAAATGAAGATTAATTTAAGCCAAGGCATCAAGTAGGATTAATTATGGCTCTTTAACTATAAAGCTCACTGAAACCGCTACATTAATTGTAAGAAAGACAAATTTAGGCTGAAAAGTATGCTATGATTATAGAAGGAAGATCCTAATTACAAGGTAACTTCTTCTGCCAAGTGCTGCTATTTGCATCTGACCCAGAGGCAGACAAGCCTGCAGTTCAACAGCTACCGTTATACGGCAACGTCTATGATCCTTGCTAAAGCACATCTGCTAGTCACAGGTTACAAGCAGGCTACTTATAATAGTTTCCCACCTTCGGACAACTTGACTTATTTTGTTTGTAAATAGCATCTTCAACTTACTTACATTGCGCTCTCTCTGTTGCTTACGTCTGACCTTTGTATTCAACGGAATGATACTTTATCTGCAAAGCTGAGTGGTTTATTATTATAGCCCTGGGATATAACACAGTTCAACGCTGTTCTGTGGGTTGTACCACATGTTTTTAGTTAACAGCCACTTTCAATAGGGACAC
This sequence comes from Taudactylus pleione, assembly GCA_031769625.1. NCBI lineage: Eukaryota > Metazoa > Chordata > Amphibia > Anura > Myobatrachidae > Taudactylus > Taudactylus pleione. The sequence goes on from JAUIMM010000069.1 coordinate 5,792,592, forward strand.
CCTTAAAAGACGTTGGACTACTGTGGACTACCGTCTCTGTGTAATGTCTCTAGACTAAAATACCTCCCAAGATTGGCCAAAGGGTTATTGGGACAACTCGAGACAAAATGGTGCAAGGTTACACCCTGTTTGGGGCATGCTGCATCCCCTGGGGGATGTACTTAGAGCTTCCGATGTGCAAGGCCACTCCCAGCTCGTCACCCATAAAATAGCTTTGGATTTGCATGTACAGCAGTGGCAAGTGGGCACGGCATACAGTTACCATACGGATATGGGGACATACTACCCAACTGCCTGACAGCTGGGACAAAGTTGTCAATTGTAAGGACGGTCTCTCCTAAACTGGGGCAGTTTGGGAATTATGCATTACATACAGTAATGTACTTTTCAAGGCAGAATGTTCTACAACCTCTTTAATATTATGTTGGGGGAGATGTATCAAACCTTGGAGAGAGATAATATGGATAAGTTGCCCAGAGGACCAGTCCACTTCTAACTGTCATGTATCTAGCACAGTCAGTGAAATCACAATTACATACGGATTGGTTGCTTTGGTCAACTTCTCCAATACAAGTGGGAGATGTATCAAGCCTAGGGGCGGGATGTACTAAGCATCGCAGGCGCCTTGCGGTACAACTCACTTGTCTTCGGGTACATACCGCGGTTAATTACCATGGGATGTACCTAGAATATCGCAATAAGCTCTCCCGATAAGAGTTGTCCTTTGCGATGGCTCCGGACAGAGGCACTTCCGTGCTTAACACCCAGAACTCCCTCTGGCGTTCTTCTGCACATGCGAAGGCCACGGCGGGGATGGGAGAGATCCGATTGGATCACTCCCAAGTGGGAGCATCCTGATAAGAAGCACATAGGCTTCTATTACCCATCTCCGGTGCTTTGCACATATGGGTAATGTGGTCAAACCCCCGAAAACTGCATTTTCGGGGGGTTTACCAAATTTCCCCTTTAGTACATCCAGCACTTGGAGAGAAATAAAGTGGAGAGAGATCAAGGGAGAAATTTATCAAAGTTTGGAGATAGATAAAGTGGAGAGAGACTACAGTATGCTGGAAAAACGACAGGAGCTGATTGGTTGGTACTTTATCTCTCTCCAAGCTTTGAATACGTCTCCCCCCAAGGATACATATTGGTTTGATACATATTCGTTGGATTTGAGGACTGTGAATCTATGATCTTTTATCTTTTGTCAAGGACATTTAGCAGTACATAGTTACATTGTGTATCACCGTTATCTGACACACTAAGGTGTGAGGGGAAAAAAAGAGACATAAATTCAGCTAAAATAGAATTTTTTTACCAATTTGTGAAATCTCCTGTGGTATCTTCCACATGCAAAGATAGTTATCAGATATTTAACAAGGACAACGGTGATGAACGATAAAAAAATACCTATTGAAATAACAGATGTTTTTAAGTATATTAAAATGGCTAAAGTAAGAAACAGAGCAGCGGCACAAACGCACGGCAGTTTAAAAAAATATAGGACATCTATGACACATTGCCACACAGCAGTGGCAGACAGGATGGCAGTTAAAAAAACTATTATTATTATTATCATTTATTTATATGGCGCCACAAGTGTTCCACAGCGCCTTACAAAGTACATTGGCCCTCATTCAGAGCCGTTCGCTATTTGCGGTCGTTCGTTCAAAAACAAGGGGTGGCTATTCAAATGATCCGTACGCACATTGCAGTCTGTTCACACCTCTAAGTCTGAACGAGCGAGCAAAACATACGCTCGTTTATTTGTTAAAAACGCCCCCTGGCCGCTCGCACCATACGTCATGTCCGCTATTTATTAGATTAATCGAGTACATCGAACAGCGTATGAACTGCTCGCTATTCTTGTGGTTGGTGTTTGCTACCACAAATTTGCGAGCAGTTCTGGCTATAAAATAACCCAGTGACGTGGTCAATGACGCTGCTGTATTAATTATGAACTCCCTTAAAACGCCCGTTTTGACCTTTAAGCACGCCTGCGTTCGGATCTCCACTCCCCGTTTTCAAGCACCTTCCCCTGTTACCACCCACATACGCCTCATTCTGTCACTCAAAATAGCAGGCCCTCGCTATATTGCGTACCAACGATTTTCGGCCGCACTGACTGGTTCGCGCATGCGTACTAAAATCCGTACGCATGCGCAGATGTGCAAACATCGCTCGGAACGAGCGTACTGCCGCTAACGAGCGGCTCTGAATGAGGGCAATAGACAAAAAAGTAACCATTGACTTACAATACAATACAATACAATACAGGACATGGATAAACATTGCTATATTAGTGACATTAACGCCCGCATAAGCAGCCAAGTGTTAGTTGCCCTAGTGACTAGTAAGAGATAAATTAAATTACAGTAGGGAGAAGCACAAGAGGGTAGAGGGCCCTGCTCGAAAGAGCTTACATTCTTTAAGGGAGGGGAAGACAAACAGGAGTGACACAGAATGGGGTGGGCCGGGAGAAAGGAAGATGTAGCAGCAAGTTCGGATGAGAGCTGGAAGGCTTTAATGAAGTAGTGGGTCTTAAGAGCTCGTCTGAAAGATGGTAGAGAGGTGCAGAGTCTGATAGGGAGAGGGAGGGAGTTCCAAAGGTGAGGAGCAGCACGGGCAAAGTCTTGGAGGCGGGAGTGGGAGGAAGTAATCAATTGGCATGAAAGGCGGCGTGTATTAAGTGAACGAAGAGGGCGGACAGAAGAGTGAAGGGAGATGAGATCAGAGATGTAAATGGGAGAGGAATGGGTGAGGGCTTTGTAAGTGAGTGTAAGAGCCTTGAATTGGGTTCTGAATGGGAATGGGAGCCAGTGGAGGGCTTGCAAAAGAGGGGAGGCAGATGTAGAGCGTTTGGAGAGGAAGATGGGCCGAGCAGCAGCATTGAGCACAGACTGGAGAGGAGAGAGATGGGATTTGGGGAGGCCAGCTAGGAGAAGGTTACAGTAGTCCAGTCTGGACATGAGCAGTGAATGTATAAGGGTTTTGGTAGCATCCTGGGTGAGAAAGGGTCTGATCTTGGAAATATTCTTGAGATGGAAATGACAGGACTGTGAGAGGTTCTGAATGTGTGGTTTAAAGGAGAGGGAAGAGTCCAGGATGATTCCAAGACAACGCACTTTGGGGCTAGATGAGATAGTTATGCCATCTATTAATAAAGAAATAGTGGGACATGATGTTATGTGGGAGGGTGGGAAGACTATCAGCTCAGTCTTAGACATATTAAGTTTGAGAAGTCGCTGGGACATCCAGGAAGAGATAGCAGAGAGACAGTTGGAGATATGAGTCAGTAGAGAGGGGGAAAGATCAGGTGAGGAAAGGTAGTTCTGAGTATCATCAGCATAGAGATGATAATGGAGGTCAGAAGAGCTGATGAGTTTACGTAGAGAAGACGTATAGAGAGAGAATAGGAGAGGTCCAAGAACAGAACCTTGGGGAACACCTACTGTAAGTGGCTGTGGGGGGGAGGAGTCGCCATGAGAGGAAACAGAGAAGGAACAGTCAGAGAGGTAGGAGGACAGCCAGGAGAGAGCAGTGTCACGTAGACCAAGGGAGTGAAGTATATGCAGCAGTAGAGGGTGGTCCACAGTGTCAAAAGCAGCAGAGAGATCAAGGAGAATGAGCAGTGAGTAGTGGCCGTTGGGTTTGGCAGCAAGGAGGTCGTTGCTGACTTTTGTGAGGGCAATTTCAGTGGAGTGGAGAGAACAGAAGCCAGACTGAAAAGGGTCAAGGAGGGAGTGGGAGGAAAGAAATGTGGTGAGGCAGTTGTAAACAATATGCTCAAGGAGTTTGGAAGCAAAAGGGAGGAGAGAGATTGGACGGTAGTTATAGAGAATGTTAGGATCAAGGTTAGGTTTTTTAAGAATGGGGGAAACATGGGCATGCTTGAATGCAGAAGGAACAGTGCCAGATGAGAGGGAGAGATTAAGGAGGTGGGCAAGATGGGAGCAGGCAGAAGAAGAGAGGAAGCGGAGGCGGGAGGGGATAGGGTCGAGGGGAGAGGTGGAAGGGGGGAGGACTGGATAAGGGCCTTAACTTCCTCTCCAGTCACAGGGGAGAAGGATGTCAGAGTCTGTAAAATGGATGGGGAGGGGTGATCCGGGAAAGGAGGAAGTGGAGAGCTGGGGACTGGTTGGATATGATGTCCTGACGTATGGAATCAATTTTAGATGTGAAATAGGTAGCAAAGTCAGTGGCAGAGAGCAAGGAGGGGAGACGAGGAGGGGGTGGGCAGAGGAGGGAGTTGAAGGTGGAAAAGAGACGCTGGGGATTTGAGGACAGGGAGGAGATGAGATTCTTGAAATATGACTGTTTAGAGAGGGAAAGGGCAGCACTGTAGGATGACAGCATGAATTTGAAATGGAGAAAATCTGCCTGAGAGCACTATAATAATGTCAGTCGGCAATGCCCCAAATTGTGCCAAATGTAAAGAGAAGAGGTGCAAGATGGAATTGTCCTTCCCACCCACTCTTATGTGGGGTATTAAAAAGGACATGCACAGTTTAACAAGCCAAGCACTTTAGCCACTAGGACTAACACTTTCGTGGCAGAACTCCTTGGTTTGTTTGGGCCCCACAAAACATTTTTTGGAAGGACTACCTTCAATTATTAAGGAGGAGGTTGATGATGAGGGTGTTGGTGGTGGAGATTGCATGTGCTGGTCCAAACTGCTGGTAGCTGATACTGGACTGCTTGTTATTCATTTACAAATTATAATTTTGTTAAACAAATTGCATGAACTCGCTGTAAATTACGTAACAGGGAGGAGGTGCCTAGATGGTTAACATCCCTTCCTCTGCTAACTTTGGCTTTACAAATTGAACAGATGCCTTCATAACTGTTGTCAGAATTTAGATTGCAATAATTCCACACCCAAGACGTCAAGACGTGGTTTTCTGCCTTTCTTTTTATCATGAGCAAGAACTGCTGCCACTGGTGGCTGATTTCCGCAAACAACATCCTCATCATCAACATCCTCATTAGCATCAGATAGGCCACATTTCCCCATCATCCTCCTTTTGCACTTCCTCCACACTATCATCCTCGTTTTTTATTATTTCACCATCTAATACTAGCACAGCCGTCATGGCGTCAGTGATCCGCTGTGAAACTGGGTGACAGCTGTTATACTTACTTCTTCTATCAAAGAACTGTTTAATAGTCAATTGTTTTTTTAATTTTCTGAGATGAAGAACCACCCCCAGCAGCAGCAACAGGTGTAGCACTCAAGGATCCTTCTGAGGAATCACGGATAGGAGGAGTCAGTCATGCTTATGAAATTGGATGCTGGACTATTTCTGATCATGAATGAGGATGTTGATGATAATGCAGGTGTTGGTGGTGGAGATTGCAGGCGCTTGGATCCAGATAGAAAGGAGCAGTTAGGTGACACTGGACTGATTGTTGTTCGATTGTTTGTCCCCAAAATTTCAGAATTTGAAATACCCTTTCCAATTTGAAGAATGCGCTGCAAGTGATGTAAGAGGGAGGAGGTTCCTAGATGTTTAAGGTCCTTACCTCTGCTGGCTTGGCAAAGGTTGTCTGGATTTGGGTGGAAATAATTCCACACATGAGAAGTGGATATTTTGGTCCTTTGCCCAGGCATGGCAACAATGGGATTTTTCCCACCATGGGCAACATCTGTTGCCTGATTTATAGTTTTTACACAAACATCCTTGACATCAATATCCTCATCATCATCAACATCCTCATCATCCTTGTTGTTATCGCCAACTACGTAAATATCCTCCTCATCCTCCTGGTGCAATTCCACAGAAGCATCCTCAATTTCTACGTCAGCATGTTGACTTGTGCTGCTCATCCCCACATTTGCAGAGGGTACACAAATGGTGGAAGGAGGATACACTTCAAGTACAGTATTAGAAAGGTCAGGCTCAAACATGGCAACCACGGACACACTTGGACTCTTCTCAGGGACCTGTAACTTTTCGGAGCACACAGTTGGTTCCGGTATCTTACTTGTCTAAGCAGAAGGGCTTAAATCATCACAACTAGAACCACCAGTCATAAATAAAGCCAAAGCCTTATCCTTTCCTTGCCACTTCATGTAGTGAATGGCATATTGCCAATTTTTTGTTTCTCTAAAGCTAACTTAGCATTAGATATTTTTTAACAGGATAAAAGTTGATCTTACATGGCCTGACTTAAGCCCTTGTGCATCGGCCTTCATAGATGACCTTGTATCATCATCATGACTGCTCCCGGCAGCTACAAGACTAGTATGTGGATCCTGCTCTCCTGTCATGTGACTGTCCTCGATTCTCACTTCGGTCTTACAGCAGTGTCACCAAGCAATTATAGCGTAGCTAAGTTGCAGCTAATGCACCACACACACAAAAAAATATTTTTAAAACTGGGGAAGATCACCCCTGAACGAGGCAGCAGCCACTTGATAAACGATACAGGCAGCACCCCTGTGCAGCTACGTTGCTGATAAGTGTGGCTAACGCACACACACACAGAATTTTTTTTATTTATTTTTATATTTGCACTTGGGTGGAGAGCACTCCTGAACAAGGCAGCAGCTCCTTCATAAACGACACAGGCAGCACTCCTGCGCAGCTACATTGCTAATAAGTGTGGCTAACGCGCACACACACAGAATTTTTTTTATTTTTGCGGGGGATAGCACCCCTGAGCGAGGCAGCAGCCCCTTGATAAACAACACAGACAGCACCCCTGCGAAGCTATGTTGCTGATAAGTGTAGCTAACACGCACACACACACAATTTTTTATTATTTTTTTTATTTTTGCACTTGGGGAGGAGAGCACCCCTGAACAAGGCAGCAGCCCCTTGATATTCAACACAGGCAGCACTCCTGCGCAGCTACGTTGCTGATAAATGTGGCTAACGCGCGCACACACACATAAAGAATTTTTTTAATTTTTTTTTATTTTTGCACTTAGGGGGGAGAGCATCCCTGAACGAGGCACCAGCCCCTTGATAAATTACACAGGCAGCACCCCTGTGCAGTTACGTTGCGGATAAGTGTGGCTAACACGCACATACACACAGAAAAAAAACACTATTTCTTTATTTTTTTCACACTGGTGTGAAGAACACCCAAGACTGACATAGCACCCCCTAGAAAACACAGCAGCAACACAGTGGCTCCTGTGTCACTGCAGAACTGCAGTGACACAGGAGCCACTGAAACTCCCCTCTTCTGTCTGCAGCACAGCTCCTGGTAACACAGCCCTTATGGACAACAGGCACAGCACAGCCCTGCACAGCAGCCAGCCCTAGTATGGACTAGTGGACAACAGTGGCCAGCCTCTATGCACACACAGCAACAGCCAGTCAGCCCCTATGCACACACAGCAACAGCCAGCCAGCCTCTATGCACACACAGCAACAGCCAGCCAGCCTCTATGACAAGTGACAACAGTGGCCAGCCTCTATGCACACACAGCAACAGCCAGCCAGCCCCTATGACAAGTGACAATAGTGGCCAGCCTCTATGCACACACAGCAACAGCCAGTCAGCCCCTATGCACACACAGCAACAGCCAGCCAGCCTCTATGCACACACAGCAACAGCCAGCCAGCCCCTATGACAAGTGACAATAGTGGCCAGCCTCTATGCACACACAGCAACAGCCAGTCAGCCCCTATGCACACACAGCAACAGCCAGCCAGCCTCTATGCACACACAGCAACAGCCAGCCAGCCCCTATGACAAGTGACAACAGTGGCCAGCCTCTATGCACACACAGCAACAGCCAGTCAGCCCCTATGCACACACAGCAACAGCCAGCCAGCCTCTATGCACACACAGCAACAGCCAGCCAGCCTCTATGCACACACAGCAACAGCCAGCCAGCCTCTATGCACACACAGCAACAGCCAGCCAGCCTCTATGCACACACATCAACAGCCAGCCAGCCTCTATGCACACACAGCAACAGCCAGCCAGCCCCTATGCACACACAGCAACAGCCAGCCAGCCTCTATGCACACACAGCAACAGCCAGCCAGCCTCTATGCACACACAGCAACAGCCAGCCAGCCTCTATGCACACACAGCAACAGCCAGCCAGCCTCTATGCACACACAGCAACAGCCAGCCAGCCCTTATGCACACACAGCAACAGCCAGCCAGCCTCTATGCACACACAGCAACAGCCAGCCAGCCTCTATGCACACACAGCAACAGCCAGCCAGCCTCTATGCACACACTGCAGCAGCCAGCCAGCCTCTATGCACACACAGCAACAGCCAGCCAGCCTCTATGCACACACAGCAACAGCCAGCCAGCCAGCCTCTATGCACACACAGCAACAGCCAGCCAGCCCCTATGACAAGTGACAACAGTGGGCAGCCTCTATGCACACACAGCAACAGCCAGCCAGCCTCTATGACAAGTGCAGTAGTGGCCAGCCTCTATGCACACACAGCAACAGCCAGCCCCTATGACAAGTGACAACAGTAGCCAGCCTCTATGCACACACAGCAACAGCACAGCAATCACAGCCCCTCACTCTTCACTCTCCACAGCCGGAATGAAAATGGCAGCGATCGAGGGACCTTTTATACAATCCAAAACCCGCGAGAATCCAACAGCGGGATGATGACGTTTTGCCTCGTTTTGAGATCCGAGTCAGGCGGGGAAAGCCGAGCCGGCTTGGATCCGACTCGGATATGCAAAATTCAGGTGGTTTCGGATCCTTGATATCCGAACCCACTCATCTCTAATAGTAACACCATCAAATTAAAAAAAATACATAATTTTCAGAATTTGATGACTAGCCTAATTTCTACATCCCCATACTAATGTACTAATGTACGGGGAGTGTGGAAATGAACGCAGGCGGACTTAACCAGGAGATATCAGTGATATCTACTGTGTTAAGTGTGTTAATGAATACTAAAATAACGGTAATTAAGGAAAATGTCCTTAAAACCGTTAATTTAGTGTTGATGAATAGGCCCCTCACTCTGCAAAAGGTGCATCTGTGGTAACAATAATAAAATACAGACACATTTATTAGAGAACTTTTACCTTTATTACAGATTGGGCCTCATTCTGAGTCAGACGCAGTCCGTGTGTGACCTTTTGCTGGGCGCACATCTGCGATTTTATGATAAGGTGTCCACACACTAGGTCTTCAGGTCACAATCCGATATTGTGTCCGATTGCCCCCCCTGCAGTCGTGGGCACTATTTGGTGTTAAAAACAATCCAAATTGACCAACGATCTATCGTGCATCCTATTCTATTCCAGTGCATCGTGATAAGATTTTCAGATCTTGCCTGCAGCAGGCAAGATCTGACGATGCGATGTACGACCAGTGGGTACGCGCATCGGCATCGTAATCGTGAGTAGAGACTCATGATTAGGACATATTTCACACGATCTGTCGTCCTGATGCGTCGGAATTGAGCTGATCATGTAAAATATTGCCTATTGTGTGGGCACCTTTAATACCGCTACAAGCCTTTCCCTTCTGTACATCCGTGCGTATGAATGTGCAAGGACAGAGACACCCACTTCAAGCATATCCTGACGCTGCAATCCTACTTGGCGTGTCTTTAGACACCACCATCGGTCACAATATCAACACCACCAGCGATCGCTGGCGTAGAGAGCAAAGCTCCAGCATCTCAGTTACCACGTCCATCCTGAATGACAATAAACGTACTCGTTGAGTCGATGTTTTGAGGATCTGCATCCAACGCTGCATCTTTGTTCGTAGTTGCGGCAGCTGCGAGGGCTCCGGCTGACGCATTAGCATATTTTAGCAATAGCTAAGCGGCACAATTCGCAAATGCGTCTGAATTAGCGTACAACTGTGAAACAGACCCATTGTCCATTATAGCTCAGTGTACACTTCTGTTCAAGCCAACAGCTTAAAAATTTATCTGAGATTGTTACACTTGTAAATCGCTGGCTATAGTTTAGGGGGGCTGCACCTTTCATGTCCGATTGTACAAATGGAGTGAATTAGATTTTACTGGATCAAATCGTTTTATGTGATCCACGAGAGAATCTACGAAATGGTATCATATCAACTCTCAATTTTCCTAGCTGCAGGCTAAACATGTTTAGCATAGCTAGAGTGTAGTGCACCGCTTTTGACTGTGAGACATTACTATTTATGATTCCCTGGCTTTACCTTTAAATCACTGTTGCCGTACCGAGGAGACGCCGTATTTTACATACATATGTTTTATGTGCAAAAGCAATTTTGGGAACCGATGACTTCCCTGTATAGATACGTTTAGCTCTTTGGATGCGCTCCTGTCTGCTGAGCTGATTGGTGGTCAAACGCACCAGAGAAGTTCCTTGGCCATAGATGTGAGATAATTGGATACATGTAGATAGAATGAAATAAAGTGTGTGAGCATAATAATACTCTGAGATATAGCAGATTTGTTCTTTTAATGCTGGATACACATTTAACGATATGTACCCAGCGCGACCTCGCAGGCGATGGGACCAGTGGGGGTCCCCGGCATTGGCAAGTGCATACACACTTGCCGATGTCGGGAGTGACATGGCGATGGTCGGGGGCCATGCTACATTTGGTGGCATGCCCCCCCCACTAATGATGTCGCGGGTGAGCGCATCGTCAGTGACGTTCAGGGTACACACTAGACGATATGCCGGATTGGATGACATATCGTCTGGTATGTACCGGCCATTAGGGCCTGATTCAGAGGTGCATGCTAAGTCGCTGCTTCGTGGTTGCGGTCATTGTTTTCATTCTGCACATATGTCTGAGTCGCACTGCGGGTGGTTACCGCCGAAAACGACAGAACGAATTTAGATGCAGAGAGAGGCCCGTCGCGGTCAACAACTGCATCTTCTGCCGCAATTGCACTGATTTTGGCACTCATGCTCAAACGGATAATCTGCGCCTCCATAGGGCTGGTGAAATGTTCAATGGTGCAGCCGTTGGTGCATTTTAATATACGCAGTAGTGGATTAGCACTGCAGCAGGTGGGCATTTCTGTACGAATCCCATTGGCTTTGGCATTAGCATAAGGACGCAGTTGCGCTGCAGCAAACAATGCTCTTGTGGCTACATTAGCGTGCACTCATGGGCGTATGTATAATGGGTGCAGGTTGTGCTGTGCACATGGGCCCCTGGGTCCACCCTGCACCCATTTATTAAATACTTACCTCTCCGGAGCCCCGGGTTGGCTGTACCATCGCTCAACAAATTGCCTGGAAAATGGTGTTTTGCTCTGCCGCAGTGGGGAGATCACCGGGAAAATGGCTGCCGCGCCATTTTCCTGGTGACCTGCACATGCGCAGTAGACTCCAGCAAAGCACTAGAGTCTACTCTAGCGCCCAGAGTCTGCTGCCCTCAGTATCCTGCCGGCAGCCGGGCGGAGAGAAGGGGGCAGGGGCGTATTTGTAATGGGTGCGGTGCACACGGGCCCCCATACTTTTGATTTCATACTTACCTCTCCGATGTCCCACGGAGTAGCGCTACTGAAAATGCCTGGAAAATGCCCGTCTCGGCTGTTTTGAGGAAATCACCGGAAAAATGGCTGCCGTGCCATTTTCCCATTGAACTATGCATGCGCAGTAGACTCCGGGCACACTCTAGTGCCTGGAGTCTACTGCTGCTGTCAGTTCGCTGAGAGAGAGGTGTGGGCTCCTGGGAGGGGGCCCCAGATGGAGACTGCACACGGGCCCCCTTCTCTGTTAATACACCCCTGCGTGCACCTTGAATCAGGACCTAAATCTGCTCTTTAAATTGGCAGAAATATGTTGTAATGCAGTTACACCATCAGTATCAGGGGTAAACGCAGGATATTTGTATCAGACATGCCTACCCTCCCGGTTTTTGCGGGAGGCTCGCGATATTTCAGGTAACCCCACACACCCCCGGAAGGGTAGGCATTTCTCCCGCACTTCTTCCTAGCGAAGTTTGCAGAATGGGGCAAACAGGCAGGTCCACATGTAGAGGGTAGGGCTTAATGATGCGATTATACATGAATCACGTCATTTAGCCTCGCGAGTATCTAAATTTGAGCAAATCGTGACAATTTGCCATAAAGGGGCGGGACTTAATGACGTGGCCCATCAGGCCCCGCCCCCGTCACAGCCCAATTGCTTGTCTTCCCCAGGCTTCTCCAGGGAAGAGTATAAAACCCCTTCAGTAGCTGTACCTGGAAGTGACGTGAGTGAGGACGGAAATGGATGTTTTTGCCCACACTTTCCAGGAAAATAAGAAATTCAGCCCCTTTCGGGATCGCTTCGCTCACCACATGAATATATTCCCCCTCTATGCCCACTTGGATAGCAGGGAATGACGTTGGACACTGGTGACATCATCGTACACAAACGGAAGGGGATCTATCTCATTCCCATCTTCCAGGCAAAAAGTAGTCAAGTATGATTTGTATGCACAAAAATACATATATGATATATACACATATATACATACACATATATATATATACATAGGCACACACATATATACATACACACATACATGTCACACATACCTTACACACACACATATAAACATATGTCACATACATTATAAAAAACTTACCTTGCAGCAGATATTCTAGAGACAGGATCTAGCAGGCTGGCACCATGTTCTTAAGCTCCGCCCCCTTGCAGCAAATTGCCGCGATTCACGGGTCAATCGGGAGGGAGCGGGGCCAAATTAAATTGTGTCATATTGACTCCGCCTCCTCCATATTGTCCCGCGAATCGCAGCAAAATTGCAGTGAGGGGGCGGGGCTTAAGAACACGTTGCCTGCACTCCAGTCTGTCAGGGGGGTTTCTGGGTACTTAGAAACCCCCCTGCGTGCGCTACTGTGTATATTGTACTCTATGGGACTAGCGTAGAGCTTTACAGTAGTTAAGTTTCCGGAATGTATTTTGTTTTTGCTCTGTACAACCAGCAATTACTGTACCTTTAATCAATTGAATCCGAGCTACTGTAGACAATGGTGCATACATTCTACACCGCAACGATGGATGGTGCTTACTTTCTACACCACACAATGGAGGCAAGATGTCGTCCTCATCCTCCTCATTCACCAATTCCTTACCCACTTGAGTGTTGTGTACATACTCATCCTCACAGAGTATTAATTCGTCCCCGCTGGAATCCACCACCACAGGTCCCTCTGTACTTTCTGGAGACTGATCTCCTTGGAAGAATTGATAATTCATTTTGATGAACATCATCTTCTCCACATTTTGAGGAAGCAAACTCCTATGCCTTTCGCTGACAAGGTTCCCGGCTGCAATAAACACTCTTCTGGAGTACACACTGGAGGGGTGCAACTTAGGTAAAATAGAGCCAGTTTGTACAGGGGCCTCCAAATTGCCTCTTTTTCCTGCCAGTATAGGTACGGACTGTCTGACATGCCTACTTGGATGCTGTCACCGATGTAATCCTCCACCATTCTGTCAATGGTGCCAGTATCATATGCAGTGACAGTAGACATGTCACAAATTGTTGCCAGGTCCTTCAGTCCGGACCAGATGTTGACGTGTCACATTCCGCTTCAGCTGACAGTGTTTTCACCAGCAGGTCTTTGCACCTCTGCAGGCTTGTGTCGGCCAGAAAGAGAGACACCACATAGGCTTTAAACCTAGGATCGAGCATGGTGGCCAAAATGTAGTGGTCTGATTTCAACAGATTGACCACCCTTGAATCCTGACAAAGTGAAGGAAGGGCTTCATCCACAAGTCCCACATACCGAGCGGAATCGCTCCTCCTTCACTTTCTCCAGCTGCTTCTGCAAAAGCCTGATGAGGGGAATGACCTCACTCAAGCTGGCAGTGTCTGAACTGACTTAACGTGTGGCAAGTTCGAAGGGCTGGAGAACCTTGCACAACACGGAAATCATTCTCCACTGCGCTTGAGTCAGGTGCATAACTGCATACCCCCTCCTTTGCCTATGTCATAGGTGGATGTATAGGCTTGAATGGTCTTTTGCTGCTCCTCCATCCTCTGAAGCATATAGAGGGCTGAGTTCCACTGCATCACAACCTCTTGCTTCAGGTGATGGCAGGGCAGGTTCAAGAGTGTTTGCTGGCACTCCAGTCTTCGGCACGCAGTCGCTGAATGGCGAAAGTGGACAGAAATTTTACAGCCCACCAAAGCGTGTCCTGCACACACCTGTCGTTTTTCAGAAAATTCTGCACCACCAAATTTATTGTGTGAGCAAAACATGGGACGTGCTGGAATTTGCTCAGATGTAATGCCCACACAATATTGGTGGCATTGTCAGATATCACAAATCCCCAGGAGAGTCTAAGTGGCGTAAGCCATTGGGCGATGATTTCCCTCAGTTTCTCTAAGAGGTTGTTAGCGGTGTGCCTCTTACTGAAACTGGTGATACACAGCGTAGCCTGCCTTGGAACGAGCTGGCGTTTCTTAGATGCTGCTACTGGTGACGCTGCTGTTGTTGCTGCATAAGGTGATACATCTACTCAGTGAGCTGTCACAGTCATATAGTCCTTAGTCTGCCCTGTTCCACTTGTCCAGTGGACATTGGGTACAACCGCATTTTTTAGGACACTGAGGACACTTTTTCTGACGTCTCTGTACATTCTCGGTATCGCCAGCCTAGTGAAGTGGAATCTAGATGGGATTTGGTACCAGGGACTCACTACCTCCACCAATTATCTAAATCCCACTGCACTAATGGCGGATACCGGACACACGTCTAACATCAACATAGCTGTCAAGGCCTCAGTTATCCGCTTTGCTTCAGGATGACTGCTGTCATACTTCATCCTCCTCGCTAAGGACTGTTGGAAGGTCAATTGCTTAGTAAAAGAAGTAGTGGTGTTCCTACTTCCTCTCTGGGATGATTAATGACTCCCAGCAGCAACAGCAGCAGAGGCAGCAGTTGGCATAGAAATGCAGGATCCTCCGGATGAATCCCGGATAGGAGAGTCAGTCATGCCAGTGACATGGCCTGCAGGACTATTTCTGATCCTGACTGAGGAGGAAATTGAAGAGGAGGGAGTTGACAGTGTGTGGTTTGCAGACACTTGGATACAACAGGAAAAAGGGATTTAGGTGTCCCTGGACTGCTTACGGTCTTAGCCACAGTATCTGAACTTGACATTAACTTTTTATGAATGCGCTGCAGGTGACGTATAAGGAAGGATGTTCCTAGATGGTTAATGTCCCTACCCCTACTTATTCCACCTTTACATATGGTACATGTGGCAAGACAGTTGTTGTCCAGATTTGGAAAGAAATATTTCAAGACCAAAGAGGTAGAATGTTTGGTCTTCTGCCCAGGCATGACCGTGATGGGCTTTTTCATCCCACGGACAACAACTGTCTCCCCCAGTGCCTGATTTAAACAAACCACCTCACCATCAGAATTCTCCTCGTCAACTTCCTCCTCAACGCCAGTTACACCAATATCCTCATAAAGGTGTACTTCAACAGTGACATCTTCATTGTGAATATCAGCAAGTGGACTGTAGATGCTCCTTCCAGCACTTGCAGAGGGCGTGCAAATGGTGGAAGGAGCCATCTCTTCCCGTCCAGTGTTGGGAAGGTCAGGCATCGCAACCGTCGCAACACTTGAACTCTCCATGGGGATTTGTGATATCTTCTTGGAATTAGAAAGCACAGTTCTTTGCTGTGCTTTTGCCAGTTTAACTCGTTTGATTTTTGTAGCGGGAGGAGGGCTTCTATCATCATGTGAAGCTGAACCACTAGTCATGAACATATGGGAGGACCTTATCCTTTCCTTGCCACTCCGTGTTGTAAATGTTATATTGGCAAGTTTACGTCTCTCCTCAGAAGATTTCAGTTTATTTTTTAGGGTCATTTTCTGAACTTTGCCATTTGGGATTTTATATGACCTCTACTATGACATTGGGCATCGGTCTTGGCAGACAATGTTGATGGCATTTCATCGTCTATGTCATGACTAGTGGCAGCAGCTTCAGCACTAGGAGGAAGTGGTTCTTGATCTTTCCCTATTTTATTTTTACCTGACAAATTTTTGTCCTCCATTTATGTGATATTGATGCACGTGCGGCTAAGGTGCACAAAAACACAGAAAAAGATTTTTGTATTTTTTTTTCAGGCACTTTGGGGATAACACCACCCTTCAACAGATGAGCCAGCCGGCCCTTTACTTATGAAACAGGCGCACGCTTGGCGCTACTTTGTTGATGCACATGAGGCTACAGCGCACACAAGTCACACACACAGAAAATTAAAATATTTTTTTTCAGGCACTTTGGGGGTTACAGCACCATTCAACAGACGAGCCAGCCGGCCCTTTACTTATGACACAGGTGCACGCTTGGTGCTACTTTATCGATGCACGTGCAGCTACAGCGCACTCAAGTCACAAACACAGAAAAATATATGGTTTTTTTTCAGGCACTTTGGGGTTACACCACCCTTCAACAGACGAGCCAGCTGGCCCTTTACTTATGACACAGGTGCACGCTTGGTGCTACTTTGTTGATGCACGTGTGGCTACAGAGCACACAAGTCACAAACACAGAAAAATATTTTTTTTTTGGAGCGCGCTTTGGGGGTTACACCACCCTTCAACAGACGAGCCAGCTGGTTCTTGACTTATGACACGGGCGCATGCTTGGCGCTGCTACTTTGTTGATGCATGTGCAGCTACAGCACACACAAGTCACGAACACAGAATTTTTTTTTTCAGGCACTTTGGGGGTTATACCACCCTTCAACAGACGAATCTTTACTTATGACACAGGCACACGCTTGGTGCTACTTTGTTGATACACAGGCAGCAACAGCGCACACAAGTCACAAACACAGAAAAAGATTTTTTTATTTTTTTTGGAGCGCACTTTGGGGATTACACCACCCTTCAACAGACGAGCCAGCCGGCCCTTTACTTATGACACAGGTGCACGCTTGGCGCTACTTTATTGATGCACGTGCAGCTACAGCAGACTCAAGTCACAAACACAGAAAAATATATGTTTTTTTTTCAGGCACTTTGGGGTTACACCACCATTCAACAGACGAGCCAGCCGGCCCTTTACTTATGATACAGGCGCACGCTTGGTGCTACTTTGTTGATGCACGTGTGGCTACAGAGCACACAAGTCACAAACACAGAAAAATATTTTTTTTTTGGAGCGCGCTTTGGGGGTTACACCACCCTTCAACAGACGAGCCAGCTGGTTCTTGACTTATGACACGGGCGCATGCTTGTCGCTGCTACTTTGTTGATGCATGTGCAGCTACAGCACACACAAGTCACAAACACAGAATTTTTTTTAAATTTTTTTTCAGGCACTTTGGGGGTTACACCACCCTTCAACAGATGAGCCAGCCGGCCCTTTACTTATGACACAGGCACACGCTTGGCGCAACTTTGTTGATGCACGTGCAGCTACAGCGCACATAAACAGAAAAATATATATTTTTTTGCACTTGGGGGGAGCACCCCTGATGGACAGAGCACCCCCTGGACAACACTACAGCACCCCTGTAGGACTACAGCCTTTATGGGACACTACACAACACAGCCAGCCCCTATGGACTTTGGAGTGGACACAGCCCCTATGGACAACAGACTGCACAATACAGCCCAGCCAGCCCCTATGGACTTTGGAGTGAACACAGCCCCTATCGACAACAGACTGCACAACACAGCCCAGCCAGCCCCTATGGACTTTGGAGTGGACACAGCCCCTATGGACGACAACAGCAGCACAACTCCCATCCTCCTGTTTCACTGTCCACAGCCGGAGTGAAAAATGACGCAGACGCAGGGACCTTCTATTGAATCCAAAACCCGTGAGAATCCGACAGCATGATGATGACGTTTTGCATCGATTTTAGATCCGAGTCAGGCGAGAAAACTCAAACCTGACTCAGATCCGACTCGCATTGGGGGGGCACGGGGGGGTTCGAATTTCAGAAATCCGAACCCGCTCATCCCTAGTTATAATATGAGATTGATGGTATGACATGAGCGGGATATGGAATGATATAAGAGGGAGATGAAATTATATGAGAGGAAGATGGAATGGTATTACATGACAGAGAGATGGAATATGTTTTTACGAGAAGGATATGGAATGATATGATATGAGAGTGATATTGAATGATATGATAGGAGAGGGAGACTAAATAATATGATATGAGAGGGAGATGAAATGATATGATATGAGAGAGATATGGTATGATATGAGATAAAGGTGGAATGATATTATACGAGAAAGAGATAGAATTATTTGATTTGAGAGAGATTGTATGATATGAGAGATGGGATGATATTACAGGGAGATGGAATGATATGATATTAGAAGGATATGGAATGATTTGATATGACAGGAAGATGGAATTATATGATTTCAGAGGGAGATAGAATGATATGATATGAGAGAGAGATTGATTCATATAACAGAACAGGAAGATGGAATGATATGACATGGAGATGGAATAATATGGTATGAAAGGGAGATGGAATGTTAAAATATGTTATAGATGGTATGATATGAGCGGGATATGGAATGATATAATAGGTAGATGAAATGATATGAGAGGAAGATGGAATGATATTACATGACAGGGAGATGGAGTGATATGAGAGGAAGATAGAATGATATTACATTCCAGGGAGATGGAATGATATTACATGCCAGGGAGATGGAATGATATTACATGCCAGGGAGATGGAGTGATATTACATGCCAGGGAGATGGAATGATATGATATGAAAGGGAGATGGAATAATATGAGAGTGAGATGGAATTAAATGATATGACTGGTATTAGCTTGTATAATTAATGCACGCAGGAGACGTCACATGACTCCTTCTCCTGCATTACCATATCTGCAAGGAAGGAATCGCATAGATGCTAGCGAGCAGCTTTGTGATTCCACCCTAAAATGAATCAGGTCCAGAGATTACAGATATAGGCAGTTACACGCCCCGAAAACTATCACGACACATTCGCAGTTTTGCCACCACTCCCTGTAATCTCCCACAAAACGGCCCCTGTCTGTCAATCACTTGTGAATAAATCCTCACTACTAGTGACATGTGATCGCAATTCAATCACCGTGCGTACACACCGCGACAGGTACAGTCAGAGCCGTAACTAGACTTCATGGTGCCCTGTGCCAGAAAGAGCATTGGCACCCCCCTCATTTTTCAAAGGGACATAATGCACCCAAAAATGTGGAATGGCCTCTTGGGGTAGGGTCAGGGAAGAGATAGGGGAGGCCACGAGATGCTGGGGATGAAATAAGAGGAAGCTACAAGCGAGAATGATAATAAACAGAAATTTGACAGGCCCAAACAGCGCCCCCTGACCTGTGGTGCCCTGTGCGATGGCACCGGCCGCACTACCCTAGCTACGGCCCTGGGTACAGTAGACTATTGGTAATCAAAAAAGCTGGTGAATATGGATATAAATATTTCATAATTTTATATTTACTAAAATATCTAACACAAATGCAGAAAACAATATTTTATTTTTAGTTTATTCAAAAGAGAAACCCTGAATCAGCTCATTCCCTGCCAGATACCCTATTGGCTATAAGGTAGCTTACGTTATGTGTGTTGCACTCTGTAGTATACGGATGTATTTGTTGGCAGATCTTCACCTGTAAGAGAGCAGACCAGCGCCCTATGACAGAATTGGGATGTGTCTCTTAGTGTCTTGCACAAGAAGCTTACGTGGATGAGATTCCAGATGTTGGAACCTTGGTCCATGAGACCTTATCACTTTTGGCATGACAGGGGCCTGTTGGTGTGTAGAGTTGCACACAAAGGGGCATATCTATATTGGGTGCAGGGTGTGCGGGGCACATGAGCCCCTGGGTCCAGGGGGGCCCAGCACCACACACCCTGCACCCATAGTATTATTTACCTCTCCGGAGTCCCACGTCGGCACGGAGGTCCGGCGCTGTAAAAATGACTGGAAAATGGCCACTGCGGCCATTTTCCCTTTGTTTGTGCATGCGCAGTAAAGGGAAAATGGCCGTTGCTGACATTTTCCCGGTGACCTGTGCATACTCTATAGACTCTGGGTGCACTCTAGTGCCCAGAGTCTATAACTCTGGCGCTGGCCGCGTGCAGCTCACTGCGCTGCCAGCTGCCGGACACAGAGAAGGAGGCCCGTGTCGGAGACTGCACACGGGCCCCCTCCTCTCTAGAAATGCCCCTGTGCACATACACAGGAGCTGATGCTGAGCAGGGGCGCCGAGAGGGGGGAGAGCGGGTACAAATTACCCGGGCCCGAGCCTTGCTACAGGGGCCCAGGTCCGGCACCACTCCCCCTCCCTCTTAAGTCACAGCAGCCCAGCAGATGGTGCTGGGTGCTGGGCTGCACTGGGAGACTGCTTGTGGCTGCTAAAGTAGCAGCACAGGGCAGCACAGACGGTGGAATGGTTAGCATTACTGCCTCACAGCAATGAGGTCATGGGTTCGTTTCCCACCATGGCCCTAACTGCGTGGAGTTTGTATATTATCCCTGTGCTTGCGTGGGTTTCCTCCGGTTTCCTTCCACACTCCAAAAATATACTGGCAGATAATTGGCTCCCAAAACAAAATTAACTGTAGTGTGTATGTGTGTGCGTGTACATGTGGTAGGGAATATAGGGTGCAAGCTCCACTGGGGCAGGGACTGATGTGAATGGCCAAAATATTCTCTGTAAAGCGCTGCGGAATGTGTGCGCTATATAAATAACTGGTAGTAATAATAATAATAATAATGGTATTGGTGCCATGTGTATGGAAGGGGCTGGTATTGGTATATGGGGAGGAGGATACTTTTTATATGTATCATACATTACTTTTTTTTGTAATATATGGGTAGGGGGGCTGTTATTTGTGTAATGTATGGATAGGGGTTGCTATTGGTATGATGTGTGGAGGGGGATTGGTATTGGTGTAATGAGAAGAGAGCGTATTGTGTGAGGATAGGTGTGATATTCATGTAATGTGTGAGGATAGTGGTGATATTGGTGTAAAGTGTGAGGATGGTGATATTGGTGTAATGTGTGAGGATAGGGGTGATATTGATGTAAAGTGTGAGGATAGTGGTGATATTGATGTAATGTGTGGGGATAGTGGTGATATTGATGTAATGTGAGGGGATAGGGGTGATATTGGTATAATAATGTTAGGGGATAGTGGTGATATTGATGTAATGTGTGGGGATAGTGGTGATATTGGTGTAATGTGAGGGGATTGTGGTGATATTGGTATAATGTGAGGGGATAGGAGTGATGTTGGTGTAATGTGTGGCGATAGTGGTGATATTGGTATAATGTGAGGGGATAGTAGTGATATTGGTATAATGTGAGGGGATAGGAGTGATGTTGGTGTAATGCGTGGAGATAGTGGTGATATTGGTATAATGTGAGGGGATATTGGTGATATTGGTATAATGTATGAGGATAGTGGTGATATTGGTGTAATATGTGAGTATAGGGCTGATATTGGTATAATGTGAGGGGATAGGGGTGATATTGGTGTAATGTGTGAGGATAGTGGTGATATTGGTATAATGTGAGGGGATAGGGGTGATATTGGTGTAATGTGTGAGGATAGTGGTGATATTGGTATAATGTGAGGGGATAGTCGTGATATTGGTATAATGTGAGGGGATAGGAGTGATGTTGGTGTAATGTTAGGGGATAGTGGTGATATTGATGTAATGTGTGGGGATAGTGGTGATATTGGTGTAATGTGAGGGGATAGTGGTGATATTGGTATAATGTGAGGGGATACGGGTGATATTGGTATAATGTGAGGGGATAGGAGTGATGATGGTGTAATGTGTGGAGATAGTGGTGATATTGGTGTAATGTGTGAGGACAGGGCTGATATTGGTATAATGTGAGGGGATAGGGGTGATATTGGTGTAAAGTGTGAGGATAGTGGTGATATTGGTATAATGTGAGGGGATAGGGGTGATATTGGTGTAATGTGTGAGGATAGGGGTGATATTGGTGTAAAGTGTGAATATAGTGGTGATATTGGTGTAATGTGTGGGGATAGGGGTGATATTGGTATAATGTGAGGGGATAGGAGTGATGTTGGTGTAATGTGTAGGTATAGGGGTGATATTGGTGTAATGTGTGAGGATAGGGGTGATATTGGTGTAATGTGTGAGGATAGGGGTGATATTGGTGTAAAGTGTGAGGATAGTGGTGATATTGGTATAATGTGTGAGGATAGTGTTGATATTGGTGTAATGTGTGGAGATAGTGGTGATATTGGTGTAATGTGTGAGGATAGGGGTGATATTGGTGTAATGTGTGAGGATAGGGGTGATATTGGTATAATTTGAGGGGATAGGGGTGATATTGGTGTAATATGTGAGGATAGGGCTGATATTGGTATAATGTGTGAGGATAGGGGTGATATTGGTGTAAAGTGTGAGGATAGTGGTGATATTGGTATAATGTGATGGGATAGTGGTGATATTGGTATAATGTGTGAGGATAGTGGTGATATTGGTATAATGTGTGAGGATAGGGGTGATATTGGAATAATGTTAGGGGATAGGGGTGATATTGGTGTAATGTGTGAGGATAGGGGTGATATTGGTGTAAAGTGTGAGGATAGTGGTGATATTGGTATAATGTGTGAGGATAGTGGTGATATTGGTATAATGTGAGGGGATAGGGGTGATATTGGTGTAAAGTGTGCATATAGTGGTGATATTGGTGTAATGTGTGGGGATAGGGGTGATATTGGTATAATGTGAGGGGATAGGAGTGATGTTGGTGTAATGTGTAGGTATAGGGGTGATATTGGTGTAATGTGTGAGGATAGGGGTGATATTGGTGTAAAGTGTGAGGATAGTGGTGATATTGGTGTAATGTGTAGGTATAGGGGTGATATTGGTATAATGTGAGGGGATAGGGGTGATATTGGTGTAATGTGAGGGGATAGGGGTGATATTGGTGTAAAGTGTGAGGATAGTGGTGACATTGGTATAATGTGATGGGATAGGGGTGATATTGGTGTAAACTGTGAGGCTAGTGGTGATGTTGGTGCAGTATGTGGAAATAGGCATAGTAGTAGTAGTAGTATAATGTGTAGGGAGAGGGGGCCATGGTAATGCTGGGGATTAGGAGTAATAGGACTACTTTTTAAATTAACTACTGATTTAACGTTGCACCTGGTTAGGGTTGCTTGGCTTTCCAGAAGGTGAATAGCATCGATCCCTTTCCATACAGGGCCCAACATTCCAGGATCCTGCCAAGAAGCAACTAAGAATCAAGCGCAAGCAGGTAGGAGACCGACTATCCGCCAACTTCCTGCCAACTATTACAGGGTAGGAAGAGAATTTTGTACATGAAAACGCCCTTTAATATCACCCACAGGCACATAAACAGCATAGAAACACAAGTGACACTAGTGGAAACCATTTGTTTGCTGTAGCTAAACTGGTGTGTGAGGAATATAGTATATTACAGGCAGATAAACTCCAGTAAAAGCAAATAATAGAACCCTATTAAAAATGACTTAATCGCTGTACTTGTGACTCGGGCCCAGACTCATGTTGTCAACAACAGTCCTAATTACAGCACCTTTATAAATGCCCCCAATGAGTGCTACAGTAGGTGTTTTAGGGAGGTTAAGGTGGCATGTTAAGATGCCTACGTTCCCACTCACACACTAATAGTGACCCAACGCTTTACATCCCGGCGGAACCTTAACACAACGCCATTCCAGAAACCTCACTTAGTATCTATCCAACTGCAGAATGTACAAGCAAATATGTTTCAACAGCCATAGTCCCATGTATCTTAAAAAAAAAAGCAAGAAAACAAAAATGTTGTTGTGGCCCGAAACTCATTGTCATTCTGACAGTGCCCAGCGTGCTTTCCGTCTCTTCTGCCGAGGTCAGTCCGAGGTCTGCACAACATCATTAATGGACAAACTCGGATCTCTAGCAGATTTTACTATTGTACAGCCACTTAGTCCCTGCACATCAAGGCACTCTTTCTCTCTCTATCTCTCAGTCTTGCAAATTACTCAGAGGAACCAGCCTGGTGCATTTTTTTTTTAAATATATATATATATAAAAAAAAGCACTCATTTTTTTTTTTTAACTGGGTTCCCAAGGAGCACTCAGGGTTGCCTCGCAGTCCTTGACGCCTACCTGCCCAACTGCAGGGAAACAAGCTTCTGAAGGCTTTAATGGGATTTTGCCTGAGGCAGTTTTATTAAGATGTTGGCTTTTTCTGCTGCCTGTGCAGCTGACACCATTCACTGTCAGCTGCCCCCTCCTTCTAACAATGCACCAAATCACTCGCTTCATTTAGTGTTCATAGCTCAGTGCAAGTAAATAGAGGCAGAGAGCTTTACTTGGCCAGATGAGGCTCAGCCAGGGGAGGTGCCATTCGCTGCTCAACTAGGGGCTTTAAGCAAAAGAAAAAAAAAAATACGCCAAGTGATCAATACCTCCGAGGATAGATTCCAGTCTATTAGGAGAAAAAAAAAAAACTTGTCTAGTATGAAAATGACTGATTTTTTTTTTCAAGTACATTTGCATATCTAATTTGCATAGGATTTTCTTCTTTCTTTAAGCACGTTTGTAACGCAGGCTTTAATTACCTTTAATGGGGGAATCATAAGGCGAGTAACAGGATAATGTGCCACAGAGATTAAATCCACTTACTGACAATACGTGGCTGTTTATTTTGCCTGTATTTTCGATGAGATCCTTAAGCCAGAACTGGAGGAGACGTTTATAAAAGAAAAAAATTGTTTCCCACATAATAAACATAACATAATACAGGCAACATAAATGCAGAGATTCAAGCTAGAGTGCACAAATATACTTGGAGTTTGTAAAACTTTATTAGCACAGTCCGTCTAAGAACAGCACTAAAACTATTTGACGTCCTGCTATAATATATAAATAGTATAGAACAAAGTGTATTCAAAATGTTAAAGATGTTAGTTTACAAAGTTTTCATGTTCAAAACTATCAGTAAACATATTAGCAAAGCATGCACACATATTACTATATTACAGAATTTGTCTATTTAATATTATGGAATGGAGCACAAATAATTGCCTTAAGAAAAATAATTACAGAGGATGAGATCTTATTAAAAAAAAAATAAAAAAAATCACCTGGACTGAAAATAAATGTATTGATTATGGGCCTGATTCAGAGGTGGACGCAAGTGGATGCTCGCTCGTTTGGCGTACGAGCGAGAAAATGTAAATTCAAGCGCTGGCTCGTCAGTACGCTCGTAGCTAAGCTTCCGCCCCAAAGTCTCCCAACCCCTCCTCTAGCTAACGAACGTTCAAAATAGCGACCGTCCATCTCCAAATTTGGTTGCAGGGAACGCTCGCACAAGTCCAAACCGGAAGTGGGCCTGTCATTTATTGTTTGCTTGCTATTTCATTCTGCCCACATACTGGAATCGATTCCTAGCAATCAGTATATTAATTAGCTTAATTGTTATTCACATCTTTGCAATCCGTTTTTTTTTTCAATGTCAATAAACTTTATTATTGTTCGTGTGTGTCATTCCTTCCACTGAATACGTTCGTTTGTACCATGGGGATGGTTTTTCAAAATTCAAAGTTGTTTTGAATGCTACTATTGTTTTGCGGAAGTTTATATGCAGATTTTTCATCTTTATAAATAATATTTAAATTAGCTAACGCATGTCACTGCCTCAAGCCTATAATAATTCACATTATATTTGTGAGGGTGTAGGTCACATGTCACCTAAAATAACCAATACAATGCGTTCTGTTATATTTCAAAGTACATTAGCCAATCAGATTTTTTCTTGGCCCTTTATTAAAACAGTTTTTTTGCACACAAATCATTGCCATCATGAGAGCCGCAGCCTTTACAAGACGCGAACTCTGGTCCTCACAGAAGTGATGGACCGGAGGATCACTATTCTGCAGGCCCCATCACAAACCAACGCAAGCGGCTCGCCTATACGGAGGTGATGCGCCGCCTGCGATCGTTGGGCTACCGCCGCAATATAGGTCAGCTGGAAAGGCGGTGGTCGGATCTCCTCCGCAGGTCCCCCCACCTTTTGGGCAATTTGCGTGCGGAAATATGCGACAGTAAGTTTTTTTTTTTTTTTTTTCAATGTAAGCCTCCCTGCGTGTGCATGTTTGCCATCTATCCCTGTTTGTTTATTTTGGACATCCTTGCGTGTGCATGTTTTCCATCTATCCCTGGTTTTTTTTTTAAGTCATTTTAAATTTTGGACTGTGTAAATTAATAATAAAACCCTAAAAAAAAAACACTAAAATTTTTTATCTATCATTTAGGGGCTGAGCGCAGAGTCCGACGTCGACGAATCCAACGTCGTCGCCCTTGTCCCCTATCCCCCACTCCAACACAATCCTCCTCTCCCCAACCTTCACCAAATTCCCCCTCCACCTCAGACCGCCCAGTGCCTGAGGCCCATCCCTGTCCGATTATTCCCATCCCTCCCAATTCACCCACCCCTCCACCCCCCCCTCTCTTTTCATCACCCACCCCTCCACCCCCCCCTCTCTTTTCATCACCCACCCCTCCCCCTCTCCTTTCTTTTCCTCCCCCTCCACCCAGAGTCAAATCACCCCTCCTACCTCGGACCATCACTGGCCCACCTCGGAGGAGGACGATGTGTTGCCTACAGGACCAGGCAGCAATCTGACCGGTATGTTTGCCTTTTTTTTTAACAATTTTTTTTTTATTTTTGGGTGATGTTGTCCTTTTGCCTGTGCATTTCCAATTTGGAAAGTATTTCTAATGTTTTGGATATATATCTTGGCCAAACAATGTATAGGATGTTTTTCCCTTACACATATCACACATGTCCAAACACTCATACTTGTGTCTATCTATTTTACGGGAGCAACAAATGTATTGTTTTTGCCTACTTCACCTTTTTTTACATTTTTTAAATGTTTACTTTTTCAAGTTAGTATTTCTCTAATCTTTGTGTTTGCCATTTTTTTGGCTTAAATGAAAAATGTTTTAAAACACAGAGGACCAGAGGCATTGGCAAGAAATGCTGGACGGTTTACAAACCTTGAGGTCACATCTTGTCGGCATGCTTGTGGTCGTTGATCACTTGGTGGCGGTCCTGCGGCATTAATTTATTTTTTTTTTTTACACACTTAAAATGTTGGGATAAATAAAATATGTTTGGATTTCTTAAAGTCTCATTCCTTGTCTGTAAATATTAGATTCTTACATAAGTCGACTATTGGAGCATGTTTTTTTAAGTCATGTAAATGTGCTAGCCAAAAATTTAATCCACACAAACAAAATAAACATAGTGAATTTTGACAAGCAATTAACACAGTGAAAACACACTTCAAAAAACAACCAACACCAAAAAAAAAAAAAACAACAACAACAACACCAATCAAGAACTGTTTGAAGAAGTAGCAGGCCAACATGAATTCCAAAATGAGGCGAAAAAATAATTGTTCCAGAAGTTAGAGCCAATGTGGACACATGAAGACATTTTTTGGGATCAGGTAGTAGGCATCGTTTGTTCGGGTAATTTAATGGAATAAAAGACACCCAAAAAAAAAAGGAAAAAAAATACAATTGATCATTGAAATCTTACATGTCTACATAGTGTAAATTAAAGACATTATTAGCAAAAAATACCTAAAATATCTGGCCACCACATCATCGCGTATGGCCCCCCCACATACTGACCTCCGACCAACCTCGGGGGGGCCATCCTCAGGCAAAGCATCCTCTGGCTGCATTGGGACACCACTCCTTATGGTGATGTTGTGAAATATCCCACAGAGGACCACAATTTTTGAAACCATATCCGGCAAATACATGAGCTCGTCAACAGAGCAGTGGAGGCATCTGAATCAGCCTTTTAAAAGGCCGATACAGCGCTCCACCACCTGCCTGGTGGCTGTAAGTGTGGAATTATACTCACTTTGTGGCCCTGGTGTGGGAGCCAAATAAGGTTTGAGCAGCCAGGGCGTGCAAGGATAACCACTGTCTCCTGTGAAAAAAAAACACCATTGTGTAACAAGCTTTGCATTGGTTGCCACGGAATGTGTCAACTTACCCAGAAGCCACACATCACCAGCTTGTAGGTTGTCTAATTTGTGCTAAATCCCTGATTGCCGGATGACGATGGAATCATGTGCACCCCCGGGGAATTTGGCATTCAGGGACAGGATCTGGAGGGAGGCATCACATACCACTATTACATTCAGTGAATGAAAGTGTTTTCGGTTCCTATAAATAGCCTCCAGCCTTGCTGGAGGCTGAAGTGGTATGTGAGTGCCATCCACAACCCCTATGATGTGTGGGAAGCCAGCTATTTGGTAAAAATTGGCCTTCGCCACAATAAGGGAACCCATATCCACTGGCATTTGAATAAAATGATGGAGGTGTTTAAAAATGGCCTCCATCACTGCCCTCAGGATCCTTGAAAAGGAGGATTGGGAGATTCCAGCAACTATTCCCACCGTGGTTTGAAAGGATCCTGAGGCACAGAAATGTAACACCGACATTAATTGCGTAAGTGGTGGTATTACTGTAGGACTGTCAATTTTCCGTTCAAGATCACTCTCTATTAATGAGAGAGTGTCTAGGATGATTTTTGGAGGAAGACGGTATCATCTTAAGACCTCATCATCTGGAATTCCAAAAAGGGTGACACGTGTTCTATATATCTGGGGCCTTGCACGCCTACGATGCCTACGCCTGGGACAAAGTTGAGGTTGGTCGGGTTCTGGAAACATGGCCAAGATAATACGACCAACATCAACCTGAAATGGTAAGCCAGGTAGTTAATGTTTGAGACAAATGTGAACCAAAAAAACAACTTATCTTTTCCAGTCAATCCAAAGATGCTTACAGGCCGGGGTATTGTCATGATTTGAAAAACCTACATTTTAAAAGAAAAACAAAAATGTTTTTTTATTTTTACCCAAAATTTTATTCTAAACACATTTTTTAAAACAAAAATATATAGAAGGGAGCACACATTAGTTAGGAAATGCACGCTACATTTACACTGGTATTCAATATGGGAGCGATAAGTCCCTTATTGCATTAATATCGCAATTCTGACGTCATTATCGCAGGTTTTTCTTTTACACCGTAGTCATTATCAAAGACTTCTCGCATTTTTGAAGAGTCAAAGTGATAAAACGGGGATAAGTTTTCACCATTGAATAGGTGTTGAAAAAAAGACCAGAATTGGGGTTTAGGGGTGCAGACTTTAGAAAAATAGCCTGCACCCCTGAGATTGACATTTAACAAAGAACTGGGTAAAAAAACGAAAAAAAAAAAAAAAAAGGGACACCCCAAAAAAAAAAATATTTGGGGGCGAAAAAAAAAAACATGGGCAAAAATCGTCAAACAATAGCCAAATATGTTCAGGGCTACTCTGCATGTATGCGGCAGGTGTTTTGAAGAATAGAATTATAGCGGCAGGTGCACAAATTCTGAATTTTAAAAAACTTACTTTAGGGTCACCAAACTATGCTAGTACCCATTTTCATGTACCCCAAATTTGATGGGACCACTTAAAATAATTTAAAAACTATCCTAAGTGCTCTTCTGCATCACTTGTTCAATGTCGTTAAAAAAACACCTGCTGCTGCTATTTAAATACCCGACTTTCAATTAAAGGCTAAAACGGGGGTACCCACAGTGTTCCCCCATGTTTTTACAACTTTAGGGGGGTCTTACAATTATTTAAATGAAAACTTCGTAACTTTACGCAAATCCAACTTCGGAGCTTCCCGTTTTCGTTAATTTTATATTGAATACGGAGATAAGGGGGTGTGTTGTCACTGTGCTCTGTCCAGGGTGGGGGCTGTGTGTCCAATCCAGAGGTGTGTTGTGTTTCCATGGGCTGTAAAAAACAAAAAGTAACTAAAAGTAAAAAATAAAGTTAAAAAGATATTTTTTGTGCTGTACCCGTTCATCAATATAAGCACTGTGACGCTACTGGCCATATCACAGAGTAATATTCAGAAAAATATTGTGACGCTTTAGGTCATACATACCGCAGTGTAATATTCTTACAAGTATTGTGACGCTGTAGGTCGTACATACCGCAGTGTAATAGTCATACAAGTATTGTGACGCTTTAGGTCATACATACCGCAGTGTAATAGTCATACAAGTATTGTGACGCTTTAGGTCATACATACTGCAATGTAATATTCATACAAGTATTGTGACGCTTTAGGTCATACATACCGCAGTGTAATAGTCATACAAGTATTGTGACGCTTTAGGTCATACATACCGCAATGTAATAGTCATACAAGTATTGTGACGCTGTAGGTCACACATACCGCAGTGTAATATTCATACAAGTATTGTGATGCTTTAGGTCTTACATACCGCAGTGTAATATTCATACAAGTATTGTGACGCCTTAGGTCATACATACCGCAGTGTAATAGTCATACAAGTATTGTGACGCTTTAGGTCATACATACCGCAATGTAATAGTCATACAAGTATTGTGACGCTTTAGGTCTTACATACCGCAGTGTAATATTCATACAAGTATTGTGACGCTTTAGGTCTTACATACCGCAGTGTAATATTCATACAAGTATTGTGACGCTTTAGCTCACACATACCGCAGTGTAATATTCATACAAGTATTGTGACGCTTTAGGTCATACATACCGCAGTGTAATAGTCATACAAGTATTGTGACGCTTTAGGTCACACATACCGCAGTGTAATATTCATACAAGTATTGTGACGCTTTAGGTCACAAAAACCGCAGTGTAATATTCATACAAGTATTGTGACGCCTTAGGTCATACATATCGCAGTGTAATATTCATACAAGTATTGTGACGCTTTAGGTCACACATACCACAGTGTAATATTCATACAAGTATTGTGACGCTTTAGGTCATACATACCGCAGTGTAATATTCATACAAGTATTGTGACGCCTTAGGTCATACATACCGCAGTGTAATAGTCATACAAGTATTGTGACGCTTTAGGTCATACATCCCGCAGTGTAATATTCATACAAGTATTATGATGCTTTAGGTCTTACATACCGCAGTGTAATATTCATACAAGTATTGTGACGCTGTAGGTCATACATACCGCAGTGTAATAGTCATACAAGTTTTGTGACGCTTTAGGTCTTACATACCGCAGTGTAATATTCATACAAGTATTGTGACGCTGTAGGTCATACATACCGCAGTGTAATAGTCATACAAGTATTGTGACGCTTTAGGTCTTACATACCGCAGTGTAATAGTCATACAAGTATTGTGACACCATAGGTCATACATACCGCAGTGTAATAGTCATACAAGTATTGTGACACTTTAGGTCATACATACCGCAGTGTAATAGTCATACAAGTATTGTGACACTTTAGGTCATACATACCGCAGTGTAATAGTCATACAAGTATTGTGACGGTTTAGGTCATACATACCGCAATGTAATAGTCATACAAGTATTGTGACGCTTTAGGTCATACATACCGCAGTGTAATTGTCATACAAGTATTGTGATGCTTTAGGTCATTCATACCGCAGTGTAATATTCATACAAGTATTGTGACGCTTTAGGTCATACATACCGCAATGTAATAGTCATACAAGTATTGTGACGCTGTAGGTCACACATACCGCAGTGTAATATTCATACAAGTATTGTGACGCTTTAGGTCATACATACCGCAATGTAATAGTCATACAATTATTGTGACGCTTTAGGTCTTACATACCGCAGTGTAATATTCATACAAGTATTGTGACGCTTTAGGTCTTACATACCGCAGTGTAATATTCATACAAGTATTGTGACACTTTAGCTCACACATACCGCAGTGTAATATTCATACAAGTATTGTGACGCTTTAGGTCATACATACCGCAGTGTAATAGTCATACAAGTATTGTGACGCTTTAGGTCACACATACCGCAGTGTAATATTCATACAAGTATTGTGACGCTATAGGTCACACATACCGCAGTGTAATATTCATACAAGTATTGTGACGCCTTAGGTCATACATACCGCAGTGTAATATTCATACAAGTATTGTGACGCCTTAGATCATACATACCGCAGTGTAATAGTCATACAAGTATTGTGACGCTTTAGGTCATACATCCCGCAATGTAATATTCATACAAGTATTGTGACGCTTTAGGTCACAGTGTAATATTCAAACAAATATTGTGACGCTTTAGGTCATTCATACCGCAGTGTAATATTCATACAAGTATTGTGACGCTTTAGGTCATACATACCGCAGTGTAATAGTCATACAAGTATTGTGACGCCTTAGATCATACATACCGCAGTGTAATAGTCATACAAGTATTGTGACGCTTTAGGTCATACATCCCGCAATGTAATATTCATACAAGTATTATGACGCTTTAGGTCTTACATACCGCAGTGTAAAATTCATACAAGTATTGTGACGCTGTAGGTCATACATACCGCAGTGTAATAGTCATACAAGTATTGTGACGCTTTAGGTCTTACATACCGCAATGTAATATACATACAAGTATTGTGACGCTGTAGGTCATACATACCGCAGTGTAATAGTCATACAAGTATTGTGAGGCTTTAGGTCATACATACCGCAGTGTAATATTCATACAAGTATTGTGACGCTTTAGGTCTTACATACCGCAGTGTAATAGTCATACAAGTATTGTGACACCTTAGGTCTTACATAACGCAGTGTAATAGTCATACAAGTATTGTGACACCTTAGGTCATACATACCGCAGTGTAATAGTCATACAAGTATTGTGACGCTTTAGGTCATACATACCGCAGTGTAATAGTCATACAAGTATTGTGACGCCTTAGGTCATACATACCGCAATGTAATAGTCATAAGAGTATTGTGACGCTTTAGGTCATACATACTGCAGTGTAATTGTCATACAAGTATTGTGATGCTTTAGGTCATTCATACCGCAGTGTAATATTCATACAAGTATTGTGACGCTTTAGATCATACATACCGCAATGTAATAGTCATACAAGTATTGTGACGCTGTAGGTCACACATACCGCAGTGTAATATTCATACAAGTATTGTGACGCTTTAGGTCTTACATACCGCAGTGTAATAGTCATACAAGTATTGTGACGCCTTAGGTCATCCATAACGCAGTGTAATAGTCATACAAGTATTGTGACGCTTTAGGTCATACATACCGCAATGTAATAGTCATACAAGTATTGTGACGCTTTAGGTCATACATACTGCAGTGTAATTGTCATACAAGTATTGTGACGCTTTAGGTCATTCATACCGCAGTGTAATATTCATACAAGAATTGTGACGCTTTAGGTCATACATACCGCAGTGTAATAGTCATACAAGTATTGTGATGCCTTAGGTCATACATACCGCAGTGTAATAGTCATACAAGTATTGTGACGCTTTAGGTCATACATCCCGCAGTGTAATATTCATACAAGTATTATGATGCTTTAGGTCTTACATACCGCAGTGTAATATTCATACAAGTATTGTGACGCTGTAGGTCATACATACCGCAGTGTAATAGTCATACAAGTTTTGTGACGCTTTAGGTCTTACATACCGCAGTGTAATATTCATACAAGTATTGTGACGCTGTAGGTCATACATACCGCAGTGTAATAGTCATACAAGTATTGTGACGCTTTAGGTTTTACATACCGCAGTGTAATAGTCATACAAGTATTGTGACACCATAGGTCATACATACCGCAGTGTAATAGTCATACAAGTATTGTGACACTTTAGGTCATACATACCGCAGTGTAATAGTCATACAAGTATTGTGACACTTTAGGTCATACATACCGCAGTGTAATAGTCATACAAGTATTGTGACGGTTTAGGTCATACATACCGCAATGTAATAGTCATACAAGTATTGTGACGCTTTAGGTCATACATACCGCAGTGTAATTGTCATACAAGTATTGTGA
Organism: Taudactylus pleione; assembly: GCA_031769625.1. Taxonomy (NCBI): domain Eukaryota; kingdom Metazoa; phylum Chordata; class Amphibia; order Anura; family Myobatrachidae; genus Taudactylus; species Taudactylus pleione. The sequence goes on from JAUIMM010000069.1 coordinate 5,826,511, forward strand.
TGCTTTAGGTCATTCATACCGCAGTGTAATATTCATACAAGTATTGTGACGCTTTAGGTCATACATACCGCAATGTAATAGTCATACAAGTATTGTGACGCTGTAGGTCACACATACCGCAGTGTAATATTCATACAAGTATTGTGACGCTTTAGGTCATACATACCGCAATGTAATAGTCATACAAGTATTGTGACGCTTTAGGTCTTACATACCGCAGTGTAATATTCATACAAGTATTGTGACGCTTTAGGTCTTACATACCGCAGTGTAATATTCATACAAGTATTGTGACACTTTAGCTCACACATACCGCAGTGTAATATTCATACAAGTATTGTGACGCTTTAGGTCATACATACCGCAGTGTAATAGTCATACAAGTATTGTGACGCTTTAGGTCACACATACCGCAGTGTAATATTCATACAAGTATTGTGACGCTATAGGTCACACATACCGCAGTGTAATATTCATACAAGTATTGTGACGCCTTAGGTCATACATACCGCAGTGTAATATTCATACAAGTATTGTGACGCCTTAGATCATACATACCGCAGTGTAATAGTCATACAAGTATTGTGACGCTTTAGGTCATACATCCCGCAATGTAATATTCATACAAGTATTGTGACGCTTTAGGTCACAGTGTAATATTCATACAAATATTGTGACGCTTTAGGTCATTCATACCGCAGTGTAATATTCATACAAGTATTGTGACGCTTTAGGTCATACATACCGCAGTGTAATAGTCATACAAGTATTGTGACGCCTTAGATCATACATACCGCAGTGTAATAGTCATACAAGTATTGTGACGCTTTAGGTCATACATCCCGCAATGTAATATTCATACAAGTATTATGACGCTTTAGGTCTTACATACCGCAGTGTAATATTCATACAAGTATTGTGACGCTGTAGGTCATACATACCGCAGTGTAATAGTCATACAAGTATTGTGACGCTTTAGGTCTTACATACCGCAATGTAATATACATACAAGTATTGTGACGCTGTAGGTCATACATACCGCAGTGTAATAGTCATACAAGTATTGTGAGGCTTTAGGTCATACATACCGCAGTGTAATATTCATACAAGTATTGTGACGCTTTAGGTCTTACATACCGCAGTGTAATAGTCATACAAGTATTGTGACACCTTAGGTCTTACATAACGCAGTGTAATAGTCATACAAGTATTGTGACACCTTAGGTCATACATACCGCAGTGTAATAGTCATACAAGTATTGTGACGCTTTAGGTCATACATACCGCAGTGTAATAGTCATACAAGTATTGTGACGCCTTAGGTCATACATACCGCAATGTAATAGTCATAAGAGTATTGTGACGCTTTAGGTCATACATACTGCAGTGTAATTGTCATACAAGTATTGTGACGCTTTAGGTCATTCATACCGCAGTGTAATATTCATACAAGTATTGTGACGCTTTAGATCATACATACCGCAATGTAATAGTCATACAAGTATTGTGACGCTGTAGGTCACACATACCGCAGTGTAATATTCATACAAGTATTGTGACGCTTTAGGTCTTACATACCGCAGTGTAATAGTCATACAAGTATTGTGACGCCTTAGGTCATACATAACGCAGTGTAATAGTCATACAAGTATTGTGACGCTTTAGGTCATACATACCGCAATGTAATAGTCATACAAGTATTGTGACGCTTTAGGTCATACATACTGCAGTGTAATTGTCATACAAGTATTGTGACGCTTTAGGTCATTCATACCGCAGTGTAATATTCATACAAGAATTGTGACGCTTTAGGTCATACATACCGCAGTGTAATAGTCATACAAGTATTGTGACGCCTTAGGTCATACATACCGCAGTGTAATAGTCATACAAGTATTGTGACGCTTTAGGTCATACATCCCGCAGTGTAATATTCATACAAGTATTATGATGCTTTAGGTCTTACATACCGCAGTGTAATATTCATACAAGTATTGTGACGCTGTAGGTCATACATACCGCAGTGTAATAGTCATACAAGTTTTGTGACGCTTTAGGTCTTACATACCGCAGTGTAATATTCATACAAGTATTGTGACGCTGTAGGTCATACATACCGCAGTGTAATAGTCATACAAGTATTGTGACGCTTTAGGTCTTACATACCGCAGTGTAATAGTCATACAAGTATTGTGACACCATAGGTCATACATACCGCAGTGTAATAGTCATACAAGTATTGTGACACTTTAGGTCATACATACCGCAGTGTAATAGTCATACAAGTATTGTGACACTTTAGGTCATACATACCGCAGTGTAATAGTCATACAAGTATTGTGACGGTTTAGGTCATACATACCGCAATGTAATAGTCATACAAGTATTGTGACGCTTTAGGTCATACATACCGCAGTGTAATTGTCATACAAGTATTGTGATGCTTTAGGTCATTCATACCGCAGTGTAATATTCATACAAGTATTGTGACGCTTTAGGTCATACATACCGCAATGTAATATTCATACAAGTATTGTGACGCTTTAGGTCTTACATACCGCAGTGTAATATTCATACAAGTATTGTGACACTTTAGCTCACACATACCGCAGTGTAATATTCATACAAGTATTGTGACGCTTTAGGTCATACATACCGCAGTGTAATAGTCATACAAGTATTGTGACGCTTTAGGTCACACATACCGCAGTGTAATATTCATACAAGTATTGTGACGCTATAGGTCACACATACCGCAGTGTAATATTCATACAAGTATTGTGACGCCTTAGGTCATACATACCGCAGTGTAATATTCATACAAGTATTGTGACGCCTTAGATCATACATACCGCAGTGTAATAGTCATACAAGTATTGTGACGCTTTAGGTCATACATCCCGCAATGTAATATTCATACAAGTATTGTGACGCTTTAGGTCACAGTGTAATATTCATACAAATATTGTGACGCTTTAGGTCATTCATACCGCAGTGTAATATTCATACAAGTATTGTGACGCTTTAGGTCATACATACCGCAGTGTAATAGTCATACAAGTATTGTGACGCCTTAGATCATACATACCGCAGTGTAATAGTCATACAAGTATTGTGACGCTTTAGGTCATACATCCCGCAATGTAATATTCATACAAGTATTATGACGCTTTAGGTCTTACATACCGCAGTGTAATATTCATACAAGTATTGTGACGCTGTAGGTCATACATACCGCAGTGTAATAGTCATACAAGTATTGTGACGCTTTAGGTCTTACATACCGCAATGTAATATACATACAAGTATTGTGACGCTGTAGGTCATACATACCGCAGTGTAATAGTCATACAAGTATTGTGAGGCTTTAGGTCATACATACCGCAGTGTAATATTCATACAAGTATTGTGACGCTTTAGGTCTTACATACCGCAGTGTAATAGTCATACAAGTATTGTGACACCTTAGGTCTTACATAACGCAGTGTAATAGTCATACAAGTATTGTGACACCTTAGGTCATACATACCGCAGTGTAATAGTCAGACAAGTATTGTGACGCTTTAGGTCATACATACCGCAGTGTAATAGTCATACAAGTATTGTGACGCCTTAGGTCATACATACCGCAATGTAATAGTCATAAGAGTATTGTGACGCTTTAGGTCATACATACTGCAGTGTAATTGTCATACAAGTATTGTGACGCTTTAGGTCATTCATACCGCAGTGTAATATTCATACAAGTATTGTGACGCTTTAGATCATACATACCGCAATGTAATAGTCATACAAGTATTGTGACGCTGTAGGTCACACATACCGCAGTGTAATATTCATACAAGTATTGTGACACTTTAGGTCTTACATACCGCAGTGTAATAGTCATACAAGTATTGTGACGCCTTAGGTCATACATAACGCAGTGTAATAGTCATACAAGTATTGTGACGCTTTAGGTCATACATACCGCAATGTAATAGTCATACAAGTATTGTGACGCTTTAGGTCATACATACTGCAGTGTAATTGTCATACAAGTATTGTGACGCTTTAGGTCATTCATACCGCAGTGTAATATTCATACAAGAATTGTGACGCTTTAGGTCATACATACCGCAGTGTAATAGTCATACAAGTATTGTGACGCCTTAGGTCATACATACCGCAGTGTAATAGTCATACAAGTATTGTGACGCTTTAGGTCATACATCCCGCAGTGTAATATTCATACAAGTATTATGATGCTTTAGGTCTTACATACCGCAGTGTAATATTCATACAAGTATTGTGACGCTGTAGGTCATACATACCGCAGTGTAATAGTCATACAAGTTTTGTGACGCTTTAGGTCTTACATACCGCAGTGTAATATTCATACAAGTATTGTGACGCTGTAGGTCATACATACCGCAGTGTAATAGTCATACAAGTATTGTGACGCTTTAGGTCTTACATACCGCAGTGTAATAGTCATACAAGTATTGTGACACCATAGGTCATACATACCGCAGTGTAATAGTCATACAAGTATTGTGACACTTTAGGTCATACATACCGCAGTGTAATAGTCATACAAGTATTGTGACACTTTAGGTCATACATACCGCAGTGTAATAGTCATACAAGTATTGTGACGGTTTAGGTCATACATACCGCAATGTAATAGTCATACAAGTATTGTGACGCTTTAGGTCATACATACCGCAGTGTAATTGTCATACAAGTATTGTGATGCTTTAGGTCATTCATACCGCAGTGTAATATTCATACAAGTATTGTGACGCTTTAGGTCATACATACCGCAATGTAATAGTCATACAAGTATTGTGACGCTGTAGGTCACACATACCGCAGTGTAATATTCATACAAGTATTGTGACGCTTTTTGTCATACATACCGCAATGTAATAGTCATACAAGTATTGTGACGCTTTAGGTCTTACATACCGCAGTGTAATATTCATACAAGTATTGTGACGCTTTAGGTCTTACATACCGCAGTGTAATATTCATACAAGTATTGTGACACTTTAGCTCACACATACCGCAGTGTAATATTCATACAAGTATTGTGACGCTTTAGGTCATACATATCGCAGTGTAATAGTCATACAAGTATTGTGACGCTTTAGGTCACACATACCGCAGTGTAATATTCATACAAGTATTGTGACGCTTTAGGTCACACATACCGCAGTGTAATATTCATACAAGTATTGTGACGCCTTAGGTCATACATACCGCAGTGTAATATTCATACAAGTATTGTGACACCTTAGATCATACATACCGCAGTGTAATAGTCATACAAGTATTGTGACGCTTTAGGTCATACATCCCGCAATGTAATATTCATACAAGTATTGTGACGCTTTAGGTCACAGTGTAATATTCATACAAATATTGTGACGCTTTAGGTCATTCATACCGCAGTGTAATATTCATACAAGTATTGTGACGCTTTAGGTCATACATACCGCAGTGTAATAGTCATACAAGTATTGTGACGCCTTAGATCATACATACCGCAGTGTAATAGTCATACAAGTATTGTGACGCTTTAGGTCATACATCCCGCAATGTAATATTCATACAAGTATTATGACGCTTTAGGTCTTACATACCGCAGTGTAATATTCATACAAGTATTGTGACGCTGTAGGTCATACATACCGCAGTGTAATAGTCATACAAGTATTGTGACGCTTTAGGTCTTACATACCGCAATGTAATATTCATACAAGTATTGTGACGCTGTAGGTCATACATACCGCAGTGTAATAGTCATACAAGTATTATGAGGCTTTAGGTCATACATACCGCAGTGTAATATTCATACAAGTATTGTGACGCTTTAGGTCTTACATACCGCAGTGTAATAGTCATACAAATATTGTGACACCTTAGGTCTTACATAACGCAGTGTAATAGTCATACAAGTATTGTGACACCTTAGGTCATACATACCGCAGTGTAATAGTCATACAAGTATTGTGACGCTTTAGGTCATACATACCGCAGTGTAATAGTCATACAAGTATTGTGACGCCTTAGGTCATACATACCGCAATGTAATAGTCATAAGAGTATTGTGACGCTTTAGGTCATACATACTGCAGTGTAATTGTCATACAAGTATTGTGACGCTTTAGGTCATTCATACCGCAGTGTAATATTTATACAAGTATTGTGACGCTTTAGATCATACATACCGCAATGTAATAGTCATACAAGTATTGTGACGCTGTAGGTCATACATACCGCAGTGTAATAGTCATACAAGTATTGTGACGCTTTAGGTCTTACATACCGCAGTGTAATAGTCATACAAGTATTGTGACACCATAGGTCATACATACCGCAGTGTAATAGTCATACAAGTATTGTGACACTTTAGGTCATACATACCGCAGTGTAATAGTCATACAAGTATTGTGACACTTTAGGTCATACATACCGCAGTGTAATAGTCATACAAGTATATTTGACGGTTTAGGTCATACATACCGCAATGTAATAGTCATACAAGTATTGTGACGCTTTAGGTCATACATACCGCAGTGTAATTGTCATACAAGTATTGTGATGCTTTAGGTCATTCATACCGCAGTGTAATATTCATACAAGTATTGTGACGCTTTAGGTCATACATACCGCAATGTAATAGTCATACAAGTATTGTGACGCTGTAGGTCACACATACCGCAGTGTAATATTCATACAAGTATTGTGACGCTTTAGGTCATACATACCGCAATGTAATAGTCATACAAGTATTGTGACGCTTTAGGTCTTACATACCGCAGTGTAATATTCATACAAGTATTGTGACGCTTTAGGTCTTACATACCGCAGTGTAATATTCATACAAGTATTGTGACACTTTAGCTCACACATACCGCAGTGTAATATTCATACAAGTATTGTGACGCTTTAGGTCATACATATCGCAGTGTAATAGTCATACAAGTATTGTGACGCTTTAGGTCACACATACCGCATTGTAATATTCATACAAGTATTGTGACGCTTTAGGTCACACATACCGCAGTGTAATATTCATACAAGTATTGTGACGCCTTAGTTCATACATACCGCAGTGTAATATTCATACAAGTATTGTGACGCCTTAGATCATACATACCGCAGTGTAATAGTCATACAAGTATTGTGACGCTTTAGGTCATACATCCCGCAATGTAATATTCATACAAGTATTGTGACGCTTTAGGTCACAGTGTAATATTCATACAAATATTGTGACGCTTTAGGTCATTCATACCGCAGTGTAATATTCATACAAGTATTGTGACGCTTTAGGTCATACATACCGCAGTGTAATAGTCATACAAGTATTGTGACGCCTTAGATCATACATACCGCAGTGTAATAGTCATACAAGTATTGTGACGCTTTAGGTCATACATCCCGCAATGTAATATTCATACAAGTATTATGACGCTTTAGGTCTTACATACCGCAGTGTAATATTCATACAAGTATTGTGACGCTGTAGGTCATACATACCGCAGTGTAATAGTCATACAAGTATTGTGACTCTTTAGGTCTTACATACCGCAATGTAATATTCATACAAGTATTGTGACGCTGTAGGTCATACATACCGCAGTGTAATAGTCATACAAGTATTATGAGGCTTTAGGTCATACATACCGCAGTGTAATATTCATACAAGTATTGTGACGCTTTAGGTCTTACATACCGCAGTGTAATAGTCATACAAGTATTGTGACACCTTAGGTCTTACATAACGCAGTGTAATAGTCATACAAGTATTGTGACACCTTAGGTCATACATACCGCAGTGTAATAGTCATACAAGTATTGTGACGCTTTAGGTCATACATACCGCAGTGTAATAGTCATACAAGTATTGTGACGCCTTAGGTCATACATACCGCAATGTAATAGTCATAAGAGTATTGTGACGCTTTAGGTCATACATACTGCAGTGTAATTGTCATACAAGTATTGTGACGCTTTAGGTCATTCATACCGCAGTGTAATATTTATACAAGTATTGTGACGCTTTAGGTCTTACATACCGCAGTGTAATAGTCATACAAGTATTGTGACGCTTTAGGTCACACATACCGCAGTGTAATATTCATACAAGTATTGTGACGCCTTAGGTCATACATACCGCAGTGTAATATTCATACAAGTATTGTGACACCTTAGATCATACATACCGCAGTGTAATAGTCATACAAGTATTGTGACGCTTTAGGTCATACATCCCGCAATGTAATATTCATACAAGTATTGTGACGCTTTAGGTCACAGTGTAATATTCATACAAATATTGTGACGCTTTAGGTCATTCATACCGCAGTGTAATATTCATACAAGTATTGTGACGCTTTAGGTCATACATACCGCAGTGTAATAGTCATACAAGTATTGTGACGCCTTAGATCATACATACCGCAGTGTAATAGTCATACAAGTATTGTGACGCTTTAGGTCATACATCCCGCAATGTAATATTCATACAAGTATTATGACGCTTTAGGTCTTACATACCGCAGTGTAATATTCATACAAGTATTGTGACGCTGTAGGTCATACATACCGCAGTGTAATAGTCATACAAGTATTGTGACGCTTTAGGTCTTACATACCGCAATGTAATATTCATACAAGTATTGTGACGCTGTAGGTCATACATACCGCAGTGTAATAGTCATACAAGTATTATGAGGCTTTAGGTCATACATACCGCAGTGTAATATTCATACAAGTATTGTGACGCTTTAGGTCTTACATACCGCAGTGTAATAGTCATACAAGTATTGTGACACCTTAGGTCTTACATAACGCAGTGTAATAGTCATACAAGTATTGTGACACCTTAGGTCATACATACCGCAGTGTAATAGTCATACAAGTATTGTGACGCTTTAGGTCATACATACCGCAGTGTAATAGTCATACAAGTATTGTGACGCCTTAGGTCATACATACCGCAATGTAATAGTCATAAGAGTATTGTGACGCTTTAGGTCATACATACTGCAGTGTAATTGTCATACAAGTATTGTGACGCTTTAGGTCATGCATACCGCAGTGTAATATTTATACAAGTATTGTGACGCTTTAGATCATACATACCGCAATGTAATAGTCATACAAGTATTGTGACGCTGTAGGTCATACATACCGCAGTGTAATAGTCATACAAGTATTGTGACGCTTTAGGTCTTACATACCGCAGTGTAATAGTCATACAAGTATTGTGACACCATAGGTCATACATACCGCAGTGTAATAGTCATACAAGTATTGTGACACTTTAGGTCATACATACCGCAGTGTAATAGTCATACAAGTATTGTGACACTTTAGGTCATACATACCGCAGTGTAATAGTCATACAAGTATATTTGACGGTTTAGGTCATACATACCGCAATGTAATAGTCATACAAGTATTGTGACGCTTTAGGTCATACATACCGCAGTGTAATTGTCATACAAGTATTGTGATGCTTTAGGTCATTCATACCGCAGTGTAATATTCATACAAGTATTGTGACGCTTTAGGTCATACATACCGCAATGTAATAGTCATACAAGTATTGTGACGCTGTAGGTCACACATACCGCAGTGTAATATTCATACAAGTATTGTGACGCTTTAGGTCATACATACCGCAATGTAATAGTCATACAAGTATTGTGACGCTTTAGGTCTTACATACCGCAGTGTAATATTCATACAAGTATTGTGACGCTTTAGGTCTTACATACCGCAGTGTAATATTCATACAAGTATTGTGACACTTTAGCTCACACATACCGCAGTGTAATATTCATACAAGTATTGTGACGCTTTAGGTCATACATATCGCAGTGTAATAGTCATACAAGTATTGTGACGCTTTAGGTCACACATACCGCATTGTAATATTCATACAAGTATTGTGACGCTTTAGGTCACACATACCGCAGTGTAATATTCATACAAGTATTGTGACGCCTTAGTTCATACATACCGCAGTGTAATATTCATACAAGTATTGTGACGCCTTAGATCATACATACCGCAGTGTAATAGTCATACAAGTATTGTGACGCTTTAGGTCATACATCCCGCAATGTAATATTCATACAAGTATTGTGACGCTTTAGGTCACAGTGTAATATTCATACAAATATTGTGACGCTTTAGGTCATTCATACCGCAGTGTAATATTCATACAAGTATTGTGACGCTTTAGGTCATACATACCGCAGTGTAATAGTCATACAAGTATTGTGACGCCTTAGATCATACATACCGCAGTGTAATAGTCATACAAGTATTGTGACGCTTTAGGTCATACATCCCGCAATGTAATATTCATACAAGTATTATGACGCTTTAGGTCTTACATACCGCAGTGTAATATTCATACAAGTATTGTGACGCTGTAGGTCATACATACCGCAGTGTAATAGTCATACAAGTATTGTGACTTTTTAGGTCTTACATACCGCAATGTAATATTCATACAAGTATTGTGACGCTGTAGGTCATACATACCGCAGTGTAATAGTCATACAAGTATTATGAGGCTTTAGGTCATACATACCGCAGTGTAATATTCATACAAGTATTGTGACGCTTTAGGTCTTACATACCGCAGTGTAATAGTCATACAAGTATTGTGACACCTTAGGTCTTACATAACGCAGTGTAATAGTCATACAAGTATTGTGACACCTTAGGTCATACATACCGCAGTGTAATAGTCATACAAGTATTGTGACGCTTTAGGTCATACATACCGCAGTGTAATAGTCATACAAGTATTGTGACGCCTTAGGTCATACATACCGCAATGTAATAGTCATAAGAGTATTGTGACGCTTTAGGTCATACATACTGCAGTGTAATTGTCATACAAGTATTGTGACGCTTTAGGTCATTCATACCGCAGTGTAATATTTATACAAGTATTGTGACGCTTTAGATCATACATACCGCAATGTAATAGTCATACAAGTATTGTGACGCTGTAGGTCACACATACCGCAGTGTAATATTCATACAAGTATTGTGACGCTTTAGGTCTTACATACCGCAGTGTAATAGTCATACAAGTATTGTGACGCCTTAGGTCATACATAACGCAGTGTAATAGTCATACAAGTATTGTGACGCTTTAGGTCATACATACCGCAATGTAATAGTCATACAAGTATTGTGACGCTTTAGGTCTTACTTACCGCAGTGTAAAATTCATACAAGTATTGTGACGCTTTAGGTCTTACATACCGCAGTGTAATATTCATACAAGTATTGTGACACTTTAGCTCACACATACCGCAGTGTTATATTCATACAAGTATTGTGACGCCTTAGGTCATACATACCGCAATGTAATAGTCATAAGAGTATTGTGACGCTTTAGGTCATACATACTGCATTGTAATTGTCATACAAGTATTGTGACCCTTTAGGTCATTCATACCGCAGTGTAATATTCATACAAGTATTGTGACGCTTTAGATCATACATACCGCAATGTAATAGTCATACAAGTATTGTGACGCTGTAGGTCACACATACCGCAGTGTAATATTCATACAAGTATTGTGACGCTTTAGGTCTTACATACCGCAGTGTAATAGTCATACAAGTATTGTGACGCCTTAGGTCATACATAACGCAGTGTAATAGTCATACAAGTATTGTGACGCTTTAGGTCATACATACCGCAATGTAATAGTCATACAAGTATTGTGACGCTTTAGGTCATACATACTGCAGTGTAATTGTCATACAAGTATTGTGACGCTTTAGGTCATTCATACCGCAGTGTAATATTCATACAAGTATTGTGACGCTTTAGGTCACACATACCGCAGTGTAATATTCATACAAGTATTGTGACGCTTTAGGTCATACATACCGCAGTGTAATAGTCATACAAGTATTGTGACGCCTTAGGTCATACATACCGCAGTGTAATAGTCATACAAGTATTGTGACGCTTTAGGTCATACATCCCGCAGTGTAATATTCATACAAGTATTATGATGCTTTAGGTCTTACATACCGCAGTGTAATATTCATACAAGTATTGTGACGCTGTAGGTCATACATACCGCAGTGTAATAGTCATACAAGTTTTGTGACGCTTTAGGTCTTACATACCGCAGTGTAATATTCATACAAGTATTGTGACGCTGTAGGTCATACATACCGCAGTGTAATAGTCATACAAGCATTGTGACGCTGTAGGTCTTACATACCGCAGTGTAATAGTCATACAAGTATTGTGACACCATAGGTCATACATACCGCAGTGTAATAGTCATACAAGTATTGTGACACTTTAGGTCATACATACCGCAGTGTAATAGTCATACAAGTATTGTGACACTTTAGGTCATACATACCGCAGTGTAATAGTCATACAAGTATTGTGACGGTTTAGGTCATACATACCGCAATGTAATAGTCATACAAGTATTGTGACGCTTTAGGTCATACATACCGCAGTGTAATTGTCATACAAGTATTGTGATGCTTTAGGTCATTCATACCGCAGTGTAATATTCATACAAGTATTGTGACGCTTTAGGTCATACATACCGCAATGTAATAGTCATACAAGTATTGTGACGCTGTAGGTCACACATACCGCAGTGTAATATTCATACAAGTATTGTGACGCTTTAGGTCATACATACCGCAATGTAATAGTCATACAAGTATTGTGACGCTTTAGGTCTTACATACCGCAGTGTAATATTCATACAAGTATTGTGACGCTTTAGGTCTTACATACCGCAGTGTAATATTCATACAAGTATTGTGACACTTTAGCTCACACATACCGCAGTGTAATATTCATACAAGTATTGTGACGCTTTAGGTCATACATACCGCAGTGTAATAGTCATACAAGTATTGTGACGCTTTAGGTCACACATACCGCAGTGTAATATTCATACAAGTATTGTGACGCTTTAGGTCACACATACCGCAGTGTAATATTCATACAAGTATTGTGACGCCTTAGGTCATACATACCGCAGTGTAATATTCATACAAGTATTGTGACGCCTTAGATCATACATACCGCAGTGTAATAGTCATACAAGTATTGTGACGCTTTAGGTCATACATCCCGCAATGTAATATTCATACAAGTATTGTGACGCTTTAGGTCACAGTGTAATATTCATACAAATATTGTGACGCTTTAGGTCATTCATACCGCAGTGTAATATTCATACAAGTATTGTGACGCTTTAGGTCATACATACCGCAGTGTAATAGTCATACAAGTATTGTGACGCCTTAGATCATACATACCGCAGTGTAATAGTCATACAAGTATTGTGACGCTTTAGGTCATACATCCCGCAATGTAATATTCATACAAGTATTATGACGCTTTAGGTCTTACATACCGCAGTGTAATATTCATACAAGTATTGTGACGCTGTAGGTCATAAATACCGCAGTGTAATAGTCATACAAGTATTGTGACGCTGTAGGTCATACATACCGCAGTGTAATAGTCATACAAGTATTGTGAGGCTTTAGGTCATACATACCGCAGTGTAATATTCATACAAGTATTGTGACGCTTTAGGTCTTACATACCGCAGTGTAATAGTCATACAAGTATTGTGACACCTTAGGTCTTACATAACGCAGTGTAATAGTCATACAAGTATTGTGACACCTTAGGTCATACATACCGCAGTGTAATAGTCATACAAGTATTGTGACGCTTTAGGTCATACATACCGCAGTGTAATAGTCATACAAGTATTGTGACGCCTTAGGTCATACATACCGCAATGTAATAGTCATAAGAGTATTGTGACGCTTTAGGTCATACATACTGCAGTGTAATTGTCATACAAGTATTGTGACGCTTTAGGTCATTCATACCGCAGTGTAATATTCATACAAGTATTGTGACGCTTTAGATCATACATACCGCAATGTAATAGTCATACAAGTATTGTGACGCTGTAGGTCACACATACCGCAGTGTATTATTCATACAAGTATTGTGACGCTTTAGGTCTTACATACCGCAGTGTAATAGTCATACAAGTATTGTGACGCCTTAGGTCATACATAACGCAGTGTAATAGTCATACAAGTATTGTGACGCTTTAGGTCATACATACCGCAATGTAATAGTCATACAAGTATTGTGACGCTTTAGGTCATACTTACCGCAGTGTAAAATTCATACAAGTATTGTGACGCTTTAGGTCATACATACCGCAGTGTAATATTCATACAAGTATTGTGACGCTTTAGGTCTTACATACCGCAGTGTAATATTCATACAAGTATTGTGACACTTTAGCTCACACATACCGCAGTGTTATATTCATACAAGTATTGTGACGCCTTAGGTCATACATACCGCAATGTAATAGTCATAAGAGTATTGTGACGCTTTAGGTCATACATACTGCATTGTAATTGTCATACAAGTATTGTGACCCTTTAGGTCATTCATACCGCAGTGTAATATTCATACAAGTATTGTGACGCTTTAGATCATACATACCGCAATGTAATAGTCATACAAGTATTGTGACGCTGTAGGTCACACATACCGCAGTGTAATATTCATACAAGTATTGTGACGCTTTAGGTCTTACATACCGCAGTGTAATAGTCATACAAGTATTGTGACGCCTTAGGTCATACATAACGCAGTGTAATAGTCATACAAGTATTGTGACGCTTTAGGTCATACATACCGCAATGTAATAGTCATACAAGTATTGTGACACTTTAGGTCATACATACTGCAGTGTAATTGTCATACAAGTATTGTGACGCTTTAGGTCATTCATACCGCAGTGTAATATTCATACAAGTATTGTGACGCTTTAGGTCACACATACCGCAGTGTAATATTCATACAAGTATTGTGACGCTTTAGGTCATACATACCGCAGTGTAATAGTCATACAAGTATTGTGACGCCTTAGGTCATACATACCGCAGTGTAATAGTCATACAAGTATTGTGACGCTTTAGGTCATACATCCCGCAGTGTAATATTCATACAAGTATTATGATGCTTTAGGTCTTACATACCGCAGTGTAATATTCATACAAGTATTGTGACGCTGTAGGTCATACATACCGCAGTGTAATAGTCATACAAGTTTTGTGACGCTTTAGGTCTTACATACCGCAGTGTAATATTCATACAAGTATTGTGACGCTGTAGGTCATACATACCGCAGTGTAATAGTCATACAAGCATTGTGACGCTGTAGGTCTTACATACCGCAGTGTAATAGTCATACAAGTATTGTGACACCATAGGTCATACATACCGCAGTGTAATAGTCATACAAGTATTGTGACACTTTAGGTCATACATACCGCAGTGTAATAGTCATACAAGTATTGTGACACTTTAGGTCATACATACCGCAGTGTAATAGTCATACAAGTATTGTGACGGTTTAGGTCATACATACCGCAATGTAATAGTCATACAAGTATTGTGACGCTTTAGGTCATACATACCGCAGTGTAATTGTCATACAAGTATTGTGATGCTTTAGGTCACACATACCGCAGTGTAATATTCATACAAGTATTGTGACGCTTTAGGTCACACATACCGCAGTGTAATATTCATATAAGTATTGTGACGCCTTAGGTCATACATACCGCAGTGTAATATTCATACAAGTATTGTGACGCCTTAGATCATACATACCGCAGTGTAATAGTCATACAAGTATTGTGACGCTTTAGGTCATACATCCCGCAATGTAATATTCATACAAGTATTGTGACGCTTTAGGTCACAGTGTAATATTCATACAAATATTGTGACGCTTTAGGTCATTCATACCGCAGTGTAATATTCATACAAGTATTGTGACGCTTTAGGTCATACATACCGCAGTGTAATAGTCATACAAGTATTGTGACGCCTTAGATCATACATACCGCAGTGTAATAGTCATACAAGTATTGTGACGCTTTAGGTCATACATCCCGCAATGTAATATTCATACAAGTATTATGACGCTTTAGGTCTTACATACCGCAGTGTAATATTCATACAAGTATTGTGACGCTGTAGGTCATAAATACCGCAGTGTAATAGTCAAACAAGTATTGTGACGCTTTAGGTCTTACATACCGCAATGTAATATTCATACAAGTATTGTGACGCTGTAGGTCATACATACCGCAGTGTAATAGTCATACAAGTATTGTGAGGCTTTAGGTCATACATACCGCAATGTAATAGTCATACAAGTATTGTGACACTTTAGGTCATACATACTGCAGTGTAATTGTCATACAAGTATTGTGACGCTTTAGGTCATTCATACCGCAGTGTAATATTCATACAAGTATTGTGACGCTTTAGGTCACACATACCGCAGTGTAATATTCATACAAGTATTGTGACGCTTTAGGTCATACATACCGCAGTGTAATAGTCATACAAGTATTGTGACGCCTTAGGTCATACATACCGCAGTGTAATAGTCATACAAGTATTGTGACGCTTTAGGTCATACATCCCGCAGTGTAATATTCATACAAGTATTATGATGCTTTAGGTCTTACATACCGCAGTGTAATATTCATACAAGTATTGTGACGCTGTAGGTCATACATACCGCAGTGTAATAGTCATACAAGTTTTGTGACGCTTTAGGTCTTACATACCGCAGTGTAATATTCATACAAGTATTATGACGCTGTAGGTCATACATACCGCAGTGTAATAGTCATACAAGCATTGTGACGCTGTAGGTCTTACATACCGCAGTGTAATAGTCATACAAGTATTGTGACACCATAGGTCATACATACCGCAGTGTAATAGTCATACAAGTATTGTGACACTTTAGGTCATACATACCGCAGTGTAATAGTCATACAAGTATTGTGACACTTTAGGTCATACATACCGCAGTGTAATAGTCATACAAGTATTGTGACGGTTTAGGTCATACATACCGCAATGTAATAGTCATACAAGTATTGTGACGCTTTAGGTCATACATACCGCAGTGTAATTGTCATACAAGTATTGTGATGCTTTAGGTCACACATACCGCAGTGTAATATTCATACAAGTATTGTGACGCTTTAGGTCACACATACCGCAGTGTAATATTCATACAAGTATTGTGACGCCTTAGGTCATACATACCGCAGTGTAATATTCATACAAGTATTGTGACGCCTTAGATCATACATACCGCAGTGTAATAGTCATACAAGTATTGTGACGCTTTAGGTCATACATCCCGCAATGTAATATTCATACAAGTATTGTGACGCTTTAGGTCACAGTGTAATATTCATACAAATATTGTGACGCTTTAGGTCATTCATACCGCAGTGTAATATTCATACAAGTATTGTGACGCTTTAGGTCATACATACCGCAGTGTAATAGTCATACAAGTATTGTGACGCCTTAGATCATACATACCGCAGTGTAATAGTCATACAAGTATTGTGACGCTTTAGGTCATACATCCCGCAATGTAATATTCATACAAGTATTATGACGCTTTAGGTCTTACATACCGCAGTGTAATATTCATACAAGTATTGTGACGCTGTAGGTCATAAATACCGCAGTGTAATAGTCAAACAAGTATTGTGACGCTTTAGGTCTTACATACCGCAATGTAATATTCATACAAGTATTGTGACGCTGTAGGTCATACATACCGCAGTGTAATAGTCATACAAGTATTGTGAGGCTTTAGGTCATACATACCGCAGTGTAATATTCATACAAGTATTGTGACGCTTTAGGTCTTACATACCGCAGTGTAATAGTCATACAAGTATTGTGACACCTTAGGTCTTACATAACGCAGTGTAATAGTCATACAAGTATTGTGACACCTTAGGTCATACATACCGCAGTGTAATAGTCATACAAGTATTGTGACGCTTTAGGTCATACATACCGCAGTGTAATAGTCATACAAGTATTGTGACGCCTTAGGTCATACATACCGCAATGTAATAGTCATAAGAGTATTGTGACGCTTTAGGTCATACATACTGCAGTGTAATTGTCATACAAGTATTGTGACGCTTTAGGTCATTCATACCGCAGTGTAATATTCATACAAGTATTGTGACGCCTTAGGTCATACATACCGCAGTGTAATATTCATACAAGTATTGTGACGCCTTAGATCATACATACCGCAGTGTAATAGTCATACAAGTATTGTGACGCTTTAGGTCATACATCCCGCAATGTAATATTCATACAAGTATTGTGACGCTTTAGGTCACAGTGTAATATTCATACAAATATTGTGACGCTTTAGGTCATTCATACCGCAGTGTAATATTCATACAAGTATTGTGACGCTTTAGGTCATACATACCGCAGTGTAATAGTCATACAAGTATTGTGACGCCTTAGATCATACATACTGCAGTGTAATAGTCATACAAGTATTGTGACGCTTTAGGTCATACATCCCGCAATGTAATATTCATACAAGTATTATGACGCTTTAGGTCTTACATACCGCAGTGTAATATTCATACAAGTATTGTGACGCTGTAGGTCATAAATACCGCAGTGTAATAGTCAAACAAGTATTGTGACGCTTTAGGTCTTACATACCGCAATGTAATATTCATACAAGTATTGTGACGCTGTAGGTCATACATACCGCAGTGTAATAGTCATACAAGTATTGTGAGGCTTTAGGTCATACATACCGCAGTGTAATATTCATACAAGTATTGTGACGCTTTAGGTCTTACATACCGCAGTGTAATAGTCATACAAGTATTGTGACACCTTAGGTCTTACATAACGCAGTGTAATAGTCAAACAAGTATTGTGACACCTTAGGTCATACATACCGCAGTGTAATAGTCATACAAGTATTGTGACGCTTTAGGTCATACATACCGCAGTGTAATAGTCATACAAGTATTGTGACGCCTTAGGTCATACATACCGCAATGTAATAGTCATAAGAGTATTGTGACGCTTTAGGTCATACATACTGCAGTGTAATTGTCATACAAGTATTGTGACGCTTTAGGTCATTCATACCGCAGTGTAATATTCATACAAGTATTGTGACGCTTTAGATCATACATACCGCAATGTAATAGTCATACAAGTATTGTGACGCTGTAGGTCACACATACCGCAGTGTAATATTCATACAAGTATTGTGACGCTTTAGGTCTTACATACCGCAGTGTAATAGTCATACAAGTATTGTGACGCCTTAGGTCATACATAACGCAGTGTAATAGTCATACAAGTATTGTGACGCTTTAGGTCATACATACCGCAATGTAATAGTCATACAAGTATTGTGACGCTTTAGGTCATACTTACCGCAGTGTAAAATTCATACAAGTATTGTGACGCTTTAGGTCATACATACCGCAGTGTAATATTCATACAAGTATTGTGACACTTTAGCTCACACATACCGCAGTGTTATATTCATACAAGTATTGTGACGCCTTAGGTCATACATACCGCAATGTAATAGTCATAAGAGTATTGTGACGCTTTAGGTCATACATACTGCATTGTAATTGTCATACAAGTATTGTGACCCTTTAGGTCATTCATACCGCAGTGTAATATTCATACAAGTATTGTGACGCTTTAGATCATACATACCGCAATGTAATAGTCATACAAGTATTGTGACGCTGTAGGTCACACATACCGCAGTGTAATATTCATACAAGTATTGTGACGCTTTAGGTCTTACATACCGCAGTGTAATAGTCATACAAGTATTGTGACGCCTTAGGTCATACATAACGCAGTGTAATAGTCATACAAGTATTGTGACGCTTTAGGTCATACATACCGCAATGTAATAGTCATACAAGTATTGTGACGCTTTAGGTCTTACTTACCGCAGTGTAAAATTCATACAAGTATTGTGACGCTTTAGGTCTTACATACCGCAGTGTAATATTCATACAAGTATTGTGACACTTTAGCTCACACATACCGCAGTGTTATATTCATACAAGTATTGTGACGCTTTAGGTCATACATACCGCAGTGTAATAGTCATACAAGTATTGTGACGCTTTAGGTCACACATACCGCAGTGTAATATTCATACAAGTATTGTGACGCTTTAGGTCATTCATACCACAGTGTAATATTCATACAAGTATTGTGACGCTTTAGGTCATACATACCGCAGTGTAATAGTCATACAAGTATTGTGACGCTTTAGGTCATACATACCGCAGTGTAATAGTCATACAAGTATTGTGACGCTTTAGGTCATACATCCCGCAGTGTAATATTCATACAAGTATTATGACGCTTTAGGTCTTACATACCGCAGTGTAATATTCATACAAGTATTGTGATGCTGTAGGTCATACATACCGCAGTGTTGTAGTCATACAAGTATTGTGACGCTGTAGGTCACACATACCGCAGTGTAATATTCATACAAGTATTGTGACGCTTTAGGTAATACATACCGCAATGTAATAGTCATACAAGTATTGTGACGCTTTAGGTCTTACATACCGCAGTGTAATATTCATACAAGTATTGTGACGCTTTAGGTCTTACATACCGCAGTGTAATATTCATACAAGTATTGTGACACTTTAGCTCACACATACCGCAGTGTAATATTCATACAAGTATTGTGACGCTTTAGGTCATACATACCGCAGTGTAATAGTCATACAAGTATTGTGACGCTTTAGGTCACACATACCGCAGTGTAATATTCATACAAGTATTGTGACGCTTTAGGTCACACATACCGCAGTGTAATATTCATACAAGTATTGTGACGCTTTAGGTCATACATACCGCAGTATAATAGTCATACAAGTATTGTGACGCCTTAGGTCATACATACCGCAGTGTAATAGTCATACAAGTATTGTGACGCTTTAGGTCATACATCCCGCAGTATAATATTCATACAAGTATTATGACGCTTTAGGTCTTACATACCGCAGTGTAATATTCATACAAGTATTGTGACGCTGTAGGTCATACATACCGCAGTGTAATAGTCATACAAGTATTGTGATGCTTTAGGTCTTACATACCGCAGTGTAATATTCATACAAGTATTGTGACGCTGTAGGTCATACATACCACAGTGTAATAGTCATACAAGTATTGTGAGGCTTTAGGTCATACATACCGCAGTGTAATATTCATACAAGTATTGTGACGCTTTAGGTCTTACATACCGCAGTGTAATAGTCATACAAGTATTGTGACACCTTAGGTCTTACATACCGCAGTGTAATAGTCATACAAGTATTGTGACGCTTTAGGTCATGCTTACCGCAGTGTAATAGTCATACAAGTATTGTGACGCTTTAGGTCATACATACCGCAATGTAATAGTCATACAAGTATTGTGACGCTTTAGGTCATCCATACTTAAGTGTAATTGTCATGCAAGTATTGTGACGCTTTAGGTCATACATACCGCAGTGTAATAGTCATACAAGTATTGTGACGCTTTAGGTCACACATACCGCAGTGTAATAGTCATACAAGTATTGTGACGCTTTAGGTCACACATACCGCAGTGTAATATTCATACCAGTATTGTGACGCTTTAGGTCATTCATACCGCAGTGTAATATTCATACAAGTATTGTGACGCTTTAGGTCATACATACCGCAGTGTAATAGTCATACAAGTATTGTGACGCCTTAGGTCATACATACCGCAGTGTAATAGTCATACATGTATTGTGACGCTTTAGGTCATACATCCCGCAGTGTAATATTCATACAAGTATTATGACGCTTTAGGTCTTACATACCGCAGTGTAATAGTCATACAAGTATTGTGACACCTTAGGTCATACATACCGCAGTGTAATAGTCATACAAGTATTGTGACGCTTTAGGTCATACATACCGCAGTGTAATAGTCATACAAGTATTGTGACACCTTAGGTCATACATACCGCAGTGTAATAGTCATACAAGTATTGTGACGCTTTAGGTCATACATACCGCAGTGTAATAGTCATACAAGTATTGTGACGCCTTAGGTCATACATACCGCAGTGTAATAGTCATACAAGTATTGTGACGCTTTAGGTCTTACATACCGCATAATTTGGTGCTGGACCACCAACCTGAAGCACCCCTGCAAGTGTCCCGAGGCACCGCAGGGCGCCACGGCACACAGTTTGGGAACCACTGATCTAGACGATGGAAATAGCAAAAAATTGAAATCAACATCCCACCCACAACCCCCTGCCTGCTTAGAACCACACACTTAACGCATTAAAACCTTTCAGTTGTTTTTTTGGAAAATACTGCTGTTTGGGCTTTTTTATTTCTTATGTAATCATCAGAGGATGGGGAAATTGAGACTGCTCATAGAAGTCCAGCTGGGATGTGAAACTGTCCTCCTTTATAAGTAAAGAGACTTGGAGGTCTATTAAAGGCTCATATCTACTGATTGTATAGTCATCAATTAATCCCCAACTAGTGTTTCTAATCTACCCCCCCTGTACCATGCATATTGTCAATGGGCACAAGAACCCCTGCTACCTTGCTCTCTATTGCAATATCCTATGCTCTAGGTTGTTGTATCACCGTAGACATCAATGCAATATCTGACACATTTTCAGGAGAGTAGAGGAGCACCCCACCGGATGTATCATGACACCTAAACCTGGTCTTTAGAAGGCCAAATAAATGTGTTTTAACACATCTAGTGCATATGTGGGCCTATCAAACTTATAATATATGGATGACTACTGTACCTTGGAATACAGGTGTATAGATGCTAAATGTCAAACATAAAGTAAACAGTATGCCATGAATTAGGAGGCAAATGGCTACTCAAAACTTTGGAAACAGTTACCTGCATCTCTGCTTTAAGGGGACACATCAAGGGGACTCCTTTTTCTAAAATGGGTGCCCCTGATTTTAAGGATGCCAGGTTAGGACCTTTCCCCATCCCTGGATTCCATGTTTTTTTCTGTAGTGCAGGGGGATTTGCCTAATAATCTTTGTGGAAGGCATGCAATTTGAAAGAGGGGACCCTTTTTTTTCAAATGAGGGTACCCCCATCTTTCTAGGGGGTAGAGTTGGGTAGATAAAGGACCATAAAGTCCCTACCTACCCACATATTGTTATTCATTTTTATTCCTTTACAAAGGTGACGTTGGCACACTGATGGCACTTCCAGTCCGGCCTGGCGGCTTCAGGAGTCCACCCATGCTTATGAAGGACAGGGGTAGTACAGTGGCTGTACCACAGGTTGATCTATTATGCGATTTCCATCTTAGGGTGGCAGTAGTAGATGTAGTAAAAAGAAATAGACTGCTATTTTTTAAAGCATTATTCTTTTGAAAATCGTATTAAATTTAAAAAAAAATTTTTTTTTTTTTTTTTTTAATTTTTAACTAATCTGCATGTGCACTGTGGTCCCTGACTGGCCGACTATGAGGTAAGTCAATGCTCATTGCTGCCAGACAATATCATTGTCGAAAAACAGATGATTCGGCGCCGGCCTGATGACGGTTGCGGGCAGGATAGATAACGAGTGAGAACGGTGATGACATGAGGGGTAGGGCCGGAGGAGTGGCGGCAGGGCCCCCATGTCTTAAATGCCCTGGACCCCCTAAAGGCTTAATTCAACCCTATGGTCGTGATGAGCAGAGCTAGAAAAAAACATAACTTTTTGGGACGATTGTATTTGTAAATAGACCTCTTTGTGTAATGCAAACATATTAAAACCTGGTCATGGGGTGAATAGCTATTAAAGTACAGCATTGCCATACTAAATTTTGGGCTTAAACACATCAGGATGAGACGGCTTTTACAAACTGCCGCTAAGTAAATGTACCTCAAGGAGTTGTATACAATACCATCTGCAACTTTGTCTGCAAGTTTTATCTAGTATTGTTTCTACTGTATGTTTAGTTTGTGTCAAGAGCACAGATTAGGCACCTTGTAAAACTGGCTTCATGCTGGGCTACCGTCATATAAATGCATTAATGAGTAAATGGAAGCTAATAGTGCTTAATACTTTGCATTGACTTCAATTAGACAAGAACTGACGTGACCACTTGGCTAAAAGAAGCTGGTTCTATACATATACTGTATTCATCTATGCAAGTTTTTTTTTTTTTTTTAAGAGTTAACAACATACATTGATCAATAAAGACTTCAACAATACAAGAACACCCAGGTAAAGGGACATTGAAAAAAACAAACAAAAGAAAATAAACAAGCAAGTATCGTATACCAGAGTTGCTCAGTGAATAACACATAAATTAAAATAAATGGACATAATAATAAAAAAAAAGGGAATAAAACCCAAAAGTTACTGGTACATAATACAATAACAAAAGAAAATTAAATAAAATAGTTTGCCCCCAGGCCATGGTCTACGGTCCCACCAAACTACCCTACCCACATTCTTCATCTACAACAGGGGTGGGGAACTTTTTTTCTGCCGAGGGCCATTTTGATATATATAACATTAGGGCAGGAGGTTCCTCATCCCTGATCTACAAGTATGTACGGCTCCCAGCCCACTCAAAACAGTGGTCTATACAGACACCAAGTGGCTGTTTCAAAAAGTTTCAGAATCTTAGCTTGTGTAGAAAAGTCTAGTGCCTCAATATAATGGCCCCATTGTTTGTAAAAGCAAGGGACTCCTGACTCAATAGTAGATATCATCGACTGTTCATCAAAATATAAAATTTGAAATACATTATAGAAGATTTAACCGATCCCAAAAGGGGAGGGGGAGTTAAAACCACCCAATTGCACAGAATAACTTTTTTTAGCCACTGTGACTATCACGGTGAGGAGAGGAATAATCGAGCCACCATCAGGCCCCAAATCCCAGTTGTCAAAATGTGTACATAAGAGAGCCCGGGGGTCTTTGACTAGACAAAGTTTTAGTATAGAATGAAAACATTTGCGGATTTTACCACATGACAAAAATATAAAAAATTATCACATTTGTATGTTTACATAAGAGACAATGGTCCTGATTCAGACCCACTCGCGAGCGGCTGTCCGCTCGCAAGTGGGTCGATGTTATGGACTGAGCATGCGCACGACGGAGGGAGCTCCGTCGTGCGCATGCGCCAGACGCGACGAGCGAAGGAAAGTCCTTCGCTCGTTGTGTCCGATCAAAGGGGGCGTGCCGTCAATGTTGATTGACAGCACGCCCCCTTTGGTAGGCGTGCCGGGGGCGTGCCTCCCTGACGGGGGCGTTCCCACGGGAACGCCTCCCTGACGGGGGCGTTCCCACGGGAACGCCTCCCGTCAAAAGCCGGCCCACTGACATCACTAGTGATGTCAGTGGGAGTGATTTTGGCTCTGATAGAGCCAAAATCACTCTGGAGCTTGCGGTTGAAAACCACAACCGCAGGCTCCGGCTCGCAATTTTGATGGTCGCGATGGTCACGACCATCGCGGCTATCAAAATGCACGCTCGTATAGCCTGTGGGTGGTGACCCACAGCTATACGAGCGTCCAGGAGGACGCTCCATTTTCATGGAGCCCGGCCCTCATTCAGAGCGTGCGCTCTGCTCAGAGCGTACGGCTCTGAATGAGGGCCAATGTCCGGACTCCTCAGCCACCATACACCGCCTACGTTTTCTGGGACATATATACACTATATTAATCATCTTAATATGGACCTCTTCAAGCCCAGAGTGTTTTAAAACTTTCAAAGTTATCAAGTCGTAATATATCAACAAAACTTCAGAAGTTTTAGTAGCAGCTAAATCTGGGTGCCATTTACCTACACATTGACTCCATACCCCTTAAACACCAGGACTTAATAAATCTGAGTGCAAACACTTTGTTTTATAAGGATTTATTCCTAAAAATGACAATAGAGAATTCAAGGGATCAGGTGAAACCAAAATAGCCATAGGGGAGAATTCAATTAGGGACGGTAACGGGGGTAAATTAGGAAGGCAGCCTCGACCTTTATCGTCTGAGGCTATTCAATTAGCCTCCCTTTTTTACCCAAGCTCCTTTTTAAATGGCGATAAAAAGGGACGTTAAGTGCAGTTCACGGCCGTTAACTCATAGAGTCAGTGATACGTTTACGCATGGACCTAAGGCACTAACTGGTTCTTTACACCCGTTCACTGCACATTTATAGGAGATTTCTTTTCGGTTCTCAGGAGACCCGAAAGACAATCTCCAATAAACTGGGCTAATTGAATACGGGCCAGCGATCAATTAGCACAAATTAGGGGTCTAATTGAATTCCCTCCCATGTCTGTTGTATAGAATGGGCTAAATGTACAGCATATAAATGCTTGTAAAATTGTTTATGAATTTTAGAATGTTAATAAAATTTCCTAATTTCATACAGAAAAAAAACAGCCCATATTTGAATTTTTCACAGCTAATTAGAAATTGTACATTCCCAATACTCTGTTTTATTAAGTTATCAACTTACATTACTAGAAATTCTTTAATGTGTAAGCATAGCAAGGAACACCTTAGGTGTGCTATAACCTTCTTATTGAATCTTACTTATTGTGTTGATTATATATTGGAAAATTGGTACATTAATTTCACTTTGCGTGAAGGGGGAACAATTGAATAAAGCCATTTATTAAAATGCTATAGCAGTAGAGTTTTCGTTATCTCCAATGTTTTCTAATTGGCTTTTTGAAAAATTGTGCATGATAGGAATATTACCCGAAGGCTATAAAGTTATAAATATGGTTTGGCACTTCAACTTTGGTGCTTTTTTTAAAATGGGTAATTTATTTTTATTATCTTCTTGTGTTTCGCACCTAATTTACAAGAGCCCAATAAATGAGAAAAAGGGATATTAAAATAATGAGGTTGGCGTTAGAATCTGCAGAATGTAAAAAAAGTGAAATAATGCCATGATGGAGTTTTATCACTTTACCCGTATGCAGTAAAAATTCAGCATTATGCTAACACAAGGTATAAAAGTCATTAGAAAAATATAAAGGAAAAAGAAAAAAACAGGAATTCACATATTGAAAGAGAAAAGATCTAATGGTATGAAATTAACTGTTGAAAGTAAAATAATATCTGTTCAAAAACTTTTCTTCAGTTGTAATTTAGCAATGAAGACCACCTGTTTTTATTTTTATAAAGAGTTATATGGCAGAATGAACACTTAGAGGTATATTTACTAAAGTGCGGGTTTTTAGAAGTGGAGATGTTGCCCATAGCAACCAATCAGATCCTAGCTTATACTGTACCTTCCAGAATGTGCTAGATAATTGTTAATTAGAATCTGATTGGTTGCTACTGTATGTGCAATATGTCCACTTCTAAAAATCTGCACTTTAGTAAATATACCTCTTATTGTAATTGTTATAATGTTCTGTGTTCTGGATATTTATAAATGACATACAGTAGGTAAACATAGTAACAAAATTGCATGGCGACCATCATACAAATATATAAAATGACATGTATAAACATAATTACATACCTATGGGCTTAGTACATGTGCCTATGGGGAAGGGATAAAACAAGAGGAGAGAGGGCCCTGCTTGTGAGATCTTACATTATAAAGGGGAGATGAAAGTGTGATCGGGCTGGAAAACTTTAAAGTGAGTAAGGAGGTAGGAGGGCGGGAAGGGATCGACAATGGTCTAGTAGGCTAGAGTAAATAAGTGAGTTTTGAGGAAATGTCGGAAGCAATCAAGTTTCGGAAAGAGTCTGATAGAGCAAACAGGGACATAACTATGGATGGGAGAGCCATGCCGCTGACCTGGGTGCAGAGCCTATGGATGAGCACCCTTGCTGCCCTATGGCCTCTGTATTTGCCTCGAAAGCCACCACCTGGAGCGTTGTTTGGATTCTCCGGGAAATCAGCTTTTCTCTAGTCCCTTCGGTAAGCCTCTGTAGGGCCAACCATAGCCTCCTTAGGACGCTCCAGGTGCTCAGTTACCCCTAAGTTCTGGTGTCAAACTGCCGCAGAGCCACCCAGAGCATCCTAAGGATGCGGTGGTAGCTCAGCTCCTACCCCTGATGTCAACGGCCCAGCCTCTCATTTTGACTTTATGATGTTACACATTCGGGGATGGGGCCAGCATAGGGTGCCCAATCAACTGCATTTGGCCCTGAGAGCATGGGAAAGCTTTCATAGATTGGGGACAGAGTGGATGAAGTCTTGGAGGTGGATTGAGAGATGGCAATGGGGAAGAGAGAAGGTGGTCATGGGATGCACATACAGAGCATCCAATGGCCAGCAGAGAGTAGGAATGTGGAGGTAGATGAGGTTGGATATGTAAGTGGGAAAAGAAAAAATATTTGTAGGTCAGGGTGAGCAGTTTAAATTGAATTCTGAAGGGATGGGGGAAGGCAGAAGCTGAGCAGCATGATTGAGAGATTGCTCAGCATTAAAGGAAAAGTTAAAGAGGAGAGAGGCAAATTAGTGGGAGACTGAAGAAAATAAGGTTGCAATAGAGATAAGAGCATGGACAAATGTATTGGTAGCATGGAGGGCGATGAATGGTCTAATTCTGGTGATGTTCCAGAGATGTACTCCTCAAGAAGTAGGTGAGTGACTAGATATGGAGAGTGCATGATAGGGACCAGTCATGGGTGATACTCAGGCAGACGGAGGGAGATACTGACGATAATGTGATATTACTGGCAGTGAGGGAGAGGTGGTGAGGGTTAGAGACTTCAGAAGGACATTAAGACATCAAGGAAGAGATGGCAGACAGAAAGTTTGAAGTATGAGGATAAGCTAGATAATGGGGGTAAGGTGGAAATGTGATAGTAGGCTGTGCTTTGCACCAAGTAATTACATTTTGAGACCATGCACAGTTGCCACAGTAAATGGCCACAGAGAGAGGTTGCAATTTATCACACATTCCCTGTTTTGCAGCACACATCATTGGCCACAGATCCCCTGTAATGCAACACACATGCACTATAATGAGGCACAAATTTCCTGTAATTCATCACACATTTAAGCACACAGACACTCATGTAGCCATCAGTTAGCTAGAGAGTGGCAGACAATTTCTTGTAGCACATATCCTTATTAGCTCTCCACAGTTTTTCCTCCATGGTAGGAAGAGAATGATGATGTCATCATCACTATGTTCCGTCCAACCAACCAGCCTCATCGAGATTGCGAGACTCTTCAGTCATGGAGATCATCACCACTATTTAAAAATGAGGCAAAACATCATCCTCCCGCTGTTGGATTCTTGCGGGTTTTTAATACTAAAAAGGTACCCGGTCATCTGCGCCAATTCACTCTGGCTTTGAAGAGTGTAGTGAGCAGAGGGGTTGCTGTGTCTGTCCAGGGGTGGTGCTGCTATGTCCACCATGGGCTGTGGCCTTCCAGGAGCAGTGGCTGCTGTGTCCATCCAGGGATTGTGGCTTCTGTGTTCATCCAGGGGCAGTGGTTTCTGTGTCCATTCAGGGCAGGGGCTGCTGTGTCCATCCAGGGATTTCTGTGTCCATCCAGCATACTGTGTCCATCCAGGGGCGGTGGCTGCTGTGTCCATCCAGGAGCTTCTGTGTCCATCCAGGGCAGGGGCTGCTGTGTCCATCCAGGGGTTTCTGTGTCCATCCAGGGGCAGGGACTGCTGTGTCCACCCAGGGGTGCTCTGTCCGTCCAGTGGCAGTGGCTGCTGTGTCCATTCAGGGGCTGCTGTGTCCATCCAGGGGCAGGGCAGTGATTGCTGTGTACATCCAGGGGCTGCTGTGTCCATCCAGGGGCAGTGGCTTCTGTGTCCCTCCAGGGGTTGCTGTGTCCATCCAGGGGCAGTGGCTGCTGTGTCCATCCAGGGGCTGCTGTGTCCATCCAGGGCAGGGGCTGCTGCATCCATCAAGGGGCTACTGTGTCCATCCAGGGGCAGTGGTTACTGTTTCAATCCAGGGGTTGATGTGTCCATCCAGGGCAGGGGCTTCTGTGTCCATCCAGGGATGGCTGTGTCCATCCCAGGGCAGTGGCTGCTGTGTCCATCCAGGGACTGCTGTGTCCATCCAGGGCATGGGCTGCTGTGTCCATCCAGGATACTGTGTCCAACCAGGGGTGGTGGCTGCTATGTCCATCCAGGGGCTGCTGTGCCCATCCAGGGCAGGAGCTGCTGTGTCCATCCAGGGGTTTCTGTGTCCATCCAGGGGCAGGGGCTGCTTTGTCCGTCCAAGGGTGCCCAGTGTAAAAAAAAAAAAAAAAAAACTTATGATATTACTTTTTTGTGCTGTACTCCAGTGTACTATATTATTTAAAAATTGTTTTACTGTGACGCTGCCGGTCAGACCGCAGTGTAATATTCATACATGTATTGTGACACTATAAGTCGTAGTGCAGTGCAATATTCAGACACATATTGTGACACTGTAAGTCAGGGATGGGGAACCTCAGGCCTGGGGGCCGTATAAGGCCCCTGGAATCATTTGGTCTGGCCCTCTGAGTTTTTTTCTGCTAGATTC
Organism: Taudactylus pleione; assembly: GCA_031769625.1. Classification (NCBI taxonomy): domain Eukaryota; kingdom Metazoa; phylum Chordata; class Amphibia; order Anura; family Myobatrachidae; genus Taudactylus; species Taudactylus pleione. The sequence continues at coordinate 5,856,968 of JAUIMM010000069.1, forward strand.
ATCTGGTTAGCAGGTGCCTAGAATGACACCCTGCAGCCAGAATCTATGCAGCAGTGCCGCCTGGAACATCCTTAGGATGCTTCAGACGGTCACACCACTGCCCTTACAGCTCCCGGGAGCATCCTCAGAATACTCCGGGCATTGCTGTAATCACCGGCGATTGTGGCCCCACCCCTATGTGACGCTGCCGGTCAGACCGCAGTGTAATATTCATACATGTATTGTGACACTATAAGTCGTAGTGCAGTGCAATATTCATACACATATTGTGACACTGTAAGTCAGGGATGGGGAACCTCAGGCCCAGGGGCCGTATAAGGCCCCCGGAATCATTTGGTCTGGCCCTCTGAGTTTTTTTCTGCTAGATTCATCTGGCTAGCAGGTGCCTAGAATGACACCCCGCAGCCAGAATCTATGCAGCAGTGCCGCCTGGAACATCCTTAGGATGCTTCAGACGGTCACACCGCTACCCTTACAGCTCCGGGGAGCATCCTCAGGATACAACGGGCATTGTTGTAATCACCGGCGATTGTGACCCCACCCCTATGTGACATCACACAGAGGGGAGCTAGCCTGCACTAGGCCCACGAATAATATTCTATATATCAAAATGGCCCTCAGCAGAAAAAAGGTTCCGCGTCCCTGCTGTAAGTGGTAGCGCAGTGTATTCATAAAAATATTGTGACACTGTAAGTGGAAACGCAGTGTAATTTTCAACACGTATTGTGACACTGTAAGTGGAAACGCAGTGTATTCAAAAAACATATTGTGACACTGTAAGTGATAATGCAGTGCATTCTTAAAAAATATTGTGAAACTGCAGGTCATTGATACCGCAGTGTAATATTTAAAATTGGTACAAATTGACGTGTGTGCTGTACTCCACTTCGTTTGTGTTTGTTGATATGGAGAACGATCAGTTGAGAGGAGAGCAGGAACCACATATTAGTGCTGGAGCTGCTGCCAGTGCCACCAGTCATAACGATACTAGTCCGTCTACGTCATCTACTAAAGCCGATGCCCAAGGGTATACAGGGCTTAAGTCAAGGCATCTAAAATCAAAGAAGCAATCTTTTACAGTGGTAAAGAAAAAAACATCAAACGGAAAGTTAGCTGCAGAAAGACATAAAATTGGCAATATGCCAGTTTCACCACATGAAGTGGCAAGGAAAGTCTAAGGCCTTGGCCTTTATTTATGACTGGTGGTTCTGCCTCTTATGATGTTGTTAGCACAAGTGAACATGCTAAGGATGCTTCTGTGGAAGTGCACCAGGATGAGCAGGATATTTGTGTATCTGACACTAATAAGGATGTTGATGATGAGGATGTTGTTGGTGAGGATGTTGTTGATGAAGATGTTGTTTGTGTAAATCAGGCACGATACAGTTGTTGCCCATTATAAGGAAAAGCCCATTGTCATGCATGGGCACAAGACAAAAAAAGTACTTATGTGTGGAATTATTTCTACCCAAGTCCAGACAATTGTCAAGCCATCTGTACCCTTTATAAAGCCAGAGTAAGTAGAGGTAGCAACCTTAACCATCTAGGAACCTCCTTCCTGCTCTATCATCTGCAGCGTATCCATCAAAAAAAGTTTTTTCAAAATTCAGAAATTTTGGCTAAAAAAGTACCAACAAGCAGTCCAGCGTCAGCTAGCTACCTTCTCTCTGCTAGATACAAACACCTGCCATCTTCACCACCAACACCTTCATCAACAATATCCTCAATCATGAAGCAATTGGTTTGTGTGGGCCCCCACAAAACAAGCTACCAATGGGCAACTGACATTGTTGGCAATGATCTCTACGTGCACAAACTGACTTTACAGAGACAAGACGTTGTCGCCATCATCATCTGATTCCTCACCCTCATCAATGTGTACATCATCTTCACACAATATTAATTCGGCCCCACTGGAATCCACCATTACAGGTGCTTCTGTAATTTTTATGGACATCATCTTTTCCACATTTTGAGGAAGTAGCAAGGTTCTTGGCTGTGCTGAAAACTCTTTCTGAGTACACACTGAAGGGTGGGCAGCTCAAGTAAAGCAAGCCAGTTTGTGCAAGGGTCTCCAAATTGCCATTTTTTTCCTGCCAGTAGTCAAATGGACTGTCTGACATGCCTATTTGGACACTATCATTAAAATATTTAAAATAGTCCTCAACCATGCTTTGAATGGTGACCGTATCAGATGGAGTCATGGTAAAGGTCAAAACTTGGTTGTGTTGACTCATTTGCATCACCAGGAGGTCTTTTGGGAAAGTTTAGTTATTTCTCGGCAGATGCACTTGCTGGAGAAACTGAAGCAGAAGCCATCGCTGCATCACGTGCCACTTGAGCTGACAATTTGCTTACCAACAGCACTTTGCATCTCTTCAAATCTGTATCCATAGAGAAGAAAGACACAACGCATGACTAGGATCCAGCACGGTCGCCAAAATGTATTGATCCGATTGTAAATTCCTGACAACCCTTTGATTCTGGTGAAGCAAATAAAGGACTTGATCTACAAGTCCGACATACTAAGCGGAATTGCTTAGTTTCAGCTCCTCCTTCAGTTTCTCAAGCTGATTTTTCAACAGTCTAAGTAGGGGAATTTACCTGATTCGAGCTGGCAGTATCTGAACTCACTTCACAGATGACTACTTCGAAGGGTTTCAGCACTTTGCACAATGCGGAAAGTATTTTCCACTGAGCTTGAGTAAGGTACATTCCCCCTCCTCTTCCTATGTCATAGTATGCTGTGTAGCTTTGGATGGCTTTTTGCTGTTCCTCCATCTGCTGAAGCATATAAAGGGTGGAGTTCCACCATGTAACTATCTCTTGCTTCAGCTGGTGGCAGGGCAAATTCAACATTTCCTGCAGGTGCTGCAATCTTCTACATGCACCTGCTGAATGGCGAAAATGTCCAGAAATTTTTCAGGCTACAGAGAGCATCTCTTGCATGGTCCTGTCATTTTAAAAAAAAAATGCACCACAAAGTTGATTGCATGAGCAAAACATAGGACGTGTTGGAATTCACCCAGCTGTAATGCTCTCACAATATTGGTGGTGTTGTCAGAAATCACAAATCCTGAGGAGAGTCCAAGCAGGGTAAGCAATTTTTCAATGACTTCCCTGAGTTTTTCTAAAAGACTGTCAGCGGTATGCCTCTTAGTGAAACAGGTGATACAGAGTAGCCTGCCTCTGAATGAGCTGCTGTTTTGTAGATGCTGCTGCTGCTGTTGATGCCGCTGAAGGAAATACACCCACCCAGTGGGCTGTTACAGTCATGTAATCTTGTGTTTGCTCTGTTCCTCTTGTCCACATATCTGTGGTTAAGTGGACAGTGGGTACAATGGCATTTTGGAGGACACTAATTATGTTTTTTTTTATGTCCCTGTACAGGTTGGGAATTGCTTTTCTAGTGAAGTGGAATCTAGATGGGGACACAGGACCTCAATTAACTGTCTAAAACCCACTGTATTATTGTTGGATATTGGACGCACATTTAATACCAGTATAGATGTTATGGCGTTAGTGATCCACTGTGCAACTGGGTGACTGCTGTCATACTTGCGCCTTCTTGTAAAGGATTGTTTAATGGCCAATTTTTTAAATACAACTAGTAGTCTTCCTTGTCCCCTTCAGGGATGAAAATCCACTCCCAGCAGCAGCAGGTATAGCACTCAAGGATTCCTCTGGGGCAAGTACTGATGTTAATGATTTAAAAAAAAAATTGTAAATGCATCCCCTCCTCCCTCATAAATTTGCTTCGGAATAAAAAAATTAAATTAAATGTTCTACTAATCAAATCTTCCTTTCCCTGCCTTCAACTACATACATACTCCAACTCTCTCAGACCTCTTGAATGATAAAAACTTTTGTTTCCTGATGTGCCATGTTGTAAGTTGAATTGCCACAGCTGTTGCAATCTTTGACATGGGGTTGCTGAATGCCAACAATGTCCAGAAATGTTTTTGGCCACAGATAGAATCTCCTGCATGCCCCTTTTTAAAAATATTCTGAACCACCAAGTTGATTTTGTGGGCAAAACATGGGACATATTGTTCTCCCATGCTCTTCCCTCCTCCCTTATAAATATCCTTCGGAATCAAAAAATTGAATTACATTTACTACCAATCAACCCTTCCTGTCCCTGCCTTCAATTACATACATACTCCATCTTCCTCAGGCCTCTTGATTAATGAAAACAAAACATATGTTTCCTTATGTGCCATGTTGGAAGTTGAACTGCCACGTGTTTGTGCCGCCCACTGCTGCCGCTTAGCATAGTCAGCCAGCTAGCTTGGTGCAAAATTTGGGCCTAAACTGGATGAAAACTTTGTTGTGAGCTGTGAGGTGGTGAAAATTGACTGGAAACAAGTGGAAATTAATGTTATTAAGGTTAATAATACTGAAGGAACAAAAAAAAGCATACATTATGTGATTTTAGCAGTTTTTCTCATTTAAAAAAAAAAAAAATACAGATCCAAAACCAAAACCAAAACACGCAAGGGCAGTTTTGGCAAAACCAAATCCAGATCCAAAACACGAGGAGATACTGGCCCTCATTCAGAGCCGCACGCTCTGAATGAGGGCCGGCCTCCATGAAAATGGAGCGTCCTCCTGGACGCTCGTATAGCTGTGGGTCACCACCCACAGGCTATACGAGCGCAGTTTGATGGCCGCGATGGTCGTGACCATCGAAACTGCGAGCCGGAGCCTGCGGTTGAGGTTTTCAACCGCAAGCTCCGGAGTGATTTTGGCTCTATCGGAGCCAAAATCACTCCCACTGACATCACTAGTGATGTCAGTGGGCCGGCTTCTGACGGGAGGCGTTCCCGTGGGAACGCCCCCGTCAGGGAGGCACGCCTACCAAAGGGGGCGTGCTGTCAATCAACATCGACAGCACGCCCCCTTTGATCAGACACAATGAGCGAAGGACTTTCCTTCGCTCGTCGCGTCTGGCGCATGCACACGACGGAGCTCCCTCCGTCGTGCGCATGCTCAGTCCAGAACATCGACCCACTTGCGAGCGGACAGCCGCTCGCGAGTGGGTCTGAATCAGGCCCACAGATCCAAAACCAGAACACGGGGGTTGGTGCACATCCCTAGTTATAAATCAGTATTGGTTATCTAGTTTTAACCCTCAGTTAAGACAAATCATCACTAACCACAATTGTAAATCTTTCAAACATAAATCTCATTTCTTACATTGTTACTACAACTATTTATAATGACCGTATGTGGCGGCTATAAAAGTCCTTTATACCATAAAGCTCAGAATTCTTATTCTTACCACCAGACTAGAACATATGTCACTTATCACACATATGAATGTGATTTGCAACTCTAAGCTAGAGTCATTTGCATCTAATTAAAAGTTACACAATTAAGATGCCGATGTAAATTAAGGTCAAGTATTAACTGCATTGTGACATGTTTGGTGCCTTGGATTGCTATGCAATTTACTAAGGTAAATAAATTATTTATTATCTTGGCTTTTCTTGATGAATTATAATTTTATCAACCCCCACCAAATATATGTAGTTATGTAACTGTACCTAAATAATGTATTTCTTTCCTAATTTCTTTCCTAATTTTAATGTTCCCAAAATGTTGATAGTAATTAGCATAATATGTATGTATTAGCATAGCAAAGGAAAAGCCCATGATTTAATGCTGCCAACATCTTTCCCTGTGCGTTCTCTCTCTCTCTTTCTCTCTCTCTCTTTCTCTCTCTCTCTTTCTCTCTCTCTTTCTCCACACACCAATCAATGAAGTGAATAGCATTGATTATCTTGTGACAAAGGAACCTGCCAGGGGGTGAGATATATTAGGCAGTAATTGAACAGTCAGCACTTGAAGTTGATGTGTTGTAAGCAGAAAAAATGGGCAAGTGTAATGATCTGAGTGACTTTGATAAGGGCCAAATTGTGATGGCTAGACGACTGGGTCAAAGCCTCTCCAAAACGGCAGGTCTTGTGGGGTGTTCCTAGTATGCAGTGGTTAATACCTGCCAAAAGTAGTCCAAGGAAGGACAAACGATGAACCAGCGATAGGGTCATGAGCGCCCAAGGTTCATTGATGCGCGTGGGGAGTGGAGGCTAGCCCATCTGATCCTATCTCACTGAAGAGCTACTGTAGCACAAATTGCTGAAAAAGTTGATGCTGGCTATGACAGAAAGGTGTCAGATCACATAACTCATCACAGATTGAAGGGTATAGAGCTGGGTAGCCACAGACCTGTCAGAGTGCCCATACTGGCACCTACAATGAGCATGTGAACGTCAGAACTGGACCATAGAGCAATGGAGGAAGGAGGCCTGGTCTACAGAATCATGTTTTCTTTTACATCATGTGGACGGCCGGGTATGTGTGTGTCGTTTACCTGGGGGAGAGATGGCACCAGGATGCACTATGGGAAGAAGGCAAGCAGGCTGAGGCAGTGTGATGCTCTGGGCAATGTTCTGCTGGGAAACCATTCATGTGGGTGTTACTTTGACACTTGCCACATACCTAACCATTGTTGCAGACCAAGTACACCCCTTCATGGCAATGGTTTGAGGATATGACAAAGAGTTCAAGGTGTTGTCTTGGCCTCCAAATTACCCAGATCTCAATCCGATCCGGCATCTGTGGGATGTGCTGGAAAAACAATTTTGAGCCATGGAGGCCTCATCTCATACCTTTCAGAATTTAAAGTAACTATTGCTAACAACTTGGTGTCAGATACCACCGGACAACTTCAGAGGTCTAGCGGAGTCCATGCCTCAATGGGTCAGAGCTGTTTTGGCGGCACAAGGGGGATAATATTAGCCAGGTAGTTTTAATATTGGGAAAGGCTCATTCCTTGTCAAATCAATACACTCATTTTACCTCACCAGCTCAGATTTTTATAAAATTTGTTATATGGAGAGTACATATGTAGTCTAAGAAAAATACAAAATATTATGTATTATGTATCAGCCCCCAACTGTCATGTTAAACTCAGTTCCCAACTGTCATGCCACAGGCTGTGTTTGAAAAATGACAGTTAGGAGCTGATTGGTTGGTGGTTTATCACTCTCCAATTTATCACTTTTCAGAGCTTAGTACATCTGGTTCAACGCTGTTTCCAAAATATGGCTATGTTAAGTTTTCAAAAATCTTTCACAAACGCACAACCAGCATATTTTCAATTCGCCATAGCAGCTCTCTTAATTAAGCTAGAGAGGTGGGAGTGGTGTCATTTTACTGTGTTTTTAATGCCATTTCCTATGATATACAACACATTAGTTTTTCCAAATTCAAACTGAAAATTTTGATCATGATTATTCTCAAAAAACTGCATCGACAAAAAAGTTTAAAAAAATTCTGCAAATAGTCTATACTAATGTTAAATGTTTGTCAAAATTTAAAAGTGGGAGGATAATGGGTTCATACTAGTTAAAAATAATTTTAAAGCAAGGTAGTTTATTCAAAAAAGCCGGGTGTTTTACAATCAGTAATAGGTAATAATAGATTTGATGGCTTCATTAGTTTAATTAAATAAATCAAGTTGAATAGAACATTGTATTAGTCAGTCAACAATGTTAGCTGAAGATAGTTTGACAATGCCTTGGTGGTTTTTAAAGTGTCATCAGGAGACATGACATAAATTGGAGTTATAGGGTCGACTTTGCATAAGACATCGATTAGAGGTATCCATAGTACATCAGGCTTCCTTGGATAGAAGAATGATGGTGAAGGTCCAGCTGGATGAAGGAAGGTCACTTTTAATTCATCTTCATCTTCACTCTTGTCCATCACATAAGCAAGCCACCATTTCTTGTTATGCACAATGGATATATAGCCATTTATTTGTGTCAACTGGCGATTGTCTAGATATTTTGTAACGAATACTGTAGATGATGTTGTAGCCTTAGAAATGGTTTTCACATGTATTTTTGATGTACTTAAATGAACAGGTATAAAAGCATGATACTGTTGTGTTCCCTGAATAGTTACTGACTGATGCTAGATATATTTTCTACTGCCCATTCATAAAGTTGGAAAGGAGTGAGGATTTGGTTCTCATATGGACGTTGTAGGCTGGCTCTACCTGCCAGTCTGTTGACTGTGCCATCATCTCCATCACAGGGGCCTTTCCCATGCACTGTGGCCTGCAATACTGAGCACGATTCCTGTCCATTGATTAAAGAGAACAATAGTTCATGAGCATGATTCATAAACAATGCATTAACATTATTGAATATCATTATTGATTTTCGTGCAAGCAATACTCATTGTTTTTAGTTAATAAAATCATATAGGAACTTTTATAATTAGGCCTACAATTATTGAATTTTGTAAATTCTCTTAATTACGTTTTGACAATCCCTATATGTGAGAATATATAATATCTATGTTATATAGTCTCACATGTAGATATTAACAAAATGTGATTAAGAGAATTTACATTTAATTCAAATATTGGGCGGAATTCAATTGTTTCCAGCCCCCTTTGCGCTTGATGGAGCTATTCAATTGTTGCTCCTGTTAGGCGCGATCAGCTGCCAGTGCTCCATTTCAGCTCGCAGCACCAGGGGGGTGCAAACTGAAATGGGCAAAAAGTGACATGTTTGGGCGCCCAAACTCCACTTTTTGCAATGGCGCTCAGCACTTTGGTCGGGAGTAGCCGATTTACGCGGCTAAACCCGACCACTTTGGGCGCGATCAGTAGGAACAATTGAATAGTGGCCCGCGATCTCCTGTCACTTTAGACGGGAGATCCGGACCATGAAAACAATTGAATACCGCCCATTGAGTGTTAGGTGAATCATGCTAGATACACTAGTATATATGGTTTTTTTTATGAACGTTTTTATGCAGTGATCTATATTGTATTCAGTATCGTGCTAGATACATGATCTTCTGTTATAGAGTTCGAAATTAATACATTTCTTTGTTTTAAAATATTACACTATGGTTTGTACTACAATTATTATCTTGCATATAAACCGGATCACCATCGACTGAGACCTGTATACATTATTGAGATTAGGGATGTGCGCCGACCCCCGTGTTTTGGTTTTGGATCTCCCCTGGTTTTGGATCTGGATTGGTTTTGCTAAAACCTCACCTCCGTGTTTTGTTTTCAGGTTTGGGTTTTGGATCTGGATTTTTTCTTTAAAAAAAAAAAAAAAAACAGCTAAAATAACATAAAATGGGCCTTGTTTTGTTCCTACAGTATTAATAACCTCAATAACATTTATTTCCACTCGTTTCCAGTCAATTTTGACCACCTCACAGCTCACAATATTGATTTTGTCATCTAGTTAAAGGGCCAAAAGGTTGCATCCAGCTTGCTGGATCAAAACTAATTGATATCATATTGAATAGAGTTGAGGACTGTGCAAAGATCGTGGTTGGGATACCCTTGAGGATTGAAGAATTGATAGCTGATAGTTGGTGAGCCCCTGGTTGTAAAATTGATAATAAATTAATTTAAAAACAATTCATTGGTGCAGCCACGGGCTGAATAATTAATAATAATTTAATTTAAAAAGTAAAAAACAATTAATTGGGTGCAGTCCCTGGCTGAATAATTAATAAAAAGAAATTCATTGGTGCAGCCCCAGGCTGTAAAATTGATAATAAACTAATTTAAAAACAAATCATTGGTTCCTAAACCAACCATAACATTAATTTAAAATGTCAGGCAGCAATGCCCCAACCAACACATAATGGAAAGGAAAAAGGTGCAAGATGGAATAGTCCTTGGAACCTCCCACCCACCTTTTTGTTGTATACGAAACAGGACATTCACAGTTTAACAAACCAATTATTTCAGCGACAAGGACTGCCAATTGTGGCTGAAATGATTGGTTTGTTTGGACCCCCATTAAACAAGCTGCCAATGTGCATTGGACATGGAAATGAAAATAACCCCATACACAAACTGGCTTTACATTACAAGTTGTCGTCATCCTCGTCATCCCCATCAGTGTGTACATCCTCTTCTTCACACAATATTAATCGTCTCCACTGGAATCCACCATAGGCGCCTCTGTAATTTTTTTAATGTAATTGTTGGTAGAGGTCTTCCTCGTGGAATTTGTAATTCATTTTAATGAACATCATCTTTTCACATTTTGAGGAAGTAACCTCCTACGTCGATCACCGACAAGGTTGCCAGCTGCACTGAAAACTCTTTCGGAGTACACACTGGAGGGTGGGCAACTTAAGTAATGCAAAGCCAGTTTGTGTATGAGACTCCAAATTACCTCTTTATCCTGCCACTACTGAAAGGGACTGTCTGACATGCCTATTAGGATGTTATCTCTGAAACAGTCCTCCACCATTCTGTGAATGGAGACCGTATCACACATAGTCATGGTAGAAGACATGTCACTAGTAGGCAGTTCTCTCAGGCCCGACCAGATGTAATTTTTTGCTGAACGATCTGCGTGACCAGCAGGCATTCTGTAAGGAAAATTTAGTTTTTTCCTGGCAGCTACAGAAACTGAAGGAGGAGATTATGGCGTTTCACGTGCGGCTGCAGCTGACAATTTTTTTACCAACAGCTTTTTGCATAGTTTTAGATTTTGGTCTGTTGGAAAAAAACTCACAAGTTTGGACTTAAACCTAGGATCCAGAATGGTCGCCAAAATACATTTTCAGATTTCAATACATTGACGACTCTTGGATCCTGGTGAAGTGAATCAAGGGCTTGATCCAGCAGTCCAGCATACCTTGCACAATTGCTCCATTTCAGTTCCTCCTTCAGTTTCTCCAGCTGTTTTTACAAAAGTCTGTTGAGGGGAATGACCTGACTCATGCTTGGAGTGTGACTGAACTAACTTCATGTGTGGCAAGTTCAAAGGGTTTGAGAACCTTGCACAGCATGGAAATTATTCTCCACTGTGCTTGAGTAAGGTGAATTCACCCTCCACGGCCTATGTCATAGGCCGTTGTATAGCCCTGGATGGCCTTTGCTGTTCCTCCATCCGCTGAAACATATAGAGGGTAGAATTCCACCGAGCTTCTACCACTTGCTTCAGCTGATGGCAGGGCAAATTTAACAGTACCTGCTGGTCATGCAATCTTCAACAAGCGGTTCCCGAATGTCTAAAATGTCCGGATATTTTGCTGGGCACCGAGAGCATCTCCTGTACGCTCTTGTCATTTTTAAAAAAATGTTGCACTACCAAATTAATTGTGTGAGCAAAACATGGGACATGTTGGAATTTGCCCACATGTAATGCTCTCACAATATTGGTGGCAATGTCCGAAATCACAAATCCTGAGGAGAGTACAAGTGGGGTAAGCCATTTAGTAATGATTTCCCTGAGTTTTTCTAAGAGGTTCTCAGTGGTATACCTCTTAGTGAAACCAGTTATACAAAGAGTAGCCTGCCTCAGTATCAGCTGTCTTTTGGTAGATGCTGCTGCTGCTGTTGTAGGCAATACACCTACCCAGTGGGCTGTCACAGTCATGTAATCCTTACTTTGCCCAGTTCCACTTGTCCACATATCAGTGGTCAAGTGGACAGTGGGTACAACGGCATTTCTGAGGACATTAATAAGGATTATTTAAATGTCCTTGTACAGACTTGGAATTGCTGTTCTAGTGAAGTGGAATCTAGAAGGGATCTGGTAGCGAGGACACAGGATCTCAATTAACTGTTGAAAACCCACTGCAGTAATGGCAGGTACTGGATGCACATCTAATACCAGCATAGCTGTTACGGCGTCAGTAATCCACTGTGCAACTGGGTGATTGCTGTCATACTTGTTTGCCCTTGCAAATGATTGTTTGACAATTAATTGTTTTTTGGAGGATACACTACAAGTAGTCTTCCTCCTGGTCCCCTTCTGGGATGAAGATCTGCTCACAGCAACAGCAGCAGCAACAGGCGTAGTCATCAAGGATCCCTGTGAGGAATCACGGATAGGAGGGGAGTCAATCATGCTTCAAATAACAATATTGGATGCAGCAGGACTACTCCCGATGACAAATGAGGATGTTGTTGATGCAGGTGTTGGTGGTGGAGATCGAAGGCACTTGGATCCCACAGAGAGGGAGCAGGTAGGTGACATTGGACTTGTTACGTTTTGAGTTTTAGAACTTGGCGACATACACTTTGATATTTGATGAATGCGCTCCAAGTGATGTAACAAGGAGGAGGTTCCTAGGTGGTTTAAGTCTCTCCCTCTACTCACTCTTGCTTGGCAATGGTTACATATGACTTGACAACTGTTCTCCTGATTGGGGTGGAAATAATTCCACACGTGTAAAGTGGATTTTTTTTGTCTTTTGCCCAGGCATGACAACAATGGGCTTTGGCTTTTTCAATCCATGGGCAACATCTGTTGCCTTACTTACACAAAGGACATCCTTTTACATCAACATCCTCATCACCAACATCTTCATCATCAAACTCCTCATCAACCTTAGCACCTTCAACTACCAAAATTTCCTCCTCCTCCATGTGCAATTCCACAGAAGCATCCTCACTGACTATGGGGCATAGTCAATTAGCCACGGGGTTTACCCCCCGCCCCCTGCTCCACCCCAATGTACCACCAACTGTCTGGCCCGCCCCCGGCTCCGCCCCCAATGCCCGCACCTGCCCCCCCGCTGTTAGCCCGACAATCAGCTCCCTCCCGGAAGGCTGGAGCTGATTGTCTGAAAGTATGGCCCAGATGGACGCAGCAGACAGCACAGCACCAGCCCAGATGGATCAGCACCAGCCCAGGACACAGCAGACAGCACAGCACAGGTAAGTAGTACTACCTCTCCCAGCCCTACACTACCCACCCTCCCTGTTCAGTGAAATGGCGGCCGCCACCGCGTGGTCCCTTATATACATAGAGACGAAAGCTCGCGAGCCGCAAGATTTTTTTGTCTCTATGGTTTTGCCTCGGTTTGAGATCCAGGGCCGGCGGGTGAACCGAACGAACTTATTAAGTTTGTCTGCCGCGTGCACTGGCCTCCATCGCAGACTGCTGCATCTACTACCACCGTAGGATTTGCTAATGGTTTAGTCTTGTTATTCATTTGTCTGTCCTTTTACCTAAGGCAGCTAGCGGTTTGTTTAGAGGGTAATCATTTCATGGCACTTTTTTGCTGGTTAAACAAAATGCAATTCTATATGACGTCACTACAACAAGTATAAATTACCCGGCCACTTCCTCATTCACTTTGAGGGTTGTGGTGTGTCCTAGTGGAATGTTAGTTACAGAGGTGATTCCCCGCACCTGCATAATACGCTATGAGCCGCACTGCGCGCGCACCAAATTCCTATGGAGACGTGGGTGCGATCGCAGTGCGCGTATCCGCTCGCGGGCATGCTTCTTGCGCCATGTGTGGCGCGATTTGCTGTGCAAGCGGCAAGGATGTAGCTTGGCATATCTGTAGGAGCCGGTGAGGAGAGTGGAATCGCATCACCGTGGCTAAGTGGAGTAGTGGAATAGCTTCTCACCAAAAGTGGTAGAGTCCAATACTGTACAGTAGAGTAACAGTACAACATCCAGTACTTGGGATAGACATAAGGATATCCTTAGAAGGAACCGAGAATCAAATAGGGTTTGAGGTTACCATAAGTTTAAAAAGGGGACAGACTAGATGGGCCAAGTGGTTTCTATGTTCCTATAAGCATCTTGTGTCTTATGGCGCAATAAAGCTATGCAATGTGACTGAAGAGTGAGGACACGTCCGTATGAGCTCACAGATACTGTAGTAGGCCACTTATGTCTTCCAGCAGCATCAGATGAATCTAGCACTGGTTCAGTTGAATCTGCCTCTCGCAGCAATTCCTCCAAGGTGTGGTATTCGTATCAGGGGAGGGCACGACGGAGGGATCCCTGATGCCTCAAGTTATTTGTTGCTTTTAAGGAGAAAATAAATGAAGTTAATAACTTGAAAAATGCAAGCTATACTGTACCGGATGTGTGTGCCCAGTAATGCTGTGGAAGGGAAAAGCAGTGCTAGCGATGAATGAACTGCTGGTAGAAGGTGATAAACCAGAATTAGTTGTAAACATCAGTAAAGTCCAGCCAAGCAGGAGTGAGCTATTAGTACAGATTACAGGCAGTTGGACACCCGATGCGGGCAGGGTTGCAGTGATGGGCAAAGAGGGCGTGGCCTCACGGACAGACAGTGCAGGCAGGGGGCGTGGCCTCACAGGCCAAACCCCCGTTTTAGTGACTGCGGGAGGGGGGGCCCGGAGTGCGGACCACTCTGTGTGCAGTGCCGGCTCCCTCTCTGTGTCAGGAGCCGAGTGCTGCATGTAATGCTACAGTATAGCATCCGGCTCCTGTCACTGAGGAGGAGTTACACTTTGGTGTCACCGCACGGCGGCTTTATACAGTGATGGGCGTCTTGGTATAAGTCTGCAGTTGCCGTGCGATTGCATTCATTAGCATATTTTTGCAGCTAGCGGGTGCGTGCGAACGCAGCCGTGTTATCCGTGCTGTTTCAGGCCCTTAGTTCAGAACCCTTTGGACACTCCCCCCTCATGACTAATTAGGCAAAAATAATTTTCTATTTACCATAATTCCCCCTAATAATGAAATATCATTTTTGAGGTGAAAATTTAAAAAGTGTTGGAAAATGGGTTTAAAGTAGTGGGTCAGGTTATTTTAGGGGCTGTATGGATGGGACAGGTGTATGGATGGGACAGGTGTATTAAACATTGCAGGTGGCTGCAGCAGGTGTATTTTTATTAAATTTTTCAAAGTGCTCTTTATAGATGCAAAAATATTCTTGCACCCATTTTAATGTACCCCCAATTTAATTACAGCAATTATTTTCACCAAAAAATATTGCTTTTTCATCATTTTTCAACGCTTATTCAAATATGCATAAACAGTAACAGCCATTTGACTGAAAATACTTTTATTAGGGCTAATAATACACTTCTATATGGATTTTCTAGTTAGGATTTTTATTTGGTACAGACTGATTTTCCCCAAATGTGCTGTAGTTTTCACTGGTTTTGCCAGGCACAGTATTCGCACGTATGCGTTTTTGTATGTTTTGTAACAGGACAGGGCAGAAAACGGGAACGCGCATTGCTAGAGTACGCGGAAAAAAATCGCACCAAATCTGGCAAACAGTGCAAACTTAACCGCGTTAAGTTTTCCTTTTTTTGCGGCAAATTGAATCTGCCCCTTACTCTTACACCCGGGCAGCAGCGTCCTCTATTAATCCCACTGGAGTAAACCTCAGTGCCTCTTTCTGAGTCATTACAATGCTTAGAACATCCAGCACAGTAGTGTATGTCTACATACTGTATGGGAGCAGAAGCATTACCACATCAGTAAGAGTCGTACAGTACCTATGCAACAAGCAGTGGCGTCCCTCCCCACGGTGACACCCGGTGCGGGGAGGGACGCCATGCACGCGGCACCTGCCGAAATGGGGGCGTGGTCTTTGGGAGGGTGTGTGTCGGGGGCGTGGCCTCGCATGTCGGGCCTTCGGGAGGGGCGTGGCCTCGCGGCGCAAACCCGGCCCGTGGCCGTGGTTAACAAAATGATACATTAGGTATCAATGGGGTCACGGTGGTGCCGGCGGGGGGTGCAGGAGGTGCGGGCATGGGCAGTGCCGGCTCCCTCACTGACAGGAGCCGAGTGCTGCACTTAATGCTATAGTGCAGCACCCGGCTCCTGTCACTGAGGGGGATCCTGCACCTTGGTGTCACCCCTCGGCGGGTGACACCCGGGTGCGGGCCGCACCCCCCGCACCCGCCTTGTGACGCCACTGGCAACAAGGAAACGTTTACACTGAGGAATGGGAAGTGCAAATTACATTTCTATAAACAATGACAAACATTTTAAAATCCATTCAATACTGCTAAATGCAGTTAAAGCGTGGGAACTTTCTCGTGATTTATTTCCCATGTCAGGATGAGTAAAATCACTTTACTTCTCTATGCCTAAGGCAACAAATATTTGATTGCAAGCTCATAGTCACAGGGACTCTATGTGCCTAAAATGTGTACAGTAAATACCTGTAACACTAAAGGGACCTATCCATTAGCAGATGTATTTCTGAGAGATGAAAGACAAAAGATATCCCTTGAAACTTGCGGTGGCTGTGCTGAACGATATCCGTTATGTACATGACAGATTTTGGCAAACGACGAACGATGAACGATATCGCATGACATCATTCAGGGAGTGGATTTTTTTCTCTGCAGAGCACTGTAGCTGCTGATAATATCTTTCGTCGTTCATCGTTTACAGCATATAAACTGCACGATATTGCTAATATCTGGCAGCGATATGCGATAATTGACCAACATGTTGGAGAGATGAAAGATTCAATTTATGGGCAGCGGGAGTGCGCATCTGTCATCGTTCAGGGCCTATCCATAGCAGATAAATTGAACGATTGAATGATATATCGTTCGATCGTTCAATTTATTTGCTAATGGATAAAATCTCAGCTATGTAGAAACATTTTGCTACATGACCACACTTTAGACTTTTTTCCCCTAATGGGATCATACTATGCACCTTTATTTCCTATAGGAGATCCCCTTTGAGTAATGGGGTGAACGCAACCACTCTTTTTTAAATTGCTTGTAAATTATAGTCATATTTAAAACGTAAATTTATGAAGGTTACAGCTAATATATATATACTATAGATAATGTTTCTCAAAAGTCAACATTGAAACCAATCTACAGTATGCAAGGTTGCAGTTATGTTTGTAGCTTTTTTTTAAAGTAAACTTTATTTATTACCAGTTATTTATATAGTGCATGCAAATTCTGCAGCACTTCACTGAGATCATTTACATCAGTCACTGCCCCAGCGGAGCTTACAATCTAAATTCCCTATCACAGGCTCAAACATACACACTAAAGGGTAATATTTTCTCAGAAGCCAATTAACTACTAACAAAATGTTTTTGGAGTGTGTGAAACCGGAGTGCCCAGAGGACACCCATGCAAGCACTAGGAGAACATACAAACTCCACACAATAGTGACTTGGTCACTAGCTGCACTAATGATCTCAGGACTGTGATGGCCTGTTATGGGACCCTTGAGTTAATACAGCAAAAGGCTTATATACAAAGGTGTGACTTTATACACAGCATGTTCTCAATGCTTCCCTGCGGTATAGTGTGCTATGCACATAGGGTCTGATTCTGAGTTGGCCGCAACTGCAGCTGACCTTCTTTCACTGCAGGTGCATCTGCGACTTTATGTTAATGCCGCTACAAAGCCCTTCCCTGCCGTACATCCAGGCATCCCGACGTGCAGGGACAGAGATGTCCGCTCGCAGCGTTTGCAGATGCTGTAATACCGCTGGGTTCGTCTTTAGACGCCACCATTAGTTTCACCTTAGAAACTTCCACCAGCCCTATGTTAGGTGCAATGTCGCCATCCAAGTATGTATCTGGCTGAGCATCTCTGTACGTAACCGCTTTCGGCAACGCGCCTCCCATAAGACGCAACATCTCCGTTACCTCCCAGTCAGAGCCCAGGAACGCCCCTTACTGCTACTGTGCATCCACATCTGTGCCGTGACTCTGTGTGAGCAAAATCAGGGCGCATGCGTGGTGCGACTCAGGCACATGCGCAACGAAATCCATCGCTCCACTGCGTCTGACACTGCCGCTGCATCCGAATCAGAATCAGGGATATAATGTGGCGAAAATGTGTATTTTCGTCCCTATGCAGAGGTGTACGCACATTATAATGCAACCACTGCTGCTTGTGCTGCTGGTCCGCTATTATTCATCATCATTATCATCATGGCGCACTTGCACATACCCTATAATAGGTGCAAAAGACACCCCCAAACAGGCCAACTTTGCAGAGCCCAAGTTGTGCCAACACAACCTCGCTGAACAATGCTTATGTGAAACGCGCCTACACCTCTTATTTCTCTTCAGATATAAGTGCAGATGCGATGCGAATGCATCGTCCTGTACTTGTGTGCGCTCATTGCTGGAGTGTGCACAGTGTGCAATCACCCATTATATCCTCCGCAAGTGGACGTATGTTCAACTCTGAATAAGCCCCATGGAGTGCTCCCATAGAACGCCATTGTATTTTACCTACCAGTAACGCTCCTGAACGATGCTGGCATCAAAACTGATGTGAAGGAAAGTGGTAAGTCCATTCAGCCACCTATTTGTGGAACTATCGGCATATAGTATAGCACGTGCATTAGTCCCTTCAATTACTGCCAACGTGCACAAGACCCGAGAGACACAAATAGACAAGGCTGTCTACTTATACTGCCCCCTAACATAGTACGCTTCTCAATACGGAATGCTTGCTACTCACATGGAGGATAGTACTCGCCAGCTTCTTACTCGTCTATTTATGGTTCAGAGATTCTCTTTCACAAATGATGTAGTTTTGCGGTAGTTTGACTGGAACAGCGCAATTAATTATCTATTTACTGTCCTGCAGCTTCGCTCGCGTGGATGTTTGTTGTTGCTCAGCGGAACTAATTTTACAAAAACAGTAGTGGCATCTAATATTGTGATGTATTTTTTATATTGTAGACATTGATCACAAAATGTCTTTGTAAACAATAAAACTCCTCAGTTTTCAATTTTTTTTATGTAAACCACAAAATCCAATTCAAGGGGCAATCAATCTCACAGTCCAGACTAAGTGCACTTTAGTCAAACAAATCTTATCTTGCAGATCACAAATTATATTATTGGCCATGCCTGGACTTCAAATAACAAACAGCACCCTTTCCAACCTAGAAAATGGCCACCGTATAGCCTACGGAGGAACATCCATAATGTAATCCCACTGCTTTCTGAGGGGGATCGCGAACGTCATTGATGATGTCATACAAAATGGTCGCCGTGCACTGCGCATGCGCAGAAGCCGTTTTTTGCCATTTCTGGCGCTAATTGCAGCAGCATATCTCCCCCTTCTTAGGGGATAAATAGAAGGCACTCCACAGACCCACACTACTCCTGAAGAAGTCCACAGAGGACGAAATGCGTTGAGGCCACCTGACCCAGGCTCTCTGTTTCTTTGGATATTTACCTAAGAGGACTGGGTACCTTTTTAAAAGATAAGCACATTTCTTACTTTTTTATATTTTGTACTATGTCTCCCCCTACCTTGTAACCCAATAAAAACCATTGTTTAAATGTACTGACGAGGGATTATCTATATCTAGCTCGCATACACTGAACATTTACGCTCCAAAGAGGGATTGCTAAAGGGTACTAGGAGATATCTGGAGGATGACATACTACAGGCTATTAAACTAGCATTACCTGGTACGCAGTCTCTGTATATAATCACTCTACTAATTTTAAGGAAATACTACACTATATATACTCTCTCTCCTATGAGCTTATACAAGCTCTTTATAAGGTGATCCAGCTGACCACATCCTATTTAAATCCATCCAGTGTGGTCCACCTATCCCTGGATTTCAGATAAGCTTAAAAGATTTTATTTTTGGTATGCACACTTATTCTCACGAGCACCTGTTACTACATGTCTTCTTAAACTTCTTTTATATATATATATATATATATATATATATTTCCTGGTTTGTTGTTTTACTGTGTCCATTCAGGGGAGCTGTGTGGGGTCCATCCAGGGGCTGTACTTTTCCATCCAGGGGCTGTACTTTTCCATCCAGGGGCTGTATTGTTCCATCCAGGGGCTGTACTTTTCCATCCAGGGGCTGTACTGTTCCATCCAGGGGCTGTACTGTTCCATCCAGGGGTTGTGTCAATCCAGAGCTATACTGAATCCATCCCGGGCCTGTATTGTTCCATCCAGGGGCTGTACTGTTCCATCCAGGAGCTGTATTGTTCCATCCAGGGGCTGTATTGTTCCATCCAGGGGCTGTATTGTTCCATCCAGGGGCTGTATTGTTCCATCTAGGGGCTGTATTGTTCCATCCAGGGGCTGTACTGTTCCATCTAGGGGTTGTGTCTATCCAGGGGCTGTACTGTTCCATCCAGGGGCTGTACTGTTCCATCCAGGGGTTGTGTCAATCCAGAGCTATGCTGAATCCATCCCGGGCCTGTATTGTTCCATCCAGGGGCTGCACTTTTCCATCCAGGGGCTGTATTGTTCTATCCAGGGGCTGTATTGTTCCATCCAGGGGCTGTATTGTTCCATCCAGGGGCTGTACTTTTCCATCTAGGGGCTGTATTGTTCCATCCAGGGGATGTACTGTTCCATCCAGGGGTTGTGTCTATCCAGGGCTGTGCTGAGTCCATCCAGGGGCTGTATTGTTCCATCCAGAGGCTGTACTGTTCCATCCAGAGGCTGTGTCTATCCAGCTGTGTTGTGTCCATCCACTCTCTGTCCTGTCACACACTGGTGCTGCAGTGAGTCCACAGGCTACAGCCCACTGCATTCAACAACTGTGAATAAGTATTGTGACTCCAAGCAGTGTCAGTTTGTTGTAAAAAAAAAAACTGTTTAAAAAATACATATTTGGGTCTATATTATTTGTTACTGGTACTGTTCTGTGGTCCTGATTCAGAGCCGGACGCTCTGAAAGACCGCTCGCTCTGAATCGGGGCATTTTTTTTTTTGGAGCGGCCTCCTGGCTGCTCGCATAGCTGTGGGTGACCTCCCACAGCTGTTGCGAGTGGCCAGGATGATGGTCGCGATGGTCAAGACCATTGCGACCATCGGGCTTGCGACGAGACCCTTGTGGTAGGGTCTTGTGGCCGCAAGCCCCAGAGAGCTTCTGGCTCTAATAGAGTCGGAAGCTCTCCCACTGACATCGCTGGTGATGTCAGTGGGGCCGCCCACAAATGGCAGGCGTTCGCATGGGAACGCCTTCATTTGTGAAGCCACCCCCACACCACGCCCCAAAAAACGGTGCGAGCTGTCGATCAAAATCCACAGCTGCCCCCTTTTGGTGCGAGATCCGGAGCGACGGACCGCCCGTCGCTAGCCGAGTCTCGCGCATGCGCACGTCAGAGCTGGCTCCAGCGTGCACATGCGCAGTGGCCTAACATTGACCCGCTCACGAGCGCATAGCGCTTGCGAGCGGGTCTAAATCAGGCCCAGTGTGCTGTACCCCAGTGAGTTTTGATCAATGAAAAACTAAAAAACCCTTTGAATCCCCGCAGTGTGAGTTGAGCTGCGAATTGAAAAATGGATAAGGATCAAGTTAGAGAAGTGCAGCAACCAAATACTTTTGCTGCAGCTCCTGCCACCAGTCATGATGATACTAGTCCTTCAACATCATCTACTTAAGCCGATGCCTAAGGGCATAGAGGATCTAAGTCAGGGCATCTATAATCTAAAAAATTTTTAGTAGGGGCCCAAACAAACCAAGGATTTCTGCCACAACAGTGTCAGTCCTTGTTGCTGAAGTGCTTGGTTTGTTAAACTGTTCATGTCCTTTTTAATATCCAAGTGGCTGGGAGGGCCCAAGGACAATTCCATCTAGCACCTCTTTTCTTTGCATTTTGCACTAATTGGGGCATTGCCGACTGACATTTTTATAGTTATTGTAATGTTATGGCAATGTTTCATAGATGTCTTATATCTCCAGAGTTTATACACAGTCCCAAGGTGCACATTTCTTAAAAAAAACATTCTATGTACAGACACAACTATTACAACTATATAATAGTAAAGATTAACAGCTATTTATATAATGTACACATATTACGCAGCGCTAGGGATGGCCACCAATTGTAGATAGTTTCACCATTGATAGCGGATCCAATGGTTCTCCACCATTAATGGTACAGGGTTTTTTTTCTTCATTCTACAGTACTTGGTGCTGGGATGCCCAATGTTACCTGCTCAGCACTGCCCCCACCTCTACTTAGCCCGCTGCCCAGTGAGAAATAGAGCAGGGATGACCATCAGTGGGTGAAACCATCGATGGTTCCCCTGTCCATGGTTTTATATCATCGAGGTGACCACCAATGGTACTATCGATGGTGAACATTGATGGTTTACCCACCGATAGCCATTACTATGCAGCACTTTACATATAATATTTAGTTATTCACATCAGTCCCTGCATCGGTGGATCTTGCATTCTTCATTCTCTACTTCATGTCCACTCATGCATGTATGCTAGGGTTATTTTGTCAGAATCCAATTAACATACCAGTATGCTTTTGGAGTGTAAAAGGAAACCCGAGTACCCAGAGGAAACACATATGAACTGCACTCAGTGCTGTTAGTAATGCTAACCACTACGCCAATTATACCTCCCATGGAAATGGTATTCTCTAGAAGTGCCTTTTGCAGAGGCTTATTTGAATATACTTTCCAGGAGGCTTAGGGTTAAAATTTAATAAGATTTGA
This sequence comes from Taudactylus pleione, assembly GCA_031769625.1. NCBI lineage: Eukaryota > Metazoa > Chordata > Amphibia > Anura > Myobatrachidae > Taudactylus > Taudactylus pleione. The sequence goes on from JAUIMM010000069.1 coordinate 5,879,212, forward strand.
GTTTGGGAGAGTTAGCAATCTCTGGAAAGTTTGGGCATTTTTTTCTACTCACAAATTTACTAATGACAAACTCGGGAGAGAACAGAGCAGACTCTCTTCACTTCACCATCAGCCAAACTCGAGTAACTTTTCACTAGTGAAGATAGGATTTGGGAATTTACCAAGATGAGAGTTTCTACATTTTCATGAGAACGGACAACACTCCTGTAAAAATTTGTGAAATCAATTCACCTGCCTGTGAGCTGCGAGTTTGCCAGAAGCATACACAGATCAGTGTGATCCATGTATGTTTCTGCCTGTAAATAGTCTAAAAAGGCTTTTTTTTTTTTTTTTTAAATGATGTAGGCCCCCAAAAAGCATAACCAGTCCTGGGCTGCTCAGCCAGACCTGGTTCCTAAAATAAAATGTGTAGAGTTCCCCCATAATTTATTAACCAGCACCTGGCTGCAGGGCAAGTTCTAGTTTTAAATATAGGGGGACCCCTGCGCATTTTTTCCCCCTTATATTTAAAACCAGGACAGGCCCTGCAGCCAGGAGCTGGTTTCTAAATTACGGGGGAACCATACACGTTTTGTTCCCCTTAATTTTAGGAACTAGGACTGGCTGTGCAGTCCGGGTGCTGGTTATGCTTTTGGGGGGGACTCTATGTCATTTTGTTTAAATATTTAACCCTTTTTTTGTACAAGTATAACACAAGCAGCGAGTGCCAGATTAAGGTCCTCATGGGCCTGGAGCTGAAACGTATGAAGGGCCTTTTGTTTGCTGCAGCAGGGGGAGTGACTAGTGATGTGGGAGGGGGGGTGTAAACAAAGAATGTGATCTGGATCCAGCTGCGCCATTGTTAGCCCAGTGTTGGTTAGCTTGGTAATTATTATGACTTAAAAATGGGGGATGTGACACCTCTGGAGGACTGCCAAAACAATACAGAAACAATGATATGGTTGGCGATATACAGTTAGCGCTAGGTATTATATCATAAAACACACAGAAGCAAGTTATGTGCAAAATTCCATAAGAAACAGTGTCTTAATAGAAATAAAAAAAGAGACGAATAACATTTTCAATGTTGAATACTTCTATAAATCTTTATAATATATACACATTATACATATTGTATATAAATATATTATACATATCTATATGGAATCGGTATGAATTACAGCCGGATGCTGAAAATCCCGATTGTCCCAAGGTAAGTATTAACTAACCTAACCTCCCCCCCTAACCCTAACCCTCCTTAGGGGTGCCTAACCCTAACCTTCCCCCCAGTGCCTAACCCTAGTCCCCCCCTTCCCCACCGCCTAAACCTAAGTCCCCCCAGGGGGTGATTAACCCTAACCCTCCCTTCCCCTAGCCTAACCCTAAGTCCCCCTCGGGTGCCCTAAACCTAACCCCCCCACCCCCCCCCCCCGCGGCTGTCCGCAGCGGCACCTGGCATCGCTTTGATCGGGATGCCGGGCGCCGGTCTCCCGGCATCGGTAAAATGACAGGCGTCTAGATTTAGACGCCTGTCATTTAACCTTCACCGGGATAAAGCAGGCGGGAGGGCGGCTGTCGGGATTATGTCCGCCGGCTTCTGGACTGCATACCATATATATATATATATATATATATATATATATTTATAAACACATTTTTTTATTATATAAAAATACATACACACAATACACATATACTGTATATATATATATATATATATATATATATATATATATATATATATATAGAGTATTCTGTGGATTTAGGCTCCAGTACAAGATATTCAAACCAAGTGATCAATACCAACTTTGGCATAAGATGCGGATATGCCCATACGTTAGTAAATGGGCGTCAGCTCCCTGTCAATATTAAGTAGTATTGGTGGTATACTACCTAGTACATAAAAACAAATGGGGGAATTGACCATGAGCGACAAATCCGCTGATAAGTGCAAAAATTGCAATTAAGTGCAATAATATATAAAGTGCTAATATTAAAGTGCAATTGTGCTAAACAGTGTGACACATGAAGTAGTGCAATAAATATACCAATAAGTAAATTTAAAAAGCAATATACAATTTATTTCAGAGAATTACCGTAAAACAAGAGATAAATGGATAACACATAAAAAATGGGGATACTCAATTAAGAGATTAAAACATAGCCATTACAATTAAATAGAATAAAATCGCAAATTGCATAAAAAGTAATAGCTTATCCGAGTCATGGATCAACGGAAAAACACTTTTCTTAGGACAAGAGATGCGGTTCCCAACGTGTTTCGTCTTATGGACTTCTTCATGGGGAAGCTGCGCAACCAGGGGGCGGGGCCTCGGACAGCCCCTGGCAGGCTGCTGTAGAGATGTCACTAGAGAGAAAAAATTCCTAGGCACACGCTGTCAGTAAATGCTTCTGTCTGTGGGCCTATTCTGAAGGTGGGCCTGGAGCTGTAGCTCCATCAGCCCCACCTATTAATCCGGCCCTGCAAGCAGCCTTCACTGGTATGTGCAGGCTGCTTGTTTGGGAGAGTTAGGCAGAGAGCAGACACTGCAATCACTGGTGAGTAATCTCCTTTAAAACTTGCTACTTGGGGAGAAATCTCGATCTGCTTCACCATCGGCCAACTCACTCACAGCTAAACTCACTTTTAGTAAATTTGTGAGCTCCAGGAGCCTCAAATCACCCGAGTTTCGGCGATGCTAATTGAGTTGAAAAAAAAAAAAATCGACCAGACTCGATTCTTAGTAAATTTACCCCTTAGCCTAAAAGTCTCCCTATAGCTACTGTACGTATTGTTCTAGTGAGGCCACTATACACCACTGTAGTAACTGCGTTAATTAATAATTCAACATTGCTTAATTTCTGTTAATTATTTCTTACATTATTTTGGGTTAATTAATAAGTTAGGCAAGAGATTAGATTCTTTATGATTGCAATGAAACTTTTAAGCTGTAATTAATCATTTTTTATTCAATCTTCCAAAATCATCTATATAGTTTCAAGTACTCTCAGTAGTAATGTTAATGTTTTTCATCCTTGATCTTCAAAAACATGTGAGATAAATGAGACATTTAAATCCACAGATACTAATTTCATCTAGATTCAGAAGTACGGTATAAGCTTTTCATCAAAGACGTCCATGACTTATATAACTTCAAGTATGGCAGCGCGTTGGATAATTCTGGAAAACCGACCCAGGTACAAAAAAAAAAAAATCCCTAGAAGCTAAAACATCTTCTGCTTCTTTAACCTTTATTAATCAGCTTTCTCTCTTTCATCTGATAAAAATTACAAAAAAATCTCGAGGTCTTTGGAAGTATTGGGAGTTATTCTTTAATTAAAGGAGATAAGAAGTTCTTGTTTAAATTCTTGTTAAAATTATTTTATCTGCATATTTGCATTTTTAAGACTTTTAATCGATTTATGGTGCTCTTTGACAAAGTTGTGATAAAGGGAATTGTGCTATAACCTTCTGGTGACAGATGTCCATTCCTAAATTATCTATACCTAAGCAAATTGTATAATTTTGGGGAAACATGTATGGCTAAATGTAATTTCAATATTTTAGCTTTATATAGCAAAAAGTGGCGACATTTAAAAAAAATCACTGTTTTTGGATTTTCCAAGAACTTTTGCAAAGTCTATTTGCAGTGATGTAACATTTTTGGGGTGAAGTTTGTTACAAATTTTGGTCCTCAATAAAATTCAGATGCAGAACGTGTTTGTCTTTTTGTCCACTTTTAGTTTTGCCTACAATTATTTATTTTGTTTTGTAATTTTTTTTAACCACTCGTTTGTCTTTCTGTCCACTTTTAGTTTTCCCTATAATTATTATTTTTTTTGTAATCTTGTTAACCACTTATTTAATACCTTTTGGTTCAGAATGAAATACTATGGACAGGAAAGTCACATACAAGGCATGTTCATGGGTCCTAATAGATTAAGGGGTCTATTCATTAACCCTTAATTTCTACAATAGCAGATGAAAATTACCATTTACACCTACTTTTGTAGAAATTCAGTATCAGGGCCATTTATTATAAAGATAACGTAGAAGATATCATTGATATCTCCTGCTTACCTTAGCCACGATCTGGCCGGCTGTCCCCATACAATTGTAGGAGGACCAGAATTCATCAAGTTCTGAAAAATTCTACTTTTGGAGCTTGACAGTAAGAACGTTCTCCATGATCAGATGGCGATGATTCCTGGAACCCCGCTCCTTCCTATAGGAAGGAGGTATTTGTTGGGTTGTGAAAAAGGGATGCCTTTAAATCCCTCCACACCTGTTTTGATCCCACCGATGGACGCTGGCTTCTTTGTGCACATGTATGAACTCCAGTTCACGCATGCGCACTAGCACTTATGAATCAGACTTGGCAATGCTAAGTTTCACTGTTACTGTACCAAAGAAGCAATGAAAGGGAACACGGGGACATCAATGTTGAATTGTTCCGGTGGTTTAGTATTCACCTCTGCTACTTGCAGCGAGCTGGATACTAAACTATCACTGCTGAATGGCAGTGCTTATTGAATAGGCCCCTAAATAACTAATGTTTTCTGCGTGACCCAACAATAACATTGTGATGTATGGTAATAATGGTCTCTATGAGACTGATTTCCATATGTGTCTAATTAATAACTGTGTGTCAAGAATGACATCCAGTGGCTGGTGTCATGTGATTTGGCTTCCTCCCAATTCACCGAAATTCTAAGTTAACAGTCAATGGCTTAAAAAGAAAAGATAATTGGTGGAAATGTACTAAGCTCCGGAAAGTGATAAATTGGAGAATGATAAACTACCAGCCTAACTGTCATGTTACAGACTGTGTTTGAAAAATGACAGGAGCTGATTGGTTAGTAGTTTATCACTTTTAAATGTATCACTTTCCAAAGCTTAGTACATCTGCCCTAATGTATGGTGTGCAATGTAGGCTTTACATTGAAACATCCTAAGTGATTCCTACGGGATATGTTTAAGAAGCCGGCGGCCGCAATCCCGACCGCCGGCTTCCCGAATCCTCTATCCCGCCTAGGGTTAAATGACAGGCGTCTAAAATCTAGACGCCTGTCATTTTCCCGACGCCGGGAGACAGGCGCCCGCCATCCCGATCGATTGACAGCCGCGGGGGGGGGAGAGATAGGTTTAGGGCACACGGGAGGGAATTAGGGTTAGGCACCCCCCGGGAGGACTTAGGTTTAGGCAGCGGGGAAGGGGGGGTTACGGTTAGGCACTTAGAAGGGGGAAGGTTAGGGTTAGGCACTTGGGAGGGAGGTTAGGGTTAGGCACCCCTAAGGAGGGTTAGGGGGGTTGGTTAGGTTAGTTTATATTTACCTTAGGGATGATCGGGATTTCCAGCGCTGTCGGGCTTCCGCTGCCGGGCTCTGTTCTTTTGTCGGACTGCCGCAGCCGGGAGTCGAACTGCCGGTCGTGGGGCAGCCGGGATCCCATACCGAATGCGACTCCTACATTGATAGCTGGAAAAGGGTTAAGAGTTGCCTATTCAATACATTCCTGAGCAATAAATAAGCTCTAGTACAATGGAATACACACATATAAATATACACTAATTGGAATGTGGACAACTGAACATCACACCCATACTGCGTATTCTTGTTGCACATCTCATTCCAAAATGACGGGCTGTAATATGGAGTTGGTCCCCCCTTGACTGCTATTATAGCCTCCATTCTTCTGGGAAGATCTTGGATCATCCATTTAGTTACTAGAGCATTAATGAGATGAGGAAAGATGTGAGGCAATAAGACCTGGACTGCAGTCAGCGTTCCACCTCATCCCAAAGATGTTTGATGGGATTGAGGTCTGGGCTCTGCGCAGTCCAGTCATGTTCTTCCACACCACACCTCAGCAAACCATTTTGTGATGGACCTGGCTTTGTGCACGGGGGCATTGTCATGCTGAGACAGGAAAGGGTCTTCCCGTAATTGGTGCCACTAAGCTGGAAGCTCACAATCCCTAGAACGGCATTGTCTGCTGTAAAAGCAAGACATAACAGGAACTATGGGCCAGGGTCAAACCATGAAAAACAGGTGCAGACTGGTATTGTTTTCCTGCTCCACCAAACGTTACACTTGGCAGAACGCATTCAGGTAGAAATCAAACTCCTGCCATCCACCAAACCCAGATTTGTCTGTCAGACTGTCAGATGGTGAGAGTGATTTATCACTCTAGAAAAATTAAATGAGTTTCCACTACTACCAGAGCCTAACAGCAGTGTGCTCTACACCACTCCAGTCTACAAATGGCATTTGCATATGGGGATACAGTATGGGACTTTTTTCCACCTGATCACCCATGGAACCCAATCCAGGAAGCTCTCGATGAAGAATTGTAGTGATGTTGCTTCCAGCGGTAGTTTGGAACTCGGTAATGAGTGTTACAACCAAGGACAGACTTTTTATTTAATGCTTTAGTTCTCAGTGGTTCTGCAAGCTTGTGTGGCCTACTGCTACGCAGCTGAGCTGTTTTAGCTCCTAGCTGCTGTCACGGCACTTACAGTTGCCGTTCCAGAGCAGCTCCAGCTGGGCAGAGTTTTCACCAACTTACCTGTTGGAAAGGTAGAACCCTATGACACTGCCACATAGAAAGTCACTAAGCTCTTCAATAAGACCCATTCTACTACTCATGTGTGACTATGCAGATAGCATATCTGCATGCTTGTTTTTATCCACCTGTTTGCAATGGGCTTCGCTGAAATGGCCAAATGCACTAATTAGAATGGATGTCCGCATATTTTTGGGCCAGGTAAGTGTGTATTATCTTCTATGCTGTGATCATATGTACACTGGTGCCCATGCCCATGGAAGTGCTTCAAATGCATAAACTAAATTTTAACATCTTTACCAGGTTCCCACTGGCGTGTTACTCAGCATTCAGACGGTCAATGCTATGTGCAAGGGCCTCATCATTTAATCAAGCTCCGTCTTGGAGATTGGGACCAATGGGAAGTAGCAGTGGGCTTTAAAAAATGCAAGATGATTACTTCATGTACTTTGTCCTGAACCATGTGATTTAATTGTTTACAAAACTTCAACAAACCCATAGGATAGAATTTCCTCCATGTCTGCCGCTGGCACTCTTGGGATAAGGGAGCTCAGTTTCCTATTTCACCCAACCTCCTTATCAGTGAAGCTTTGGACCTAATTCAGAGATTTGCATAACTTCGATATTTTACGTAGCTCTGCAAGGTGTGCAGATATGCCCGTGTGCAGGAGTGGCACTGCGCATGTGTAGATCTGTCTCTGCGATGTCGGTCGCAGTGCCGCAAAACAGCAGCATAATTGATATGCTGCTGGCATTTGGGGGAAGCGACAGGGGGCGTTGCAGAAAATGGGGGCGTGTCAGCCGCATTTTGAGGGCTCACATGCCCCCATGGATGAGGCTTCACTGACTGTTTGTGCTGAGGGTTACTCAAATGTCCGATGGTCATGCAGAGGATCCGATTCTGTGTCTACGGACGCAGCAGCGGATCACAGAATCTGGCTGTGGGGGTATCACAATCAAATAATTATCCCTAAGTCTAGTACCAGGAGCCATAACTCTGAGTCCCCATTGTATAATGGGGACCTTTGTGGTGCTGCTGGGGACTGGGGGGGTCAGTGGTGTCACCAGGGGCACAGGGGGGGGTGAGGACTGCACCAAGTGTCACCCTCCGAGTGGGTGACTCCAAAATGCCAGCTCCTTCTCAGTGACCGTGAGCCGGGCGCTGCACTGTGGCGTTACTGTCCAGCATCATCAATAAGGAGGAGCCGGCAATGCAGGGAAAGTCTCTGGGGGCAGCCCGGCATCTCCAGGAGTACTGGGCATGCCTTCAGAGTGAGAAAACAAGGGCATGCCCCCCCAATCACACATTTTTCAGAGAGAGGAGGTCCTGTGACCCCCTTAATCTGGTTCTGATGATATGCCTCTTTTGGAGTCAATAATTGTGTGGTGTGTATGCTCAAAATCGGATGTTCTCGGGATAATTTTTAAGCTTCAAAAGCTGTCTAGTCCCTAGCAGTGTTTAGCAGATCTGCCAGCATTAGTCCAGAGAGGACAAAAATCTTATTCTGAGTGGTGTGAGTACAAGTAAACATCTAAATTAAAATGTTACTACAGTACCTTTTTGTAAAATATCCCAATTGCGTACAATAGATGTGCGGACTGGGACAGGTATCTGTGTCATGGAAGTGATATAATCAAGTCCTGAGCACATGTCTACCACTTAAGGGCACTAGTCTGCCTTTTACCTGTCTCTGGGAGCCTCCTATCACACTGTAGTTGACGTTCTGCTATACCTCCACAACTGCCAAGCGATCTGGGCAATGCAGAGCCCACTCTAGAACAGCCCCAGCCTCTCTCTGTGCACACGCGCCGCAGGACGTGCAGAGCGCCAAGAGGGGGAGCTGCTCAGCCTGGCAGTTGGCCCACCAGGCCATCTGCTCTTTGGAATTTGCCAGGAGTGCCAGATGGCCAGTACGGCCCAGCCCAATTGATACCGGAACAGTTGGGAGATATGCAATTGTGCAAATGTTTTAAACTGTTCCAATGATCTTATGTGGTATTTTCAATGTCATCATAGTTGTCCTTTAACATATTTCATCTCCTCCAAAACACACAGCGCAGTGATGTTTTATACTTAAGGTAAATAATATGTGACAACACTGCACCAAAAACTGATATTCTGATAATATTCCGGGGGAGCCTAGATCTGAAAATGAACAGTAAAAATATTTTTAAATTGAAAGTCCAAAAAAAAAAAAAAAAAAAGCATCAATTATTTTTTTAATTAGAATTGGAAACCTTCCAAGTCTGACTTTCAGATAGAGAACCTTTGATACAGACGAGCTCGTGTTGTTCTCCTGTTGAGCCTGCCAGAAATCCTAGGTAGATCAGAGGTTTTTTGAAATAAACACAAGCTTAATCTGATATAAGTATTTCAAAACTCCTACTGCTTTAGTTATAACATCATCTGTTACTGAATGATTTATAAAACTTCCTACATCAATAAAATGTCTATATTGCATAGAGGTCTATGCTAGTTTAAATACACAAGAGCACTTTAAATCCTTTTTAGAGAGAATATGCAAACAACTTCAAATGTACAAACCATACTTTGTTTTGGTGACATAATCTTGGTACCGAACTTTTTCTATTGTTATTTTTGTTTTGCTTGTTTACTGAAGGATGAAGGAATGTTAAAACCCCAATGGAAGAATTGTATATTGCCGGATGGAACCGACCAACAAATTGTTCTCAATCTCGGTCCTCAGGACCCCAAACAGAGCATGTTTTCCAGGTCTCCACACAGAATTGCAAGTGAATTAATTATCTCCACCTGTGAATCTTTTAAAATGTGACAGTGAGTAGTGAATACTGGGTGACCTGGAAAAAGTGATATGTGTGGGGTCCTGAGGACCGAGTTTGGGAACCACTGCCTTAGATTCATGGTCAAAACAAGTCAGTTTCCCTAGTGAAGAGGTTCCCAACGTGGTCCTCAAGGCTCCCCCAACAGCAGGTTTTGGAAATATCCATGGATGAGCACAGGTGACTTAATTAGTACCTCAGTCAATTTGATTAACCACCTGTGCTCAACCATGGATATCTCCAAAGCCTGAACAGTTTGGGTGCCTTGAGGACCGCGTTTGGGAACCTCTGCCCTAATGTATAACAGCACCTATATCACACATCAAGTGTGTTGATGAAAGAGACTATTATTATTAAAATTATTATTAGTAGTAGTAGTAGTAGTAGTAGTAATAGTAGTAGTGTAATACTCCCAGTTAGATTGTATTAGGAAAGGTTTGGAGTATAGCCAATTATACAATATGTTTTTTAAAGATTTATTCCACAATAAGTCAGATAGTACGAGGATTATACAGTACAATTTGTTCAGAAAACACTTTTCTATGAAACCACCACAATATTATTTATTTTTATTTTTCAGGAACTTGGTGGTATCCGACTGCACCTCACTCTAAGGGGTTCCTGTGGACTTCTAAAGGTTAGTAAACAAACATCTAACTCCGATACAATGCAACCCCTCAATTACCCTCTTAACTAATACAGTTTTCAAACATTTAGTCTAGAATAACATGTTATTCTAATTAAGTCCCAAAGTAGTAACTTATAAAGGAAGAGAACAGTATACTGATCGTTGCCCGGGTTGAAGCAAAGTCACAGTTAGTAGTGCGCACTATAAGTTGGGGATCCCTTGGTTGATTAATTTAAGATAGTCAGAAATCCCTAAATTCCTCCCTGCTTTCTGCTTATTATCTGTCGCTTTCCTGGGAAAGTTTATGGCAGGTAAATAATCTACTGCTTAAGGAATAACTTTCTCAACTCTCCTAGAAAAACCAGGATACTTTGTGTTACCGTGCGGTGAGGTCAACTGTATCTATTCAGCAGATTGTATCCCTCTGCAATTTCCTCACTTTCTCAATACATTAGGTATTAGGTCCCTGTCACTGAAACTTGGTTACTTCCAAATGTCAATTACTCAGTGGGATAGACCTCAATGACGGTTGGCAGCGTGACGCTGTCTCATTTATGAGTCAGTCCTGTCTATCTCTTTTGTGGCTATTCTACAAGGGCGCTGTACGTTGTCCCTGCTGGACCTTTGGTCGACAGTCTTATCGCCCGGCACAGTGTTGGTGGAAGTCTGATAGGGGTGGATACTGTGGCGGCGTCCCGCAAATGATGCAACTTACCTACCGGTAGGTGCCTGTGAAGGCGTTGTGATGTGGGGGTGGTGATCGGCAGTCTTTGATGGTGTGCAGCGGCAGGTCAGATGGCCGATCTTGGTGTGCTGTGGCTCCTGGTGCGGCTGTGCCCCGTGTTGGTGGCACCGGCGATCCTGTTTGTGCAAGGACAATGTGCTGGTCCAGAACTGCACGGAAAAGGAGCCCCCTAAAAGGGTCCACCCACCTTCCTCCCCGTGCACCCATCCTGCTCTACCCCCCACTGCCCCAGGGTCAATTGCCCTCAAGCAGCATTGTGCCTACTTAATAAAAACCTTGATCCAACACCGCCGTCTACATCTCTCTGTCAAACAGTACACTCTGACCCAAGCACATTATACACCGCCCCACCATATAGAGAGCGCGCCTTACCCAGTATCTACCAGTCTCTAAACAAGGTAGGAACAGGTACTCCTACCATAGGCACTGCACTCTTACACTTCCAACCCCCATACCTTCCAGAAACACGCACATTCCCTCCCCCCACCCCTCTCCCCCCCCTAACAACCCACCCTTTTTTTCTCCCCCCTGCCCCAATCCACCCACACAGTCATACCAGTGAGCACGGTTCACCACCCTTAAATCCAGTTCTAATACACAGTTCCTCTATAATGAATCTAATTCGCTTCTGGGATATTACAGTAGTAGTAGTGTTACCAATAATTAATTATAAAGCACCAGCATATTATGTTATTATGTTACATGTATATTACGTATATTATGTTACATGTATATTATGTTACATGTATATTATAAAGCACCAGCATATTATGTTACACGTATTTCACCTTACTTCCTATATATATTTTGTTGTGAGGGGCATACGTTTAGTATCCTGGCACAGGGGATTCCAGAGCTTAGAATACCGGTGCTGGAATCCTGACCGCCAGCATCCTGAAAGTAAGTAGTGGGTTAGGGGGAGAGTTAGGATTAGGGGTTAGGCACTAATAGGGGTTAGGTATAGGCAACGGGGAGGTAGGGTTAGGGGGAGGGGAAGGGTTAGGATACCTACCAACAGGTATCCTAACCCTGTTGGGATTTTGACCATCGGGATCCCGAGCGTCGGCATCCCGTAGCCAACCTGATAGAGGAAATGAGTAGAGTTCCTTATCAAAGTGCCGTTGGAACTCATGTATGCAGGTGTTGACACACCCACCAGAGGCGTCACTTACCTCTGTGACACCCAGTGCGGAAGGACTGAAATGCTTTGCGCGCCTTAGGGAGGGCGCTCGAAAAGGGGTGTGACTTCGTGAAAGGGGACATGTCTTTGCCTGCAAATACCCAGTTACACCCTTGCCTCAGTCAGTCTATAATTAGGCCATTAAGACTAGGGAGCCTATTCATTAAACTATAAATGGCCCGGTAACCATGTGGAAACGCTAGTTTCTGCATATTTTAGTTACCGGGCTATTCATCATCAGGGGTCCAAATAGGACCCCCTGATATTCAGCAAGCTCCAAAAACTGAAAGTTTTTGGAGTTTGCTTGCGAGAATAAGTGCCATCTTCAGGCGACGCTTGTTCTCGGATCCCTGCTCCTTCCTATGGGAAGGAGTTCCGGGATGCAAAGAGGGATCCAGGTGGATCACTCCGCCGTCTTCTCACTACCTCCCTGGAGGCCTTGCACATGCGTGACTTCGGATCATGCATGTGTAGACACACTGATGGGAAAGAGGTAAGTACTGCAGCTACTTCTGTAGGGGAGCAATGATGAAATGTTCCGGTGTCAAGTTTCCCCCACTAGGAGTTGATATCCCTCGCAGTGAGACCATTACTTAATCATCAGGGCCATACGGCCTCCGATGATGAATAGACCCCTGGGTTTTTTGTTAGCAATGAACTAGGAGAAATAAGACAAATACTTTAGATAGTGCAAACTCTGCACCCTAGCAGTCAGGGCTGGTCCCCGTTCTATTGGCACCCTGTGAGAACATTTTCGAATCCCCCTTCCCAATCTAACTATATCCATAATTAATACTTTTATTAATCAAAAATAAAATGTCCTAGTCCTTAATTAAATAGATTATTCCACAGAAAAGAAACGAAGTCTCCCGCATGTGAAAAAGACACACAGACACAGACACACAACACAGATTGGCCCCCACAGGTAAGAAAATACACAAAAATTGGCGCCGACGGGAAAATAAACACCAATTGGCCCCCACAGGATAGAAATAAAACTCACATTGGCCCCCACAGGAAAAAAAATAAAGCACACAGAAGACTGATCTGACCAGATTGCAGGAGAGGAGCTCCCATTCCATCCCTCGATGATGCAGTTTGCGCTGAATCGCGTTATTGTGGCCCCGCCCCCTGCTTCACAGTGCCTTTAATTTTGGCATTATAAAAAGGGGGCGGGGCCGCGATGACGCAATCGTGCAGTCACTCCCCTGTCCCCAAAATGTTGTCATTGGCCGGCCACGCCCCCCCCCCGCTGTATGCAGACATTCAGCTCCCTCCCGGAAGGAGAGAGCTGAATGTCGGCAAGTACAGTATGGTAGTAGCAAAGGAGTCGTTCTTTTTTGTTAAAATACAAGTTTAACTAAGACTTCCATTTGAAAGCTGTGCATGATTCTAATTAACACTTCATAAAAACAGCACTACGGTTATGGAGAAAGAAGTGACAATCATTGTAATATTTTTTGAAAAGTCTTGTTCTCTTCTTTGTCTTTCCTTTGTGGGAAGTCGTCAGTAATTAGCTTCTTCCCATAGTCAGTATGCGTCTGACCGAAATGTCACTTTCATTTCCCTTTCAGAAATAGGAAGGGTTTTAAATTGATTATCAAATGTTTATTATCTATCAAGCCCACTTGTAGCCAAATAATCTGTCAGGACTGGTCCTAGACTATCAGGCTCCTAAACTGAAGCTTGAAAATTCACCCCCCTCCCCACCAACTTATGCCCCCATCTCTTTTTTTATTACAGTGCAGATCCCATGCCTATGGAAAGCATTATGGGACTGATTCACAGTTGGACACAATTTGCGCATAAGCGCAAACGTAAAATATGCGGCAGGAAAGGAATAGCACTTTCCTACCTATGCAGAGTTGGCCGCAAATTTGAGATGCAACCAATTCTGCTCAGGTAGTAAATGCACCTCCCCCCCTCCCCTATAAGTAACAGGAGCAGATACACCAGGAATAATATAGGAGGTATGACTTCACTAAGAGTGGACAAAAAAAACACAGTACACACAGCAGACACATTACAGTAAAGGCGCCCCCACACAGTGCGATTTTTTACACGATATGGCCAATTTCGATCAATCGTACTGACCAATCGTGTAAAAAATGGCGTTTTTTTACACGATTACGATGCTGTTGCACGTCCCCGGCATCGTGAATCGGCAGCGTAGAACAGATGAACCTGCAGTGAGATTTCGACCAATCATGTATGATGTGACACACATCATATGCTGTTTTGCTTGTCGAAAGATCCGATGTACGATATACGACGTTTTGAAAAATCCCTGGCCCCTCCCCTCCTCCATTTTGTGAGAGACAATGTTATGGAAGAGACCAAGAGGAAGCTACATTATGCTGATCGTCTGTGGTGAGCTGTTGACTGTTTTGAAGTGAGTATATACATTGCCTGCCATATACAGTACAACCTAATTGTACACCCTGCCAAACCCTGGCACACCAATGTTAATACCCCTGGCACAGCAATGTTACAATCCCTGGCACAGCAATGTTACAACCCCTGGCACAGCAATGTTACAGCCCATGGCACAGCAATGTTACAGCCCCTGGCACAGCAATGTTAATACCCCTGCCACAGCTATGTTTATACCCCAGGCACAGTAATGTTTATACCCCTGGCACAGCTATGCTACAGCCTCTGGCACAGCAATGTTACAACCCCTGGCACAGCTATGTTAATACCCCTGGCACAGCAATGTTAATACCCTGTCACAGCTATGTTTATACCCCTGCCACAGCTATGTTACAGCCCCTGGCACAGCAATGTTACAACCCCTGGCACAGCAATGTTACAGCCCATGGCACAGCAATGTTACAGCCCCTGGCACAGCAATGTTAATACCCCTGCCACAGCTATGTTTATACCCCAGGCACAGTAATGTTTATACCCCTGGCACAGCTATGCTACAGCCTCTGGCACAGCAATGTTACAACCCCTGGCACAGCTATGTTAATACCCCTGGCACAGCAATGTTAATACCCTGTCACAGCTATGTTTATACCCCTGCCACAGCTATGTTACAGCCCCTGGCACAGCAATGTTACAACCCCTGGCACAGCTATGTTACAGCCTCTGGCACAGCAATGTTACAACCCCTGGCACAGCTATGTTAATACCCCTGGCACAGCAATGTTAATACCCTGTCACAGCTATGTTTATACCCCTGGCACAGCTATGTTACAGCCCCTGGCACAGCAATGTTACAACCCCTGGCACAGCTATGTTAATACCCCTGGCACAGCAATGTTAATACCCTGTCACAGCTATGTTTATACCCCTGGCACAGCTGTTTATACCACTGATCCACCAATGTTACAACTCCTGACACAGCAATGTTAATACCCCTGGCACAGCAATGTTAATACCGCTGGCACAGCTATGTTTATACCACTGGCACAGCTATGTTTAAATATAACGGCCACTCAATGGTGTATATTAATGTACTATGTAAATGTACATACACTGTTTTTAAATTTTTTATGAACATATTAAAAACTGAATAAATTGCCTAAAATAACCCAACTGGTTAAACATTGAAAATATGTATTAAAACAGTTTATGTTCTGTTTTTCTACAGAAATGACAAGTGCAAGAGAGCTTCAATTTGTGACCGGATTTCTAGAGCGCCATCGCGCCCATGAGTGTTTATGGTGTGTCTTAAGTAAGGAATACTGCAACACGACCAAGAGAGTTGCTGCAATAGACGAGCTGGTAACATTTAGTTTGCCATAGTATGGTGAGGCCTGTCCAAAATGGGTAAAGGCAAAAATCCAAAACCTGCGAACAGTCTACGTGAAGGAGCATAAGAAAGAGCAGGATTCGCTGGTATCTGGAGCAGGGGCAGATGACGTGTATACAAGCACCTTGTGGTACTACCACCTACTGAAGTTCCTCCATGAACAGGAGCCACAGCGAGCATCTGAAACGCTCATGGTAGACAGTGTCCCCGAGGAGCAGGGTGTGGACAACCTCGAGAATGGTCAACTGTCCTCTTTGGATGTGGTAAGTACACATACAAACCATGCCAATTGGACACCACTGAGTACCAGCACAAAACCCATCCACAGCCAGATGCCCTGTTGCGACAATTCGAGCATGCCCTCGCCAGAACGCCTGACATGTTCGACAACCTGGGCACACATATTTCCAGCCGTTTAAGGGCTATGGAGGAACAATAGCAGCTCCATGCAGAAAGGCTGATTTACGATATTGTTGTCCGGGGGAAATTCAAACAGCTGGGCAGCACAACGAGGCTGACAGATGAGCCTCTGCCCCTGACAACAGTCCAGCCACCCTATGGGTCTTCCTCATCCCATTCCTACCCACCACCAACCTACCAGGCCACCCAACTGGGGCCTACCCCATCACACCCTACACTCCATCCCACTTACCTTGACTCCTGAAACCACCAACCCCTCCACATCATTCTTTGAGGTTCTTTACAGAGCCATGTTGGCGGAGGATGAAGAACCACCCCAATTTGTAAGTTTTTAAAAGTATAGTAAATTTTAAATATCAACACGTTTTATCTCTCCGAATAGCTACTGCATGGTATACGGTGCGGATGATGCGGATTGGACAGGGTCACTAAATGTATGATCCAAGGACAGATTGGGGAATGACGGGGCCTCAATCTGGACTTGCGCCATGTGATTCTTGGCCTAGTCAATCCGTCCTCTGGCACACCGTATATACCATGCAGCTGCCCGGCTATTGGGAGAGATAACACTTGTTGATATAGCAGTTATTTTACATTACTAAAAATATGTTGAGTCCTGAAAAGGATAAAATAGTTTAGGAAGGTTTTTGCCTTCAGTATCAACAAATTAATGAATAGGAAAATCACTGCGCTGGATGTTCAGTCGTTCTTAATATATATTGT
This sequence comes from Taudactylus pleione, assembly GCA_031769625.1. Classification (NCBI taxonomy): domain Eukaryota; kingdom Metazoa; phylum Chordata; class Amphibia; order Anura; family Myobatrachidae; genus Taudactylus; species Taudactylus pleione. Next base: position 5,896,014 of record JAUIMM010000069.1, read on the forward strand.
GTGTATAATATTGCTCTCTATTAGGTAGACAAAAGGCTTGTTTGAATGGCACAAATTAAATATTTAATTATTAAAACATTAGCACAAAACATATAAACATACAACATAAGTGGTGTATAATAAGCAGCCAATCACGCCTAATGCGACCTCTTAGTATATGTATAAAAATCACAAAAAGCTTCAAAGATAAAAAAAATTCTATAAATTCCTTGGAGTACTATAATCCAAAAAGCAAATGCTTTTTTGTAACACTTTGGTCCATATTCTGGTTAATAAGTATCCATGTGAAAGTGTGTGGCAATATGTTTCCACTTAAATCGCCTCACAGATGAGCCAGCAAGCCAGTCACTGATAGATGAATAAAGCGTTAAAACAATCCGTGAACACTGGCGTCCCAGCGGTTCACTAGTAAGCCCGCATGCTCTGCTGTTTAGATGTAAATGACCTCAGTCTCTTAGTGATGGATTATAAGCACCTCAAGGTAATGTGGCCACTCAGAGGGGCGTATTCCAGACGCCGCTATTCCGGCCACGGGATAGCAGCTAAAGGTACAGACCGGCTTCTCAGAGGCGGCTGTTGTAGTGATAGATGGCTGCTCTCAACTGAACGGCATGTAACCAGAGCAGTATCAGGAACCAAGTGTTTTGTCTACCTGATAGAGAACAATATTATACACACAATATATATATATATATATATATATATATACATTTCAAACCATGCTGGTTTTGGAAACCATTAAACAGCAGCCATGTTGGTTTTGCTTTTAAGAAAAAATATGTTTATTGATGTATACAGCCATGTTGGCTGATTTTTTTCCCTCGGTGACAAAAATATAAAGCAGAGAGCGTCGCAGTGTGCACCATATAATACAGAGGCACCATATAAAGCAGAGAGCGTCATAGTGAGAGCCATATAATACAGAGGCACCATATAAAGCAGAGAGCGTCGCAGTGTGCACCATATAATACACAGGCACCATATAAAGCAGAGAGCGTCATAGTGAGAGCCATATAATACAGAGGCACCATATAAAGCAGAGAGCGTCATAGTGAGAGCCATATAATACAGAGGCACCATATAAAGCAGAGAGCATCATAGTGAGAGCCATATAATACAGAGGCACCATATAAAGCAGAGAGCGTCGCAGTGAGCACCATATAATACAGAGGCACCATATAAGCAGAGGGCGTCATAGTGAGAGCCATATAATACAGAGGCACCATATAGAGCAGAAAGCATCGCAGTGAGAGCCATATAATACAGAGGCACCATATAAAGCAGAGTGCATCCCAATGAGCGCCATATAATTCAGAGGCGCCATATAAAACAGAGAGCATCATAGTGAGAGCCATATAATACAGAGGAACCATATAAAGCAGAGTGCATCGCAGTGAGCACCATATAATACAGAGGCACCATATAAAGCAGAGAGCGTCGTAGTGAGTGCCATATAATACAGAGGCACCATATAAAGCAGAGTGCATCACAGCAAGCGCCATATAATACAGAGGCATCATATAAAGCAGAGTGCACCACAGTGAGCGCCATATAATACAGAGGCACCATATAAAGCAGAGTGCATCACAGTGAGCGCCATATACCATATAAAGCAGATTGCATCATAGTGAGCGCCATATAATACAGAGGCACCATATAAAGCAGAGTGCATCGTAGTGAGCGCCATATAATACAGAGGCACCATATAAAGCAGAGTGCGTCGTAGTGAGCGCCATATAATACAGAGGCACCATATAAAGCAGAGTGCATCGTAGTGAGCACCATATAATACAGTCACCATATAATGCAGAGTGCATCGTAGTGAGCGACATACAATACAGAGGCACCATATAAAGCAGAGTGCATCACAGTGAGAGCCATATAATACAGAGGCACCATATAAAGCAGAGTGCCTCGTAGTGAGCGACATACAATACAGAGGCACCATATAAAGCAGAGAGCATCGCGGTGAGCACCATATAATACAGAGGCACCATATAAAGCAGAGTGCGTCGTAGTAAGCGCCATATAATACAGAGGCACCATATAAAGCAGAGTGCATCATAGTGAGCACCATATAATACAGAGGCACCATATAAAGCAGAGTGCATCGCAGTGAGCGCCATATAATACAGAGGCACCATATAAAGCAGAGTGCATCACAGTGAGCGCCATATAATACAGAGGCACCATATAAAGCAGATTGCATCGTAGTGAGAGCCATATAATACAGAGGCACCATATAAAGCAGAGTGCATCACAGTGAGCACCATATAATACAGAGGCACCATATAAAGCAGAGTGCATCACAGTGAGCACCATATAATACAGAGGCACCATATAAAGCAGTGTGCATCGTAGTGAGCACCATATAATACAGAGGCACCGTATATTACAGAGGCACCATATAAAGCAGAGTGCATCACAGTGAGTGCCATATAATACAGAGGCACCATATAAAGCAGAGTGCGTCGCAGTGAGCACCATATAATACAGAGGTACTATATAAAGCAGAGAGCGTCGAAGTGAGCGCCATATAATACAGAGACACCATATAAAGCAGAGTGCATCGCAGTGAGAGCCATATAATACGGAGGCACCATATAAAGCAGAATGCATCGCAATGAGCGCCATATAATACAGAGGCACCATATAATACTGAGGCACCATGTAAAGCAAAGAGCGTCGTAGTCAGCGCAATATAATACAGAGGCGCCATATAAAGCAGAGAGCATCGTAGTGAGCGCCATATAATACAGAGGCACCATATAAAGCAGAGAGCGTCATAGTGAGCGCAATATAATATAGAGGCACCATATAAAGCAGAGTGCATCGCAGTGAGCGCCATATAATACAGAGGCACCATATAAAGCAGAGAGCGTCGCAGTGAGCACCATATAATACAGAGGCACCATATAAAGCAGAGAGCGTCGCAGTGAGCACCATATAATACAGAGGCACCATATAAAGCAGAGAGCGTCGTAGTGAGCACCATATAATTCAGAGGCACAATATAAAGCAGAGAGCGTCGTAGTCAGCGCAATATAATACAGAGGCGCCATATAAAGCAGAGAGCATCGTAGTGAGCGCCATATAATACAGAGGCGCCATATAAAGCAGAGAGCGTCATAGTGAGCGCAATATAATATAGAGGCACCATATAAAGCAGAGTGCATCGCAGTGAGCGCCATATAATACAGAGGCACCATATAAAGCAGAGAGCGTCGCAGTGAGCACCATATAATACAGAGGCACCATATAAAGCAGAGAGCGTCGCAGTGAGCACCATATGATACAGAGGCACCATATAAAGCAGAGAGCGTCGTAGTGAGCACCATATAATTCAGAGGCACAATATAAAGCAGAGAGCGTCGTAGTGAGAGCCATATAATACAGAGGCACCATATAAAGCAGAGTGCATCACAGTGAGCGCCATATAATTCAGAGGCACCATATAAAGCAGAGAGCATCATAGTGAGCGCCATATAATACAGAGGCACCATATAAAGCAGAGTGCATCGCAGTGAGCACCATATAATACAGAGGCACCATATGAAGCAGAGAGCGTCGTAGTGAGTGCCATATAATACAGAGGCACCATATAAAGCAGAGTGCATCACAGTGAGCGTCATATAATTCAGAGGCACCATATACAGCAGAGTGCATCACAGTGAGCGCCATATAATTCAGAGGTGCCATATAAAGCAGAGAGCATCATAGTGAGCGCCATATAATACAGAGGCACCATATAAAGCAGAGTGCATCGCAGTGAGCACCATATAATACAGAGGCACCATATAAAACAGAGTGCGTCACAGTGAGCGCCATATAATACAGTGGCACCATATAAAGCAGAGTGCATCGCAGTGAGCGCCATATAATACAGAGGCACCATATAAAGCAGAGTGCATCGCAGTGAGCACCATATAATACAGAGGCACCATATAAAGCAGAGTGCATCACAGTGAGCGCCATATAATACAGAGGCACCATATAAAGCAGAGTGCATCACAGTGAGCACCATATAATACAGAGGCACCATATAAAGCAGAGTGCATCACAGTGAGCGCCATATAATACAGAGGCACCATATAAAGCAGATTGCATCGTAGTGAAAGCCATATAATACAGAGGCACCATATAAAGCAGAGTGCATCACAGTTAGCACCATATAATACAGAGACACCATATAAAGCAGAGTGCATCACAGTGAGCGCCATATAATTCAGAGGCACCATATACAGCAGAGTGCATCACAGTGAGCGCCATATAATTCAGAGGCGCCATATAAAGCAGAGAGCATCATAGTGAGCGCCATATAATACAGAGGCACCATATAAAGCAGAGTGCATCGCAGTGAGCACCATATAATACAGAGGCACCATATAAAACAGAGTGCGTAACAGCGAGCGCCATATAATACAGAGGCACCATATAAAGCAGAGTGCATCGCAGTGAGCACCATATAATACAGAGGCACCATATAAAGCAGAGTGCATCACAGTGAGCGCCATATAATACAGAGGCACCATATAAAGCAGAGTGCATCGTAGTGAGCGACATACAATACAGAGGCACCATATAAAGCAGAGTGCATCACAGTAAGAGCCATATACTACAGAGGCACCATATAAAGCAGAGTGCATCGTAGTGAGCACCATATAATACAGAGGCACCATATAAAGCAGATTGCATCGTAGTGAGCGACATACAATACAGAGGCACCATATAAAGCAGAGTGCATCACAGTAAGAGCCATATACTACAGAGGCACCATATAAAGCAGAGTGCATCGTAGTGAGCACCATATAATACAGAGGCACCATATAAAGCAGATTGCATCGTAGTGAGCGACATACAATACAGAGGCACCATATAAAGCAGAGAGCGTAGCAGTGAGCATCATATAATACAGAGGCACCATATAAAGCAGGGTGCGTCGTAGTGAGCGCCATATAATACAGAGGCACCATATAAAGCAGAGTGCATCATAGTGAGTACCATATAATACAGAGGCACCATATAAAGCAGAGTGCATCGTAGTGAGCGACATTCAATACAGAGGCACCATATAAAGCAGAGAGCGTCGTAGTGAGAGCCATATAATACAGAGACACCATATAAAGCAGAGTGCATCGCAGTGAGAGCCATATAATACAGAGGCACCATATAAAGCAGAATGCATCGCAGTGAGAGCCATATAATACAGAGGCACCATATAAAGCAGAGTGCATCGCAGTGAGCACCATATAATACAGAGGCACCATATAAAGCAGAGTGCATCACAGTGAGCACCATATAATACAGAGGCACCATATAGAGCAGAGTGCGTCGCAGTGAGCACCATATAATACAGAGGCACCATATAAAGCTGAGAGTGTCATAGTGAGCGCCATATAATACAGAGGCACCATATAAAGCAGAGTGCTTCACAGTGAGCACCATATAATACAGAGGCACCATATAAAGCAGAGAGCCTCATAGTGAGCGCCATATAATACAGAGGCACCATATAAAGCAGAGAGCGTCGCAGTGAGCACCATATAATACAGAGACACCATATAAAGCAGAGAGCGTCACAGTGAGCACTATAAAATACAGAGGCACCATATAAAGCAGAGTACGTCGCAGTGAGCACCATATAATACAGAGGCACCATATAAAGCAGAGAGCGTCGTAGTGAGCGCCATATAATACAGAGGCACCATATAAAGCAGAGTGCATCACAGAGAGCACCATATAATACAGAGGCACCATATACTGCAGAGAGCCTCATAGTGAGCGCCATATAATACAGAGGCACCATATAAAGCAGAGAGCTTCACAGTGAGCACAATATAATACAGAGGCACCATATAAAGCAGAGAGCCTAATAGTGAGCGCCATATAATACAGAGGCACCATATAAAGCAATGAGCGCCACAGTGAGCACCATATAATACCGAGGCACCATATAAAGCAGAGTGTATCACAGTGAGCACCATATAATACAAAGGCACCATATAAAGCAGAGACCATCGTAGTGAGTGCCATATACTACAAAGGCACCATTTAAAGCAGAGTGCATCGCAGTGAGCACCATATAATACAGAGGCACCATATAACGCATAGAGCGTCGTAGTGAGCGCCATATAATACAGAGGCACCATATAAAGCAGAGTGCATCGTAGTGAGTGCCATATAATACAGAGGCACCATATTAAGCAGAGTGCATCGCAGTAAGCACTATATAATACCAGACTTGCCGACATTTAGGTCCCTCCTTCCGGGAGGGAGCTGTCGGGCTTACAGTGCAGGGGGGTGTGGCGCGTCAAAGGGGGCAGGACCCGGCAGCGACTCGTCATTGGGGTCGGAGCAAGGGGGCTTGACAGCGCAATCGCGTCATCTTCGCTCCGCCCTCTCTTCAAAATGCCGATATTAAGAGCATTGTGGAGCAGGGGGCGGGGCCACGATGACGCGATTCAGAGTGAATCGCGTCACCGGCCCCCCGCTGCCGGTCTTTATACTTACAAGTTTTTGGGTTACAGACACGTCGCCGGAGGTGGGGAGACTTGCCTGACTTCCCGTGAGGCCGGGAGCGGCACCCGATTTTCGGGAGGCTCCCGACCAAATCGTGAGGGTAGGCAAGTATGTATAATACAGAGGCACCATATAAAGCAGAGTGCATCACAGTGAGCACCATATAATACAGAGGCACCTTATAAAGCAGAGTGCTTCGCTGTGAGCGCCATATAATAAAGAGGCACCATATAAAGTAGAGTGCATCACAGTGAGCGCCATACAATACAGAGGCACCATATAAAGCAGAGTGCGTCGCAGTGAGCACCATATAATACAGAGGCACCATATAAAGCAGAGTGCATCGCAGTGAGAGCCATATAATAAAGAGGTACCATATAAAGCAGAGTGCATCACAGTGAGCGCCATATAATACAGAGGCACCATATAAAGCAGAGTGCGTCGCAGTGAGCACCATATAATACAGAGGCACCATATAAAGCAGAGTGCATCGCAGTGAGAGCCATATAATACAGAGGCACCATATAAAGCAGAGAGCGTCGTAGTGAGCGCCATATAATACAGAGGCACCATATAAAGCAGAGTGCATCACAGTGAGCACCATATAATACAGAGGCACCATATAAAGCAGAGAGCCTCATAGTGAGCGCCATATAATACAGAGGCACCATATAAAGCAGAGTGCGTCGCAGTGAGCACCATATAATACAGAGGCACCATATAAAGCAGAGTGCATCGTAGTGAGCACCATATAATACAGTGGCTCCATATAAAGCAGAGTGCATCGCAGTGAGAGCCATATAATACAGAGGCACCATATAATGCAGAGTGCATCACAGTGAGCACCATATAATACAGAGACACCATATAAAGCAGAGAGCGTCGTAGTGAGCGCCATATAATACAGAGGCACCATATAAAGCAGAGTGCATCGTAGTGAGCACCATATAAAACAGAGGCACCATATTAAAGCAGAGAGCATCGTAGTGAGCACTATATAATACAGAGGCACCATATAAAGCAGAGAGCATCGTAGTGTGCGCCATATAATACAGAGGCACCATATAAAGCAGAGTGCATCATAGTGAGCACCATATAATACAGAAGCACCATATAAAGCAGAGTGCATCATAGTGAGCGCCATATAATACAGAGGCACCATATAAAGCAGAGTGCATAATAGTGAGCACCATATAATACAGAGACACCATATAAAGCAGAGAGCGTCATAGTGAGCGCCATATAATACAGAGGCACCATATAAAGCAGAATGCATCGCAGTGAGAGCCATATAATACAGAGGCACCTTATAAAGCAGAGTGAATCATACTGAGCACCATATAATACAGAGGCACCATATAAAGCAGAGTACCTCGCAGTGAGCACCATATAATACAGAGGCACCATATAAAGCAGAGTGCATCGCAGTGAGCACTATATAATACCAGACTTGCCGACATTTAGCTCCCTCCTTCCGGGAGGGAGCTGTCGGGCTTACAGAGCAGGGGGGTGTGGCGCGTCAAAGGGGGCAGGACCCGGCAGCGACTCGTCATTGGGGTCGGAGCAAGGGGGCGTGACAGCGCAATCGCGTCATCATGGCTCCGGCCCCTCTTCAAAATGCCGATATTAATAGCATTGTGGAGCAGGGGGCGGGGCCAAAATGACGCGATTCAGCGTGAATCGCGTCACCGGTCTTTATACTTACAAGTTTTTGGATTACAGACACGTCGCCGGAGGTGGGGAGACTTGCCTGCCTTCCCGTGAGGCCGGGAGCGGCACCCGATTTTCGGGAGGCTCCCGACCAATCGGGAGGGTAGGCAAGTATGTATAATACAGAGGCACCATATAAAGCAGAGAGCATCACAGTGAGCACCATATAATACAGAGGCACCATATAAAGCAGAGAGCCTCATAGTGAGCGCCATATAATACAGAGGCACCATATAAAGCAGAGAGCCTCATAGTGAGCGCCATATAATTAGGGGTGAGCGGGTTTGGATTTCTGAAATCCGAACCCCCCCGAGCCCCCCCGATCCGTGTCCGATCCGAGTCAGGCTCAATTTTTCCCGCCTGACTCGGATCTGAAATCGAGGCAAAACGTCATCATCCCGCCTTCCGAGTCTCGCGGGTTTTGGATCCTATATAAGGTACCCGCGTCGGCGCCATTTTCTCACTCGGCTGTGGACAGTGAAGAGGGAGGGTGGGAGTTAGGGCTGTGTAGTGTAGTGTAGTGTAGTGCTGCTGTTGTCCACTACTTCAAAGTCCATAGGGGCTGGCTGGACTGTGTTGTGCAGTCAGTTCTCCATAGGGGCTGTGTCCACTCCAAAGTCCTGTGCAGTGTCCCAGTCCTAAAGGGGTGCTGTAGTGTTGTCCAGGGGGTGCTCTGTCCATCAGGGGTGCTCCCCCCAAGTGCTAAAAAAATAATATATTTTCTGTGTTTGTGAATTGTGTGAAGGGCCGGCTGGCTTGACCGTTAAAGGGTGCTGTAACCCCCAAAGTACACTCCAGTCCAAACCAAAAAAAAAATTATTTTCTGTGTTTGTGAATTGTGTGCGCAGTAGCCGCATGTGCATCAACAAAGTAGTGCCAAGCGTGCGCCTGTGTCATAAGTAAAGGGCCGGCTGGCTTGACCGTTAAAGGGTGCTGTAACCCCCGAAAGTACACTCCAATCCAAACCAAAAACAAATTATTTTCTGTGTTTGTGAATTGTGTGCGCAGTAGCCGCACGTGCATCAACAAAGTAGTGCCAAACGTGCGCCTGTGTCATAAGTAAAGGGCCGGCTGGCTTGACCGTTAAAGGGTGCTGTAACCCCCAAAGTACACTCCAGTCCAAACCAAAAAAAAAATTATTTTCTGTGTTTGTGAATTGCGTGCGCAGTAGCCGCACGTGCATCAACAAAGTAGTGCCAAGCGTGCGCCTGTGTCATAAGTAAAGGGCCGGCTGGCTTGACCGTTAAAGGGTGCTGTAACCCCCAAAGTACACTCCAGTCCAAACCAAAAAAAAAATTATTTTCTGTGTTTGTGAATTGTGTGCGCAGTAGCCGCACGTGCATCAACAAAGTAGTGCCAAGCGTGCGCCTGTGTCATAAGTAAAGGGCTGGCTGGCTTGACCGTTAAGGGTGCTGTAACCCCCGAAAGAACACTCCAGTCCAAACCAAAAAAAAAATTATTTTCTGTGTTTGTGAATTGTGTGCGCAGTAGCCGCACGTGCATCAACAAAGTAGGGCCAAGCGTGCGCCTGTGTCATAAGTAAAGGGCCGGCTGGGTTGACCGTTAAGGGTGCTGTAACCCCCGAAAGTACACTCCAGTACAAACCAAAAAAAAAATTATTTTCTGTGTTTGTGAATTGTGTGCGCAGTAGCCGCACGTGCATCAACAAAGTAGTGCCAAGCGTGCGCCTGTGCCATAAGTAAAGGGCCGGCTGGCTTGACCGTTAAAGGGTGCTGTAACCCCCAAAGTACACTCCAGTCCAAACCAAAAAAAAAATTATTTTCTGTGTTTAGCCGCACGTATATATCAAATCGATATAACATAAATGGAGGACCAAACTTTCTCCGATAAAAATAAAATAGAGAAAGATCAAGAACCACTTCCTCCTAGTGCTGAAGCTGCTGCCACTAGTCATGACATAGACGATAACATGCCATCAACGTCGTCTGCCAAGGCCGATGCCCAATGTCATAGTAGAGGGCACATACAATCCCAAATGGCAAAGTTCAGGAAAATGACCTTGAAAAAGATATTTAAATCAGCTGAAGAGAACGTAAACTTGCCAATATGCCATTTACGACACGGAGTGGCAAGGAACGGCTAAGGTCGATCCCTAGTATGTTCATGACTAGTGGTTCAGCTTCACATGACGATGGAAGCCCTCCTCCCACTAAAAAAATCAAAAGAGTTAAGCTGGCAAAAGCACAGCGAAGAACTGTGCTTTCTAAGAAGATATCACAAATCCCCAAGGAGAGTCTAAGTGTGGTGTTGGTTGCGATGCCTGACCTTCCCAGCACTGGACGGGAAGAGGTGGCTCTTTCCATCATTTGCACGCCCCCTGCAAGTGCTGAAAGGAGCACCCACAGTCCACTTGCTGATATGCAAATTGAAGATGTCACTGTTGAAGTACAACAGGATGAGGATACTGGTGTAGCTGGCGCTGAGGAGGAAGTTGGCGAGGAGGATTCTGATGGTGATGTGGTTTGTTTAAATCAGGCTCCGGGGGAGACAGTTGTTGTCCGTGGGATGAAAAAGCCCATCACGGTCATGCCTGGGCAGAAGACCAAACATTCCACCTCTTTGGTCTGGCAATATTTCTATCCAAATCCGGACAACAACTGTCTTGCCATATGTACCATATGTAAAGGTGAAATAAGTAGGGGTAGGGACGTCAACCACCTAGGAACATCCTCCCTTATACGGCACCTGCAGCTCGTTCATAAAAAGTTACTGTCAAGTTCAGAAACTTTGGCTAAGACCGTAAGCAGTCCAGGGACACCTAAATCCCTTTGTCCTGTTGTATCCAAGCGCCTGCAAACCACACCGTCAACTCCCTCCTCATCAATTTCCTCCTTAGTCAGGATCGGAAGTAGTCCTGCAGGCCATGTCACTGGCATGACTGACTCTCCTATCCGGGATTCCTCCGGAGGATCCTGCATTGCTACGCCTACTGCTGCCGCTGCTGCTGTTGCTGCTGCTGGGAGTCGTTCATCATCCCAGAGAGGAAGTAGGAACACCACTACTTTTACTAAACAATTGACCCTCCAACAGTCCTTAGCGAGGAGGATGAAGTACGACAGCAGTCATCCTGAAGCAAAACGTATAACTGAGGCCTTGACTGCTATGTTGGTGTTAAACGTGCGTCCGGTATCCGCCATTAGTGCAGTGGGATTTAGACAATTGATGGGGGTAGTGTGTCCCCGGTTCCAAATCCCGTCTAGATTCCACTTCACTAGGCAGGCGATACCGAGACTGTACAGAAACGTCAGAAAAAGTGTCCTCAGTGTCCTGAAAAATGCCGTTGTACACAATGTCCACTTAACCACGGACATGTGGGCAAGTGGAACAGGGCAGACTAAGGACTATATGACTGTGACAGCCCACTGGGTAGATGTATCACCTTACGCAGCAACAGCAGCAGCGTCACCAGTAGCAGCATCTCAGAAACGCCAGCTCGTTACAAGGCAGGCTACGCTGTGTATCACCGGATCAGTAAGAGGCACACCGCCGACAACCTCTTAGAGAAACTGAGGGAAATCATCGCCCAGTGGCTTACCCCACTTAGACTCTCCTGGGGATTTGTGATATCTGACAACGCCACCAATATTGTGCGGGCATTACATCTGGGCAAATTCCAGCACGTCCCATGTTTTGCTCACACAATAAACTTGGTGGTGCAGAATTTTCTGAAAAGCGACAGGGGCGTGCAGGAGACGCTTTGGGTGGCCCGAAAAATTTCTGGCCACTTTCACCATTCAGCGACTGCGTGCCGAAGACTGGAGCGCCAGCAAACACTCTTGAACCTGCCCCGCCATCACCTGAAGCAAGAGGTTGTGATGCGTTGGAACTCAACCCTCTATATGCTTCAGAGGATGGAGGAGCAGCAAAAGGCCATACAAGCCTATACATCCACCTATGACATAGGCAAAGGAGGGGGTATGCACCTGACTCAAGCGCAGTGGAGAATGATTTCCGTGTTGTGCAAGGTTCTCCAGCCCTTCGAACTTGCCACACGTGAAGTCAGTTCAGACACAGCCAGCTTGAGTCAGGTCATTCCCCTCATCAGGCTTTTGCAGAAGCAGCTGGAGAAAGTGAAGGAGGAGCTAAGACAGAGCGATTCCGCTCGGCATGTGGGACTTGTGGATGAAGCCCTTCATTCGCTTTGCCAGGATTCCAGGGTAGTCAATCTGTTGAAATCAGACCACTACATTTTGGCCACCGTGCTTGATCCTAGGTTTAAAGCCTATGTGGTGTCTCTCTTTCCGGCCGACACAAGCCTGCAGAGGTGCAAAGACCTGCTGGTGAACACACTGTCAGCTGAAGCGGAACGTGACACGTCAACGGCTCCTTCTTCATTTTCTCCCGAAACTGGGGCTGCCAGGAAAAAACTTAGGTATCCTAAGCAACCCGCTGGCGGTGATGCAGGGCAGGCAGGACCAAGTTTGGACATCTGGTCCGGACTGAAGGACCTGGCAACAATTTCTGACATGTCTACTGTCATTGCATATGATACTGTCACCATTGACAGAATGGTGGAGGATTACATCGGTGACAGCATCCAAGTAGGCATGTCAGACAGTCCATACCTGTACTGGCAGGAATAAGAGGCAATTTGGAGGCCCCTGTACAAACTGGCTCTATTTTACCTGAGTTGCCCCCCTCCAGTGTGTACTCCGAAAGAGTGTTTAGTGCAGCCGGGAACCTTGTCAGCGAAAGGCGTAGGAGGTTGCTTCCACAGAATGTGGAGAAGATGATGTTCATCAAAATGAATTATCAGCTCTTCCAGGGAGACCAGCCTCCCGAAGGTACAGAGGGACCTGTGGTGGTGGATTCAAGTGGGGACGAGTTAATACTTTGTGAGGATGAGGATGTACACAACACTGAAGAGGGTGAGGAATCGGTGGATGAGGAGGATGAGGATGACATCTTGCCTCCGTAGAGCCAGTTTGTGCAGGGACACATTAATTGCCAGCTTGTTTTGTGGGGGCCCAAACGAACCAATCATTTCAGCCACAGTTGTGTGGCAGACCCTGGCGCTGAAATGATTGATTTGTTAAAGTGTGCATGTCCTGTTTATACAACATAAGGGTGGGTGGGAGGGCGCAAGGACAATTCCATCTTGCACTTCTTTTTTTTCTTTGCATTATGTACAGTTTGGGGCCTAGTTTTTCTAACTGCCATCCTGTCTGCCACTGCAGTGTCACTCCTAGATGGGTCACGTGTTTGTGCCGCCCACTCGTGTCGCTTAGCATAGTCATCCAGCTACCTCGTGCAACCTTTTGGACATAAAAACACTATTGTGAGGTGTTCAGAATAGACTGGAAATGAGTGGAAATTAAGGTTATTGAGGTTAATAATAGCATAGGAGCAGAAAAACCTACAAATTCTGTGATTTTAGCTGTTTTTATGCTTTTTTAAAAAAAAATACAGATCCAAAACACAAAACCCAGAACCCAAAACACGAAAGGGTGGTTTTGGCAAAACCAATCCAGATCCAAAACACGAAGAAAGATCCAGATCCAAAACCAAAACACAAAACACGAAAAGTGGCCGGTGCACACCCCTACATATAATACAGAGGCACCATATAAAGCAGAGAGCGTCGTAGTGAGCGCCATATAATACAGAGGCACCATATAAAGCAGAGTGCATCGCAGTGAGCGCCATATAATAAAGAGGCACCATATAAAGCAGAGTGCATCACAGTGAGCGCCATATAATACAGAGGCACCATATAAAGCAGAGTGCATCGCAGTGAGCACCATATAATACAGAGGCACCATATAAAGCAGAGTGCATCGCAGTGAGAGCCATATAATACAGAGGCACCATATAAAGCAGAGAGCGTCGTAGTGAGCGCCATATAATACAGAGGCACCATATAAAGCAGAGTGCATCACAGTGAGCACCATATAAAACAGAGGCACCATATAAAGCAGAGAGCCTCATAGTGAGCGCCATATAATACAGAGGCACCATATAAAGCAGAGTGCGTCGCAGTGAGCACCATATAATACAGAGGCACCATATAAAGCAGAGTGCATCGTAGTGAGCACCATATAATACAGTGGCTCCATATAAAGCAGAGTGCATCGCAGTGAGAGCCATATAATACAGAGGCACCAAATAAAGCAGAGTGCATCACAGTGAGCACCATATAATACAGAGGCACCATATAAAGCAGAGAGCGTCGTAGTGAGCGCCATATAATACAGAGGCACCATATAAAGCAGAGTGCATAGTAGTGAGCACCATATAAAACAGAGGCACCATATTAAAGCAGAGAGCATCGTAGTGAGCACCATATAATACAGAGGCACCATATAAAGCAGAGAGCATCGTAGTGTGCGCCATATAATACAGAGGCACCATATAAAGCTGAGTGCATCACAGTGAGCGCCATATAATACAGAGGCACCATATAAAGCAGAGTGCATCACAGTGAGCGCCATATAATACAGAGGCACCATATAAAGCAGAGAGCGTCGTAGTGAGCGCCATATAATACAGAGGCACCATATAAAGCAGAGTGCATCGTAGTGAGCACCATATAAAACAGAGGCACCATATTAAAGCAGAGAGCATCGTAGTGAGCACCATATAATACAGAGGCACCATATAAAGCAGAGAGCATCGTAGTGAGCGCCATATAATACAGAGGCAGCATATAAAGCAGAGTGCATCGTAGTGAGCACCATATAAAACAGAGGCACCATGTTAAAGCAGAGTGCATCGTAGTGAGCGCCATATAATGCAGAGGCACCATATAAAGCAGAGAGCATCGTAGTGAGCACCATATAAAACAGAGGCACCATATTAAAACAGAGAGCTTCGTATTGAGCACCATATAATACAGAGGCACCATATAAAGCAGAGAGCATCGTAGTGAGCGCCATATAATACAGAGGTGCCATATAAAGCAGGGAGCGTCGTAGTGAGCGCCATATAATACAGAGGCACCATATAAAGCAGAGAGCATCATAGTGAGCACCATATAATACAGCGGCACCATATAAAGCAGAGTGCATCGAAGTGAGCACCATATAGTACAGAGGCACCATATAAAGCAGAGTGCATCACAATGAGCACCATATAATACAGAGGCACCATATAGAGCAGAGAGCGTCGTATTGAGCGCCATATAATACAGAGGCACCATATTAAGCAGAGAGCGTCATAGTGAGCGCCATGTAATACAGAGGCACCATATAAAGCAGAGAGCGTCGTAGTGAGCGCCATATAATACAGAGGCACCATATAACGCAGAGTGCGTCGTAGTGAGCGCCATATAATTGTTTCAAATCGCCGGCAGTTTGTCACTTTCCAACACGTCGGTGATTGTCCCTACCACTTCTACCTGCCGTGTGAGTACTACTCCATTGGTTGCTAGGCGATCTGCATTCCGGATGACGTCTCGCATTGCTGGGAGCACGGTATGATTCTCCATTGATCTGATTGGCGCGTCACCTCTTTTATGCCTGGCAGCATCCTCACAGCCTTGCCGGCTACAGCGTTTCCGTACGTGCCTTTCTGGTTCCTGTGGCAAGATTCCTCCTCAGCGTTGTTTTTCTTCCATCACAGGCTACACAAGGCCGCATCAATTCCTCCGGCTGTATTAGCTGCACCCTATATCTCAGCATACAGTACAGATCCTGTACTGTAGCACAGAGTACAGACCCTATATCTCAGTATACTGTACAGATCCTGTACCGTAGCACAGAGTGCAGACCCTATATCTCAGCATAAAGTACAGATCTGTACCGTACCACAGAGTACAGACCCTACAGTATATCTCGGCATACAGTACAGATCCTGTACCGTAGCACAGAGTACAGATCCTATATCTCAGCATAAAGTACAGGCCCCGTTCTGCAGCACAGAGTACAGACCCTATATCTCAGCATAAAGTACAGGTCCCGTTCTGCAGCACAGAGTGCAGACCCTATATCTCAGCATAAAGTACAGGTCCCGTTCTGCAGCACAGAGTGCAGACCCTATATCTCAGCATAAAGTTCAGGTCCCGTTCTGCAGCACAGAGTGCAGATACTATATCTCAGCATAAAGTACAGGTCCCGTTCTGCAGCACAGAGTGCAGACCCTATATCTCAGCATAAAGTACAGGTCCCGTTCTGCAGCACAGAGTACAGACCCTATATCTCAGCATAAAGTACAGGTCCCGTACTGCAGCACAGAGTGCAGACCCTATATCTCAGCATAAAGTACAGGTCCCGTTCTGCAGCACAGAGTACAGACCCTATATCTCAGCATAAAGTACAGTCACGTTCTGCAGCACAGAGTGCAGACCCTATATCTCAGCATAAAGTACAGGTCCCGTTCTGCAGCACAGAGTGCAGACCCTATATCTCAGCATAAAGTACAGGTCCCGTACTGCAGCACAGAGTGCAGACCCTATATCTCAGCATAAAGTACAGGTCCCGTACTGCAGCACAGAGTGCAGACCCTATATCTCGGCATACAGTACAGATCCCGTACTGCAGCACAGAGTACAGATCCTATATCTCATCATAAAGTACAGATCCTGTCCTGTAGCACAGAGTAAATATCCTATTTTACTGTATACAGTACAGATTCCATACCCCAGCAAACACTGCAGATCATATGCCAATATTGCCCACCTATAGCAGTCCTCTTTCTCCTTAGAATTGAATTTGTTACACAGTACTTGGTTGCGTCCAGTTTTAATGGCTTATTCCTTAATAGGTTTTGGTACAGGAAAAATTGGAGCAATGACAGGAATGATAACTGGCTGGAGTAGGAGGTAAATCACACCATACTATAATAGGTGCAGGGTGCGGTGCCCACAGCTCTCACCCTGCACCCTCTTCTTCGGCGCCGCATGCATAGTGCAGAAATAACTGGGGAAAAAGGCACGTGTGCCATGTTTCCAGAGAGAGACTTTGGCATAGTGCTAAAGTCTACTCAGGAATGCACCGATGAGACAGGGGAAGCCGTATAGAGACTGAAACATACAATAAAAGCTGAGAACATGTAAAAAGGAGACTTATGTTGCTTACTTGTTAAGTCCCTTTCTTCAACAACATAGATGGCACTGTTTTGGGTACCGAATAGTTAAAAGAAAATACCTACAAGCCCTGGCTCCTCTCCTCTAAGCCGCACTCCCAGCCACTGGCAGGCAGTTTAGTTTTCAAGCCCATGACAGGAATGAGGCAGAGGAGAATGAGAATGTCCTGTGTCTCCTATGGAGTCGAAGAAAGAGACTTAACTTGTAAGCAACATAAGTTTCCTTTTTTTCTTTCTCCACTAGGGGGCACAGGGGCATAACACTGGGATGTCCCAAAGCTGTCCTCCTATAGGAGGGGATGCGCCTGAGCTGCAGTGAGCACAGAACACCCGAAGGTGGCTTCCAAAGGCGCAAAAGTGTCAAAAACATAAAAACAGATGAAGGTATGGGTAGACAACCACGTGACAGCTTTACAGAGCTGTTCTGCAGAGACCCCTCAGCACACTGCTTCTGAAGTCCCCACTGACCGGGTGGAATAGGAAGTCACCATGGCAGGAACAGGAAGGATCGCCAAAGTGTAAGCCTGGTGGATTGTGAACATCTGACTTGCGGATATCTCCAGTCCCTTTCACGTAAAACTGGAGAGCTCTGACAACATCTAGGGAGGCCTCTGGTTGAGCAAAATCAGACACCAGAAAAGCTGGTACCACAATTTCTTGATTAATGTGGAAGCATGACACTACCTTGGGAAGATAACCAAGGCGAGTCCGGAGCACAGCCCAGTCAGAATGAAAAATCAAGAAAGGGGAGCAACACGAGAGGGCACGCAACTCTGAACACCCTCTGGGCCAATGCAATGGCAAGAAGAAAATCCAATTTCCACATAAGCCAGCATAATTCAACCATCTGTAATGGTTCAAAGGGAGCTGATTGGAGAGCCTGGAGAACCAGGGACAGGTCCCGGGGAGCCACGGGTGACACAAACGGAGGCTGAACGTGGAGTACTCCCTGGAAGACGGTCCTCACATCCGGTAACAGTGCTATCTGCCTTTCGAAAAGAACAGACAAAGTCGAAACCTGAACCTTCAAGAAAGAGAGTCAGAGGCCCAAATTCAGACCTGTCTGCAGGAAGGACACAATATGGAATAGGCAAAAGGACATCGGGTTAAAATCTCGGTTCGCAAACCAAGAAAATTAGGTTCTCCAAACCCGGTGATAGATTTGCTGAAGAAGACTTTCTAGCATTCAGCATGGTTCGAATGACCCATCTAGAGAATCCCTTCGCTCTTAAGATGCATGAGACATCAGTCAAAGCGAGTAACACCGTCAGAGCAAGACGGGCCAGATCCAGATGGAAGCATGGACCCTATGACAGATCTGGCCACAGAGGAAGATGCAGTGGTGCATCTATGGAAAGGCCCAGCAGATCTGCGTACCACATCCACTCTGGCGCCAGCAGGATCATCATGCCTCTTTCCAGCTTGAACTTGCGGAAGACCCAAGGAATCATCGAGACCAAAGGAAAAATGTAAATCAGAGGGAAGTTCCAAGGCACCGCCAGGGTGTCTACCAGGAGAGCATCTGGATCCCTTGTGTGGGAGCAGTATCTTAGTAGCTGATGATTGGGACGAGATGCCATCATGTCTATGTTCGGCAGGCCCCAATGGCAGACAAGTAGCTGAAAGACCTCCGGATGCAGAACCCGCTTACCTGCATTAACTTCCAGATGGCTTAGGAAGTCCGCTTTCCAATTCTGAACTCCCAGGATGAAGACTGTGGACAGTGCTGGAAGATGGTGCTCCGCCCAACCAAGAATGCGGCTGACTCACTGCAAGTGCTGCCCTGGTGGTTTATGTAAGCCACTGTGGTTGCAATGCCCGATTGTACCTTTACCGGAAATCCCAGAAGAAGATGCTGTGCTTGACACAGGACCCTGTACATGGCATTTAGGCCCTGATTCAGACCCACTCGCGAGCGGCTGTCCGCTCGCAAGTGGGTCGATGGTCTGCACTGTGCATGCGCACGACGGAGGGAGCTCCGTCGTGCGCATGCGCGAGACGCGACGAGCGAAGGACTTTCCTTCGCTTGTAGTGTCTGATCAAAGGGGGCGTGCTGTCGATGTTGATTGACAGCACGCCCCCTTTGGTGGGCGTGCCGGGGGCGTGCCTGCCAGACAGAGGCGTTCCCAAGGGAACGCCTACCGTCAGAAGCCGGCCCCACTGACATCACTACTGATGTCAGTGGGAGTGATTTTGGCTCTGATAGAGCCAAAATCACTCCTGGCCTTGCGGTTGAGAAACTCAACCGCAGGCTTCTGCTCGCACTGGCGATGGTCGCGATGGTCAAGACCATTGCGACCATCATCCTGCATGCTCGTATATGCTGTGGGTGGTGACCCACAGCTATACGAGCGTCCTGGAGGACGCTCCATATTTATGGAGGTGGGCCCTAATTCAGAGCAAGCGCTCTGGTCAGAGCATCCGGCTCTGAATCAGGGCCTTAGTTCCAGGACATTGATGTAGATATGACTCTCTTGAAGCATCCAATAACCCTGGAATGATTGATGACAGGTCACCACCCCCCACCCCTGAAGGCTAGCATCAGCAGTGAGTAAGACCCAGTCCTGGATCCAAAAAGGGCTGCCCTTGTCCAGATGTGAGCACTGGACCCACCACTGTAGGGAGAGACAAACATCTCAGGGAAAAATGAGAGTCTGTGCCTTGAGGTTCGGTCAAGACTTGATCCATTGCTTCAGAATGATCCATCGAAGAGGCGGGAATAGAACTGACCGTACTAACCATGTCGACAGTTGAGACCATTGACCCCAGAATCTGCATGCATGAGTGTATGGACGCTTGACGTAGGCCTAGAAAGGCACAGATTCTTGTTTGGAAGGTCAAGATCTTGTTTGGAGAAAGGAAGACTCTTTGAGCTTTGGAATCCAACAAGACTCCTAAGTGGAGCATCTCCTGAGATAGAGTTAACATGGATTACCGCCAATTGATAATCCACCAGTGTTACTGTAAGAGCTCCACAGTCATATGGATGTGATCCTTGAGCACTGTCGGAGTGTCAGGATGTGGCCTGGAATTGGCCACTAATCACCACTGCGCCGGCATCCTTGGGCTTAGGTGTTTGGTCACTGGGAGTTGAGGTGAGTGGTGACTGAGTGTTCTCCACGGTGTCTGCTGGAGCTTCTGTGCTTGTGTTCTGGTTCCTGGGGTGCCGGGCATGGGTGCAGCCATGTTGGTCCATATCACCTAACTAGTCTCTCCCAATGGTAGTCCTGTGGTCACTCAGCTAATCCTCTGATCAAATGACCAGCTACCCAGGGGTATTTAGTCTGGCTCCAGGAACAGGAAACTGCTGTTCAACTTTGCTGTTTCAGTGATTATTATGCTCTTCGGACTTTTCCACAAAGTATCTACAGTGTGTTGTTTCAGCCCTCATGCTGGCCACCAGTGTTACTTATATTAGCTCCCATGCTAATTCCCAGGATGTTACTTCAGCTCTCACAGAACACCAGTACTTCTTGTAAATCCCTGTGTTGTCTTTTAGTGTGCTGCTCAGTTCTCTAACCGCCTCCCTGTGTTCCTGTGGTGTCAGCTTTCATGTTAATTACCAGTTAAGCCTCAGCTGGATCTCTAGTACTCACAGTACATGCCTGTACCCACATTTCTCTGTGATTCTCTGTGCAAGTCAGCACCTGGATCCCCTGTGCTCAAATATTCAGTTCATTGCTGATCTCCTGTGCTCAAGTATTCAGTTCATTTGCCGATCTCCTGTGTTCAAGTATTCTTTTCATTTGCTGATCTCCTGTGCTCAAGTATTCAGATAATTTGCATATCTCCTGTGTTCAAGTATTCTGTTCATTTGCTGATCTCCTGTATTCAGGTATTCAGTTCATTTGCCGACCTCCTATATTCAAGTTTTCAGTTTATACCCTGATCTCCTGTTGTCATGGCTACAGACAATTGAGACTCCTGGGAAGAGTCAGGCTTACTAGGTAGTATGAACTGATGTGGTTTTAGGAATTACCTTTTCATGAAATATCACTAGCACGAAATAAAAGTAAATAGAATTTATTCAAGAACAAAAACTGTATGGCAAAGTTCCACATTAAGGGCCTCATTCAGAGGCGGTCGGAGGATGCAAGCGGTCACTCAGAAACTGGGCGGCCGCTTGCATCCTGACCTCCCGCCTCTGTTTCGGTCGTTAGGCTGTGGGTTTACACCCACAGCTCTAATGACTGCTCGGGTGATGGTCGCGATGGTCAGAGACCATCGCGACGATCGGGGCTTACGATGAGACCCTGGGTAGGGTCTCACTTGTCGTAAGCCCCGGAGAGCTTCTGGCTCTGTCAGACCCGGAAACTCTCCACTGACATCACTAGTGATGTCAGTGGGGCCTCCCCCAAACGGTAGGCGTTCCCACGGTAACGCCTCCGTTTGGGCTGCCACCCCCCCGGACCGCCTTCCAAATGGGGCGAGCTGTCAATCAACATTGACAGCTCGCCCCCTTTGGAAAGAGACCCGCTACGACCGGCGCTGTCGGTCGTAGCGGGCTCACGCATGCGCACGAAGGAGCCGGCTCCCTCGTGCGCATGCACACTTGACAAACATCGAGGCGGCCATGCGGTTGTAGACCATACGGCCGCCTCTGAATGAAGGCCTAAATCTCAATAACACAAAGTTCATGACATGCACTAACAAGTGCAGGGGTATGCCCCTGTGAGAAACAAAGTTCGAAGTACACACTGAACTGGTGTGGGATGAAACCCCGAGTCCGACACGAGGCTAGGGCCTCAGGATAGAATGCAGGTCAATAACAGGGTTGAGCCCTGTAGCATGATGGAGGTCCGGAACAGGGTTGAGCCCTGAGATGTAACAAGATCCAGAATGAGGTTAAACCCTGAGATGTAATGAAGATCCGGAACAGGGTTGAGCCCTGAGACGTGATGAGGGTCCGGAACTGAGTTGAACCCTGAGACGTGATGAGGGTCCAGAACCTGGTTGAGCCCTGAGACGAGATGAGGGTCCGGAATGGTGTTGAGCCCTGAGACATGATGGAGATCCGGAACAGGGTTGAGCCCTGTGGTAAGATGAAGTTCTGAGAAAATGACTGCATCCAAGGTAGCACCACCATGGGAAGCTGAGGTACAGCGATAGGGGGCACTGGAGCTGCCATCCATTCTACAAACTGCGACATTACCTGCCTTAACCTGAATGCCCAAGCCGGTTCCTGACTGGATTCTATGGTTAAAGTCACTTTTTGCCCAAGGGGTGTTGCCCAGGTGACCAGTAACCACAGCAGGTACAGAAACATAGAGAAATGTACTCACATGCATAAAGCTCACTCAGTGCTAGAAATGTTGGTCAATAGTGCTCAGCAAACCTGCCAATATAGCAGGAAGGAGCTAATCTGTATAATAGAGATGCTGGGAGCAGGTTATTAGAGGAGGCCGGAGCCCAGCTTCTCTCCCCGATGCTGAGACAGGCTATGAGAGAAAATGGCTGCCCAGCATTCAGGAGGAGGAGAGAGGGGAGGATTCTGCCAGGGGCTTGCTGGCCGGAGAGGGGAAATTGCGCCCCAAGGTTGGGGGATGGGCTAATAGGGAGCGCTCTCCTCCCCCATCTGGTTGGACCCCATGAATATGGTCGCTGCTGCAGATAGGCAGCACCCTACTCCATATACTACAGATGGTCTGGAGTCCGCGGCCGAAGTCAGTGAGTCAGTCGCCAGTGCTGCGGCCACCGGCACTGGGGTGGTGGAGCGGCAGTGGGGGCGTCCTATAGGACACCTGTCACTGCCCACTGAAGTTATAAAAAAATAAATACATAAAAAGAATAAAGTAAATAAGCGCAGCCTCCCTAACAACTGGTACCCAGCTCCTGCCGGCACCAAACTCAAACTGCCTGCCGGTGGCTGGGGGTGGGTTATAGAGGAGAGGAGCCTGGGTTTGTAGGTATTACATTTTAACTGTTTGGTGGCCAGACTCTCCTCTCCATGCTATACTTCCCTGTGCCCCCTAGTGGAGGAAGAAGAAATAATACATTAATGATAGACATTGACAACCTGGGTCAGAGGTGGGCAAGCAACAAGCAAGCATGGTCAACTTACAGCAGCGGCAATCCAAGAAATGGTTTGGGTCCTGGCAAAATTCATTACAGATTATCAGGTGCTAGCCTACAGTACAAATCCTACATCCACAGGATACACTATAGAACCCAACATACAATATACTGTGGTATGGATTAAAAAATCAGCTGCACCAGTGATCTACCTGATATATGGTGTATCATTCCAGCAGCCTCTTCTAATAGGCCATTGCATGCTTCAGAAGACACATACAGTACACGACACCATCTTGCTCTGGAAACCAACCCACTCTGACATTGCCAAAGAAGGACTTTGTATTGTCTTTCCTTGGCATTGTCAGTGTTCTGTATTACAAACAGCCATTTGCTATCA
This sequence comes from Taudactylus pleione, assembly GCA_031769625.1. NCBI lineage: Eukaryota > Metazoa > Chordata > Amphibia > Anura > Myobatrachidae > Taudactylus > Taudactylus pleione. Next base: position 5,919,697 of record JAUIMM010000069.1, read on the forward strand.
GCCCAATAGTATAACCATATTTTCATTCAACGAATGAAGTTTTGACCTCACTTGATTTTTCAAGCTAATGAGTCTACGGACCTGATTCAGACCCGCTCTGAGGATGCGTTCGCACGCAGCCAGCCGATTATTTGCATTCTGCGCATGCATACGCATCACAATGCGCGTGCACGAACCAGTGCGAGCGATCGGGAAGCCTTCGCTCACTGAGCATAGACTGCCCGGCTGAGTGAGTGACAGGAGCAGCCGTTTGTGGGTGGCGACAGGGGCTGGCCACTAGAAATGGGGGAGTGGAGGTGCGAACGCAGGCGTGCCTGAGCGTCTTAGCACCGTTTCAGAGACGTGCATGATTAAGAGACAGCGTCATTGTACACGTCACTTGGCTGACATTTACACTGAACCGCTCGCAGTGCTTGCGGCAGGGTATGATCAACCACAAGTGATGCAATCGCATCCGATGGTAGTCGATGTTATCGATGGTTGCATACACTTCCTGGAGATGACTTGCACTAGTGGGTGTCTTAAGACAGGCTGGTGGGCGTCTGCATACACAGAGTGTAAGCCATAGTGGGCGTGCTAATGCCTTGCCGTGCGATCACCTGCCTTGCTAAAATTTGCATGCGCATCTAGCGTGCGAATGCATCTAGCGAGCGGGTTTCTGAATCAGGTCCTATGTACTAAGCCTCTGAGAGAGATAAAGCGGCCGAAGATAAAGTACCAACCAATGAGCTCCTAGCTGTCATTTTTCAAACACAACCAGTAAAGTGACAGTTAGGAGCTGATTGGTTGGTACTTTATCTTAATCCACTTTATCTCTCTCCAAAGCTTAGTACATAAACCCTAAGTGCGGATGATCCCAGCCATTTTGGAAACACATCTGCGTTACAGGGCCTGCAGTATCAGTAATGCTCAAGAATGAATTACCTGGAAAATGTGTTACTATTTTCGAAAAGTAAAGCAATGATAGCATGTAGTAGGATATGGACAGTAAATGATTGGTTTGAAACACTCTGTGCTGCTGTTAACATTCTGAACTCTAATTGTCAAGAGGGTGTCCTATCCCTGCTCACTTCCTATATTGCTTATTTGTGCTAAAAAGGTTTGGAGAATGAAGCCTGAAACTCTATGCACCAAAAATATATATGCAACTAGCTGAAGTATCCGGCGTTGCCTGGGTTTAAATCTTCAAATTAAGTTTTATTATGTGAAGTTGCCCAAATCCATCCAGTTGAAGGCCCAGAACAGGTTTCCTGGGTCAAAGTTATTCCCAGCGCACTCCGCCGTGAGGTCTGACCGGGACCGCAACCACTCCATTAGGTATCTCAGATCAATTGCCACCCCTCTGTGAAGTTGTCATCCAAATCCATCCAGTGGAGGGCCCAGAACACGGTCCCTGGGTCAATGTTCTTCCCAGACTACACTAGTAGGTCTGACTGGGTCCTCAACCCCCTAGTATGTCTTTTGGGATCCAAAGTTACCACTCTGTGAAGTTTTTGTCCAAATGATGTGATGTCGTCCAAATCCATACAGTGAAAGGCCCAGAATAGGCTCCCTGGGTCAAAGTTCTGCCTAGCGCACGCCAAACAGGACTCCACTTACTCGATTGGGCATCCCTGACATACACCAATAGGAGGTCCAACCGGGACCTCAACCCCCTAGTATGTCTTCTGGGATCTAATTTTACCACTGTGTGAAGTTTTTGGCCAAATCCATCCAGTGGAAGGCTCAGAAGAGACTCCCCGGGTCAAAGTTCAGCCCAGCTTACACCAACAGGAGGTCTGACCTGGACCCTTACCCCCTAGTATGTCTTCTGGGGTCAAAAGTTACCACTATGAAGTTTTTATCCAAATTATGTGATCTCATCCAAATCCACCCAGTTGAAGGCCCAGAATAGGCTCCATGGGACAAAGTTGTGCAAATCACGCACCCCACCATGAGGTCAGTCCAGGACCCCAACCACTCCATTAGGCATCCCAGACCAATTGCCACCCCTCTGTGAAATTTTCATCCAAATCCATCCAGTGGAAGTACCAGAATAGGCTCCCTGATACAAAGTTCTTCCCAGCGTCCTAAGGATCTCAACCCCCTAGTATGTCTTCTGGGATTCAATTTTACCACTCTGTGATGTTTTCATCCAAATCCACCCAGTGGAAGGCTCAGAACAGGCTCCGTGGGTCAAAGTTCTGCCCAGCATACACCAATGGGAGGTCTGACCAGGACCACAACCCTCTATTATGTCTTCTGGGATCCAATGTTACCACTATGTGAAGTTTTTGTCCAAATTATGTGATGTTGTCCAAATCCATCCAGTCGAAGGCCTAGAACAGGCTCCCGGGGTCAAAGTTCTGTCCCGTGCACTCCACTGAGGTCTGACTTGGATCCTAACCACTCCATTAGGCATCCCAGCCAATTGCCACCCCTCTTTGAAGTTTTCTTCTAAATCCATCCAGTAGAAGGCCCAGAACAGGCTCCCAGGGTCAAAGTTCTGCCCAGCGTACACCAACGGGAGGTCCGACCGGGACCCTAAGCCCCTAAAACCTGGCCAGGATCCAACTGGCCACCTCACATTGGTTTCATCTCAATCGGTGCAGGGGTGTCCGAATGCTTAACCGGACAGACAAACAAATACATTTACACCCAGAATAAGCAGCATTGAATGTGTTAGTCAAGTTTCTTTGCTTAATGTCTCATTAACTTTGTGCTGCATTTGGGGTGTATTATGTGAGGAGGGAGCCCATGTGCAGTCAAGTAGACTTTGTCCCTGTACCAGAGTCTACTGCACATGCGCAGGTCTGCAGAAAAATGGTGCAGCGGACATTTTCCCGGCATTTTTTCTACTGTGCACACACAGGTCACTGGGGAAATATATTCACTCATTCAATGTGAAATGTATTTAAGGTTCATGTGGGAAAATGTACATTTTTAGGGCCTGATTCTGATTTGCATACCAGTGGGAATGCGGATGGATCTTGTGGACGTCTACACGTAAATGGCTCGTGTGCCGTAGAACGAAATCGCCAGCTGCACATGTTCCGGGCAAGTGCGTATGCATTGATCCGTCCATCGACATAGCTCTCTTTCCAGGAAATGGGCGCTTCTGGGTGGCTACTGGGCAGCGACCAAGTACAGGCATGGAACTGATACGTTTCGTGGTAGTGTTGCGGGCATATAAACTGGCTTCTGTGCTCGGTTGTAGTGTTCTGACCCTAGCTTGGGGCAAGTGCAAGTCCCTTTACGAATGATTATGATGCAGCTGTGGACATAAAATCGGGGGGGGGAAGGCGAGTGGACGGCCCTCCACAGTGCAGAAGCACAGATACTCGCCATACACATGCGGATACTCACATTAGAATAGGAAGTACGCAGGCAGCCGTGGCTCTATGGAGAAGCAGCTGCAGATATGTGCGACTCAGGCTCAGACCCTTAGTGTGACAACATTTATAAGATAATTTTTGACCGATACTATATAACACATATTAAATCATTCTTGTAAATTTCCAGCCTCTTATATCAAAGGGCATATTTATCACATACCGCATTTTTACTGTGAATGTGATACATATTTTACACCAGAATTTGCAATGTGATAATGAATATTTTCATGCAAATTTACTAAAAAGCTTTTGCTGGGAGATGGACTCTGATCAGGTTGGGTACGGGATCCCGACAGGGTAAGGATACCGACAGCTGCCGGTCAGTATCCCAACCCTTCTCCTCTCCCTACCACTAACTTTAACCCTTCCTTTTCGATACCTAAACCTAACCATACCCCATGTGTCTAAACCTAACCTCCCCCCACAACCCTAAACCTAACCATCCCTCCCTAGTGCCTAACCCTCCCTCTATTGCCTAACTCTAAACCCTAACCCTTCCCCTAAGCCCAGTACTTATGGTTGTGATGCCGATGCCGGGATTCTGACAGGTGTCGGGATTCCGGGCCGCCATTCTCAACACTGGCAACCCGACTGTTGGGATTTTGACTGAATCCCCTCTGATCGACATAGTAAATCCAACTGCATAGCAGTCCCCATGGACACATCATTTGTCATCATAAATGGATAGACCACGGCAGATATCGCAGATGTCACATGTGCTCCCTACATGTTAAATCCCAGGGATCCTTAATATTTACAAATCCAACAAAAAACTAATTGTGAAATATATTGCCCATCCGGTAAAAGAATAAGCCAATTAAATCTAGAGATGTGCGGTCTCGGTTTACTGACATACGAACACATCCGGGTTTCCTAGTCTGACTGAGTCTCCGTTTGTGCAGCCACCCCCCTCCCCGCCTACAAAATGGGGCGAGCTGTCGATCAACATCGACAGTCATACCATCTTGTAGTGACCCCCGGAGCGAGTCATTTATCACTCGCTTCAGGGCTCGTGCACGTGCGGAAACCACCATGCGCTCGCGAGCGGGTCTGAATCAGGCCCCAAGTCCCTACTCGGGTCTTCTTGCATTTCAAAACTAGGATTTAAAAAAAAAAATCTTGCATGTTCTGGATGGCATGTAAGTCCCGCCCTTGTGATTTCAGGTGCTGTGAGATGGTCAAAATTGACCGTAAATGAATGTTATTGCTGATAATAGTATACAGTAGGAACTAAAACAGCTCCAAGTGTGACACAGTCGGGATAGGGGTCCCTTTCCTGGGAAGATTGACTCCCTCTTTACACACACAGCAGCCGGAGAAACAGGACACAATTCTGGGGTTCTCGTGCAAGCTGGTCAGAGCCAGTCTTTATTGTACTGGACACATAAATAAAACAAAACACAAACAAAAATCCTAGTCATCTGGGCTCTAATTAGACAGCAGGTTCCCTCACTAACAGAAGCCTAAATAAGTTCACGTCCACAGTACTTACAGGTGGTATCACACAGTGTCTCAGAGCAAACTAGCCTGCAGACCTGCCCTCCCAGGTATGAGACACTCAGCTATAACAAAATCCAGCTTATCTGTGCCACTTTCAGGTGCAAGCCCTGCTACCAGGCTGAAAGGCCCAACACCTGGAGTGGCCTGTGGATGGAGCCCTCCATCTCCTCACATCCACACCCCCAGGACCCATTCTGGCTTTTCACTAAAGCCGACATTTCTAGTCTGTTTTTCCAAACATACTTCTCCTGGGGGATTTAAAACACATAGGACAGGAATCTGGGACAGACATAGAAGCGATTCAAAACTGTTCCAGTGCTTCTATCACACAAGTTACATGATTTTAGCTGTTTTTATAAATTTTGAAAGAAATCCAAAACGAAACCGAACAAAAAAACACTTGAAGGCAATTTTACCAAAACTAAAACACAATGATGATTTAGAACCAAAACCAAAACACGGGGGTCCAAGAGCATTTCGTATAGGGTTCTCCTTGCTTGTATTATGCTCTGCTGGGAATGCTGTAAATCACCCTCTCATGTGAGGTGCATACGAGCAATCAAACGTCATATTGAAATCAAATTCAATAATTGCTACAAATGGAAAGGGAAGCGCATATGGTAGGAGAAAGCTATTGGGCGCGATTCCGAGTGAAATGCAAAGACATCACAAATCCAGTCGTTCACTGCAGCCAGATTCAGATTTATACTCTGTGAGTAACCGCACGGCTTCATGCATGTAGTCGCACTGCCAACTGGTCTCTGTCTGTAGCCGCAACTGACATCATCAATATCGGCACTTACGCTTTCCCAATTTTGGGTGCAAGAGATCTGTCATAAACAGGCATTCCTTCACCATATGCACATCTCATAATAGCATGGAAGCCTGGCTGCCCATCCACATTACTGCCATGACACTGCCACAAAACAGTTCTCTTGTGTGCATCTGTAAAGCACCTGCCCAGTTGACATTCATAAACACCCATTTAATCAATAGAGAGATGCAGACTAGGGATGGCCATTGACCATCGATGATTAGAAAGAATGTTGGATATTCTAGGGGTGTGCACCGGCCACTTTTCGTGTTTTGTGTTTTGGATCTGGATCTTTCTTCGAGTTTTGGATCTGGATTGGTTTTGCCAAAACCACCCTTCCGTGTTTTGGGTTCTGGGTTTTGTGTTTTGGATCTGTATTTATTTGAAAAAAAGCATAAAAACAGCTAAAATCACAGAATTTGTGGGTTTTTCTGCTCCTATGGTATTATTAACCTCAATAACCTTAATTTCCACTCATTTCCAGTCTATTCTGAACACCTCACAATAGTGTTTTTATGTCTAAAAGGTTGCACCGAGGTAGCTGGATGACTATGCTAAGAGATACGAGTGGGCGGCACAAACACGTGGCCCATCTAGGAGTGACACTGCAGTGGCAGACAGGATGGCAGTTTGAAAAACTAGGCCCCAAACAGTACATAATGCAAAGAAAAAAAAGAGGTGCAAGATGGAATTGTCCTTGGGCCCTCCCACCCACCCTTATGTTGTATAAACAGGACATGCACACTTTAACAAACCAATCATTTCAGCACCAGGGTCTGCCACACGACTGTGGCTGAAATGATTGGTTCGTTTGGGCCCCCACAAAACAAGCTGGCAATTAATCTGTCCCTGCACAAACTGGCTCTACGGAGGCAAGATGTCGTCCTCATCCACCGATTCCTCACCCTCTTCAGTGTTGTGTACATCCTCATCCTCACAGAGTATTAACTCGTCCCCGCTGGAATCCACCACCACAGGTCCCTCTGTACGTTCTGGAGGCTGGTCTCCCAGGAAGAGTTGATAATTCATTTTTATGAACATCATCTTCTCCACATTTTGTGGAAGCAACCTCCTACGTCTTTCGCTGACAATGTTCCCGGCTGCACTAAACACTCTTTCGGATTAGACACTGGAGGGGGGGGCAACTCAGGTAAAATAGAGCCAGTTTGTTCAGGGGCCTCCAAATTGCCTCTTTTTCCTGCCAGTACAGGTACGGACTGTCTGACTTGCCTACTTGGATGCTGTCACCGATGTAATCCTCCACCATTCTGTCAATGGTGACAGTATCATATGCAGTGACAGTAGACATGTCAGAAATTGTTGCTAGGTCCTTCAGTCCGGACCAGATGACCAAACTTGGTCCTGCCTGCCCTGCATCACCGCCAGCGGGTTGCATAGGATACCTAAGTTTTTTCCTGGCAGCCCCAGTTGCAGGAGAAAATGAAGAAGGAGCTGTTGACGTGTCACGTTCCGCTTCAGCTGACAGTGTTTTCACCAGCAGGTCTTTGCACCTCGGCATGCTTGTGTCGGCCGGAAAGAGAGACACCACATAGGCTATAAACCTAGGATCGAGCACGGTGGCCAAAATGTAGTGGTCTGATTTCAACAGACTGACCAGCCTGGAGTCCTGGCAAAGCGAATGAAGGGCTTCATCCACAAGTCCCACATGCCGAGCGAAATAGCTCCGTCTTAGCTCCTCCTTCACTTTCTCCAGCTGCTTCTAGAAAAGCCTGATGAGGGGAATGACCTGACTCAAGCTGGCAGTGTCTGAACTGACTTCACGTGTGGCAAGTTCGAAGGGCTGGAGAACCTTGCACAACATGGAAATCATTCTCCACTGCGCTTGAGTCAGGTGCATACCCCCTCCTTTGCTTATGTCATAGGTGGATGTATAGACTTGAATGGCCTTTTGCTGCTCCTCCATCCTCTGAAGCATATAGAGGGTTGAGTTCCACTGTGTCACAACCTCTTGCTTCAGGTGATGGCGGGGCAGGTTCAAGAGTGTTTGCTGGTGCTCCAGTCTTCGGCACGCAGTCCCTGAATGGCAAAAGTGGCCAGAAATTATTCAGGCCACCCAAAGCGTCTCCTGCACGCCCCTGTCGCTTTTCAGAAAATTCTGCACCACCAAGTTTATTGTGCTAGCAAAACATGTGACGTGCTGGAATTTGCCCAGATGTAATGCCCGCACAATATTGGTGGCGTTGTCAGATATCACAAATCCCCAGGAGAGTCTAAGTGGGGTAAGCCACTTGGCGATGATTTCCCTCAGTTTCTCTAAGAGGTTGTCGGCAGTGTGCCTCTTACTGAAACCAGTGATACACAGCGTAGCCTGCCTTGGAACGAGCTGGCGTTTCTGAGATGCTGCTACTGGTGATGCTGCTGTTATTGCTGCGTAAGGTGATACATCTACCCAGAGGGCTGTCACAGTCATATAGTCCTTAGTCTGCCCTGTTCCACTGTTCCACTTGTTCACATGTTAAGTGGACATTGGGTACAACCGCATTTTTTAGGACACTGAGGACACTTTTTCTGACGTTTCTGTACAGTCTCGGTATCGCCTGCCTAGTGAAGTGGAATCTAGACGGGATTTGGACACACTACCTCCATCAATTGTCTAAATCCCACTGCACTAATGGCGGATACCGGACACACGTCTAACACCAACATAGCAGTCAAGGCCTCAGTTATACGTTTTGCTTCAGGATGACTGCTGTCGTACTTCATCCTCCTCGCTAAGGACTGTTGGAGGGTCAATTGTTTAGTAAAAGTAGTGGTGTTCCTACTTCCTCTCTGGGATGATGAATGACTCCCAGCAGCAGCAACAGCAGCAGCGGCAGCAGGAGGCGTAGCAATGCAGGATCCTCCGGAGGAATCCCCGATAGGAGAGTCAGTCATGCCAGTGACATGGCCTGCAGGACTACTTCCGATCCTGACTAAGGAGGAAATTGACGAGGAGGGAGTTGACGGTGTGGTTTGCAGGCACTTGGATACAACAGGACAACGGGATTTAGGTGTCCCTGGACTGCTTACGGTCTTAGCCAAAGTTTCTGAACTTGATAGTAACTTTTTATGAACGCGCTGCAGGTGCCGTATAAGGGAGGATGTTCCTAGGTGGTTAATGTCCCTACCCCTACTTATTTCACCTTTACATATGGTACATATGGCAAGACAGTTGTTGTCCGGATTTGGATAGAAATATTGCCAGACCAAAGAGGTGGAATGTTTGGTCTTCTGCCCAGGCATGACCGTGATGGGCTTTTTCATCCCACGGACAACAACTGTCTCCCCCGAAGCCTGATTTAAACAAACCACATCACCATCAGAATCCTCCTCGCCAACTTCCTCCTCATCGCCAGCTACACCAGTATCCTCATCCTGTTGTACTTCAACAGTGACATCTTCAATTTGCATATCAGCAAGTGGACTGTGGGTGCTCCTTCCAGCACTTGCAGGGGGCGTGCAAATGGTGGAAAAAGCCACCTCTTCCCATCCAGTGCTGGGAAGGTCAGGCATCGCAACCCCGCCACCACACTTGGACTCTCCTTGGGGATTTGTGATATCTTCTTAGAATGCACAGTTCTTCGCTGTGCTTTTGCCAGCTAAACTCGTTTGATTTTATTAGCGGGAGGAGGGCTTCCATCGTCATGTGAAGCTGAACCACTAGTCATGAACATAGGGAAAGACCTTAGCCGTTCCTCCGTGTCGTAAATGGCATATTGGCAAGTTTACTTTTCTCTTCAGATGATTTAAATGTGTTTTTCAAGGTCATTTTCCTGAACTTTGTCATTTGGGATTGTATGTGCCCTCTACTATGACATTGGGCATCGGCCTTGGCAGACGACGTTGATGGCATGTTATCGTCTACGTCATGACTAGTGGCAGCAGCTTCAGCACTAGGAGGAAGTGGTTCTTGATCTTTCCCTATTTTATTTTTATCGGAGAAAGTTTGGTCCTCCATTTATGTGATATTGATATATAAGTGCGGCTAAGGCGCACACAAACACAGAAAATATTTTTTTTATTTTTGTTGGAGACTAGTGCACTTTGTGGGTTACACCACCCTTTAAGAAATGAGCCAGCCGGCCCTTTACTTATGGGACACAGGAGCACGCTTGGCACTGCTCCTTTGTTGATGCACGTGCAGCTACAGCCCACACAATTCACAAAGACAGAAAAAAAAAGAAGAATTTTTTATTCTTTGTGGAGCGCACTGTGGGGGATACACCACCCTTTAACAGACAGACACACGCTTGGCGCTGCTGCTTTGAGGATGCACGTACAGTGCAGACAATTCACAAACACAGAAGAAAATGTTTTGTTGGAGTGCACTTTGGGGGTTACACCACCCTTTAACAGACAGATGCACGCTTGGCGCTGCTCCTTTGTTGATACATGTGCAGCCACAGGGCACACAATTCACAAACACAGAAAATATTTTTTTACTTTGTTTGGAGTGCACTTTGGGGGTTACAGCACCCTTTAACGGTCAAGCCAGCCGGCCCTTTACTTATGACACAGGCGTACGCTTGGCACTACTTTGTTGATGCACCTGCGGCTACTGTGCACACAATTCACAAACACAATAAAATATATTTTTTTATTTTGTTTGGAGTGCACTTTGGGGATTACAGCACCCTTTAATGGTCAAGCCAGCCGGCCCTTTACTTATGACACAGGCGCACGCTTTGCACTACTTTGTTGATGCACGTGCGGCTACTGCGCACACAATTCACAAACACAAAAAAATATATTTTTTAATTTTGTTTGGAGTGCACTTTCAGGGTTACAGCATCCTTTAACGGTCCAGCCAACCGGCCCTTTACTTATGACACAGGCGCACGCTTGGCACTACTTTGTTGATGCACGTGCGGCTACTGCGCACACAATTCACAAACACAAAAACATATATTTTTTTATTTTGTTTGGAGTGCCCTTTGTGTGTTACAGCACCCTTTAACGGACAAGCCAGCTGGCCCTTTAATTATGGGACACAGGCGCACGCTTGGCGCTGCTCCTTTGTTGATGCACGTGCAGCCACAGTGCACACAATTCACAAACACAGAAAATATTTTTTACTTTGTTTGGAGTGCACTTTGGGGGTTACAGCACCCTTTAAAGGTCAAGCAAGCTGGCCCTTTACTTATGACACAGGTGCACGCTTGGCACTACTTTGTTGATGCACGTGCGGCTACTGCGCACACAATTCACAAACAGAGGAAAAATATTAATTTTTGTTGCACTTGGGGGGAGCACCCCTGATGGACAGAGCACCCCCTGGACAACACTACAGCACCCCTTTAGGACTGGGACACTAAACAGGACTTTGGAGTGGACACAGCCCCTATGGACAACTGACTGCACAACACAGTCCAGCCAGCCCCTATGGACTTTGGAGGAGTGGACACAGCCCCTATGCACAACAGCAGCACAGCACAACACAGCCAGCCCCTATGGACTTTGGAGGAGTGGACACAGTTCCTATGGACAACAGCAGCACAGCGCAGCACAACACTACACTACACAGCCCAGCCAGCCCTAACTCCCACCCTCCCTCTTCACTGTCCACAGCCGAGTGAGAAAATGGCGCCGACGCGGGTACTTTATATAGAATCCAAAACCCGCGAGACCCGGAAGGCGGGATGATGACGTTTTGCCTCGATTTCAGATCCGCGTCAGGAGGGAAAAGTCGAGCCTGACTCGGATCGGCCTCGGATCGGGGGGGGCTCGGGGAGGTTCGGATTTCAGGAATCTGAACCCGCTCACCCCTACTACGAACTAATGGTTTTTAGCCATCGATGAACGAATGAGAGGTGATTTTTTTTTCCAGATGGCCTGCGGCCCGTCATTCTACTGTACCTCACAGCGGTGGCCATTGAGGGGTGCAAACCATCGATGGTTCACTATATGTTGTTTGTGTGCCATCGATGGTAACCACCGATGGACCCATCGATGGAAACCATCGATGGACACCCCCATCGATGGCCATTCCTAAGACGGACAAGCATACACATCACTGTCTCGCTTACAGACATACACATCACTGCCTCACTGGCACACTGTACACATCACTGCCTCACTGTCAGACATATACATCACTGCCTCACTGACAGTAATGCACATCACTGCCTCACTGACATACACATCACTGCCTCACTGACAGACATACACATCACTGCCTCACTGACAGACATGCACATCACTGCCTCACTGACAGACATACATATCACTGCCTCACTGACAGACATACATATCACTGCCTCACTGACAGACATTCACATCACTGCCTCACTGAGAGACATGCACATCACTGCCTCACTGACAGACATCCACATCACTGCCTCACTTTGACAGACATACACATCACTGCCTCACTCTGACAGACATACACATCACTGCCTCACTCTGACAGATATACACATCATTGCCTCACTAACAGACATACAAATCACTGCCTCACTCTGACAGACATACACATCACTGCCTCACTGACAGACATACATATCACTGCCTCACTGACAGACATTCACATCACTGCCTCACTGACAGACATGCACATCACTGCCTCACTGACAGACATACATATCATTGCCTCACTAACAGACATACACATCACTGCCTCACTGACAGACATACACATCACTGCCTCACTGACAGACATACATATCACTTCCTCACTGACATACACATCACTGCCTCACTGACAGACATGCACATCACTGCCTCACACTGCCTCACTGACAGACATACATATCACCACCTCACTGATAGACATACACATCACTGCCTCACTGACAGACATACATATCACTGCCTCACTGACAGACATACACATCACTGCCTCACTGACAGACATACCAGGGCCTCCGGTCATCTTAATCTGCCCACTCATTAGTAAATACATTACAGCAATCACAAACCTACAACCAATGAGAGCATTAGAATTTCCATAGCGCTACATATGGCCAAATAAAGCATTAGATAATTCATAGGGTCGGCCTAATCTGCAGCTAATTTGGGCTTTAATAACTTTACAGCACAAAAGAGCTGTGAAGGAAGCAATGGCCCACCCCGTGTTTTGCAGCCTTACCCTCCTTTTAAATTATATCTACTGTACTATCCTTTATCTCAGTGACAACAAATTTAAGTATATATCCTTCTGTTCTTGTTTTTTCTTTTACATATTCACATATAATTGCATAAGTGGGATTTACCATTTTGTCTTACACAGCTAATGAACATATGAACACATAGGGGCATATTCAATTAGGCACGAGGTTTAGCGAGGAAAAAACCTAGCTTCCCTCACGCCCAATTTTGAATTACCACGGGTATGCGCGCTCTCGATATCCGCGGTATCCAATTTAAAAAAAGTGGTTGTGGGGTTTTCAGCTCTGAAAACCCTGTTTCCCCCGTAAAAAAAAAGGAAAAGAAAAATTTACACTCCCTGTGGCCCCCCCTCCATCTTATTACTGGGGAGGGGCTGCTGGGAGTCCCGGGGGTTGCAGGGAGGCACAAGGGCTGCTGGGAGATGTAGTTCTCCCAGCGCCCAGTCTGGGGGGACATTCATACACTTGGGGGGGGACACCGGGGGTCACACACACACAGTCACACACTCATTCACACTTATACCCCTTTTACACCGGAGCTAAAACCTGGGTTATTGCAGGGTTAACCCGGGCAGCTCCCTGGTGTAAAAGGGGAGAGAGTTGGATTGCCGTGTCGAGTGACCCGGCAATCCAACCCAGGTAAATAGCAGGGTTTAACACGGGCTTAGCCCGTGAAACCCTGCTGTGAGAACAGCGCACTTCGGGTCACGATGACCTGGAGTGCGCTGCTAGCCGGCCGATTGGTCCGGCTTCAGTGGCGCTTGGAGATGACGTCATCTCCAAGCGACCACTTACACGCCGGAAAAGTCAGGTCTATGCAGACCCGACTGCGGTGTGAGCGGCGCCGACTGGGGAATATCCTGAGTCGGCATCGGCAAAATTCCAGGTCTGATCCGTATAGGAAACCTGTTCCAACTCCGGGTCAGACCCGGAATTTTGGTGGTAAAGGGGTATTACAAACACTAACAAACACTGACACACACTGCATTCTCACCGCTACTGCAGACCCGACACTGGATGCAGAAGAAGATGCCGAAGGGAAGTAATTAAGGACTAATTAAGCTAATTGGAAACTTCCAATTGCTTAATTAGTCCTCAGGGGGTGCCACCGGGGTCCCAGAGCAAGTCCCACTGATTTTTCCTAAACATAACGATATTAGGAAAAATCAGACGTGCTCTGGAGGTGCGAGAAAAAGAAACTCCCGGCGCTCAAAATAGACAAAAACACTCACCTAACTGAATAGCAAAAATCCCGCAGCTGCAGGAAAAACCTTGCAGGTGCGGGATTTTTGCTATTCTCGCCCCCAATTGAATATGCCCCATGGACTTAGATCACAGTGGGAGGGTGCCTCCTTGTGGACAAATTACCAGGACTTCCAGATGACTTTTACCAAGTAAAAACACTTTTTTCTGTCTGCCAGATTTGTCGCCTAATTATCTCTACTGTCAGAAACACCATTCATTAGCCGCTGCAAGTTAATTATTGAGTGCACTGAGGTCATCCCAGAACAGAATGTACTAATAAGCAGCATCTCCCCGAGTTTCTTTAAACAAATACGCTTACTAATACGCTTACTAACACATCTCCAGATTCCGAGCTCGTTATATAATTGTTAGTAAACGTTTTAAAAAAAAAAAAAAATCACCTGTCAAAAATACAATGACATTTTAACATCAAGGTTTACTCAGGAGAGATTACACCTTCAAGAAAGAAGGGAAAGATACATAATGGCATGCCAAGGAGAATGTCACTTGCGGTCTATTGGCTGCAATTGTCAGGGTTCACATCCATTAAGCTGTGTGTCAGTTGAGGAAAGTTTACATGTGAGGTAATGTGAAGCTTTCTACCACTGCGGATTGCCCGGGGCTAGCCTAAAGTGCCAATCGTGTCGCTGGTTTTCCAGAAAGCTTCTGTGAGAATTAGAGGCATATGCTCGCTGGCCAAGCTAAACAGTTTAGGCATTTTTATACCAGGTTTTAAACATTCAACATGTTATAATAATGCGGTTTGTATCCCGAGCTTGGAGTTTTTCTAGTTACGGTACATTTTTCGGGTTGTTCTCCATCTCCTTGCTGGTTACTGTAGTTTAGTAGAAACTTTTTTTTGCCCAGAAAAAAAAAAAGTGTAATAATGATATATTTTGCAGCTGGGAATTAAACCTTATATTTCATTTGTATACAGTGTGCGTAACCTATTATTTCCATAGGAGATATATTATTTTCTTTAATAGTTCGAGCTACTTGTTCTGCAGAACTAATTCTTCAGTACAGGTGCCACTGTCTAATCTCCCTACCCCCATAACCCTTTATCTCCCCCAAGAGCTGTCCTGGCAATCATATACAGATGTGTCCACATAAATGGGCTACAAGTCACGTTAAACATTAAGCGTGAGCGTCACGCAACTCGGTAGCACCGAGCATCTTTTCGTGTAATTTTTAACCTTCAAATGCGTCTTGTTCGCAAAGTGATGTGAATAGCAGCTTTTACCAATTAAAATGATATGCGGCATGCCCTGGGGCGTTTCAAGAGAGCAGGGGGCCCATGTGCAGTATCCGTCCGGGACTCCATCCTCTCTCTCCGGGGGCTGGCTGAGCACTGAGCGCAGCCCCATAGCGGTAGACTCTGGTCACTAGTCTGTGCACGGAGGGCTTGATTCAGACCCGCTCGCAAGCACTATGCGCTCACAAGCGGGTCAATGGCCGGGGAGTGTGCACACGCCGCGTGCACGAGCCCTGGAGCGAGCGAGAAATCACTCTCTCCGGGGCTCGCAATAAAACGGGGTGGCTGTCGATGTTGATCGACAGCTCACCCCGTTTTGATCAACAGCTCGAGCCCCGGAGCGAGCGAGGAATCACTTGCTCCGGGGCTCGCAATAAAACGGGGCGGCTGTCGATGTTGATCGACAGCTCGCTTGCCGTTTCAGTGCGGCCCTACTGACAACACTCGTGATGTCAGTAGTTGAGCTTCCTGCTCTATTAGAGCAAGAAGCTCACTGGGGCTTGCGGGAATGAGACCCTACCACAAGGGTCTCGTCACAAGCCCGATGGTCGCAATGGTCGCGACAATCGCGACCATCACCTGGCCGCTCGCAAACGCTGTGGGTGGTCACCCACAGCTTAGCGAGCGGCTAGGAGGCTGGATTTAAAAAAAAATGCGGCCGCCCTCATTCAGAGCGAGCGCTCGCTTTTTGTGAGTGGCTCTGAATGAGGTCCCTAGATCACAGTGGGAGGGTGCCTCCTTGTGGACAAATTACCAGGAATTCCAGATGACTTTTACCAAGTAAAAACTTTTTTCTATCTGCCAGATTTGTCGCCTAAAATAAAAAACGCCCTGATTCATACTGCAAATGCGCAAAATTCAGAGAAAATGGCCGCTGCGTCCATTCCAGGTGATTTGTACAGCGCTGATACCAGCACCGACGTGGGATTCTGGAGTGGTAAAAATATGGGTACCGGGTGTGCGATGAGGGCCCCCTGGATGCGCAATGCTACGTTACAGTGTCAGTGGCTGCTTGTGAGCTCTATTAGCATCACTGTGTGAATACGACGCCATTGAAGGTAAAAAGACGCACGGAAAGACGGTCGGCACTACCAAGTCACGCCAGGGTATTGCTCGACTAGAAGGACTGTTTTACGCACAAGGAAGTAAGATGTATGTGGACACATCTGCAGCAATAGATTAAGGTGAGGCCTACTGTAATTACAAGGTATTTGTGTGACATCACTGATTTGAGGTATGATGTCATTAGGGAGAATCATAATGAAAATATTTTATTTTATATTTAATTAAATACTAAATCGGGGCTTCGGGTACAATTCTATTCCAGTAAGCTGCATTGGGAAAAGGCTTTATGTGTATTTATTTTCTTAATGAAGGATTTTTAGGGACCACTTTGGTGACAAATTTGCTATTACAGTGGCCCGATCAGCCCCCACAGCCCAGAAGGGTTAGGGTCTCTTTCATTAGTTGCCTAATATTGCTCCAATATGAATTTATCATTGTTTTTATTAAAGTTTTAGAGCCAAATGTAATACAGTGAGAATTTTAGAAAATGCGTGTTTTGCGCTAAACTAGCATTTTTTCCTCACTCGCAAATGTAATAGAGTGCGACTATAGTAAAACTCGCATTTTACGTGCTTCACTATAACTCGCAAAAAAGCATCTTGCATCCAGATGTTTTCCCATTCTCAAGATAGAACTTGGGCAATGTAATAGAGTGATAGTGCTTCACTCGCACATATTAGTTCCTGAGAAATCGCAAAAGCAATAGACCAGTTTCAGGATAACGAGTTTATCCTGAGCAGGTCAGAGTAACACAGAAACATGGACATATCCATGAGATACGTGCATGTTTCTCACGCATAACCAGCCTTGGGCTCTGTACAGCCTGTGCTAGTTGTCAAAATACAGGGGATAAAATGTGTAGTGATCCCCTGAATTTTAAGTACCAGCACATGGATTTTCTGAGCCGGTCCTGGTTGTGGAAATACAGTGGACAAATCAAGTAGGGGTCCCCTGTATTCTCTATAACCAGCACCGGGCTCTTTCTAGCAGGGGTATAATGACACAGCCAAGGGAACCCATTCACCGGGTCCCCCGGCCAAAGCATTAAACCTGACCGCTAGTCAGCTCAGGCCGGGGATCGTGCATGTATGTTTAAATAAAATTGTACAGTCATGGTGTGTGAGTCTTGTTGTTTTTTTATATTTCTTTTGCAGTAGAACTACAGGTACCAGCGGGACCCTAATGCCCCGCATGCTGGTACTTGTGGTTCACCTGTAGTTCGCCAAAAGACAATATTAGTTTGTCTATTTTTACACCACATTATCACACTATCAACCCGGCACCCACCGCCCAGGGTTGCCATGGATTACCCCAGGCTATCTGCCCTGGAGCGGGGGACCCCTTTATTGGGGACTCCCCACCTCACCGGGGACAAAATATGTGTGTGTCACTTCTTTTTTTTAACACACAGAAGCCTTCACGGATCTCACTGATCTGTGAAAGCTTCTGTATAACTCGCACCTTTTAATGCTAGTCGCATTAAAAAGTGTGAGTTTATATAGGAAATACTCGCACACATTTGCATAGTGTAGTAGCCTTGAGCTCAAAAGGCAATTACATGATGTCATGATGTCATGATGTCCCGGCACCAACTCGCACCTTCAAAAAACACGAGAAGGTGCAAGTTGGATTTTTACTAAAACTCACACTCTATTACATTTGGCCCTAAGAGACTATTGCCGCAGGAAGTAACATTACCGGATGTGACATTATAATTGACTCAATGTGCAGGAAACTATCCCCATTAGGGGGGTATAAATATGGAGATACCTCTCATTCCATTAAATCCCCTTGAAGAAGTCTACTAACTAGATGAAATGCGTTGGCGCCTTTACAGTTTTTAAGGACTTTTTAAACAATTATTTTGTTCCTACATCTACAACATTCATAACTGCTGTTTTAATATTGACTGTATTATATATTGTGACAGTATCACCAGAAATGGTGCTGGTGAGCAGCAGATTCTGTGTCTGGCAGGAGAGATCCACCCACACAGAGTACAAAAGCATTGTGGGAAGATGTGTAATAGCTGTTATATAACCAGAGCCCAGGTGAGGCTGCTGGTGGACACAGACAGTCCAGGTGGGGCTGCAGTGTGAGTGAAGCAGACCAGGTGGTCAGAATCATACCTGCAAGGAGGCAGGCAGATCCATGTACCTCTGACACTGTCCTTGTGAGAGGCGGCAGCCAACAAGCTGAGAAAGCTATACCAGGCCAGGAGGCCAGTGTCCAGTCCTGCATGTGGCAGGAAGGACCACAAATCTCAGAGACTGTGAGAGACTTTCATGCAGATTAGCTGCTTCTATAGAGAGGG
The DNA here is from genome assembly GCA_031769625.1 of Taudactylus pleione. Classification (NCBI taxonomy): domain Eukaryota; kingdom Metazoa; phylum Chordata; class Amphibia; order Anura; family Myobatrachidae; genus Taudactylus; species Taudactylus pleione. The sequence continues at coordinate 5,938,370 of JAUIMM010000069.1, forward strand.
TTCAAGAAGTGAGCTAGTGCCCTAAGAAAGGGCTAGGTTGTTTATTATTTTATTTCTGTTTCGTGATTTCCATGCTGAAGTAAAAGCACCATTTTCATTTGTTTTACTGGAATGCCATGTGTGGACTCTAATTATGCATCTAATCACTGCACCACTAACACCAATCTACCAAGCTTATAAAACCAAGTTATCACTTATGGTGGAGAATGAGGGCAGAAGATTCTACGCATAAAGGTTCTACGCAAAAATACGAATGGAAATATGGATGCTTATTGCACTACATAATTGGACTCTCCAAAGGAGGCTCACTGCACCTGAGTGATGGAAGGCTCATCAAGGTGGTGAGTGAAGTTAAAGTCTGTTGAAGTATTTCATGGAAAAGTTGTATGCATGCCTGCAAATCATGGTTTAAAGGTGTGCAAATGTATTGAAATGACCAGTTATGCAGTATATACTGTGTCTATGAAGATAAATGTGTGTAATCTCTAATGTTGAAAACCTGCAAGAAAAAGTGGTTTATGCTGCTGAATGTTTAAGACCTGGTCATTAATTTCAAGGTGTGCTATTCTGTGTCCTGGACTTTTTCTTTTGCAATTAAAGGGAAAGAAACTTGTTACATGCTGTTCATTGCAATCAAAGTTGGTGCAAGTGACAACCAAAGCAGTTACTGTGTTATGTTGTGAAGTGTATCAATTTGAAAGCCAAGTGTTGCAAGTTAAAAAGTGTGTGCTGAAAAAAAAACCATTTAAACCTTAAAGTGACAGACACCCAATTGGTTGTGGCTGAAAAGAGTATTGTCCCGTGTTCCCCATGAAGGTGTCATCCAATGATTATTAGGCAAGTCAAATTCTGCTTCACTCTTACCCCTTTGAAACAACATGGATGACATGGTGAAGGCCTTGCTGCTGGCTACAGCAGCTCAGCAAGAAGCCAACAAGCAACAGTGGGCAAAGCTCAAGGCGCAAAAAGAAAGTGGTCAGTGTATGGTGCAAGGTCAATCCAGAGAGGACTATATCAGCCTGGAAGAATTTAACAGTATGCATAACGTTTTGAATGAAAGTAATGAGTATTATGCTGGGAAGATTGATGACTTAATGGAACAATTGGCTGATGAGAGAAATGTTCATGAACAAGCTGAAAAGAAATTACGGAGTGAATTGTCCTCTTTGAAAATGGCATTTGAGCAGAAAGAAATAAAAAAAAACTTGAATTTCTTAAAGAGACAGACCTCAAATTGGCAGCTATATCTGAACGCCTTGAGGAAGCTAAACTTTTCAAATGTGTTACAAAGTATGAAAATTATGTGCTCATAGCAAAGAATGACGTATTAGAGCAAGATGTTGTTGAATTGCAGCAAAAGTGTGTGGTACTTCAGCAGGAAGTGGAGGAATTGAAAGAAGGTGTTCAGAGACATTGGAGTGATGCAGAGCACACGCAAGTGAAAGTGGCGGATCTGGCTCTGGTGTTAAAGAAAAAAGACTCTTTAATTGTGTCCACACAAGTAAAGCTTAAAGACTGTGAATTGGAGAAAAGTTCTTTGGCTGAAACGTTTTGTGAAGTGAAAGAGAAGCAGCTCCAGATGCTGCAGACTTGCGCTCAGTGGGAAACTGACCATGAAGGAAAAGAGATGGAGATAATCCATCTTAAAGTCAGCTGTAAGGAGCAAGTACAAACTCTCCACTCCAATTTAGCTGCAGCCTCAGCAGTTTCAGAATGTCTGACGGAGAGAAATGTATTCCTGGAGGAAAGTCTGCATAAAGCCGCCAAGCAAAGTGAATCTTTGGAGAGATAACTTAACCTTGCCCATGGCAGGACTTGGAAGTTGCAAGAACAGAGTGAGCACCTTGAGAAGTGTCTGCTAAGTACACAGGACCAGATGCAAAGATTCCAAGTGGAGAGGAGTACCAAAGACCTTGAGTTGCAAAGTGAATTAAATGTGGCAGAGTCTGAAATAATTATACAAAAGTTGAGACTTGCTGAACGTGAAGTTGTGGAGCGCAATCTACTGCAATCTGAGAGTAAGTTGGAAAGCGCCATGGTGAAAATTGCCCAGCTGGAAGAGCACCTATCTATGGCTCAGGAAAAGTTCCACATGGTAGTGGGAAAATCAGAAGAGGAAAAGAAGTTAAATAACATTCTGAAGTTGGATTCTGGACCTAAAATGGCGTCCGATGTCTTCGCTGAACCCAGTGTGGCAGAAGCACATAAACACAAGCAGCAATTGTTACAGGTTGGTACTGGGAAGGCTGGCATGCAGAGTGATATGCTACCGGTGCAGAGTGTCTTGTGTGATGAGCTGCGGACAAACAGTGAATTGTGGGAACTAAGTAAGATGTTCCAGAATTATGTATTTCAGCAGCAATGGGACCATAGAGATGTCCTCATTAATGATGCCAGTGTACAAGGAGGGACAGAAGTATCGAAGTTGGGAAATTCCCTAAAGGTCGTCTGGGAAATGTGGATGAGATTCCTTGCAGTGGCTCTCAGCTCACTGTGATAGCTGAGGGTATGAAGTCCTCCAAAAGGGGCACAGGTCCAGAGGGCAAAATGGTGGGCCTGATTCAGACCCGGTCACAAGCGCTGAGCGCTCACAACCAGGTCGATGGTGGCCCACAGCGCAGCTAGCCACGGGCAATCCATCGCTCCAGGTCTCGCACCAAAGGGGGCGAGCTGTCGATGTTGAGTGACAGATCACCCCCTTTGGTGGGTGGGCCAGTGGGGTGGCTGCCCAAACTGAGGCATTCCCATGAGAACGCCTGCCGTTTGGGGGCGGCCCCATTGACATCACAAGTGACATCACAAGTGATGTCAGTGGGAGAGCTTCCTGCATGTTAGAGCCGAAAGCTCTCTGGGGCTTGCAGCCACGAGACCCTACCACAAGGGTCTCATCACAAGCCCAATGGACGCGATGGTCTTGACCATGGCGACCATCATCCTGGCTGTGGGTGGCCACTCACAGCTATGTGAGCGGCCAAGAGGCCGCTCCAAAAAAAAAATGCCCGGCCCTGATTCAGAGCGAGCGCTCTGTGAGGGCGACCGGTCTGAATCAGGCCCTGTGTCCGAAGTTGATAATAAAGAACTGATATATAAAGATGGTGATCGCATGACCGGTCATGCAAAGGTGCAAGATGTGCAAAAGTCTACGAAGATAGAGATGACTTCAAATGATGAGATTCACTTGTTGCCGTGTATTCAGAGTGATGAGAAGGTGACTCAATCACACAGTTTTGCAGTGCAAAGCAGAACCTTAAAGAAAGTTCATTCTGAGAGTCTAGTGAAGAATACTACTCATGTTTGTGGAACAATGCCTACATGCAAGCAGGATGGAAAATGCAATGCTGCTGAATTTGTCTGTGAGGAAGTAGAGTGGTCTCACATGATAAAGCTTGAAGCAAGTAGTCCAGCTAGACAGTATTTGAAAATAAAGACCTCTGTGGAGAGTAAACTTCAACCTGTGCTGGTGGAACATGTTGAAATTGTTCATCATATTTTCAAGGCTCAAAAACTGGGAGCACAAGAAAGTCCAAGAGAACTACAGCTTAATGAAGTGGCAGATAGCCATCAAAGCTGTGAGAAAAATTCTGGAATCTGGAGGATGGGACCCCCAGAGATCACAAGATTTTATATAACTGTGGATGCGGTGGATTTCCCTCATGAGGAGAGTGGAGAGGGACATCATCATGAGAATGCCTCATCCCATGTAGCTGAACCCAGGGGTTTCAAGCTGGGGAGAGGGATATGTGGCAGTATCACCAGAGATGGTGCTGGTGAGCAGCAGATTCTGTGTGTGGCAGGAGAGATCACACAGAGTACAAAAGCATTGTGGGAAGATGTGTAATGGCTGCCATATGACCAGAGCCCAGGTGAGGCTGCTGGTGGACACAGTCAGACAGTCCAGGTGGGGCTGCAGTGTGAGTGAAGCAGACCAGGTGGTCAGGATCATATCTGCAAGCAGGCAGGCAGATCCATATACCTCTGACACTGTCCTTGTGAGAGGCGGCAGCCAACAAGCTGAGAAAGCTATACCAGGCCAGGAGGCCAGTGTCCAGTCCTGCGTGTGGCAGGAAGGACCACAAATCTCAGAGACTGTGAGAGACTTTCATGCAGATTAGCTGCTTCTATAGAGAGGGTTCAAGAAGTGAGCTAGTGCCCTAAGAAAGGGCTAGGTTGTTTATTATTTTGTTTCTGTTTCCTGATTTCCATGCTGAAGTAAAAGCACCATTTTCATTTATTTTACTGGAATGCCATGTGTGGACTCTAATTCTGCATCTAATCACTGCACCACTAACACCAATCTACCAAGCTAATAACCCCACGTTATCACAATATCTATTTGTTGTTATAAAAACTGTTACACTTCATGCAGTGCAATGATTCATACAGTATATCAAATTAAAGGACATTTAATGCTGAATTCAACACAATAAACAGAGGTCAAATATTTGCATTACAAGGGAAGTTATGCAGTGAAAACAACACTTATGGTGAAAATCCCTGTGTACTTATGATGTTACTATCCTATCAGTATTTCGTTGGGTATCCTTTATTTTTCAAGACAGCAGCACAGTGAAGTGGCATTGAGCCAACCAATGTTTGGAGCTCTTCCTTCTTTGTTATGTGATGCCATGAGACAATTATAGCCTCAATTAATTGTCTTTTATTGGATGGACTCCTCAGATGTACCAGTTTTTTCAAACTGAACCACAAATGTTCTATGGGGTTCAGGTCTGGGCTGTTTCCTGGCCATCCCAGCACCTGTATGTCATTCTCCGTGAACCACTGTTTGCATGTCCGTGCAGTGTGGTATGGAGCTCAATCCTGATGGGAAAAAAATGGGGCATTATCTGGAAAAAGATCCCTGATAAAAGGTAGAAGTTTTGGTTGTAGGATGGTGTCAATGTACTTTCTGCTATTCAGTGTGCCATCTATGACATAAAGGCGGCCTACAGCATCTGCTGTCATACATGCCCAGATCATAACACTTTTAGGTTTATTTGTTGTCGCTTGAATGCAATCTGGATGTACCTCTTGCCCGATGCGTTGTCTCCGATATTTTCTCCCATCACTGCCTAACATCGATATCTTAGTTTCGTCACTCCATATAACTTGTTTCCACTGACTTTCTGTCCATGCAATGTGTTATTTTGCCCACTGTATTCATTTCTGACACTGCTTTTTATTCAGCGATGGCTTTTTTCGGGGAATCCTACCTTTTAGGCCAACCTTCGTTAGTCTTCTCTGTACCGTTCTTGCACTGACAAAAACACCAGTTGCACTCAGGTCACTGCTAATGGCCGCAGATGACATCCATCTGTTCCTGACGCAAATTCGTTTTATTCTCCTATTATCAACAGCTGTTGTGCACTTTTTCCGACCATTATCTTCTTTGTTTTGTATAGATTGTGTTTCCTGATAGCGTAAACAAAACTTTTGTACTCCTGATGTTGTCACATTCCCACCAACTTCTCTCGCAATTGCTGCATACAAAAGACCATTTTCACGTAACACCACAATCCTGGATCTCTTCCTGGGTGACCAGTCACCACTTTGCCTGGATGACATTGTTGTATTTATTTCTTACACCGTCGTTAGCACTAAACAATACACACAAACATCCAACCGTAATTGCAATTCGCTAACCAACTTTATTCTGCAAAATGAAACAGCCAAACTGACCTTTCCCATCTTTGAACATGACCTTGCACCTGCTCATAAACGACAGCTGATTGGTCCTCAGAACGACGATTCCGATTGGCTGGTAGTAGCTGTTACTACAATCCGCTTCTTGAATCTAACGGATCTGTGCTTCTTTGTCTGACTGAAAGTAGCATAACTTCCCTTGTAATGCAAATATTTGACCTATGTTTATTGTGTTGAATTCAGCATTAAATTTCCTTTCATTTGATATATGAATCATTGCACTGCGTGAAGTGAAACAGTTTTTATAAGCATTCAAAGTTGAAGAACATTCAAATTTCAACATGTGGGCCTGATTCAGAGCCGGACGCTATTTGCGGACGGTTGTTCTGAAAAAGGGACCGGATATTTAAATTAAGCGCTCGCTCTTTGCGGTCTGTTGACGCCTCTATGTCTGAACAAGCGAACGAAACATGCGCACGCTATTTTGTAAAGACGCCCCCTGGCCGCTCGCATCCTACGTCATCTCTGCTATTTATTAGATTAATCGAGTACATAGAAAGGCGTATGAACTGCTCGCTATTCTTTTGGTAGCATTTTCCTACCGCAATCATGCGAGCAGTTCAGGCTAAAAGACAACCAAGTGACGTGGTCGATGACGCTGCTTTGTTAATTATGTACACCCTCAAAACGCCCGTTCTGACCATTTGGCACGCCTGCGTTTGGATCTCCACTCCCCATTTTCAAGCACCTTCCCCTGTTACCACCCACAAACGCCTCATCCTGTCACTCATATTAGCAGGCATTCGCTATTTTGCGAGCACCCGATTTCCAACTGCACTGACTGGTTGGCGCATGCGCATTACAACCCATACGCATGCGCAGATGTGCGAACATCGCTTGGAACGAACGAGTGGCCGCTTACGGCTCTGAATGAGGCCCTGTGTCCGCAATTTTGGCCACCAGTGTATATATATATGTGACCTAGTGATTAGGGATGTGCGCCGGACCATTTTTGCCGGATTTGGATTTGGTTCTAATTCGTCGTCCGGCTTTGGATTTGGATTTGGATTTACTAAACTGCGGTGACTGGCTTTGGATTTGGATTTTGATTTGTTTACAAAAATTTACAAAAAAAAGCTAAAATCACATAAATTGGTCTTTTTTTTCTTCCTAGAGTATTATTAACCTCAATAACATTAATTTCCAGTCAATTTAGACCACCTCGCAGCTCATAATATTGTTTTCAACATTATTGGCCAAAGGTTGCAGTGAGCCGACTGGTTACTAAGCGACAGAGCAGCGGCACAACGACACAGACACCACAGTATAAAGCACATCTATGACACATTGCCACACAGCAGTGGCAGAAATGAAAAGTAGTGCACCCACCCAGTGGGGTACGGCCAGTAGAATCACAGTACTTGTTTACAAAGTGGGCTACGGCCCAAGGAGTCACAGTGCACAATCTTATTCACATTACACCGCACATAGTGCCCCTGATTCACATTACACCATAAAGTAGTGTCTCTTATTAATGTTACGACACACAGTAGTGCCCCTTTTACACAATGCCCACAGTAGTGCCCCTTTTACACAATGCCCACAGTTGTATGCCCCCCAGTAGTATGTGCCCCCTTGGTAGTATGGCCCCCCAAGTAGTATGGCCCCAGGAGTATGGCCCCCTAGTAGCAGGCCCCCCCCAAGTAGCAGGTCCCCAGTATTATGCCCCCCAGTAGCAGGCCCCCCAAGTAGTATGCCCCCCCAAGTAGCAGACCACCCCTGTAGCAGACCCCCCCAGTAGTATGCCCCCTCAGTAGTATGGCCCCCCAGTAGCAGGCCCCCCCCAGTAGTATAGCCCCCAGTATTATGCCCCCCAGTAGTATGGCCCCCCAGTAGTATGGTCCCCCAAGTAGTATGGCCCCCAGGAGTATAGCCCCCAGTAGAGGCCCCCCAGTAGCAGACCCCCCAGTAGCAGGCCCCCAGTATTATGCCCCCCCAAGTAGCAGACCCCCCCACTAGCAGGTCCCCCAGTAGTAGCCCCCCCAGTAGCAGCCCCCTCCAGTAGCAGCCCCCCCAATAGTATGGCCACTGAGTAGTATGGCCCCCCAGTAGCAGGCCCCCCAGTAGAATGCCCCCCCAGTAGTATGCCCCCCCAGTAGCAGGCCCCCTAGTAGAATGCCCCCCCAGTAGTATGCCCCCCAAGTAGCAGACCCCCCCAGTAGCTGTGCCCCCCAGTAGCACCCCTGGCCCTTACACACATTAAAAAAAAAAAACTTACCTGAATCCCCGCTCCCGCGCCGTCCGCTCTGCATCCACGCGCTGAGGAGGGAGCCGGAAGACGGAGCTCCTGAGTGAGCTCCAGCCAGCTCCCTCCGTGCAGCAGCCAATGAGAGTCTGTGTGACTCTCATTGGCTGCTGTAACAAACACAAAGCTGCCGCTGGCGGCTGTGTGTCTGTGTCTGTGTAGTGCAGACCGCTATCACTGCGCTCTGCCCTACACAATAGGAGCCCTGATGTCGGATTCTCTAGCGAGAATCCGACATCAGGCAACCACCGTTTGGCCCCGAACGGGGATCCGAGTCAGGCGGGGAACACCCGAACAGCGTTCGGGTGGACTCGGATCCCCAATGTTCGGAGCGGTTCGGATTCCACAGAATCCGAACCGCTCATCTCTACTAGTGATGCATAGTTTCTAGTGTACAACTACTAATTTGTTCTTTCCAGGCACAAAGAGAACTAAGATAAAGCTTGTATTGTTCTTTTATTACTTATGTGCATTGATCTCTGGGATATATATGGATAGGTGTTTGCTGTGTTCTAGATTCTTGATAAACATTTATCACTGGTTGTTTTACATTACTTTATTATAGTGGACAATAATTAAAGGGGGCTTACATTTCTAGTGTTGGACTCGATGCTGCTAGCCCCACCCACTCCAATATGACTTAATGACATCATACGCCCGACATCCTGACATCGGGTGCAAACTGGGCTGCCCTGCACGGGGCGCTATATAGCCCTGCTATGGCTCTGGATAGAAAACAACCTTAATTGTACTGTCCCCTACCTCCTAGAGGTGCCCGAACCTTGTTCTAGGACTGACTGCAAGAGTTGCAGTGTCTTAAAGGTGACTGGGGACATGACACCCCAGTCACAGTGCTAGATTTTAATGGGCCTAGACTATTAGCCTCAGCTATCATCCAGGCTCAAGGAGGTAGTAGTACCACGAAAAAAAAAAAAAAAAAAAAAAAAATATATATATATATATATATATAAAAAGCTATCACCGAATAAATGAAGAGAAAAGAGAGAGAGAGGAGAGAAGGGGGAGACAAAAGAGAATGAGATAGAGAAAAGAGGAAGGAGAGAGTTTGGGGGAAGAGGGGGAGATATATGGGAGGGTGGGAGAAGGAAAAAAAAAGATCTACTGTGCACAACAGCTAGCTAGGATGTTTATGCAGAAGTGCGAAATCCCAGACATGGCATCTTCATGTCCTCCTAGAGCAACATATAATAAACAATGTGTTATTAGTTAATAATGCCATAATACTTGCACTAAAGGGGTAATCGCGCCCCGTCCTCTTCGGGTAGAAACGACAATTTGTTTCCGGGTCTGTAGTCTCTCCCGGCCCATTGAAGATAAATAGTGTGATCGGGCACATTGCCTTTAATTATAAGTACAGGATGAGTCTCCCATGTCCAAATATTCCAAAATACGGAATTGTTTTGGCTTGACTGAGAAAATTAAACCTTTGATTTTTGATGGTTCAGTGTACACAAACTTTGTCTAAGGCACACATCATTCAAAATATTGTATAAAATTACCTGCAGGCTGTGTGTATAAGGTGTATATGAAACATAACTGAATTTTATGTTAGTACACAAACTTTGTTTGAGCCACAAAATTATTGAAAATATTGTATATAATTACCTGCAGGCTGTGTTTATAAGGTGTATATAACACATAAATGCATTCTGTGTGTATATTTGGGTCCCATTCCAAAGATATTTCATTATGGTATGCATATATTCCAAAATACAGAATATTCCGTTATCCAAAATACCCCTGGTCCCAAGCATTTTGGATATGGGAGACTCAACCTGTACTGTTCAGTCTTAACTATATGATTGTCAGCCAAATATCATTGCACGGTATAATATTTGCTCTAATATGTCAATTTTTAGATAAGTTACAGACATTTATATAAAAATATTACATTTCACTGAGTCAAACTATGTTGAGTCAGCTCCTGCAATTATCAGGACAGCATCACACTTCTTTAAGGGGAAGAAGAAGAAAAAAAAAAAACCTACATATTTCGGAATCCCCAGGCGCTTAAACTGTCTGCGGTCAGGGGGAGTTGACAAGTGACTGTCAGGGCTTCTCTATAGGCTTGTCAGGTATGGATTTTATTTAACATGATCAAATATAAATTGGGTATGAAGGTTTTCAGACTCATATTCTCACATTCACTTTCTGATTCATTTGGGAGAACTCTCGATGGTATGTGACTACAGATTTCCTTACTTAGTTTTCTTGGGAACCATCGTCTAAAAGTTTAACAATTCACAAAGTTTTATTTCATTTACTAAAGCTTTGTAATTGCAGACATTTATGAGAGCTATGGTTGTATCATTACTATTCTGTCTACATAAGTGGAGAATCTACTTTATTTGTCATTGCTACTGTATGGACCCTCTCCCCCTCCCCTATATAAAATGAAGACATACATTTAAGAAGTCCATGCATTAAATGCAGAAAGCAAAGGTTGTAATTACATTTTCTATAGATACTAGAGTAAAGTATCCTTCCTCTTATATACATGCATGTATCGCAGTGGTTAGCATTGCTGTCTGACATACAGTAGTTGCCATGGGATCCAGGGCTCAAGCTGTGTGGGTTTCTATTTGTAAGTGTGAGTTTGTATGTTCTCTAGGTGCCCGCCACCGTCCAAAAATATGCCGGTAGGTTAAATAACGATGATACTCATGACTGTAAGCCCTCACAGACAGGGCTCTCCGGTGCCTCTGATTCTGTCTGTCCATCGGGCACATTGATTGTTGTGAGCTCCCTACCAGTGGCGGATTTTATCCCCAGGGACTGTCTAGCGGTGGCAGTGACTTCCCACTGGAAGCACACCCAACCAGACAGTCCCAGGAGGTGGTGTTTTTTCCCCCTAGGACGGTCAGTTTTGACTGCAATAAAAACACACTCCCCTGCTTTTAGGCCAGCCCTTTCTGGCTTCTAGGGGCTACAGCTGATGCAGTCTCTAAAATTCGGCCAGCTTATTTATTTGTGCGCATGGGAGAGATGGCGATTCCGTGCAAGTGCAAACCCCCCCCCGGCCAGCCATGGCAGGAGCCTCATCTGCTCCCTACTTAACCCTGTGAAACCTATCATTTTTTGCCTCTACAAGTATTAGGGGTCTATTTACTAAGCAGTTTTAGGAGACAGAGTGAAAAGTGATAAGGTACCAGCCAATCAGCTCCCAACTGTCATTTTGCAAACACAGCCTGTGAGATGGCAGTTTCCACTATGGTAACATATTTGTTTATATCATATAGAAAACGTTAATGAATAGCGGATCTATAAGAGTAAACAAAGGACGGAATGCAATACTGTAGCTTTTAATTTAAAAAACGGTGGCTATCTGTGGACTCTCTGTCCAGTTACAAAACAATGAGGACCTGATGCAGAGGTGGATGCTATTACAGCAGCGACTGCCACTTTTTGTGGAGCCGCAGTGGCGGTAATAGACAAATGCTAGTTTCAGCTAGGGGTGTGCACCGGCCACTTTTCGTGTTTTGTGTTTTGGTTTTGGATCTGGATCTTTCTTCGTGTTTTGGATCTGGATTGGTTTTGCCAAAACCACCCTTCCGTGTTTTGGGTTCTGGGTTTTGTGTTTTGGATCTGTATTTTTTTTGGGAAAAAAGCATAAAAACAGCTAAAATCACAGAATGTGTGGGTTTTTCTGCTCCTATGCTATTATTAACCTCAATAACCTTAATTTCCACTCATTTCCAGTCTATTCTGAACACCTCACAATATTGTTTTTAGGCCAAAAGGTTGCACCGAGGTAGCTGGATGACTATGCTAAGCGACACGAGTGGGCGGCACGAGTGGGCCCTCATACCCACCCTTATGTTGTACTATAAACAGGACATGCACACTTTAACAAACCAATCATTTCAGCGCCAGGGTCTGCCACACGACTGTGGCTGAAATGATTGGTTCGTTTGGGCCACCACAAAACAAGATGGCAATTAATCTGTCCCTGTACAAACTGGCTCTACGGAGGCAAGATGTCGTCCTCATCCTCCTCATCCACCGATTCCTCACCCTCTTCAGTGTTGTGTACATCCTCATCCTCACAGAGGGCTCTATTTATTAACATTATTTTGACTAAAATAAAGTGATAAAGGCTGTTTTCACACCCTTTTCACATTATTTTGGTATCACCTATAGTTATTAAAGGGCAATTGGAGTAGAATTTGTAAAATTCTACTCCAACCCCTAAGTATCACTTATTTTTAGTAATCAGATCGCATTTCCCATAATTGTAATGGATAATGTGATCTGCCTGGTAGTTACTAAAAATAAATAGTGAAAAAAATACCTGGGGAGGCCCTGTGATAATAACGCCACCTGGAGGTGGCATTATCCAGGGTCTCCCCCGGTTACCGGACTCCTACTCTGCTCTAACGGGGAGAGCAGAGCAGGGAGTCGGTCCCAGTGATCAGCTGTGTGGTCTAAACAGATCGCAAGCTGATCACTGCAAAAAAAAAAAAATTGGTAAAAAAAAAAATTCACTTACCTGACTCCAGGGACCGGTGATTGAGGCTCCGGTGATGACTCCCCTCTGGTCAGCTGGTCTCCAATAGTGCACTGCTGCCCGGTCATCAGGTGATTGGGTCCCAGTGCAGTATGGGTGATCACCTGACTGGAGGCATGGAGAACATCACCGGAGGCCCGGATCATCCAGGTAAGTGTAATTAAGTGAGGGGGGGATTGCTGGGGGGCCGCGATCGTGGGGGCGGGGCTTCGTGCTGGGGGCGGGGCTTAGCACCGGGGGGTAGCAGCAGCGGCCGGTTGGGCATGCACGGGTACTTTGTCACAGTATTTTTTGCGAAAATACCGTGATAAGGCTCCGAAAGGGATTCGCAGGGACAGAGCATTATCGCAAGTTCTGTCCCTGCAAGGGATTTGTAGCAAATCCCTGTGATATTGCCTGAATTCGCAATGCGAAGTCAGTTGTTAATATCACACTACAATCTGCATTCAATATGCGGATTGTAGTAAATAGAGCCCAGAGTATTAATTAGTCCCCGCTGGAATCCACCACCACAGGTCCCTCTGTACGTTCTGGAGGCTGGTCTCCCTGGAAGAGTTGATAATTCATTTTTATGAACATCATCTTCTCCACATTTTGTGGAAGCAACCTCCTACGCCTTTCGCTGACAAGGTTCCCGGCTGCACTAAACACTCTTTCGGAGTACACACTGGAGGGGGAACAACTCAGGTAAAATAGAGCCAGTTTGTACAGGGGCCTCCAAATTGCCTCTTTTTCCTGCCAGTACATGTACGGACTGTCTGACATGCCTACTTGGATGCTTTCACCGATGTAATTCTCCACCATTCTGTCAGTGGTGACAGTATCATATGCAGTGACAGTAGACTTGTCAGAAATTGTTGGCACGTCCTTCAGTCTGGACCAGATGTCCAAACCGGCCCTTGACTTATGACACAGGCGCATGCTTGGCGCTGCTACTGTGTTGATGCACGTGCGGCTACAGCGCACACAAGTCACAAACACAGAAAAAAAATTGTTATTTATTTTTTGGAGCACTTTGGGGTTACACCACCCTTTAACAGAGTTATGGGACACAGGCACATGCTTGGCGCTGCTCCTTTGTTGATGCACGTGCGGCTACTGCGCATACATTTTGCACACAAACAGAAAAAAAAGAATTGTTTATTTTTTGTGGAGCGCACTTTGGGGGTTACACCACCCTTTAACAGACTTATGGGACACAGGCGCACGCTTGGCGCTGCTCCTTTGTTGATGCACGTGCGGCTACTGCGCATACTTTTTGCCCACAAACAGAAAAAAAAGAAGAATTGTTTTTTTTTTGTGGAGCGCACTTTGGGGGTTACACCACCCTTTAACAGACTTATGGGACACAGGCGCACGCTTGGCGCTGCTCCTTTGCTGATGCACGTGCGGCTACTGTGCACTCAATTCACAAAGACAGAAAATATTATATTATATTTTTTTGGCATGCACTATGGGTTACACGACCCTTTAACAGAAGAGCCAGCCAGCCCTTGATTTATGACAGGCGCACGCTGATCCATGTGCGGCTACTGCGCACTCAGGGCCTGATTCAGAGCCAGACGCACTGACCAGAGCGCTCGCTCTGAATCTGGGCCGGGCTACCTAAAATTGGAGCGGCCTCTTGGACGCTCGCATAGCTGTGGGCTACCACCCACAGCTCATGCGAGTGTCCATGATTATGGTCGCGATGGTCAAGACCATCGCGACCATCGGGCTTGCGACGAAAACCTGCTGTAGGGTCTCGTTGCCGCAAGCCCTGGAGTGATTTTGGCTCTATCAGAGCCAAAATCACTCCCACTGACATCACTAGTGATGTCAGTGGGGCCGGACCCAGACGGTAGGCGTTCCCATGGGAATGCTTCCGTCTGGGCAGCCACGCCCCCAGAACACCCACCAAAGGGGGCGTGCTGTCACTCACCATCGACAGCACGCCCCCTTTCGTGCGAGACCCCAAGCGACGGCTTCCCCGTCGCTTGCCGGGTCTCGCGCATGCGCACGACAGAGCAGCTTCCGTCGTGCGCATGCGCATTTGGGTACCATCGACCCGCTTGCGAGCGTCCTGGGCTCGCAAGCGGGTCTGAATGAGACCCTCAATTCACAAAGACAGAAAATATTTTATTATATTTTTTTGGCGTGCACTATGGGGTTTTTTTTGCGCTGATGGACAGGTCACCCCCTGGACAACACTACAGCACCCCTTTAGGACTGCAGCCTTTATGGGAAACTGCACAACACAGTCCAGCCAGCCCCTATAGACTTTGGAGTGGACACAGCCCTTATGGACAACTGACTGCACAACAGAGCCCAGCCAGCCCCTATGGACAACAAACTGCACAACACAGCCCAGCCCTATGGACTTTGGAGGAGTGGACACAGCCCCTATGGACAACAGCAGCACAGCACAACACAGCCAGCCCCTCTGGACTTTGGAGGAGTGGACAAAGGGCCTGATTCAGACCTGGTCGCGAGTGCTGAGCGCTCTCAACCGGGTTGATGGTGGCCCAGAGCGCATGCGCACGACGGAGCCGGCTCCGTTGAGCGCATGCGCGAGTCCCGGATAGTGACGGGCAAACCGTGGCTCCGGGTCTCGCACCAAAGGGGGCATGCTGTCGATGTTGAGTGACAGCTTGCCCCCTTTGGTGGGCGGGCCGGGGGAGTGGCTGCCCAAACAGAGGCGTTCCCATGTGAACGCCTCCATTTGGGGGCGGCCCCACTGACATCACGAGTGATGTCAATGGAAGTGATTTCGGCTCTGTGAGAGCCGAAATCTCTCTGGGGCTTGCGGCAATGAGACCCTACCACAAGGGTCTCGTCACAAGCCCGATGGTCATGATGGTCTTGACCATCGCGACCATCTTCCTGACCGCTCGCTATAGCTGTGGGTGGTCACTCACAGCTATGCGAGCAGCCAGGAGGCTGCTCTAAAAAACTAGAAGGCCGGCCCTGATTCAGAGCGAGCGCTCTGTCAGAGCGTCCGGCTCTGAATCAGGGCCACAGCCCCTACGGACAACAATAGCACAGCAGAACACAGCCAGCCCCTATGGACTTTGGAGGAGTGGACACAGCCCCTATGGACAACAGCAGCACAGCGCAGCACGGCACAGCACAGCACAACACTACACTATACTACACTACACTACACTATACAGCCCAGCCAGCCCTAACTCCCACTCCCTCTTCACTGTCCACAGCCGAGTGAGAAAATGGCGCCGACGCGGGTACCTTTTATAGAATCCAAAACCCGTGAGATCCGACAGTGGGATGAGGACGTTTTGCCTCGACTTCAGATTCGAGTCAAGCAGGAAAAACTCGAGCCTGACTCGGATCGGATTCGGATCGGGAGGACTCGAGGGGGGTTCGGATTTCAGAAATCCGAACCCGCTCACCCCTATTTTCATCCTTCCCCTAGTGTCCTAGCAAACGCCGGTGAGTGCAAGCACTGAGACGGACACTTCCAATGGCCGTGGATGGTGCAACTCCTCTGGTGGTTCTGAACATTCAACAATCAGCACACCATCGCATGTACCACCAACTCTTGAACCATCCTAAGGCTGGATCAGTGCCTCCTTCTGAAATTCATATAAATATGGCCTCTGCAGCTGTGGCTATGCATCTCAGAATGCAGCAGCGGTCACTGACACACTGTTACAAGTCGTGGTCATGACTTGAATCCTTCTGACAGGTTGCCCAGACAGGACGGGGTTACTTCAGTTCTTCCTGTTGCTAGGCGATTGGCACGCCTCAGGAAGTGATGTGTCATCCACATTGCAAAACTGATTGGGGCTTCAACCTATTTATACTCACTGGACTAGTGCAGCTGTGCCGCCTATAGAGTATCTGTGAGATCCCTCGGCTTGGCTGCATAGTCAGGTTGTTCCTGTTTTTTCTTTGTGATACTTCTTCCATACGCTTCCCAGCCGCACCAAGTAGCCCCCGTGCTGCCATCTGTTCCTCAAACTTCCATACGGGTTCCCAGCCGCACCAAGCAGCCCCAGTGCTGCTATCTGTTCATCAAACCTCCGTACGGCTTCCCAGCCACATCAAGCAGCCCCAGTGCTGCCATCTGTTCATCAAACCTCCATACGGTTTCCCAGCCGCACCAAGCAGCCCCCGTGCTGCCATCTGTTCATCAAACCTCCATACGGCTTCTCAATCACACCAAGCAGCTCCCGTGCTGCCATCAGTTCATCAGCTTCCTAACGGTAATTGCAACACCATCTGCAGTATTGTCGCACCATTGGCATAATTGCCGCATCATCAGCTCCTAAACTGCTGTCAAAACCAAACAGTATTGTAACGGCTATTGCCGCATCATCGGCACAATTGCCGCACCATCGGCACAATTGCCGTACCATCGGGCATAATTGCCACACCATAGGCTCCCAAACCATTGTCTAAACCGAACAGTATTCTAATGGCTATTGCCGCACCATCGGCACAACTGCCACACCATCTGTACAATTGCCACACCATCGGCTCCCAAGCCATTGTCAAAACTAAACTGTATACTAATGGCCATCGCCGCTCCATCGGCACTATTGCTGCACCATCGGCACAATTGCCGCACCATCGGCTCCCAAGCCATTGTCAAAACTAAACTGTATACTAACGGCTATTGCCGCACCATCGGCTCAACTGCCCCACCATTGCCATACCATTGGCTCCCAAGCCATTGTTTAAACCTATATGGTTTACTAACGGCTAATGCCGCACCATCGGCACTATAGCCGCACCATCGATATTCTTTTCATGATCATCATCGGTATCAATTCTAAGTGAACATTTTATCTATTGAATTTCCTTGTACCTCCATGTGAGCCACTACTACCCTGAGCATAAATCCAGGTGGTCGTCTTAGTACCGGTGACTGTTTCCCAGTTATAAGGGAACAACGGGCGGCTGTTATTTTGAAGATCTCTCTAGCTGGGTTCTAGTGGTCTCACATGGAGTAGGCATCGGGATTCGTAACATTATAATCGGCCAACACAGTCACACTTGGAGTTAGATACAGGAAAAGTCGTTTTGGACTTATAGCTTCTGCTATCATGGAGCAGGGACAGAATCTCGCACAGGTGCTTGCAGCCCATATCCAAACTCTCACCCAGAAGATACAGGAACTCACTATTCGAGTTGAAGAAAATCGTTCTCCTGTGCATGCAGCTCCTCATCTTGAACCAAAGATGAATTTACCAGATCGGTTTTCTGGGGATCGCCGGCAGTTTTTAAACTTTCATAAAAGTTGCAAGCTCCATTTCCGACTTCGTCTGGTCTCTTCGGGGACACAGTTGCAGATCCACAGACTTGGACCTTTGGACTGCCTTCAACCCATGCGGCATTACAGACCATTGAGCCTTTCTCTACGGCCTTGGGCCTGTTGTATGATGACCCGGACCGTGCTGCTTTGGCTGAGTCCAAATTGCGTACCCTCAAACAGGGTCAAAAGGCAGCAGAGGATTACTCATCAGAGTTCGGCAGGTGGGCAAGTGACACTGGTTGGAACAATCTGGCTTTATGTAGCCAATATCGTCTGGGTCTTTCTGAGGCCATCAAGGATATCCTTGTTCAATATTCACCTTCTGAGTCTTTGGATTATCTTATGCAACAAGCCATTAGGGTTGACTGGCGGCTTTCGGGAACGTAAACGTGAATAAAACCTTCCCATCACATCGCCTCGTTCTCTGGCTTGGGTTCCATCTTCGGTCACAGAGGAACCAATGCAGATTGGTGCCTCTCGCCTGTTATCAGAAGAGAGACAAAGAAGACGGTCTCTTAAACTCTGTATGTATTGCGGCGACAAGGGGCACACTGTGAATAACTGTCCACTCAGACTAGTAAAAGACAAGACCTAAGTGTTCGGGAGGATTTACACTTAGGCCTGGCATTCATTTTTTCCAAGAATTCTATTTTAGTCCCAGCAGTCATCCAACTCGGTAATTCCACTTTGTCTACTTCAGCCTTCCTTGATAGCGGGGCGGCAGGCAATTTTATGGATTGTCTTTTCTTTCGCACTCTGAGAGTACCAGCTGTCCCTTTGGAACAATAAATTCCTATCTGTGGTCTGGACGGAGGTTTGATTTCATCAGGTCATGTGAAGTTCTAGATGCCTCCTCTTCATTTTTCAGTAGGTTTTTTACACTCGGAGACTCTGCGCCTAATTCTGACCCACTCGCGAGCGCAGGACGCTCGCAAGCGAGTCGATGGTGCCCTAATGCGCATGCGCGCGACGGAGGGAGTTCTGTTGTGCGCATGCGCGAGACCAGCATAGTGACAGCCAAGCTGTCGCTATGGGTCTCGCACCAAAGGGGGCGTGCTGTCGATGGTGACTGACAGCACGCCCCCTTTGGTGGGCGTGCCGGGGGTGTGGATGCCAGATGGAGGCGTTCCCATGGGAATGCCTACCGTCTGGGTCCGGCCCCACTGACATCACTAGTGATGTCAGTGGGAGTGATTTTGGCTCTGATAGAGCCAAAATCACTCCAGGGCTTGTGGCAGCGAGACCCTACCGTCATCATGGCCGCTCGCTATAGCTGTAGGTGGTCACCCACAGCTATACGAGCAGGCCAGGAGGCCGCTCCAATAAGAGGTAGGAGGGTCCTGATTCAGAGCGAGCGCTCTGGTCAGAGCGTCCGGCTCTGAATCAGGCCCTCTGTCTTTTTATCTCCTTCATTGTCTCTTGGCCCCAGTCGTTCTTGCTCTTCCATGGTTAAGGAATCACAATCCCATGATTAATTGTCAAACTGGTGAGATAACCAAATGGAGTCAGACCTGTTAGAATCGTTGCTTGACCATGCCTATTCGGTCCGTATGTCCTACGGTTGCTGAGACATCTCCAGCCATTCCACTTCAGTACCGGGATTATGCTGATGTTTTCTCCAAAAAACTTGCGGATGTTCTTCCTCCACATAGGTTTTTCGACTGTGCTATCAATTTGATTCCAGACGCCAAATTACCCAAAGGCCAGTTGTATTCCCTTTCAGTACCGGAGGAAAAAGCTATGAGAGAGTACATCGAGGATGCCTTGGCTAAAGGATTCATCCGTCCCTCAAAATCACCACTGGGAGCTGTTTTTTTCTTCATAGGAAAGAAGGATGGGTCTCTTCATCCTTGTATTGATTACAGAGGACTCAACAACATTACGGTAAAAAATTCATACCCATTACCTCTCATTCCGGTACTGTTTGACCAGCTGCATCAGGCTAATATCTTCGCCAAAGATTGATCTCCGAGGGGCATACAACCTGATTCGAATCAAGAGTGGGGACGAGTGCAAAATGGCATTCAGTACTCACTCCGGACATTATGAGTACCTGCTAATGCCTTTTGGCTTATCTAATGCCCCAGCTGTTTTTCAGGACCTGATTAACGACATCCTTCGTGAGTTTGTGGGTTTTTTCATGGTCGTTTATCTGAACAACATTCTAATCTTTTCCCAATCGCTGGATCAACATCATCAGCACGTACGTCAGCTTCTTCAAAAATTGCGGGAGAACCATCTGTACACCAAGTTGGAAAAATGTGACTTTGACGTCACTCAAGTTTCTTTTCTGGGATATACCATCTTGCCCCAGGGATTTTCAATGGATCAGGGAAAAGTCGAGGTGATACTTAAGTGGGAACAACCAACTTTGCTTAAAGCCATCCAGCGGTTCCTCTGCTTTTCAAATTATTATCACCGATTCATTAAATTTTTTTCCAGCATTGTGGCACCCATTGTAAATCTGACCAAGAAAGGAGCGGATACTTTAATTGGGCAATGGAGGTTATCCAGTCTTTCAAAACCCTCAAAGTCGCTTTCACTCAGGCACCTGTTCTTCGACATCCTGATCCTGACCTTCCTTTTATTTTAGAGGTAGATGCCTCTGAAGTAGGAGCTGGAGCCATTTTGTCTTAGAAAGATCCTGCAGATAGTAAGTTGCACCCGTGTGCATTGTTTTCTCTCAAAGTTTCCTCTGATGAATGCAATTATGATGTAGGAAATCGAGAGTTGCTAGCTATTAATTGGGCTGTTGAGAACTGGCTAGATGGGGCCAAACACCGAATTTTGGTTCTTACTGACCACAAAAACCTGTCCTACATTCAGTCCGCAAAAAGGTTGAATTCCCGACAAGCACATTGGGATTTATTTTTTATCCGGTTCAATTTCCTCATCTCCTTCCGACCGGGTTCCAAGAACATCAAGGCCGATGCCCTATCCAGGAGTTTTCGACCCATGCAACAGATGTCCACGTCAGACAAAGCTATCATTCCTGACTCTTTTTTCCAATGTGCTCTCACCCAAAATCTGGCAGATCTTATTCGGGCATGTGAATCGGAAACACCTCCGGAGAAGCCTTCTGATAGATTGTTTGTTCCAGAGAAGTTTAGAAGAGCAGTTCTTCTGGATTTTTACACTTGTCGAGTTTCTTGTCATCCAGGCATCAGTAAGACTTTAGAATTACTCTCCTGCTCTGTTTAGTGACCATCTTTGACCAAACATGTGCATGAATTTGTCTTGGCATTTGAGGTATGTGCTCGTAATAAGACACCTCGCACAGCTCCTTCTGGTCTGTTACTTCCACTTTCCATACCTAGGAGACCCTGGACCCACATCACCATGGATTTCATTGTTGACGTCCCAACATCTGCTCGATGTTCCATAATCTGGACGGTGGTGGACTGGTTTAGTAAAATGGCGCACTTCATACCATTACAAAAACTTCCTACTGCTAAGGAACTTTCTGGCCTGTTTCTTCAACACATTTTTCGGGTACATGGGTTACCGATGGATATTGTGTCGGATCGAGGATCACAATTTGTGGCACAGTTCTGGAGAGTGTTCTGTTCTTCTCTGGGCATTGACCTTAGTCTTTCTTCAGGTTACCATCCGCATTCCAATGGACAAACTGAACACGTTAATCAGTGTCGGGAACAATATCTATTCTGTTATGTTTCCAAGTGTCATAATAACTGGGTATCTCATCTGCCGCTTGCGGAGTTTGCTTTTAAGAATTCTTGCCTTTCTGCGTCCTCAGTATCTCCATTCTTCTGTGTTACAAGGCAACATCCAAGGTTTAATGCCTTCGACTCTAGGTCATCAGCCCCTTCTTCGGTCTCTCAGCTCTGACATACTTGGAGTAAGGTTCATGAAAGCCTCCGAAAGGTATCTCTACACTCAAAAAGGTCTGTTGACAAACATCGGAGATTGTGTGGTTTTAAGAAGGGTGATTTGTTTTGGCTCTCCACCAAAAACATCAAGCTCCGTTAACTCACACAGAAGTTGGGTCCTAGGTTTAATGGCCCATTCTGGATCATCTGACAGGTGAACCCGGTAGCTTTTAAACTTCAATTACCCAACTCTCTCCGTATCAATAATACTTTCCATTGTTCCTTACTCAAACTGGTCTTCAGCATGGTTCCAACCCAGGTTTTCATCCAGGCCTGCTTCAGTCATGGTCCACGGTCAGCATGAGTTCATAGTGGAGAAAATCTTGGACTCTAGAATTTTCAGGGGTTGTCTACAATTTTTAGTCCACTGGAAGGGCTATTGTCTGGAGGAACCTTCCTGGGTTCCTGATTTTGCACTACATGCTCCCAGGTTGAGAAGATGTTTCTTTCAGGATTTTCCAGACAAACCAGGTTCTGGGAGTTCTTCAACCCCGCGTCAAGGGGGGGTACTGTTACAAGTCGCAGTCATGACTTGAATATTTCTGACAGGTTGCCCAGACAGGATGTGGTTACTTCAGTTCTTCCTGTTGCTAGGCGAATAGCACGCCTCAGGAAGTGATGTGTCATCCACAGTGCAAACCTGATTGGGGCTTGACAGACGGAGGGAGCTGAAAGTCGGCAAGTATGTAATATGGGTGTCTATGGCCGGAGAGATAGATGCTACCTGAATCTTTCAGGAAAAAAAAAAATATATATATATATATATCTAGAGTAGGGGTGTGCACCGGCCACTTTTCGTGTTTTGGTTTTGGATCTGGATCTTTCTTCGTGTTTTGGATCTGGATTGGTTTTGCCAAAACCACCGTTCCGTGTTTTGGGTTCTGGGTTTTGTGTTTTGGATCTGTATTTTTTTTTAAAAAAGCATAAAAACAGCTAAAATCACAGAATTTGTAGGTTTTTCTGCTCCTATGCTATTATTAACCTCAATAACCTTAATTTCCACTAATTTCCAGTCTATTCTGAACACCTCACACCTCACAATAGTGTTTTTATGTCCAAAAGGTTGCACCGAGGTAGCTGGATGACTATGCTAAGCGACACGAGTGGGCGGCACAAACACGTGACCCATCTAGGCGTGAAACTGCAGTGGCAGACAGGATGGCAGTTTGAAAAACTAGGCCCCAAACTGTACATAATGCAAAGAAAAAAAAGAGGTGCAAGATGGAATTGTCCTTGGGCCCTCCCACCCACCCTTATGTTGTATAAACAGGACATGCACACTTTAACAAACCAATCATTTCAGCGCCAGGGTCTGCCACACAACTGTGGCTGAAATGATTGGTTTGTTTGGGCCCCCACAAAACAAGCTGGCAATTAATCTGTCCCTGCACAAACTGGCTCTACGGAGGCAAGATGTCATCCTCATCCTCCTCATCCACTGATTCCTCACCCTCTTCAGTGTGTACATCCTCATCCTCACAGAGTATTAATTTATCCCCGCTGGAACCACAGGTCCCCCTGTACGTTCTGGAGGCTGGTCTCCCTGGAAGAGTTGATAATTCATTTTATGAACATCATCTTCTCCACATTTTGTGGAAGCAACCTCCTATGCCTTTTGCTGACAAGGTTCCCAGCTGCACTAAACACTCTTTCGGAGTACACACTGGAGGGGGGGCAACTCAGGTAAAATAGAGCCAGTTTGTACAGGGACCTCCAAATTGCTTCTTTTTCCTGCCAGTACAGGTACGGACTGTCTGACATGCCTACTTGGATGCTGTCACCGATGTAATCCTTTAACAGACAGACGCACGCTTGTCGCTGCTGCTTTGAGGATGCAAGTGCGGCTACAGCCCACACAATTCACAAAGACAGAAAAAAGAAGAAGAATATTTTTATTGTTTGTGTAGCACACTTTGAGGGTGTCACCACCCTTTAACAGACAGACGCACGCTTGTCGCTGCTGCTTTAAGGATGCAGGTGCGGCTACAGCCCACACATTTCACAAAGACCGAAAAAAAAAGAACAATATTTTAATTGTTTGTGTAGCACACTTTGAGGGTGTCACCACCCTTTAACAGACAGACGCACGCTTGTCGCTGCTGCTTTGAGGATGCAAGTGCGGCTACAGCCCACACAATTCACAAAGACAGAAAAAAAAAGAACAATATTTTTATTGTTTGTGTAGCACACTTTGAGGATGTCACCACCCTTTAACAGACAGCCGCACACTTGTCGCTGCTGCTTTAAGGATGCAGGTGCGGCTACAGCCCACACATTTCACAAAGACAGAAAAAAAAAGAACAATATTTTAATTGTTTGTGTAGCACACTTTGAGGGTGTCACCACCCTTTAACAGAGAGACGCATGCTTGTCGCTGCTGCTTTAAGGATGCAGGTGCGGCTACAGCCCACACATTTCACAAAGACAGAAAAAAAAGAACAATATTTTTATTGTTCGTGTAGCACACTTTGAGGGTGTCACCACCCTTTAACAGACAGATGCATGCTTGTCGCTGCTGCTTTGAGGATGCAGGTCGAATCTAGACGGGATTTGGAACCGGGGACATACTACCTCCATCAATTGTCTAAATCCCACTGCACCAATGGCGGATACCGGACGCACGTCTAACACCAACATAGCAGTCAAGGCCTCAGTTATACGTTTTGCTTCAGGATGACTGCTGTCGTACTTCATCCTCATCGCTAGGGACTGTTGGAGGGTCAATTGTTTAGTAAAAGTAGTGATGTTCCTACTTCCTCTCTGGGATGATGAACAACTCCCAGCAGCAGCAATAGCACTAGGAGGAAGTGGTTCTTGATCTTTCCCTTTTTTATTTTTATCGGAGAAAGTTTGGTCCTCCATTTATGTTATATTGATATATACGTGCGGCTAAAGCGCACACAAACACAGAAAATATTGTTTCATTTTTGCTGGAGAGTAGTGCACTTTGTGGGTTACACCACCCTTTAAGAAATGAGCCAGCCGGCTCTTTACTTATGGGACACAGGCGCACGCTTGGCGCTGCTCCTTTGTTGATGCACGTGCAGCCACAGTGCACACAAGTCACAAACACAGAAAATATATATTTTTTGGGTTTGGAGTGTACTTTGGGGGTTACAGCACCCTTTAACGGTCAAGCCAGCCGGCCCTTTACTTATGACACAGGCGCACGCTTGGCACTACTTTGTTGATGCACATGCGGCTACTGCGCACACAATTCACAAACACAGAAAATAATATTTTTTTTGGTTTGGACTGGAGTGTACTTTGGGGGTTACAGCACCCTTTAACGGTTAAGCCAGCCGGCCCTTTACTTATGACACAGGCGCACGCTTGGCACTACTTTGTTGATGCACGTGTGGCTACTGCGCACACAATTCACAAACACACAAAAAATATTATTTTTTTAGCACTTGGGGGGAGCACCCCTGATGGACAGAGCACTCCCTGGACAACACTACAGCACCCCTTTAGGACTGGGACACTGCACAGGACTTTGGAGTGGACACAGCCCCTATGGAGAACTGACTGCACAACACAGTCCAGCCAGCCCATATGGACTTTGAAGTAGTGGACACAGCCCCTATTAACAACAGCAGCACAGCACAACACAGCCAGCCCCTATGGACTTTGAAGTAGTGGACAACAGCAGCACAGCGCAGCACAGCACAGCACAGCACAACACTACTCTGCACTACACTACATTACACTACACAGCCCAGCCAGCCCTAACTCCCACCCTCCCTCTTCACTGTTCACAGCCGAGTGAGAAAATGGCGCCGACACGGGTACCTTATATAGGTTCCAAAACCCGCGAGACTCGGAAGGCGGGATGATGACGTTTTGCCTCGTTTTCAGATCCGAGTCAGGCGGGAAAAGTCGAGCCTGACTTGGATCGGCCTCGGATCGGGGGGGCTCGGGGGGGTTCGGATTTCAGAAATCCGAACCCGCTCACCCCTAATCTAGAGATAACTGAATAGCATTGGGCCAATCCTAACAAAATTATTTCTGCATTACTGTGTCCTTATATTATAAAGAAAGAAAAGTTTTTTTTTTATTGTGGATTCTTTTCAATTTTTTTTTAAAGTGCACTATTCATTTACATTACAGATATGACAGAAGTATTACTTTAAATTATACAGAAACAATATTTCATTTTTTTTTTTTAATATAAGCCACCACTTATTATGTATTTTTATAACTTTTTTTATCTAAGGGGGAACTGCAGATGTGTCCACCTACAGCTAGTCTAAATATGGGACAAAAGCACAAGGTACCCTGTACACCAGTGAACTTATGGTATATAGCTGTGCGAAAAAAACATAATCTGAGAAAAAAGGGGACCAATTTGATTGTGACATGGGGACCAATATGACTGTGCCATGCATATCGTAATCAAAATACGAAAGTTCGATATTTGTCCCCCTCAGCATCTGACCCTGGCCCTCGCAGGGCCCCTCCCGGACCCAGGTAGTTAGTAACCCCCCTTTCTGGCTCGTGCTATATAGCCCAAAAAAAGTAGGCAAATTAGGACACATCTGTGCTTGATTTTATTCATATTATATGGACACAGTAGTATTATATTTCTTATCTAATGGGCACATTATGTTATGTTATTACCCTGCTAAATTTCATCCGTTTGCACCCCATGAATAGCAAGGGCCTATAAGAAAATGGGACGTCCTGCACTTTTTATTGTTATGAATGATTTATTTATAATTTTGTTTTCAACACTCTGGAATACCCGAAGTCTTCAGCAACATGTGTACATCGCCAGCAGCTTGGTTCCAAAATGCTGGGTGTTGCCTCTGGTAATTTGGAGGGCATAATTAGAAGTCACAGCAAATTTGCACCCTATTACATTTCCCTCTAAGGACCGTATTCAATTAGCCGTGAAAAAGCCGAGCCACAATGTTTTACCCTCCTTCGTCTGTTTTTATAAGGTTATTTTTTCCATGAGCGCTCCCGCTTATCGCCGTATTCAGGGCCAGATTCAGACCTGCTCGTGAGCGAAGGACGCTCGCAAGTGGGTCGATGTTGTCAGAATGCACATACGCACGACGGAGGGAGCTCCGTCGTGCGCATTCGCGAGACCCGGGGTCTCGCACCAAAGGGGGCGTGCTGTCGATGGGGACTGACAGCACGCCCCCTTTGGTGGGCGTGCCGGGGGTGTGGCTCCCAGAGGGAGGCGTCCCCATGGGAAAGCCTACCGTCTGAGTCCGGCCCCACTGACATCACTAGTGATGTCAGTGGGAGTGATTTTGGCTCTGATAGAGCCAAAATCACTCTAGGGCTTGCGGCAGCGAGACCCTACCGCAGGGTCTCATCGCAAGCCCGATGGTCGCGATGGTCTTGACCATCGCGACCATCATCATGGACGCTCCCATAAGCTGTGGGTGGTAACCCACAGCTATGTGAGCGTCCAAGAGGCCGCTCCATTTTTAAGGAGTAGGGCCCTGATTCAGAGCGAGCGCTCTGGTCAGAGCGTTCGGCTCTGAATCAGGCCCTCAATTCCAAAAGAGGCAAAAAGGCAAACAGGCGAAATTGGCGAATATCGAAACTGACGAAAAGTCCCTAAAATGTGGGGGAAATCGGTCTGTACCCCAGAAAAATCTGCACTAACTTAGAAATCAATATAGAAGTGTCCTAATAGCCCTAATAAAAGTGTTTTGTGTTCCTAAAGTGTCAGAATTGGCTGTTATACGATTATATGCATAAATGCTGAAAAATGACAGAAAGCAATTTCTTTTGGGAAAAATAAGTACCGAGGTCAAATTTGGGGTACATGAAAATGGGTACTAGCATATTTTGAAGTCTCTATAAAGTGAAGATTTAAAAATCTCACCTGCTGCAGCCTCCTGCAATCCCAAAAACACCTGTCTCATCCATATAGCCCCACAAGGCCCCCCCACTTTTTACCCATTTTCCAACACTTTTTTAATTTTCGCCTCAAAAATTTTCACTTTTCTGGGGTGTTCTCAAAAATGTGTTAAAGTTTTTTTGGACTGATTACTCATTAGTGGGGTGTCCAAAGGGTTCTGGACCAAATCCCCACATTTGCACCCCAAAATAGAGATTTTGCACTTCCAATCCGCCTGCCTATACAAACTTTTCTCCTGTTTTGTTTCTGCGTGTTACTCCTGTAATTGAATACAGAGATAAGTTGAAAACACGCGGAAAGTCCAAATCGGCAAAAGCTTTTCTCCAAACGGCACTTTGGCTGTGCTTGAAATATGATAGTTAGGAGCTGATTGGTTGTTACTATACTCGATATCTCTCTGTAGTTTATTTCTTTCCAAGACTTAGTGCATCTACAGTACCCCTAAATCAGAAGATGATCAACTGTACTTAGAAAAACAATGAATAATAGTTTTTTTGTGTGTTTGTTACAGACTTTAGGGAAATATCACACAAACAGTGAGCTATGGCCTGATTCAGAGCTGAACGCTCTGACCAGAGCGCTCGCTCTGAATCAGTGCCCTCCTACCTGAAAATGGA
This sequence comes from Taudactylus pleione, assembly GCA_031769625.1. Lineage (NCBI taxonomy): Eukaryota > Metazoa > Chordata > Amphibia > Anura > Myobatrachidae > Taudactylus > Taudactylus pleione. The sequence goes on from JAUIMM010000069.1 coordinate 5,966,488, forward strand.
GTGGCCTCCTGGCCGCTCGCATAGCTGTGGGTGACCACCCACAGCATATGCGAGCGGCCAAAAAGATGGTCGCGATGGTCTTTGACCATCGCGACCATTGGGCTTGCGATGAGACCCTGCGGTAGGGTCTCGCTGCCGCAAGCCCAGGAGTGATTTTGGCTCTATCAGAGCCAAAATCACTCCCACTGACATCATTACTGATGTCAGTGGGGCCGGCTTCAGACGGTGTGGCGTTCCCATGGGAACGCCTCCGTCTGGCAGCCACGTCCCCAGCATGCCCACCAAAGGGGGCGTGCTGTCAGTCACCATCGACAGCACGCCCCCTTTGGTGCGAGACCCGGAGCGAAAGCTTGGCTGTCGCAGTCCGGGTCTCGCGCATGCGCACGACGGAGCTCCCTCCGTCGTGCGCATGCGCATTGGGGTAACATCGACCCGCTAGCGAGCGACCTTTGCTCGCGAGCGGGTCTGAATGACCCCCTATATACTGTAGTTCATGGTTCATATATGAAAAGTGCAATTTAGAGAGTTTGTGGCCTAGTGGTCCTTTAATAGTTCTTACCACACAAATAGGTATATAAATATATATATTTATGCAGGGAAGTCCAAAACAAAGCATAACCTGACTCCGTTCAAGAGCTTGTGAAAGTATGGAGGGCCGGCTGCCCCCCTGGGCCCTCACCAAAAAAATAATATTCAGAAAAAAATAAACAAAATTCTAAAAACCAGGCAAACAGCAGACAAATAGCATGCGGTGAGAAGATCACGGGGGTCTGTGGGGTCCTTTCTTCTTTGCCAATTCATCTTTAACTTCACACATAAAAATCCCCCCTGATGGTATTGCCAAATGTTAGCACAATATTCGGCTGGAACAGAACAGCAATATGCGAGTGTTCAGAAATATTCAAATACAGATTTCTAAGTCATCATTTGCCATGTAAGCAGGAAATGTGCTTCACAGTGCAGCGGATTAGAATAGCGCTGTCAGTATACCGCAGTATGCCCCTGCTCCAAAATGTAAGCACCACTTTACTTTCAGCTCAAAAGCTGCAATTTTAGGTTCTCTGATTGCAGTTTCTTAGTGAGCGGAACATGTTTGAAGTGACAACTAAATATTGCAGCATCACATTAACTTCTGAGAATTTCAGATATCTAGCAAAATATATTAGTACAGGTAAGCTGGCTTCAGCAAATAGCCAACTTAAGTTTCATATCTATTTATCTATCTATCTATCTATCTATCTATCTATCTATCTATCTATCTGCAGTATATATCTATCTATCTATTTATCTATCTATATCTAGATACTAATGTGTACAGATATATTTTTACTTCTCTCAGGATTTTTGGAATATAAATTTAGATATTATTGTTATTATAAAACCATATTCAGATAAAAAGATCTATCTATCTTCTATCTATGATTCACTCTATCTATCTATCTATCTATCTATCTATCTATCTATCTATCTATCTATCTATCGATGTCATATTTATCTATCTCATATCTATCTATCTATCTATCTATCTATCTATCTATCTCATATCTATCTCATATCTATCTATCTAGCCTTTATCTATCTATCTATCTATCTATCTATCTATCTATCTATCTATCTATCTATCTCATATCTATGTTTGTATCTATCTCATATCTATCTATCTATCTATCTATCTATCTATCTATCTATCTATCTATCTATCTATCTATCGATCTCATATCAATCAATCAATCAATCAAATCTATCTCAGTATCTATGTATCTATGTATCTACAGTATGTCTAGATACTAATGTGTACAGACACTTTTTCACTTTTGTCAGAATTTTAGATATTATTGTTAATAAAAAAACATTCAGATAAAAAGAGGTTTTAGGGTAAAACCCTGATAATTGTGTGTACTAATTCCAGTTGTATTGGTTTTTTGTATTGGTTTCTCTTCCTCTGTCCCTCCTAGTAAAGAAACGTTGTGTCCATACTTTAAACCTTGAAATAGTGGTACAACATCAGCCACAGTAATTAATGAGTTAATGGCTTCCGGTTGCTGGTGTCTTCCCTCAACTCTTGCACTTCCTGCGTCATGTAACATAAAGTTACGCTCAAGAGATGCGTGCAAATGCCGACACACAGCCCGCGCAGGAACTTCACTAAGGTCAAGGAGTAGCCGGATTTCAAAGGCTAAACTTTTCAAGGATTCCTTCTGATTGCTATAAAACAAGCTAGCCTCCACGATCTCTTACTAGTTCTTCAATGACTTTTTGGTAGCCAAATTCTTTTGTTCTATTTTTTTTCCAGCTTTGTAGCAGAGTAATGAAAAAAAAAAAAAAAATTATATCTATGTAACTTTTTTTTTTTTTAACACAGAGTAGAGTTTAAAAAGGACAAAACGTAAGGAAAGGAAAGAGACGAGGGGCCCATTTATCTTATATTGACAGGACTAGCTTCAAAAGATGACCTTGAATCATAATCATCCTAATGAGCTGAAAATATTTCACTTTATCAAGTGAAACTATAATCAAATCAGTTTCTGAAAGCTCTGCTAATGAGCACTTCTTTTGATGAAAAACATGGTTAACTATCTTAATCTGCAGGAGGTGCGGTAATGTAAAGAGGCCAATTCGTGACAATTCATTAACTGACCTGGGGAGAGACTCATTTGAATGCTTTTGATAAGGTTTTCAAGGCTTTTTACTTAAATTACAATTTATGCAGCTTAATACAAAATGCCGTCATATTTTTTTTTATACTTTTAAAAAGGGACTTTATAGTGGAGACACAAAGCGTGTTTACGATACATGCCCTTGCGCAGTCGCCAAACATGCTGCAGAGGGTTCGGCGTAAGTTACCGCAGCCTTCGCCTAGAGAATCCATGGGCTCTAATTATTTCCCAGAGTAGAAGGTTCCTACATTTCCTAGGTGAGGTATGTAGACATATTTTTATACTGGCAGCTGCTCAAATCAGTTTTCATTAACTGGATGAGATGAATTCCTAATATTGCAGATTTAAACTAAAAAAAAAAAAAAAGGTTCCTTTTATGGCATATTGTAGTAATATGTTTAAATTATCCAAGCTCGGAGCTAGGCTTTAATGGTTAATGATGGGAGGAAGCTGTTTTATGCCTCTCTGGTGCTCTCTAATATACCAAATAAAAGTCATGACTGCTAAATATTACAAAGGGCTAACCCGGGCTGAAATAGGGGATCAGATGAGGAATTTGCTCAATAAAGCGTCACTAAATGGCACTTTATAGTTTTGTTTAACACATAAAGCATAGAAGAGCATGAAACTGAAAATATAACTAAGCATTCCACCATCTGACAGCTTTAATGTTGAATCGGCAATATAAATATATTTATATCTAGTGATGTGTTTATTTACACCTTTGGTCCATATATACTATAGCTACTGTATAAACCCTTCTTATTATTTGCTGAATTATTAATTTATATCTGTTAAAAAAATATTATTGAAATGTACTTTCTTTGAATTCTTTTTTTTTTGCTTACCAATTTGGCTTCATCCCAGGTCACCAAGCCATAGATAATTCCTTGAAGGCTATACATTTAATACCAATAAGACAGCCACACCACTGGTGGTAGTCCTTGATGCTGAAAAGGCCTTTGACTGTGTTTCGTGACCTTTCATGTGTCAAGCCACACCAGCACTGGTGGTAGTCCTTTTCATGTGTCAAGCCACACCAACACTGGTGGTAGTCTTTTTCATGTCAAGCCACACTAGCACTGGTGGTAGTCCTTTTCATGTGTCAAGCCACACTAGCACTGGTGGTAGTCCTTTTCATGTGTCAAGCCACACTAGCACTGGTGGTAGTCCTTTTTATGTGTCAAGCCACACCAGCACTGGTGGTAGTTCTTGATGTGTCCTTTTCATGTGTCAAGCCACACCAGCACTGGTGGTAGTCCTTGATGCTGAAAAGGCTTTTGACTGTGTTTTGTGACCTTTCATGTGTCAAGTTCTTGACATAGATGGCATTATGGAGCTTCTATTTGAGGGAGTTGTGGTATTACATTATAAACCAACTGCAACGGTTCTGGCCAACAGGTTTTGCTCCTCCCCTTTCCACATTAAGAACAGCACTCATCAAGGATGTCCTTTGTCACCTCTTCTTCTTGCCTTAACCATAGATCCACTCCTCAAGAGGCTACGAGACAATCCTAAAATCTCAGGCACTCAAGCAGTTTGCTACAAGCACAAAATTGCCATTTACAAGGCAGACATCCATGTAACATTAACTGAACGGCACAAGTCTCTTCCTGCTCTTTGGGTTGAAATAGAACTTTTTAATCATTCAAAAACATTGACCCTGACAGGACTGAGGTAATAGCACTGAATATACACCCAAGCAGACCAACAGCGCTTAACAGACAACTTCAAATTGATATGGCAACCCCATGAATTTTAATATCTGGGGATCCATCTACCCAAACATTACAAAGAATTGTATTTAGCTAATTTCCCTCCGCTACATCTATCTGAAAATGGGCCTGCAGGATTGGAGCCCACCTTATATCTCCTGGTTAGGAACAGTTGCAGCAACAAAAATAAACTTGTTGCCCAGAGAACTTTTTGTATTACAAACTCTCCCAGTTTGAATGGAATCGGTATTTAATTCTGCCGGACCTAAGCCCGGTGGATGAAATCTCGATGCCGGGAGGCCAGCAGATGATCCCGACTAGGGTAAGTAAGTCCCTTAACTCTCCCCTCTCTCCCCCCTAACCCTAACCCACCTTTAGTGGTACCTAACCCTAACCTCCCCCACTAGTGCCGAACCGTAACCTCCCCCCAGGGGTGCCTAAACCTAACCCCCCCTTTCCCTAGCCTAACCCTAACCCTCCCGGGGGTGTGCCTAACCCTAAATCCCCTGAGAGTCCCTAAACCTATACCGCCCCATGGCTAAGAGCTCCCAACACCCAGCTTACCTACGTTTGGTATGCCGGGTATCTGGATTTTGGCGTGGGGCTAATGATAGGTGTCAGTATTTAGACGCCTTTCTTTAGTCCTATACCGGCTTTCACTGTCAGGATTTTGGCGGTATTTCGACAGCCGGCATCCTGACTACATCCCATTTGAATACCCACTTTGGCTCTCAAGGATTTACAGTCCTGAATCTCCCAATTTATTTGGGTTTGGCAGAAGACTTAGATTAACCACTCCAGAGAAGGTGGTCTTGGTCTGTTTTAGTTAGAAAAATGTTATCTGGCCATCCACCTCACAGAAGTCATTCTGGCATGTACAAGTATCCACACTAGGATGTGATTAGAGGGGAATCGGTATGAAATACCGACAGACAGGATTGTGGCGGTCATAATCCCGATGCCAGGATCCCGACAAGGTTAACATACCAACACTTGTTGGTCGCACCCTAAACCTAACCCTCCACCTTTAGTGCCTAGCCCTAATCCTCCCTCTAGTGCCTAACCCTACACCTAACCCTCCCTCCAACTGCGTTACTTATCTTCGCATCCCGGCGGTCGAGATGCCGGTGCCGAGATTCTGAGCAGCATCGGTATTCTGGCAGTGGTAATGTATACCGGTTAGGGGTGGTGACATCCATGTTGAGAATGTTCCCTCCTTACCCTCTATTCTGGATAGCCCCGAAACATAGACCACCTCTATCAAGCCTCGAACCTATTCACTTTACACTCTCCATTTGGGATTATTGTTTTCGCATTTATAAGCTAGTGAGCAGCCCTGACAGGATGATCCCATTGTGGTATAGCCTATCCTTCCTTCCAGCTTGACATACTGATGCTTCTTGAATGCTTTAACCTACCTCCTTCTGCATTCTATCAATATCCTCATACTGTATCTGCCATATCTCTGACAGCATTATTAAAATGAGGACTCCTTGCAACCGCACTCCCTTTTGAGACTCTCTGTCTCCACAGGTCATCCTCCAGGGGTCTTATTTCCTCCCTTTAAACCGTACTCTATAACTTCCAACAACAGGTTAAGGCCTCTCACATGGTTCACAGGAATAAGGACATGGAGGAATTCTTAGATGCGGAGCAATTAGCTGGTATTATGCGGCCGGCGGTTCAATTCCCATCAGCCGCAGCCCGACAGGAGCAGAGTGCGACGCAGCGGAAGCCCGACAGCGCTGGAAATCCCGATCGTGGATAGGTAAGTATCCACTAACCTAATCCCACTAACCCTAACCCTCCTTAGGGGTGCCTAACCCTAACTTCCCCCCCAAGTGCCTAACCCTAATCCCCCCTCTAAGTGCCTAACCCTAACCACCCCCTTCCCCGCTGCCCAAACCTAAGTCCCCCGGGGGGGGTGCCTAACCCTAAGTCCCCCCCGGGGGTGCCTAACCCTAACCCTCCCTCCCCCTAGCCTAACCCTAACCCTCCCGGGGGGGTGCCTAACCCTAAGTCCCCCCCAGGAGCCCTAAACCTAACCCTCTCCCCCGCGGCTGTCCGCTCGCGGCGCCCGGCATCACTACGATCGTAATGCCAGGCGCCGGTCTCCTGGCGTCGGGGAAATGCAGGTGTTTACATCTAGACGCCAGGCACTTCACCCTTGCTGGGATAAGACAGTCGGGAAGCCGGCTGCCTGTATATAGGCAGTCGGCTTCCCGATTGCTTCCCTTATGGAAGAGGCTGGCAAGACTTAAATCTCTATGCGTGCCAAGGCAAACTCATATACATTGTATTTTCTGGTACAAGGTATCCCTAAGATTACATGTTATCTACTCCCCTCATCATATCACGTCTCTGTTATGCAGCTCCTGGTACTCTATATATTTTTGGTGTGTACCAACCAATGGGGAATAATGCATATAATACATGTAACTTTGACAAGGAAGATGGGCCCTCCTCAGCTCTGGGCCCCATAGCAGCTGCACACCTTGCACCTATGCCCATGCTCATTGTTCGCAATGTCTGATAGTTTTCCACTGGAAGAACCCTGAGCTTGAGTGGTCTATAAATTAAAACATATAGCCTGCATTCTCCATGGTCACACTCACCTATTTCAGGATATTTGGGGTCCCTGGCTTTGAATTATGACTGTTCCTTTGCCTTTTTCACTAGCGTGTACCCCAAAACTGAAGTTCTTCTTTAGAATTCCTCTCTCTCTCCCCCTTTACACTATTCTATCCTTCCCCCGGCCACCCACGTCCCTATCTTCCCCTTCCCCCTCCTGTACATGATTTTGACCACTGTAGTCAATTGTTAAGATTACTGCTACAATGCATTCCTATGATTCACTTGAACTATTTCAAATATTTTTGCCAACATTATCCATCTGTAAAAGTTCCTTCCCTCTCCTCATCTCTTTTTTTTTAGTTTTGCTTTCTCTGTTCTATTCTATTATGTAAAAACTCCAATACTGTAAAACTTTGTTTAAAAAAAAGAGGGAGGAAAGTTGTTGTGCAGAGAAGCAAGTGTGGGAAAAGCTAGTGGACCGAGAGGTATTTGATAGAAAGGCTCATGGGCAGTGGAAATAGTGGAGTTGTCATGCTTTCATTAATTTTTTTTTCTATGATTTAAAATAGGCACACTTTATGTAGGGTATTGTGCAGGCACGCATGCATTTACAGTGCCTTCCAACGGAATGGGTTCGATTCCCATCAGCGGCAGCCAGACAAGAGCAGAGTTAGAAGCAGCGCTGGAAATCCCGATCGTGGATAGGTAAGTATGTACTAACCTAACCCCCTAACCCTCCTTAGGGGTGCATAACCCTAACTTCACCCCCAAGTGCCTAACCCTAATCCCCCCTCTAAGTGCCTAACCCTAACCACCCCCTTCCCCGCTGCCTAAACCTAAGTCCCCCGGCGGGGTGCCTAACCCTAAGTCTCCCCCGGGGGTGCCTAACCATAACCCTCCATCCCCCTGGCCTAACCCTAACCCTCCCGGGGGGGTGCCTAACCCTAAGTCCATCCTGGGACCCTAAACCTAACCCTCTCCCCCCGCGGCTGTCCACTTGCGGCGCCCGGCATCCCTACGATCGGGATGCCGGGCACCGGTCTAGATGTAGATGCCCGGCATTTCACCCTTGCCGGGAAATGACAGTCAGGAAGCCGGCTGCCGGTATTTAGGCAGTCGGCTTCCCGATTGTTTCCCCTTCCAACAAGCAGTTGGCAACGACCAGCGATGCGCGATCCCGCTGGTCATTGTCGGCATCTGTCCTCGCCTGAACCTGCTGTCCAACCTGACGATATCGACAGGTTGTGCCGGTTCTGAGATGGGGAAGGTTGCCCACACTGAACAATATATCGTTCAGTGTGGGCTCAATGTCCACTGCACAATATCATGAATGATTAAACGATAACAATGTTGTTACATTCAATTGTTCATTTATATCATGTAGTGGATATGCGCCTTTAGTTTTAACTATGTGAGAGCATCCAGTTGCAGTCCAGTTGTGTCCCTTCAGTGGGAAGTAGAAATTAACTTAATATTTTAAATATTTTGTAAACAATACTGGACCCGCGCACTGAATAATTGAATCCTTTATTACACACTCAATTACAGCTCTTGATCCATGATGAACATGATGTACTAAAGCATACCGAATAACAGGTTCAGTCAGCTAATCAGCAGGCGGTGCAACAGAAGGTGCATTGGATTTTTTACGCATGCGCAGTGCAGTTTAGGAAAAGCGACATCTGGTGGACAGAAGTTGTATTACACTAACCGGCTTTTCCAGAGTAACTTTATGTTACGATGCCACTCAATACACCATGAGGCGACTTTAAAGAGCAAGCTGCCGCATGGCAGTGCGCGAGTAGCAGGGCGCACTACGTAGCATATGGATGCTAGATGTAAGAGGAACACATCTGTACGTACATTTGTTTCCAGCACATGTGTTGAGCAAAAACGCCTAAGATACTGTACAGAATGTACGCCCAACTCTGCATCCATCTAGGGTTTATTATTGACTTACCACAAATATAAACCAGCTGCAAAGGGACACAAAACGAGGGTGTTTGCAGAGAAAGATGATGATCGATGAGAACTATGCCCCATTTCACAGTAGATAATGTAATGGCACACAAGCTATTATAATATCTAAAAAAGAAATGAATTCAATAAAAATACCTTAAAAACACAATGAGGTGATCTCATTCTGTCTAAGTGTCAGAGCCGGTATTACAGAATTGAGCAGTAACGCTACAGATTTAGCAGAGTAACTTGTGAAGTGAGAAAGTACAGTATAAACCTGGAGATTGGATGAGCTTCAGTGAAGTCAATTAAGAAGGGTTGAAGTGTCATGACAAGGGCAGGAGGTAATTCCTTTGTTGCATTTGGCAAGTGGCTCGACACTATTACTTGCTCACAATTTATAGCAATATAAAAGACAACGCTAACGGCCAAGTGTCAGATTAAAAAAGAATGGCCGCACTTATATAAGCCATTCACAACCTCTGCACATTTACTATAGGTACAGTATATATCACAGTTATGTAGGTTATTCAGCAATATTACAGAAAATGCTACAGAACTTCATAGAAGTTTTTTTTTTCTCTCCCAAAAATAACCTCTCATAATGAGTTTTGCTTTTACGGAGACTCCTGGGGGAAATGTGGAAGATAGTCTGTGAGCTCTGTGCGTCTATTGTAATGAATTGCTGTTCTGAACTTTACTTCTATAACTGATGGTGAGAACTTACCATAAAGAGTGTAATGAATTACTGAGCATGGAGTCCAGTAAGTTGGCTTCCCTCAGATAATCACAAAAGGGATTTTATCTTAGTAAATAAGAAAGTGTAGCAAATTTATTTCTGCAGTGTGCAGCTGGAAGGACCAAGCAATGTTGATGTATACTGCAACTTTATTTCACTGGTATCGTAGTAATCTTGCAATGTGAGATCAGCTAGCCATGGGCTGCGTACCCGAGTCTGATAATCCGTACCTGAGTCTGATACTGCATATCCGAGTCTGATACTGCATACCTGGGCTGATACTGCATACCCGAGTCTGATACTGAGTACCAGAGTCTGATACTGTGTACCCGAGTCTGATACCGCGTACCCAAGTGTACCGAGTCTGTTTCTGCGTACTCGAGTCTGATATTGCGTACCTCAGTCTGATACTGCATTCCCGTGTCTGATACAGCGTACCCGAGTCTGATACGGAGTACACGAGCCTGATACTGAGTACACAAACCTGATACTGAGTACACGAGTCTGATATTGCGTACCTGAGTATGATACTGCGTACCTGGGCTGATACTAATACCCAAGTCTGATCCCAAGTCTGATACTGAGTACCCGAGCCTGATACTGTGTACCCGAGTCTGATACTGCATACCTGAGTGTAGCGAGTCTGTTACTGCATACTCGAGTCTGATATTGCGTACCTGAGTCTGATACTGCATACCCGAGTCTGATACTGTGTACCCAGGCTGATACTGCGTACCCGAGTCTGATACGGAGTACACGAGTCTGTACTGCGTACTTGAGTCTGATTTTGCGTGTGTTCTAGAGCCTGATATTGCGTACCTGAGTCTGATACTGCATACCCAAGTCTGATACTGCATACCTGAGTCCTATACTGCGTACCCGAGTTTGAGTATATCCTGTTAGCAAATATAAAGTTTTTTAGGTTTTTTGATTAAAGTTTATGCCTTACAAAATATACAACTGTCCACATTTGCTTTTGCAATAACATGTCCTTTGAACTTTAGGGAAGTACAATGGGGTCTATGTACTATAACAAAAAAATAAACACCAGAACAAACATACAACAACAAAAATACACACAATAAAGAAAGCCAAGATATGTTATGTCCTGCTCTACATGTACTTGCAGCCCTGACAACTTGCTGCCGCTGGTGCTGTAAATGCCATTGGTGCTTGTCTAAACCCTGGCCTGTTTGGAAGAGACAGTTAAAAAACACCTGTATTTAACCACTTAACTGGCTAATATTTTTTCCAAAAGTGTTCCCAAATTTGTCAAAAAAATGTTATTACCAAATTCTGTAAATAATAGTAATTTAATCCCAACTCAGTACAATTATATTAATAAATATGCAGATTTGTTAATAAAATTCTACTGAATCAAGGTTAAATAGATGTTATCTGCCATCACTGCTGGCTGAGAGGGGGAAAATTCAGGGGCAGGCAGGGCTGGCGGACGATCTTATCAGAGTCGCCAAACGCAACCGTCCCCTAGCAGTGCTTCTAGCCAGGGGACAGAAGGGAAGACGCAGCTTCCCTAAGCTTGGGCTGCAGGAAGACTGTCTTACCTCAGCCACAAGTTTAGGATCAACCCCATTCTGAACCACTCATGGAAGGAGCAGTGCCAGATTAAGGTCCACATTGGCCTGGAGCTGATATTTAGGAAGGCCTATTGTGTCATCACAGGGGTATGAACAGCATTAGGGGGGGGTAACCAGAGTTGTAGGGTGTGGAGGTGTGGCGTGTGCTGTGGGATGTGACTATCGCCTACCATCAAAAACCTCAATCTCACCCCTCTCTTCACTTATATCAATTTCAACGTTTAAGTTTATGCAATGTTCATCAGGAATCCTTACTGGTTTATGCCTTTTACATGGAGGGCACCCAGTAACGGTGATGTAAAATAAGTACCAAGCTTAAAGCTTCATTTTTTTAAATTTACTATATTTATATATTTATTAGTAATTACATATATAAACTAGGGGTGTGCACCAGCCACTTTTCGTGTTTTGGTTTTGGATCTGGATATTTCTTCGTGTTTTGGATCTGGATTGGTTTTGCCAAACCAACCTTCCGTGTTTTGGGTTCTGGGTTTTGTGTTTTGGGTCTGTATTTTTCTTAAAAAAGCATAAAAACAGCTAAAATCACAGAATGTGTGGGTTTTTCTGCTCCTATGCTATTATTAACCTCAATAACCTTAATTTCCACTCATTTCCAGTCTATTCTGAACACCTCACACCTCACAATAGTGTTTTTATGTCCAAAAGGTTGCACCAAGGTAGCTGGATCACTATGCTAAGCGACACGTGTGGGCGGCACAAACACGTGGTCCATCTAATAGTGACACTGCAGTGGCAGACAGGATGGCAGTTTGAAAAACTAGGCCCCAAACAGTACATAATGCAAAGAAAAAAAGAGGTGCAAGATGGAATTGTCCTTGGGCCCTCCCATCCACCCTTATGTTGTATAAACAGGACATGCACACTTTAACAAACCAATCATTTCAGCGCCAGGGTCAGCCACACGACTGTGGCTGAAATGACTGGTTCGTTTGGGCCCCCACAAAACAAGCTGGCAATTAATCTGTCCCTGCACAAACTGGCTCTATGGAGGCAAGATGTCGTCCTCATCCTCCTCATCCACCGATTCTTCACCCTCTTCAGTGTTGTGTACATCCTCATCCTCACAGAGTATTAATTCATCCCCACTGGAATCCACCACCACAGGTCCCTCTGTACGTTCTGGAGGCTGGTCTCCCTGGAAGAGTTGATAATTCATATTTATGAACATCATCTTCTCCACATTTTGTGGAAGCAACCTCCTACGCCTTTCGCTGGCAAGGTTCCCGGCTGCACTAAACACTCTTTCGGAGTACACACTGGAGGGGGGGCAACTTAGGTAAAATAGAGCCAGTTTGCACAGGGGCCTCCAAATTGCCTCTTTTCCCTGGCAGTACAGGTACGGACTGTCTGACATGCCTACTTGGATGCTGTCACCGATGTAATCCTTTAACAGACAGACGCACGCTTGTCGCTGCTGCTTTGAGGATGCAGGTGCGGCTACAGCCCACACAATTCACAAAGACAGAAAAAAATAGAAGAATTTTTTATTTTTTTTGGAGTGCACTTTGGGGTTACAGCACCCTTCAATGGACAAGCCAGCCGGCCCTTTACTTATGACACAGGTGCATGCTTGGCGCTGCGCCTTTGTTGATGCAGATGCAGCCACAGTGCACACAATTCACAAACACAGAAAATAATTCCTCCATCATTCTGTCAGTGGTGACAGTATCATATGCAGTGACAGTAGACATGTCAGCAATTGTTGGCACGTCCTTCAGTCCGGACCAGATGTCTAAACCGGCCCTTGACTTATGACACAGGCGCACGCTTGGCGCTGCTGCTGTGTTGATGCACGTGAGGCTACTGCACATAAATTTCGCACACAAACACAGAAAAACAAGAATCGTTTATTTTTTGTGGAGTGCACTTTGGGGGTTACACCACCCTTTAACAGACATATGGGACACAGGCGCACGCTTGGCGCTGCTCCTTTGTTGATGCACGTGCAGCCACAGTGCACACAATTCACAAACACAGAAAAAAAAATTTTTGTTTGTTTGGAGTGCACTTTGGGGGTTACAGCACCCTTTAACGGACAAGCAAGCCGGCCCTTTACTTATGGGACACAGGCGCACGCTTGGCGCTGCTCCTTTGTCGATGCATGTGCAGCCACAGTGCACACAATTCACAAACACAGAAAATATTTTTTTATTTTGTTTGGAGTGCACTTTGGGGGTTACAGCACCCCTTTACGGGCAAGCCAGCCGACCCTTTACTTATGACACAGGCACACGCTTGGCGCTACTTTGTTGATGCACGTGCGGCTACTGCGCACACAATTCACAAACAGAGAAAAAATATTATTTTTTTTTGCACTTGGGGGGAGCACCCCTGATGGACAGAGCACCCCCTGGACAACACTACAGCACCCCTTTAGGACTGGGACACTGCACAGGACTTTGGAGTGGACACAGCCCCTATGGACAACAGACTGCACAACACAGCCCAGCCAGCCCCTATGGACTTTGGAGGAGTGGACACAGCCCCTATGGACAACAGCAGCACAGCACAACACAGCCAGCCCCTATGGACTTTGGAGGAGTGGACACAGCCTGTATGGACAACAGCAGCACAGCGCAGCACAGCACAGCACAACACTACTCTCACTACACTACACTACACTACACAGCCCAGCCAGCCCTAACTCCCACCCTCCCTCTTCACTGTCCACAGCCGAGTGAGAAAATGGCGCCGACGCGGGTACCTTATAAAGAATCCAAAACCCGCGAGAACCGGAAGGCGGGATGATGACATTTTGCCTCGATTTCAGATCCGAGTCAGGCGGGAAAAGTCGAGCCTGACTCGGATTGGCCTCGGATCCGGGGGGGCTCGGGGGTGTTCGGATTTCAGAAATCCGAACCCGCTCACCCTTAATATAAACTATTGCCGGGCACTCAATATACAAAAATAAATTATGTCCCCCACTGTCCTGTTCAGATAAGAGTTCCATGCAATATAGTCTTAGAATGGACAATTCTCCGGGACTTTAAGAATAAATATATATTTTTTATAAGTTTACATAGCAAAAAAATCACTAATGTTTCAGTGTTTCAGTCAACCAAAACGTAGTGATTTCTTTGCTATGTAAACCTATAAAAAAAAAATATTTGAACACACTCTTTATATAGCATACAGTGTAATAAATATATACAGCATATGTATCCACAGTACATACAGTCTGCAGTGTAGTGTATATATATATATGTGTAGCTAGAAAATTCATGGAGCGCCAGGTATACGTGATGTACCAATAAAGTGTATAAAAATTAATATTTTGTCCTTGTTTGCGTGTAAAAGTTATATATATTCACAAGTGTATGAAGAACTAAAAATAGTGCATCTAACTGTAGGCAGGGCACCCTCCGATGTGGTCGGGGTGTCAGCTCAATCCAATAATAAAAAGGGGGGTGAGCCCCTTAAAGAAAATTATGGAATAAATGGAATTGGATCAGAGCGCCTGTGGAGCCATACCGTGCGATATACCAATATAAAGTGCAAGTGCTAATAGTGCATATGGTGTATTTACCACGAAGGAACTCTGGGGGTCATTCAGACCCACTCGCAAGCGGCAGTACGCTCGCAAGTGGGTCGATGTTCCCCACTGCGCATGCGCGAGACCCGGCGAGCGACGGGCTTCCCATCGCTCCGGGTCTCGCACCAAAGGGGGCGTGCTGTCGATGTTGATTGACAGCACGCCCCCTTTGGTGGGCGTGCCTGCCAGACGGAGGCGTTCCCATGGCAACGCCTACCGTCTGAAGCCGGCCCCACTGACATCACTAGTGATGTCAGTGGGAGTGATTTTGGCTCTGATAGAGCCAAAATCACTCCAGGGCTTGTGGCTGGGAAACCCGACCTCAGGGTTTCCCTCGCAAGTCCGATGGTCGCGATGGTCAAGACCATCGCGACCATCTTTTTGGACGCTCGTATATGCTGTGGGTGGTGACCCACAGCTATACGAGCGTCCAGGAGGACGCTCCATTTTAATGGAGGAGGGCCCTGATTCAGAGCGAGCGCTCTGGACAGAGCGTCCGGCTCTGAATCAGGCCCTCTGTCAGACAGATAACTTAATATACATGGTAACAGGCCTAAAAAAGAGACAGTTATAGTAAAAAATATAAATATGTTTAATAGAGTGTAAAATGGACATATATAAGATGAACAATATAAAAGCAAATAACGAAATTAGACAAAGAAAAAAAAAACCTGCCCCATTGTTAATCTGGCCCTGTGCACGAACCCTAGCTTTAGTTGAATGGATGCTCACATACGGTAGTAAATAACAGTTCTGCCGCTGCCGGCAAATACAGTCAATTTGCATCTGACACATAATTAACCCCTTTGTGTCCTAGTGGGATTGTTGCAAGTACTGCAGACAGAATAATCCATTTTACTATTGCCTCCTTGACCCAGGGCCTGATTCAGTAAGGGTCACTATTCTGCTTATAGGCACGCAATGCAGTTGCTGTAAATGTTTGCATTCAGATTGAGATCGCAGCCCAACATAAGGACGCCCACTTCCCCTTACTCACATCCGTAAACTTGGGCAACATAGCAAAATAATCGGTAACATGGAGTAACATCGGACCCATACGCACAGTTAAGGTAGGTCAGACCTCACTCAGAAATTGCTTACTTCTGCGCACGCTATGAGGCATCTGGCTGCGTCTGGTATGACAGTGGGGAATTTATGCACGCCCATGCAATGCCGTCCCAACACACTGGCACGCCTGCGTTCGCCCGACCATCCTCCCGTCACCACCCACAAATGACACTTCCTGTTAATCACTGCCATGGGTCTGCGTATCCTCTGCAATTGCAGTTCCGAGCGCAGCGGGCAGTTAGCGCGCACGCATTGCGATGCATATGCATGGGCAGTGCGCAACAATCGGCCCATTGCGTGCGTATAAGCAACAGCGTTCCTTGCTCAATCAGGCCCTCAGTCCCTTGTTCCCTCACACTATTGGGCATAATGAAAATTTTCTTGAGTGGTAAAAATGCTTTTGGATCCAAGTTTACAAGCAGAAACAAAATGCTCTCCTTATAGATTATTAGTGGACCCTACAGTGAATGGAAATATTGGGCACGATTCAATTCAGCACGATGTAAATAGTGCCGGGAGATAGCTCCCGGAGCTATTCAATTCATCGAGCTGTTAGGTCGGGGAAGGCTCGTTATCGCGCCTTAAACAGGGTGTTTAGGCGCGATAACGGGCATTCCCCGATCTAACTTGCCGGCGCGAGGCAGTTTTCCCGGCGCTAAGGGCAGAAAACAGCCTCGCGCCGGGACTTTTGTCGGATGAGAGAAGAAATCATTAGTCGGACTTGTCAGCGCGGTGTATTGAATAGCTCCGGTAGCTCACTCCCGGAGCTATTTACATCGCGCTGAATAGAATCGAGCCCATTGAAATTAAAATAGTTCCACTCAAAATCAGGGGAACAGTTCCAGTGAATACAGAAAAAAGGAGCGCAGTGAAGAACAAACAGGCGCTGGTGGGAGAATTTGGGCAGATAGGGTAAACAGTCACCTAATCTATAAATACATTTTCTTCTCTCGGGTGCTTGAGTTTTGCATAGTGTGTATTCGGTGAATAGATTATTGGGAGAGGCCTGGGAGATCCAAGGGTCATGCTAAACATTGGTACCAATGTGATAGCTAGAAATAGATGGTCACTCCAGTCCTCGAAAAGGATTCCTGAACTTGACACGAGAACCTTCAAAAGAGAAATTGAAAGACAGCATGAGTTTACATCGAAAAATTGGTTTCAGAAATAAAGAGTGGAAAAAAGAGTTTGGTTTCTTTGAGAACTAGGATTATTTCCCTCTCATCTACAGGCTGTGGTGGCAAATGAGGAGGCTCTAATGGGAAAATGGCAAAATGGCTGGATGAAATATAGTGCTATCACTATGACCATAGGAAGAAGTTCTTTACTGTAAAGTTAGATAAGATAAGACATTCCTCACCACATGAGGTGGTGATGGTGGCAATTCCCAAATTGATCTAAACATGGACTGGACATTTTGCTTACCAGAAATTATATTAGTGAAGGAAATTATGAAGGTCATTCGATGGTGCATTTATCCAGTTGCCTTTTTGGGGGGCCCGCGAGGATTCTTTATCAACCAGCATGGGCTTTGGTTTACATTCCCTTGGAGCTACACAAGTTGGAATTCCTGAAAAGCCTAACCTGGTGAACCTGTGTCTTTTATAACCTTACTGGCTATGTAACTGTAATACAAAATAGTGGTTGCTCATGATCAACCTAATAGTTTTTCATAGGTGCTTGTAAAGAAGGGTAGAACAAAATGTTCCCTCCAGCACACTGCAAAAAAACAACAAAAATACTTGAATACTACATGATAATAGCACCCACTCTGGGTCATATAATTGCATACTGTTGTACCACATGATAACAGCACATACAATGTCTCATTCAGACCCGCTCGCAAGCGGGTCTATGTTGGGCCCTGCGCACGCGCAGCGGCCGCACTGCACGTGCGCAAGCCCCGGAGAGAGAGAGAAATTCTCTCGCTTCGAGACTTACTACAAAAGGGGCGGCTGTCGATGGTGATCGACAGCTCGCCCCATTTTGTAGGCGGGGCAGGGGTGGGTACACATATGGAGGCGTTCCCAACGGAATGCCTGCCGTTTGGGGGCGGCCCTACTGACATCACTAGTGATGTCAGTGGTGAGCTTCCGGCTCTAATAGAGCCGGAAGCTTTTTGGGGCTTGCGGCAGACGATACCCTATCACAAGGTTCTCGTTGCAAGCCCCGATGGTCGCGATGGTCTTGACCATCATGACCATCATCCTGGCCGCTCGTTAAAGCTGTGGGTGCCCACAACCTAGCGAGTGGCCAGGAGGCCGGATCATTTTTTAGATGCGGCCGCCCTCATTCAGAGTGAGCACTCTGAATGAGGTCCACAGTACATAGATATATTTAAATTGAAAGCCAACTCACTGGAAGGTACCCCAGAGACCTTCAAATAGCACCACGGAACCAGCACACCCTCCCAATGCTGGTCTCATCTATGCCTCTTAGAACATCAATTCAAAATAGTGGTTGCTCATCATCAACCTAATAGTTTTTCACAGGTGCTTGTAATGGGAGGGGTTTACTCTAGGGTAGGAAAAAATAAATCCTCCAGCACCCTGCAAAAAAGACTTGAATACTACACAATAATAGAAGTTCAGAGTTCTTTGTTGTATATATTTGCAAATACATAGTTAAGTGACGGTCCAACTGAAGGCATATCTGTACAGGCGTCCCTAATGCTCCCTGATAATAGCACCCTCTCTAGGTCATATACATACTGTTGTGCCACATGATAACAGCACATACATAGATATATTTAATTAATGAGCCAAATCACCTGAAGGTACCCCAGAGACCTCCAAATAGCACCACGGAACCAGCACCATGTAACTGTGTAACTATGTACTGTAGCTACTGTATATATCTATGGATCTGTGTAGCTATATAGCATTGGAGAAATTGTCCATAACAACCAATCTACTGCTAGCTAGCATTTATCAAGTACATTCTATAAAATGATAGATAGAAGCTGATTGGTTGATATGGGCAACTTCTCCAGTTGTCCACTTCTCCACTCCTTAGAAGCCTTGATACTCCCTCCATATTAATGAAATGCTTTGTTGGTGTCAAACTCCAGAGATTCATAGAAGCTCAAAACATTCATCTCACTCTTCTGTAAGCAGAATCATAAATTTCATGAAAATTAAAAGCTTTGAGCCAATGGCTTAAATACATTTTATGGAACAAAATTTAATTTTAAATTTTAATATATAGTGATATTACCATTTGGACAATATTTGTCCTAAAGAATGAAAGATGTGTATATTATTGGTTATTTTGATGCCTTTTGGGCACATTCTTCAGTTCACTTTCCAATTAAAAGTGTTTTTAAATAAATTAAAAAAAATTAGAGTAGCCTTAAAAAAAAAATTATCAAATAATGTTCATCGAGAAAATGAAAATTCATCTATTCTTTGCTCCAGCTACATTGTAAAAGTTTTTTTATTTTTTTATTTATTTTTCTTTTCTTTTTTTTTGTATATAGTTTTGGACCTGTTCTCTCTCTAGACGACTTTGATGAACTTCTGAAAGTTTAACAAGATAATTTCCCATCACTAATGAAAGTCTCTCAGCTGTTGCTATCATTATAAATTTAAATGATAAAGATGTGGGAAAGTGCTGCGGATATTCCAGGTTCAAAGTGAATAGAGACGGCAGTCTTTATTTTTGTGTTTGTATGTATTATTTTCCCAAAAGCATTTCATCTATAAATCCCTACTGTTCCCATCCATTTCATAAAAGTAGCAGTAGTCTGACAGATTACTCTCTTTGGATAAATATATTTTCATACAGTGGAAATTTGGAATCTTTGTTTTTATTGCAAAGTCCGTTGGGCAATGTTTTCGGGCTCCTGGCTACGGAGAAGCAACCTCCCCATAGAATTGGTGCATTTCATTCATGAATGTCACATTTGATAATTTTTTAATTTCCAATAATGAATGCACATAACATTGGGGAGATGGGACAATAATACAAATAATGAAATAAATTTATTCTACTCATCTTTAAGCAAAAATTACCGAGGTAGTAATAGTAAAAAAAAAAAGTTGTTGCTGTAGATAAAACTCCATAAGTCTGTGAGGACCCTGGTATGCTTCTTTAAGGCTTTTACCCATAGAAATGTCAAAGGTATACAAATGGAACTGAGAATACCTCCCACCATTAATATTCATACCGTATAGTTGTAATTCAAAACAAATTTATGTACATTGGGAATAAGCATTTCATTGTTTCTTATGCCTGTAATGTTTAATTAAATACATTAACAGTTTAGACTAAAAAAACATGTTCATAACCCCTTTCAGACAGAGAAAAGGACCTGGTAAATTGCTGGGGCAAGCCGGGTCAACCCGGGTCCTTTTTCTGTGTGAAAGGGTCAACTGGGGTAGAAATTCCCGGTACTTTGACTTTGGGCGCTCGCTACCAGGGTTATTCCTGGGTCCGACCCCGGTAGCCTCCTGTGTGAAAGGCATGACCCTGGTCACAATGACCTGGGTCATTCCTAAAAGGAGTTGATTGGACATCATCTTCAAGCATCCACTGAGAGATGGATGACCCACCTGTGTGAAAGGGGGTAAGTACTGAAACCTTGGCTTCAACCCGAGTTCAGTGTCCCGGGTCCATGCCAGGTTAAACTCGGGGTTTCTGTCTGAAAGTGGCATTAGTGTTGGCAGGAGAAATCTAAAGTAACTTGACATTTGGGGGAAGTATGTTTGCATGTTAATGGTCAACAACACTAATCCAAGCCTGAAATCAGATATTTAGATGTCATAAGTATTATGACACTGAACAGGGCAAACGACTGTATAATGTCTCTCAATCCAGAAATTCGAGTTATTTATTAATTGGTCTGGATTTCTGTGAACGTTTACTAATGATGACCCAGTCTTCTTACTTAAACATGCTATGCAGATAATGTTACTCATGTAAAATGCCGCTAAAGAGTCTGTATCCGTACAAGTGTTTTTATTCTTCTAAATAAAAAATTGCAATATTACACTTTTTTAGGAACTTCCAGTCCAATATTCCAGACAGTTGTCTCCTGGACCTGGGCCTGATTCAGTCCTGCACACAGTGGCGATGTCGAACACAAGCGGACACCGTTTTCAGTCTGCGCTTGCATCCGCGTCAACCGCGCATACATCCTGATGGTTAAAACCAGGAGACACAGTATGATTTTGGACACGGAAGCCGTGGCGTTCCTGGGTGGTAACACAGGGATGGCTAGCCATACGCGGGCGTCTCACTGTCAGTGACCATGTCTAAAGGTGCAGTTGCGCTGACACAGGACGCCATGTTCAAAGGGTAAAATTGCACCTGCCACAGAGCCAGAGCCGGCCCAAGCCAATTTGGTGCCCTAGGCAAAATTTTGGCTGATGCCCCCTAGCAGATAATCCCACCAGCAAATAGATTATATATAGAGACCTGTATGACCTGGCTGTTGCAGGGCCGGCCCAAGCTTAAATTATTTGGTAAGCAAAAACAATTTTTGGCACCCCTTAATAAATAAATAAACCCTTATATATATATGTTCAGATCGCATTTTGGCATGCATAGCCGATATAAATAGTTGTGCAGTTTGTAATAATCTTGTTCTAGGTGGAATTGTAATATAAAATTGGGCTCCCTTTTCTAAAGTGTTCCATTACCATACAGAATCCTTAGTAATAAAATACAATGGCCCGCAACAGGAAAAAATAAAACACATTAACCCACATAGGAAAAAATAACCAAACACAGTGGCCCAATAGGCCACATTTCCCCCTATATGAAAAACAAAAACACATAGACCCCCACAGAAAAAAAAAATACATGGCACAGATAGAAATTTTTTTTTAAAAAAAATGGCCCCTACAGTACTTACACACACATACAGGCTGGGTTACATATAGAGACACACAGAAGATGGAGGCTCTGGTTGAGTAAACTGTGGTAGTATACATGGTGGGTGAAATGGTTGGTGAGCGCATGTGAGACAGTGGATGGTGAGTAGAGGTGGTATGAAGAAGCTCTTAGGACATATAGCCCTGACAAAGACCATTAATTACATCAAGCTGAACACATTCTCTCTCACATGCCCACCCTTTCAATTGCATGGTCCATCTTCCCAGCAGACTTTCCCTCAAAATTCTGTCTGACCCAGGTTTCCCCTGACATGCCCCCTCTGCAGCCAGGTATTTCTCACCTATATGCCCTAAATACCCCCAGCATCTGCCACCATCCAGCAGTGTGTTTGCATCATGCCCCCAAGTGCCCAAAATGCTCCCAAAATCTGCCCCCCTGGCAGCATGTTAACCACATGCCCCCCTGTACCCTAAATGTCTGTGACATGTCCCACTTTGTGCCCCCAAATAACCATAGAATCTGCTCCCCACGTGCCCCCTGTGCCACATATGCCCCTAGCATCTTTGACAAGCTTATTCCACAGCAGTTTTTTCCCCAAATCCCCCATGCCCCAAACTTCCCCAGCATCTGTGTCCCCCAGCAGCATCCTCCCCACAATCCCCCTTGTTCCCAAAATGCCCAAAGCTGTCCCCCAACTGCATACTCCACATATGCCCCTGTGCTCCAAATGCCCCAGCACTTTTTTCCCTATCACCTATGCCCCAAAAGTCTACGATATGCCCCCTACACATCAGTGTGTTCACCACATGCCCCACTTTGTGCCACAAATGTCCCCAGTGTTTGTGACCAGCCCCCACAGCAGCATGTTCCCCAATACATAGTCTCCCTGACATGACCCTTTGTGTGCCTATATGCTACAAGCATTTGTCCCCCATCTGCGTGTTCTCAACATGTCCCCCTGTGCCATGCACCCTCCACAGCAGTGGGCCGGCTCTCCCTATGTCCCCCATCCCTGTCAGCTTCTTACCTTACTCCACTCTCTTGATGAACTTGACAGCAGACCACGAAAGCTATGCTGCTGCAGCTGCAGGACCCGGGGACACTGAGATTGGTCACAGGGACTGATCACATGATCGGATAACACCCTTAACACGGAGCTTGTCTGCCGCCCCATTGCATTTCCCCACTGTCAGGGCTGCTGCATGGGAATGGTCCGCTTCTGATGAAGGATTATTCCGAAACGCGTTGTGCGGACACTTACGATCCCCTGGACTGACTTGGACCAACTGTGATTCCCGTTTGGGCTCCCCATACTAACATGTTGCAGTGGTGCCGAGCTATTAACCCCAGGACCTACAGCTAAGGAAGCTAGCCCACCGTAACCACCTTAAAGGGTGAGGACATTTCTCTATCATTGCCTGCAAGGGAAGTTCATGGACCTTTGCTTTCCAGGATTTGTCATGTGTTTTTTATATGTTATGTATTCATGTCGTAATAAATGTACATCTTTTGTTGCTCATTATAGCCACTAGTACATTTATTATTTTGTTCAATGCAATCATAATCCAGACCTAGCGTTCCATTATACACACCAACTTTGTTTTCATTCTTCTGCATGGGAATGGCAGCTTCGTTGCCTCATCACTATGGGATGCTATGCAGCCGCGTATCCGGCGCTGTGGTAGGGCTGGCCTCGCCGTGACTACAGAGTCACCTGACAGGCTGCGCTGCCCGATTGGAGCTGGGGGCCTGATTCAGAGCCGGACGCTCTGACCAGAGCGCTCGCTCTGAATCAGGGCCCTCCTACCTAAAAGTGGAGCGGCCTCCTGGCTTATGCTTATGCGAGCGGCCAAAAAGATGGTCGCGATGGTCATGACCATCGTGACCATCGGGCTTGCGACGAGACCCTGCGGTAGGGTCTCGCTTCCGCAAGCCCAGGAGTACTTTTGGCTCTATCAGAGCCAAAAGCACTCCCACTGACATCACTAGTGATGTCAGTGGGGCCGGACCCAGATGGTAGGTGTTCCCATGGGAACGCCTCCGTCTGGGCAGCAACGCCCCCCCGGCACGCCCACCAAAGGGGGCGTGCTGTCACTCACCAACGACAGCACGCCCCCTTTGGTGCGAGACCCATAGCGACAGCTTGGCTGTCGCTATGTGGGTCTCGTGCATGCGCACGATGGAGCTCCCTCCATCCTGCGCATGCGCATTAGGACACCCATCGACCCACTTGTGAGCGCTCAGCGCTCGCGAGTGGGTCTGAATTAGGCCCTGAGCTCCAATCGCGGCAGTGGGGGGGCGGGGGAGCTGCAGAGCCGAATGCCACCAGGCATTCAAGTCGCCCTAGGCATTTGCTTAGAATGCTTATGCCTAGGGCCGGCTCTGCACAGAGCTGGTGCAACACTCCATATTGCGGTCGAATGTGCATCGATGGGGCATCTTAGTGTGCACTGCGACGGAATAGCATCACAGCCAGTGGGCATCTCAGTGAGCTGAGAATCAGCCATGGCATTAGCATAGAGAGGCTGATGTGGACGACAGAGCCACGGCCACCACTGCATGAACTCTGATCAGGCCCTAAGAGTCTTGTGGACTGGATTCAACTCATCCATCATCATATTAATGTGCTTATCCTTATTGTACTCATAGCCTACTCTCCTCCCAAGCTCATCTTCCTTCATCTCATCATGGCAGAAAATTATGCCAATGTGCCCTTAGTCTGGAACTTGAGCCGTTAAGGGGCTGATGCAGAGTGGAACATAAGTTGGCCATAAATGTCTTGATTGTGTACAGAGAAGGAAATGCCCATATCCTCCCATAATCGTCTCTGTGGTGGCACCATTCCCATCTCTGTCATCATCATCACTTGTACCGCAAACAGGCAGCGTCCAACTCTTTATCAGCCCCTTAATGGGCAGTTCTCAGGGTCGGAACACATCATCCTTAGAGTGAGGATTATGGCCCTCATTCAGACCCACTCGCGAGCGGCTGTCCTCTCGCAAGTGGGTCGATGGTCTGCACTGCGCATGCGCATGACGGAGGGAGCTCCGTCGTGCGCATGCGCGAGACGTGACGAGCGAAGGACTTTCCTTCGCTCGGAGTGTCTCATCAAAGGGGGCATGCTGTCGATGTTGACTGACAGCACGCCCCCTTTGGTGGGCGTGCCGGGGGCGTCTACCGTCTTGGGAACGCCTAACGTCTGAAGCTGGCCCCACTGACATCACTAGTGATGTCAGTGGGAGTGATTTTGGCTCTGATAGAGCCAAAATCACTCCTGGCCTTGCGGTTGAAAAACTCAGGCTTTTGCTCGCAGTTTCGATGGTCGCGATGGTCAAGACCATCGCGACCATCATCCTGCACGCTCGTATATGCTGTGGGTGGTGACCCACAGCTATACGAGCGTCCAGGAGGACGCTCCATATTAATGGAGGTGGGCCCTGATTCAGAGCGAGCGCTCTGGTCAGAGCGTCCGGCTCTGAATCAGGGCCTATATTCTCTATGCCGAATGCTTGATGGTGTAACCTAGTTATGCACTGGCAATTTAAACTGATTTTAAAGCTCCAGCGGGATAACTGTTGGCGCAAAGATTTTTTTATACAGTACCTGGATTAAGGGATGTACTAAACCTTGGAGAGCCATAAAGTGGAGAGAGATAAAGTACCAACCAACCAGCTCCTAACTGTCATTTTTCAAACCCAGCTTGTAACAGGACAGTTAGGAGCTGATTGGATGGTACTTTATCTCCGTCCACTTTATCTCTCTCCAAGGCTTAGTACACAGACCCAAAAATACCAACCAATCAGCTCCTAAGTGTAATTTTTCAAACACAGCCTGCAAAGTGCATTAGGAGCTGATTGGTTGGTACTTTATCTCTCTCCAAGGCTTAGTACCTCTCCCCCTAAGCCACAGTCAGGACTGCCAAGACCAGCAGGGGGCCCTGGTGCTCAGGGGCATGGTCACACTCCCCCAATCAGAATTGGTGCATAATTACACCTCTACTGCACTCCCCAGTCCCCCTAAGTTCACCTGGTCACAGTACACAAGTCCCCTTGAGTGGAAGAGACTGAAAGATGGATTTTCTCAACAAAGATAAGATTATTAATTTATTTAGGATAGTTGTAAAACATTCTGCTTATACATTCTCTATACTACAGAGGTGACACTAATGTCTGGGGTGTAACTAAGGGAGTCAAACTCTGTGTGACTGTGGGCTTCACTGAAGTCAACCTATTAATGTGTCTAGAAATCAAATTACATCATTGTAAAAAGAAAAGACACCATTAGACAGGTGGGCCAAGCAGAACACTACACTGAACTCAGGGCCTTATTCAGAGCCGGACGCTATTTGCGAACAGTCGTTCAGAAAAAGGGGCCGGCTATTTAAATTGAGCGCTCGCTCATTGCGGTCTGTTGACGCCTCTATGGCTGAGCGAGCGAACTAAACATGCGCTCGCTATTTTGTAAAGACGCCCCCTGGCCGTTCGCATCCTACATCATCTCCGCTATTTATTAGATTAATCGAGTACATCGAAAGGCATCTGAACTGCTCGCAGTGCTTGTGGTAGGTTTTACTTCCCGCAATCACTGCGAGCAGTTCAGGCTAAAAGACAACCAAGTGACGTGGTCGATGACGCTGTTTTGTTAATTATGCACACCCATTAAACGCCCGTTTTGACCGTTTGGCACGCCTGCGTTCGGATCTCCACTCCCCATTTTCATGCACCTTCCCCTGTTACCTCCCACAAACGCCTCATTCTGTCACTCAAATTTGCAGGCCCTCGCTGTTTTGTGAGCGCACGATTTCCGACCGCAATGACTGGTTGGCGCATGCACATTACGACCAATACGCATGCGCAGATGTGCGAACATCGCTCGGAGCGAGCAAGCGGCCGCTTACGAGCGGCTCTGAATCAGGCCCTCAGCACATCCAGTTTTGCTTTGTGTCTCTGACGAAAGGAGTTCCAGCAGCAAGATCACAATTTGATACTGGGTAGGGATGCCCGTCAAAACGTTAACCATCATTGGTTTCCGTCGATGGTGCCATTAGTGCTTAACATCAATAGCATAAAATCATAGATGGAAAACCATTGATGGTTTGAACCATTCATGGACATCCCTGATGTGTAACACTGTTGGCAGTGGGCCAATCGGGGAAGGGGGCTGGGCATTAGCAGGATGACAGGGGCTAAGTGCTGTGTCACCTGCGTCTGATTAATTGAAAAAAACAATGCTGCCTCTTACATACTGATGGCGGAGAACAATTGGATCTCTCCCATCGATGGCAAACCATCGACCATCAGTGGAAAAACCATCGATGGTTGCTAGCTATCGATGGCTAACGGCCATCCCTACAATGGGGGGGCACTATGTAAAAGGAATATTGTAAAGCAGAAAGTTCTTTAATACTTATCAGTCTTTTTAATGCAGATCCTATGTTAGGAGAAGATCTGACAAGGAGGTACAATTTAGCAGCTTTGTAAAATCATGTTGCCCTACAAGGGGGATATTTGAAAAGCGTGGACAGATTTACAGTTGGTAGCAGTTCCAGTTCTAGTTTCACTTCTCAATCACAGTGTAAACAAAGTTATGCCCAAAATCCCCTTTGAAAATGAGACTAGTAGTGTGATGGCCCCAAAATATCAGCGACTCCCAGGCCTTATAATAAGGTCACAGAGGACTTGCCAAAGTGTCGGCTCATTGTGACTTTCATGAGTTGACAAAACAAACTTTGGTCCTCATTCAGAGCCACTCGCTAGCGGCAGTACGCTCGTTCCGAGCGATGTTCGCACATCTGCGCATGCGTACGGATCGTTATACGCATGCTCGAACCAGTCAGTGCGGCCGAAATTCATGTGCTCGCAATATAGCGAATGCCTGCTATTTTGAGTGACAGAATGAGGCGTATGTGGGTGGTAACAGGGGAAGGTGCTTGAAAATGGGGAGTGGAGATCCGAACGCAGGCGTGCTTAAAGGTCAAAACGGGCGTTTTAAGGGAGTGCATAATTAATCCAGCAGCGTCATTGACCACGTCACTTGGTTTTTTTTAACTCAGAACTGCTCGCAAAATACTGGTTGAAAAAACCAACCACAAGAATAGCGAGCAGTTCATACGCTGGTCGATTTACTCGATTAATCTAATAAATAGCGGACATGACTTATGGGGCGAGCGGCCAGGGGGCGTTTTTAACAAATAAACGAGCGTATGTTTTGCTCACTCGTTCAGACTTAGAGGTGTGAACAGACTGCAATTTGCGAACGGATCATTTGAATAGCCACCCCTTGTTTTTGAACGAACGACCGCAAATAGCGAACGGGTCTGAATCAGGCCCTTTGTTTGCTCAAACTTCAACATAATTATTTTCTCACAAAAAATGTCTGTGTATACAGGGCCTGATTAAGACCCTCTCGCCAGCGCTGAGCACTCGCAAGCAGGTCGATGGTGGCCCAGTGTGCATGTGCATGAGGGAGCCAGCTCCGTCTTGCGCATGCGCGAGACCCGGATAGCGACAGGCAATGCGTCGCTCCGGGTCTCGCACCAAAAGGGGCGTGCTGTCGATGTTGAGTGACAGCACACCCCCTTTGGTGGGCGTGCTGGGGGTGTGGCTGCCCAGATGTAGGCGTTCCCATGGGAACGCCTACCAACTGGGGCCGGCCCCACTGACATCACAAGTTATATCAGTGGGAGTGTTTGAGCCAAAAGCACTCCAGGGCTTGCGGCAACGAGACCCTACCACAAGGGTCTCGCCGCAAGCCCGATGGTCACGATGGTCTTGACCATCGCGACCATCTTCCTGGTCGCTCGCTATAGCTGTGGGTGGTCTAAAAATCAAGAAGGACGGCCCTGATTCAGCGCGAGCGCTCTGTCAGAGCGTCCGGCTCTGAATCAGGGCCACAGTACAGTAGGTTTGTGCAAGTGCTAAACTCCTGGGGTGCAGGGGCTGTAACCGCTACAGTGCCCAAGGGTGAGGATGGCCTGTCATAGCTGAGTTGCTTTACCTCTGGGGCCACCCTTTCTGAGCTTACACATGTGCACGGGCGTTCTTAGAAATGGCAGTGCTAGCCCCGTACTCAAATTTTGCCATGCGGACTGGTGATGCAGCCCTGGCTCTTTATAAACATTTCCACCCATCCGTTCTTCAATGTATAGCATTGGCAGCTGCAAGCGATATCACTTTACCAGTAATAGTTTACAATTCCAACCTAAAATAGTCAATAAAAAAAGTATATAAATAAAAAATAAAAAATGTTGGCTGTTAAAGACTCCTAGAGAGCTGCTTCCTTCCTTATCCTGCTAGATGATCCGTCTGGAGCGCTGCCAATATTTCAAAACAATCATTAGCGATTTTAGAGATTGAATTTACATGCAGGATGATATAATACCTCAGTCCCAAGGTGTTAGCCGGGGAAGCATTTTCCCTCTGGAAGCCTCATAAAGCCCTGCTTCTCAATACGGTCTTTTTTCATTTTCTTTTTCAGACCAAGCAATGCATTATCTGTCATAGTCTGTTACTTACATTGTTCAGTAGGATCCTATTAAAATCTATAAATTTCCCGTGTATATACTGTATATATATTTTTAAAAATATTTTGCTTCCATGCATATGCTCAAAAAATTAACCTTTTACACTAAAAAAATAGCAGGTTGTTAAAAAATACTTTAATATTTCACACTTTAACATGCCTCCACCTACATTTATTTAGGGATTTTTTATTATTATAATATATTATATATTCATTAATGTCACGTCTGGCCTGCCCCTAGATGAGTATTTAGAGGTTGAAGATAATTCACAATTGCCATTATTCTTCCCTAAATTGTTGAGTCTTACCTGCTTATTTCATTTTTAGGGTAACTCTCCAGCCATTAACTTTAACCACTAGACACAGGAGAGTCGCCAGAAGCAATCACACCTCACCAATGCAAAAGGAACTGAAATTAAATATATTAGTATTAGAGATGTGCGGGTCCGGTTTTACTTAGATTTACTCGGCTCTTTTCGACAAAATTATCGCAAGTTCGGATTAGTTCGGATTTATTTTATTGGCTATCCAAAACACGTGATAGTCGATAGCCAATAAAATGCCGTTTTTGAGATCCGAACATATCCGAGTAAATCAGAGTAAATCTGAGTAAAACCGAACCCGCACATCTCTAATTAGTATACCCCTATTTAAAAGTATATTAATAAATGTAAAATTGTTGAAGACTGGAAAGCACTATGGTGCAGTCTCCATGACGTTCCTTCAGGGAGGCATCAAGTACTTTACCAAGATGGCCGCTGTTTGGTCTTCTGCACATCTGCGGCACCATCTTGGAACTGGACATGTTCCTCTTAGCTCCGTGAGACTCTGCGATACACCTTATTCCACTATTCACCAATTGTATCCTGCACCACTATCAACATACAGTCACCGGCTGGTGGTCTCTCTGTTCCGCGCCATGCTGAGTGTCTGTTACATGCACAACTGTGAGTGCAGCTGTACATCCACATTAATGGACTGGGCTGTTTCCTGAGGAGATCTTCTTGTGTGTACTAGAACTTTACCATATCACCGCCAATAGCACACTCATATTTCAACAGGTTATACAGTAGCTCCAGGCACACTATCATTAATCACATAGTCACTCCAAACAACTAAAACACCCAGCAGTCAATCAGATGCTACCGTGTTCCCCGATAATAAGCCCTACCCTTAATTTTGAAACCCGGTCCAAATTAAGCCCTACCCCGAAAATAAGACCTACCTGAATTCATTTTGAGCTGGGAACGCTGCAGAGACCAGTGTTCCCAGTCATGCAGTGCGCGGGTGACGTCATGACGTCACCCGCGCGCTGAGGATCCTGTGCGGCCGCGCCTGCTGGATCATATTAGATCCAGTCAGCGCGCAGGTGAGAGCGACATCCCGGAGTCAGGTAAGTGCACTGCAATAAGGGACACTGCTACAGGGGGGGACCTGCATAAGCGGCACTTCCACAAGGGGGCCTGCAAGGGGGGGCATGCATAAGCGGCACTTCCACAAGGGGGGGCATGCATAAGGGGTACTTCTGCAAGGGGGGGCCTGCATAAGGGGCACTTCTGCAAGGGGGCCTGCAAGGGGGTGGCCTGCATATGGGACACTTCTGCAAGGGGGGGCCTGCATAAGGGCACTGCTGTCAAAATTAATATAAGACCTACCCTGAAAATAAGCCCTATAGTGTTTTTGTTAACAAAAAAAAAAATAAGACAGTGTCTTATTATCGGGGAAACACGGTATTAGACACATGCAAACACAGAGTGAAAGACACAGGGCTTGATTCAGGAAGGATCACAGTTGCTTATATGCACGCAATCGGCCGATTGTTGCGTACTGCGCATGCATCGGAGTGCGCGTGCGTGAACCGGCCTCTGTGATCGGGACTGCAATCGCTGAGGCTAAGCAGACCCATCTCATAGTGATTGACAGGAAGTGCCATTTGTGGGTGGTGATGGGGTGTGGTCGGGCGAATGCAGGCGTGCCAGTGCGTTGGAACGGTGTTGCATGTGTTATCTGAATCGCGTCATCGTAGCCCCGCCTTCTGCTTTATAATGCTGGTAATATCAGTATTATAAAGCGGGGGATGGAGACGCGAAGATGCAATCGCGTCACACCCCACTGCTCTGCCTGCCTAAACCACCCCCGCCCACCCTGTTGTAATGACCTGGCAGCCACATCCCAGAGCAAGCTGGACAAATGTCAGTAAGTATGAGCTACTCCTGTTATGGGGTGCAGAAAAATGACATTGAATGGAAGTTTGTAATGGAAATGCAATTAAAGCGTTAAAGGTAGTGGAAAGTTACAGTTGACACAAGTAACAGTTCAAACCCAAATGATGTAGTAGAGTGCCATGGGGACAACTGGCTTACAGTAAGTGTTGAACAACATGTGTATTCTCTCATACATAGGAAAGAGCAAAATACTTGTGGATAGCACAACAGGCAGTGTATGAAGATGGAAGTCTAATGAGAAGAATTGATCTTAGGCTTTTATAACACCAAGCTATGTGAATGCACAAATACGAGCGACTACAGAATGATGTGCATATCCCAGCAGTTAAAGTCCAAGTAGATGATGAAGAGATCGCCATTGTGATGCTGCAAAATGTAATGGCTGAGTTTGACTTTCTAGTGGTAGCTACAATGTACTATACAGCGCTACAAGTACAAAGCAAGAAAGTTACTAAAAACTATTTTTAATAAACACAATATATAACACTTATTAAAATAATAAATTAATCTGGATGACAATATCATAAATAAATGGGTCATTAAAAGTGCCATAAATCTCTGGTTGGGAGGATAATGGGCAGTGCACACTAGTGGACTGCTGAATGCAGATTCCCGATGTTCGGGAATCTGCGAAGGCGCTTGACCCATTCTGCGCATATGCAGAACGGGTAAGCAATCCTGCTCACAGACTGGCAGCAGACTGGCAGTGATTGACAGTCTGCTCCCATTTTTGGGCAGGGATGGGGCGGCGATGGCCTCTGTTTCCTGAAATGGAGGTGTGTTCCCGCCATTGGGGGGAGGGAAGAGGCCAGGATCTCCATCGGCTGACGGAGATTTCCTGGCCTCTTCCCAGCTGCATGATCCCATGGGTCACCTTAGCCGGTCGATGTTACGCAGATTATCTGATGCTGCGTTGGACAACGCAGCTTGGATAAGTAATACACAAGAGGCGTGAGGCAATCTGCTGCATTACCATATCTGCAAGCATCGCAATTGCAAAGCTGCCTGCGATTCTTGCTGAATCAGGCCCAATGTTCAATATAATAGATAAAAAAAAGTTAATTTGGCTGTATTGTGCACAAATGGATAATGGTCAACTCAGTGTAGAAATTACCGATTCTGTGTTCAATTCATTCCATGGATCCAAATTAGCGATGATTAACAGCGTCAGGGAGTCCATGCAGCAAGATAAGGTATCCCGATTGCAGTGTTGTATTTACTGGAAGAGTCACTGACATATATGGTATCCAGAAAACAGCAATGCTCCCAACATCAAGGTTTTCTTGGCCCAAGAGCATGCACTTGACACATTTTGCTGCAGGATTGCAGCTTTATCAAAGGCCAGAGATGTTTGAGATTACTGACCCTTTTGTTTATTATATTGTCATCCAGATGAATTTATTATTTCAATAAGTTTTATATATTGTGTGTTTATTAAAATAGTTTTAAGTAATTTAATGTCCTTATTTAGTATTTGAGTGTTAGTATAAATCTTATGGGTAACTGTGGATATCAACCACTAGGGATTGTAATGGTGGTATCATAAATCAAAGGCGCTAATCCCATGAACCAGAGACAGGTGTATAACAATATACAAGTAAAGACGTAAAAGGCAATCAATCAAAAAAACAAGAGTCAAACAATTAGAAATGATCAGTGTGGAAATCGGATCAATATAGAGGTGGATTCATAAAAACCATAGAGAAATGTAATGAGGCAAAAGTTGACATGCAGTGGTGGACATATGTCAGGGCTCAGCCGGGGATCGGCTCCCGCTTACCGCGCCGCCGACTTCCCCTGTCATCCTGGGCGGTCGGGCAGCTTGCGCGACAGCGGGGGAGAAGCTGAGCATTCTCCCCGCATGCAGTGGCTTCCTGGTGGGCTGGTGTCTGTCATCGCAAGTCCGGACATGGGCGCCGCCATGACAGTCAGCCCATGTGACTGTATCCTCCTTCCTGATTGGTCTGTGATCAGCTGATGCTGTGCACCTGTCTAAGGGTTCCCCTGGGTATATAACTGTTCCACAGGTTACAGGAAGTTGCCTGAACAACGGTTGTCTCCTAGCGTGCCTTGTGAGTTCCCGGTCCAGGTTCCTATTTTCCTTACAGCAGCAGTGTTACCATCTCTACCTGTGTGCCTTAACGTCTCTGGTGAATATCCGTGCAGCAGTGTTACCATCTCTACCTGTGTGCCTTAACGTCTCTGGTGAATGTCCGTGCAGCAGTGTTACCATCACTACCTGTGTGCCTTAACATCTCTGGTGAATATCCGTGCAGCAGTGTTACCATCTCTACCTGTGTGCCTTAAACATCTCTGGTGAATATCCATGCAGCAGTGTTACCATCTCTACCTGTGTGCCTCTCGTCTCTGATGAACATCCGTGCTACAGTGTATACCACCTCTACCTGTGTGCCTTCCATCTCTGGTGAATTCTCAAGTAACCGTGAGTCGCTCTCCACTTGAAATCCTTATTGATATTTGATCCTCGTATCAAGGTGTATTACTGTACGCTTGGGCATTGCTTTGTGCCTGGCAGGCATAACCTCTCTGGGCCACAGGTGTTGTGTCTCTATCCCTGCAGGGCTTGGGTACCTGGTCAAAGGACCATGACCTGCTCACGGGGTGCAGCTAAGCCCAAATCCCAATTGGGGAGGTCACTGGCGAACACCATCCTGTGGGTGAGATTCCGCACCTTTGCCCAGGTCTTGCCAACACTCAAGACCTGTGGATGAGGAGAACATACACCCAGGCCCCTCGTCTCCGCTTCCTCCCCCAACTTAGGCCCACCACAGCCTCTACTCCAGTCTCAGACTTGACAACATATATATTGGAACAAAAAATGTACAAACAGACAGAATAAAAAGAGGCCTCTGGTTCAGGAAGCTAGGTTCTACAGAACCAGGAGTATTGTGATAAACTTAAAGATGGTGACACATGCATGAATTAGTGACACTTGAGTAATAAACAAAATTCTGACACTTTATCAAAGGAATTCCTACCACACACAGTGAAGAGGAGCCGCAGGTGTAAATTAATAAAACATGCAGAGGCACCAGTTCCCCTGCACGTGGCTCCTACGCTTTACCGGTAGTGGGGTGTCTTTCCAGTGGTGTCCAGTGTTCGGGTAGCAAGACGGTGGGGCCAACGTGTTTCGAGACACTTTATGGTTTCTTCTTCAAGGCTAGTAACTCACCCCTGCTTTGCTGCTCTTATTTATACCTAAAAAGAAAGCCCGGTGCCGGATCATGGCTCTGACTTCAATGTGCATTCATAGTCGCTGAGGGATGATGCCATCATGAAGGGCCGTGTCGATGTAACAAGGAGACTTCATTTTAGATAGAGGGAAAGAATCTGTAAGTGTAAATGTCTTTATTTTGATGTTTCCGTAGGCCATTTTGTCATGGCTGGATGTCTCGTCTGCCATTTTGTGGATGGTTAAGCAAAGTCCTGTATCGCCCATTTTGTTGAAGACAGAAATGGATATATGTCTCTATTTTGATGGTTCCATCGGCCATTTTGTTGTGGCTTAATTACACATCGGTCATTTTGTGTCGAGTCTTATGTCAGCCATTTTGTTGAAGACAGAGATATTTTTCTTGGTATCTGGATGTGTGTGATATATTGGTCATCATCATG
Source organism: Taudactylus pleione (assembly GCA_031769625.1). Classification (NCBI taxonomy): domain Eukaryota; kingdom Metazoa; phylum Chordata; class Amphibia; order Anura; family Myobatrachidae; genus Taudactylus; species Taudactylus pleione. The sequence goes on from JAUIMM010000069.1 coordinate 6,001,571, forward strand.
GGGACTAAGATATTGTGTTCCATTTTTATGAATGTGAGACTGTAACAAAACAAATGTCTTCTGCTGATGTTCACTGGTAGGTGGCTTTTCTGGTCTTGTTGATAACAGATGTGGGTCCTGGCATTGAAACGGGGTTCTTTTGTCATCCATAATGTGGATAGTTAGTACCTATATTTCAAATGTTTGAATGACTGGTCGACCATTTAGTTGGAGTTGGTTTTAGCCATTTTTTTGTGGATCAACGGTGTATCTGTTAGAGACAGTCTTTGTTTTCATTGTAGTTAAGATCAAATGTATTCCTTTATAGGTTCCATAGGAATGTGGGTAAAGGTGTGCAGAGAGAGTGGTCCTAATAGTAGACTGCTGGTACTTGCCACAAAAATAAAGGAAGAATAACAAATTAAAACATTTAGAAAAAGAAAGAGAGATACGTATCACAAAAACCATTTGATTTCAAAGATTCAAAGATATTTCATGTTGAAGCTGATATTTCTTCTTGGTGTGTGCCGACTAAAATGATCATTAGTAGGGTGAAAGGACTGTCATTTGTTTGACTGATGATGAGAGGTATACCTGGTTTTCTGAAAGAATGATCGTTTATGAGGTCCTTGTTGGAATTGATGGTGGTATATTTTGTTTCTTCTGTCCAAAAAGTCTTCCTTTGGAGTGCTTAAAGTGGACAGATGTCGATCTTGGTTGGAAGATGGATCTCTACTTTTTTGAGATCAGAAATATCGAAACGGTGGACCTCTCAGAAATCAAAGTGCCATATATCGACCTTACACATCAAGAAACAGATTTTCTGAGTTTTAACAATCATGAAGAAACACTCCCTCTCCACCTAAGCTCAAGAGGATAGAACATCTAAGACATCCAACTTGAAGATCATCGTACAACAGAAGAAAATCGCCAAGCACCATTCAGACAATAGACCGATGGCCACCTGCAAATATCTCACCTGAAGATGACAGAAAAACTAGAGCAAGAGCAGCCTCTATTCATGAAGAAATGTATTTATTTCTAACACCACCGAAAATTAGGTCTCCTTTTCGGGAAGAAAGGTCGGACCGAAGAAGATGATGTCAAGAAGAACCACTAAAAAGAAAATTATCCAAAAGAAAAGAAATGCAACTTCCTTTGCTTCAAATACCCACAACAATAGTAAAAGAAAAAGATGAAGAAGAGCCAGAAAAAAAGGGAAAAAAGATAAATACAAAAACATTAAGAAACAGACTTCAAAAAACATCAATTTGGAACATAGACAAGAAAGGCGGGTGATCTTCAAATTAAGCTCAAGACTCCTCACAGAATTTGAGGAAATAGTCCTTAAAAAAAGCCTCAAATTTGCTCCTACATCCCTTTTCGGATGCTTTTGAAAAATTCATAGACCTTCAAAAATTTATCAGTAAAATCTCTTTAAAAATTGTTTTTGAGATGAAGAAATTAGAAAACCAGGACATGGAAACTACATACCACATCCCTTCTCAAGGGCCAATGGAAACAATGAACAACAAATTCAAGAAAAAATCTTGCTTCAACCCCAAACACATCAAGGGTAGTTTCACAGAGACTTTTCAAAAACTAGCCACAGATGATTTTAAACAAATAAAGAGAAAGAAAAAGATCAATTGGAATCTCACCAAAAAGGAACAGAAAGCAATCATCAACCTTAGAGAAGACAAAAACATCATCATCAAGCCCTCTGACAAAGGGGGTGGCATTGCCATACTCAACATAGAAGACTACAAAAAGGAAATCCTCAGACAACTGGCAGATGACACCACGCATCAAAAATTTAAAAAGTGACCCCTCCCTGAAGTTTAAAAACAATTTCCAAAAATTAATTAACAAACACTTGGAACTAGGAGCCATCTCCAAAGATGAACATGGCTTTATTAACATAGAGAACCCCATCACCCCCACCATCTATGTATTACCCAAAGTACACAAGAGCACCACAGCACCCCCTGGGAGACCCATAATTGTGGGCACAGGGAGTCTGACATCCAACCTGTCAGCATTCATTGACCACCTACTGCAATCACTGGTTGTTAACAAACCATCATATCTCAAAGACACAGGAGAAACAATAAGAAAATTCCAGAACATCACTTGGGTGCTAGATATGTGGTTGGTAACAGCATACGTTACTTCGCTGTATACACTCATAGAACATCAACATGGTGAAGAAGCCATCTCCTGGTTTTTGGAAAAAAGTAATTTTACTCCTGTAGAAAAAACTTTCATTAAAAAATCAATTAAATTTATCTAGGAAAACAATTTTTTCTTTTTCGATGGAGACTATTATCTACAAAAGTGGGGCACCGCCATGGGAACATCCTTTGTGCCCAGCTACACAAATTTGTTCTTAGCATACTGGGAATTGAAGGAAATCTATCCAAAAGAAACATATCAAACAAATTTACTTTACTGGAGTCGTTATATAGACGATATTGTGTTTATCTGGAAAGGAATGGAAACTAATTTGGAGAAATTCTGTGAATATATAAACATAAATGACAAGAACATTGCACTTACTTTCAATAGAAGTAAGAATGAAATTAATTATCTTGATCTTTCCCTCTATGTCAAAGATGAAATTCTTCAGACAAAGACTTATCAAAAACCGACAGACACCAGAAATTACATTCCTAGGGACAGCGAACACCACTGGAACTGGCTTCAAGAGATCCTAAAAAGCCAGTTCACTAGGATCAGATGCAATTGCAGTGAAAACACTGTATGCATAGAACAAACTGAAAAACTAAAAAAAAGACTTCCTCACTAAAGGATAAAATAAAGCGGATTTAGATAAAGCAGCTAAGATCTCGCTCAACATGGATAGATCAACTCTACCTGCACCCAGATCTCTTAATCCATTATCCACCAACAGGGTCTATCAATGGTCCTTTATCATGGGCTATGATTGCTCACACAAACAGTTCGAAACTATCATATAAAAACACTGGCACATTCTTCAGAAAGACCCCATTCTCAAAGAAATGATTCCCACCAATCCAAAATTTGTCTACAGGAAGGTGGCTAATTTGAAGAACCAACTTGTCAAAAGTTACCTAACTGTGAAACCACTTAATCCCATCAGAACAAAGGCATTCCACAGGTGTGGTTTTTGCCCTGCTTGTAAAAATGTTAAAATGAAGAAAACTAAGTTTACGGAGGTGACTGTGAATGGTAATAAGCTCAAAACAAGGACTTCATAACGTGCAACACCAAGAATGTTGAATATCTAATTGCATGTTCTTGTGACAAAGTATACATAGGGAGAACCTCAAGATCTCTAAAGACCCATCTAGGAGAACATATATAGAATATCAAAAAAGGGTTAACTACCCATAGTTTATCTGATCATTTCAGAACACATCACAACAGTTCCCCAGATCACATAAAATACTTCATGGGCCTTCCACATCAGATCTACATGAAGAGTGAAGGACATTGAAGGGAATAGCCCGTACTGAGATGAAGGCCATCTTGAAATTACAAACCTTAGCACCACTAGGCTTAAACCTAGACTTTGAAATCAAATGGTTTTTGTGATACATATCTCTCTTTCTTTTTCTAAATGTTTTCATTTTTAATTCTTCCCTTATTTTTATAGCAAGTACCAGCATTCTACCATTAAGACCACTCTCTCTGCACATCTAAACCGACATTCCTATGGAACCTACTGTATAAAGGAATACATTTGATCTTAACTACAGTGAAAACAAAGACTGTCTCTAACAGATACACCGTCGATCCACAAAAAAATGGCTAAAACCAACTCCAACTAAATGGTCGACCAGTCATCCAAACATTCTAAATATAGGTACTAACTATCCACATTACGGATGACAAAAGAACCCCGTTTCAATGCCGGGACCCACATCTGTTATCAACAAGACCAGAAAAGCCATCTACCAGTGAACATCAGCAGAAGACATTTGTTTTGTTACAGTCTCACATTCATAAAAATGGAACACAATATGTTAGTCCCCATGATGATGACCAATATATCACACATATCCAGATACCAAGAAAAATATCTCTGTCTTCGACAAAATGGCTGACATAAGACTCGACACAAAATTACCAATGTGTAATTAAGCCACAAAAAAATGGCTTATGGAACCATCAAAATAGAAACATATATCCATTCTTGTCTTCAACAAAATGGGTGATAAAGGACTTTGCATAACCATCCACAAAATGGCTGACGAGACATCCAGCCATGACAAAATGGCCGACGGAAACATCAAAATAAAGACATTTACACATACAGATTCTTTCCCTCTATCGAAAATGAAGTCTCCTTGTTACATTGACACGGCCCTTCAAGATGACATCATCCCTCAGCGACTATGGATGCACATGGACGTCAGAGCCATGATCCAGCTCCGGACTTTCTTTTTAGGTATAAATAAGAGCAGCAAAGCAGGGGTGAGTTACTAGCCTTGAAGAAGAAACCATAAAGTGTCTCAAAATGCGTTGGCATCACCGTCTTGCTACCCGGACACCACTGGAAAGACACCCCACTACCGGTAAAGTGCAGGAGCCACGTGCAGGGGAACCAGTTCATCTGCATGTTTTATTAATTTACACCTGTGGCTCCTCTTCACTGTGTGTGGTAGGAATTCCTTTGATAAAGTGTCAGAATTTTGTCTATTACTCAAGTGTCACTAATTCATGCATGTGTCACCATCTTTAAGTTTATAACAACAATACTCCTGGTTCTGTAGAACCTATCCTCCTCCACCAGAGGCCTCTTTTTATTCTGTCTGTTTGGACATTTTTTGTTCCAATATATACAGTATGTCCACCACTGCATGTCAACTTTTGCCTCATTACTTTTCTCTATGGTTTTTATGAATCCACCTCTCTATTGATCCGATTTCCACATCGATCATTTCTAATTGTTTGACTTGTTTTTTGATTGATTGCCTTTTACGTATTTACTTAACATTCACGCATTAAACCCAGCTGTTTTATTATACACCTGTCTCTGGTTTGTGGGATTAGCGCCTTTGATTTATGACACCACCATTACATTTCCATTTATCCAAGTGTGAGTACTAACTAAGGAATGCACAGTCATTTTGTTAGGCCTGCTTTGATCCCAGAAGCGCCCACACCAGCCCACTCCATCCCATCAACCACTAGGGAGTTTACAAAATTGCTACTGTTTCAGGAACGTGTGCCAGTTGAGTTAAATGCTGAGAATACCTCATTACATACTAATGGGTATACTATGGACAACATCTCCATTTCTAAAAACCTCTCACTTTAGTAAATATAACCCTAAGAGTGAAAAGCCAGAAATTTCAAGTACAAGTGTTATGTATGTCACAAAATTGGTCACAAAGCAATTGAATGTAAGCAGAAGAATGTGAGTGCTATGAAGAACAAGAAGTGCAACAGCAAAGATAAGACAGGATAGCCTAAGAAAGGATTACTGGTATATTGACTCAGGAGCTACCAGGTAGTTTAGCTGCAATGAAGAGTGGTTCACCAAACTAACCAAGTGTGATCCTATAACAATTAAAGGAACTTGAAATGAAATGCTTACAGCTACAAAAGTTGGGACAGTCACTGCCCACTTGAAAATAGGGACTAAAACCAAAGTCACTGATATCTAAGATGTGCTTTATGTACCAGATATGCAAACAAATCTCAAAGCCATCAGAGTCCTAGAGCAAAGAGGTCACAGAGTCCATTTCACAAAAGGAAAGTGCATTGTGCAGAACAAAATTGAATCTGTGATAGCAACAGGTACTTGGTGCTGTCAATTATATGTCCTTGACACACAATAGTGTTATGCAATGATGCCTTCTGACTTACAGTCTATGGAGCTCTGACACAGAAGATTAGATCACCTTGGATATTACACAGTCCAGAAGATAGTAGATGGGATGGTTACAGGAATATTCATGACTGATGTAGAGCAACCCATATGTGACCCATCTGTATAATAGAGAAGCAAATCCATCAACCATTTCCATAGCAGCAAGCAGAGCTGAGGCATCACTGGAATTGGTGCGTGTGTACATGTGTGGTCTGATGGTAGTCAAGTCAATAAGTAGATACAGATACTTCATAATGGTCGGCAATGATTTCACAAGAATGATAAACAAACAAAGTAATGAAGAAAATTGCAGACTACAAGATATTATTACAAAAATCAAACTGGTCACAGACTATAAACCTTAAGATCTGACAATAGAGGAGACTATCTAAGCAAAGATGTGGAATTATTCCTAAATAAGCATGGAATTGAACATCAATTCACCATAATGTACACATCAGAAAAGAAGTGAGCATGCATATCATACATTAGTAGAGAGATGCAGGCCTAAACAAGCTATTTTGGATGGAAGCAGTGTCCACAGCAGTTTATCTGAAGAAGTGTGCTCCCACAGTTGCCTTAAAAGTCAATACACCAATTAAAGTGTGGTCAGAAAGACACCAAGTGCAAAGATCTCATAGTTTTTGAAAGTACCACCTAGGAACATACCTCAAAAGAAAGAAGATGCTTGGTTATTGCCATGAAAGTAAAGTTTACAAATTCTGGAATCCAAATACTAGACAACTTGTCAATATAAGAGACATTATAATTAAAGACAGCACAAATTAAAGATAAGCTGGAATTTGAAATGCAGAGCAAGTATGTGTCACTGGATATGCTGGAACAACTAGAGACATATATGAACCTGGACATCCAGCTGCAGAAAAGAACTTCTGTGAGATCAAACATTGGAAAACCACTAAGGAGATACTATGAGGTATTCGCAAATATTTCATTCAGTGAACCTATAGACATCCAACAAGCAAAGTCAAGAACTGACTGGTGTGAGTGGAAATCCAAAATAGGCAAAGAGACTTTGCAGGTGTCAAGTTACATAAGTATGGAAGACATTAACAGCATCGAAAGTGACAGCATTCGTGAGTTCATAAAGAAAGAGACTGTTGATATAGTTCACACAGTCAGTGAGAAGAGTCGGACTGGTATCCTTTTCAAAGAATGTGGTCTAGAATTATTTGAAATGTTGGTATTTTCCTACTTGACTAACACTCAAAATTTTACAGATTTCTACAGTAAAGCTAAAGGTAACAAATGTTTGTGTAATATGGAGAAGCTTGTAGCCGAGGGAAAGTTGGGGGGTGTTGACTGGATAGCGCTACTGCGCCGTCTCCATGATGCTCCTTGGCATCAAATACTTTAGCAAGATGACCGATGTTTGGTCTTCTGTGCACACGCTATTCGCCCAATGTATCCAGCACTCCTGAGTATCTGTTACATTGAAAACTGTGAGTATGGCTGTACATCCACATTGCTGCTAAATAAACAAACCCACTGGTTAAGTACTGGGCTGTTTTCTGACTTGGGACATTCCGCTGGTGTGTACTATAACTCTGTCATAATGCCGACAGTACACACCTATTTCAACAACAATATCCTGAACAAACATATCTCCCGTCTGTCCTGATTCAGGGGGAACTGCCCCAATTCTCCCAGATCATAAGGGGCACAGCCACTACCTTAGATTGGAAAGTCTAAAAGTTGGGAGGTATGCACTATAAACACACTATAAACACACGCACACACACACACTGGGTCTGTTGTGCAGTTGGACAAAATTTGCCTAAAAATGCCAGCAGTACATTATTTTTCCTTTGGGCCAGAAGATGCTCACCCACCCTAGATAACTGTATTCATGCTTTAATTGTTCTTTGTTGGACCACACACATAGTGATATTGGGCCATCTGTTGGCTATGGCGTGTGTCCAGCTTACTATACGCCATTTCATTAGGAAGACAATTGCCCAATATTTCTAAACTCTTCTGACTGAATTTTCCATTCACCTCCAATAGGACAGTTTACAATCCAGGGAAAGTTTAAAATAGGGAGAACATCAGTGCTGGAGAGGGAGATATCTGATTGGTTGAGAACAGAAGACAGCACCTATTTCATGGTCACAGAAAACATCTAATCACCTGCTACCACCTTCTGCACTTTCAAACCTCCGTACTTCCTTTATAGAGCAATTTCCAGTACTAAGAAATGGCGATAGAAAAAATTCAGATGGCCATGATTTACCATTACAACCTTGCCAAGGCAGCTGAGTGATACTCTACCTTTAATATTTTATTTTTACAAAAAATTACAGCATTTCCACGTGAAAAACTATTTATATAATAAAATACTTTTTCATTCATTACCCTATGCTGCCACCATTCCAAAAATGGCGCTAACAGATGGATTGCGCCCGATTCTCGTTAAATAGGCGACGGCTGGAGATTCTTTCTCCAGTGGGGCTACCCCCAGTATAGCGGTAATGCAGAAGCCCTATCTCTGGCGAAAAGAGCCCTAAGAGTAGCAGTGTATTATTTATCACTTCATTAACTAAATCCAGGTTACTTTGCCTAAAAGGTAACAGTGATATAGTGTATATAGTAAGAGAAACACAATACTACATATAAAGAAACACCCATCATCCACACATACATGAACTAGATGAATACACAGGACTGCACTGATTCCGATGGCCATGTTCAGACGGACATTCTGCGCCTCCACAGGGCTGGTGTGATATTCTATGGTGTGACCGATGTGCCCCCGATGCTTGGTCTTTTTACACAAAGCGGCAGTTTAGCGCGGCAGCCGGAATGCGTCTCTGTACGAATTCCATTGGCAGTGGCATGGAATGGGTATGATATACCGCCGGCCGACCTAAGTCCCCCCCGGGGGTGCCTAACCCTAACCCTCCCTCCCCCTAGCCTAACCCTAACCCTCCTGGGGGGGTGCCTAACCCTAAGTCCCCCCCGGGAGCCCTAAACCCAACCCTCCCCCCCGCGGCTGTCCGCTCGCGGCGCCCGGCATCACTACGATCGTGATGCCGGGCGCCGGTCTCCCGGCATCGGGGAAATGCGGGCGTCTACATCTAGACGCCCAGCATTTCACCCATGCTGGGATAAGACAGTCGGGAAGCCGGCTGCCGGTATATAGGCAGTCGGCTTCCCGATTGCTTCCCCTGATTATCCTATGCGTTTTACTATTTTAATTATCTAGAAACCCGGTACACTTTAATGGTAACCTTTATGGTTTGGTTTATTTTTATATATATTTTTATTTGATGTATTATTATTTTTTTGTTCATATTGTGTTATATACTATCACTAAACTTACACCGATTGTTTATATCTCTATCGGGCTGAATTGGTTTCCATTAGTGCATTATTATTTTCTTTTTTGGTTATAATGAAAAGACTCTCTAAGGTAAGACAAACGAGAAACCAAAACGCTAACCAAATAAAGCTTCAGGAAATAAGTCAGATCAATGCCAAAAGTTACACGGTAACAGTATATACCGACTGGCAATGCATAGTCACCTGTAGCTTAGCAATGAAGCTGAAGTACTAATAATTATGGAAGAAATAGGCACAGAGAGAACCAAATTAAGCATCATACACATCGAGAAGATGGCAGTGGTAAAAAATGTAATCCCAGGAAAAAACATTTACGGCCAGGAAATAACCAAAACAAACACACTGGATAAGAAACTTGAGAGCTGATTCAGATCCGCTCGCTAGGATGCGATCACTTGTAGCTGGCCGATATTTGCAATCTGATCGAAAGATCGGGAAGAGCTTGCTCACCCAGCATAGACAGCCCACTTGAATGAGTGACAGAAGAGGCCGTTTGTGGGCGGTAACAAGGGCAGGCCACTAGAAATGGGGGAGTGGAGCTACGAAAGCAGGCGTGCCTGAGTGTTTCAACGCAGTTTCAGAGGGGTGCATAATTACCAGGCACCGTCATAGTATACGTCACCTGGTTGTATTTCACACTGAAGTGCTTGCCGCAAGGTACTGTATAGTCAACCTCAAGTGCTGCGAGCACATCCGATGGTGCTCGATGTACCAATGTTTTCATGCACTTCCAGGAGATGACGTGCGCAAGCAGGCCCGCCAAGAGCCGTGGCGGGCCCCGGTAATAGGGGGCATGGCCTAATCGCGGGAGGCATGGCCACGCCCCCTTGCCGAGAAAAAAAAAAAGATTTGCAGCACTGCGAAGCGGCGCCGCGTGCTGGGGAGAGGGGGCGCTCTGAACCCCCTCAGCCTGGCGCAAAGCATAGGAGGCTGCTCTGGCTGCTGCTCAGCAGCCTCGAGCAGTCTCCAACTGCAGCTCAGCACACGCTGTATGCTGGGCTGCTGTGAGGGGGGAGCGGCGCCGGACCCGGGCCCCCGCCGGGCCCCTCAGGAAGCCCGGGTAATCTGTACCCGCTCCCCCCCCTCTCGGCGCCCCTGTGCGCAAGTGGGCTTCATATGAATGGCTATTGGGGTCTGCATACACAAAGTGATCACACGCCAAGACATAGTGGGCATGCTAATGCCTTGTTGGGCGTGCGTTAGATTTGCATACGCTGGGAGCGAGCGAATGCATCTAGCGAGCGGGTCTGAATGAGCTCTTTGGTTCTGAAAGAATTATTTTGGAAATATCCTGCTGGTTTTGCTTTTGACATTTGGCTACATTTCAGTGATCCACAAATTTATCACAAAATGGTCACAATTTGCCAAAAAATAATTAAATAAATGAATAGCCCACCGGTGAATTGGGTCTGTCATTGTGTACAGTATGAGCAAACTAAAGGAGCCAATCAGCGAAGTTCAACACAATTCACATGCCTATAGCCTGATACAAGTCTTACAGTGACTGTGACACTTACTTTTCCCGGATGGTTCTAGGGGCAGAAGACTGTGGATGCTAATTGTGTCTCATGACAGTGTGGTTAATAATGAGTGGCCTGGCTCCCAGGGAAGATAAGCAATCGCCCTGGGTGCCTATGATTCATTTCATTTATTTTATGCCTGTGCTGTAACAAGTCCAAACCCATCATTTTTGGACTTATCATTATCTATATAAAAATCCAAATACACCAGTCAGTGCATTACTTGTTATTGATATCTCCACAAATGTATTGTTTCACAAGGTACTGACTGGCATAAAAAGCAATACGTTTCTGTACTTGTCACCAGTATTTGTGCACAAATACGCAGACCATACACTGTAATCACTCAGCGACTTCAAAACATAAGTACTAAAAAAATACCTTGGTGATCTGTAAGTTTTGTACCCACTGCACTGGCTGGCACTACCTCCTCCACTGACAGTGACTGTCCAAGATGCATTTATTGCTGTATTACTCTATAGTCAGTGTGACACAAGCTCCTTTTTATTGTGAAGTGACAAAATGCAATTTAATGTACTGACTATGAGTTACAGTGCTGTCAGACAGGTGCTTTAGCGTTAGTGCATTCCAGCTGGAAAAGTGCTGGCATTCAAAGTGCCCATCTGATGACAATATTAAGGATATGTACTAAGCCTTGAAGAGAGATAAAAGTGGATGGAGATAAACTACAAATCAACCAGCTCCTAACTGACATTTTGTAAGCATAGGACAGGATGCACCAAGCATTGCATTTTGGAGGCCATGGATGCCGCCAGTGATAGCATGCCTTCTGGCGTTTAGTAACATGACCATTTCAGCAAACACAGCTCTTACAATAAGCGTTGTCGTTTGCGGTGTCGGGATTTCCAGATTCTTGCCTCTCTGGGAGTTCAGTCTCAGTTGAAAGATATATGTCAGCAGATCCCCTAATTACATGGGTTTCTACTTTATTATTTTCCCCATAAGAGTAATGAGGTGGGGTTCCCTCCTTCAATCACTAGCAGCAATGCGTCATATCTCTCCTGATTTCGGGCAACAGCAGCAGCACCAAAGCTGATCTACAGAGGTCCCGGATATACGCCAGTACAGCACTTGGTGATAGTCCCGGAGAGAGTGGCCACCTAACAAAATTATCTTACGGGAAAGGAGGTTGTTTAAATTCAGTATCACGGTTGTACGCAGCAGCTGTGCAATAATATGCTAGCAACACCGTAAGAGGCGTCTTGTGTAAATAGCTGTCTCCTGTCGGCTTCTGTGATCCTCCGCTTCAACCGAAGGCGCAGCATCGGGTCACTGTGCATGTACATCGGTCATTTGCGTATCCTTCAGGATACTCAAGATGGCTGGTGACTTTCATGAAGCTGAAGCCAATGAAGCTGCGTACAAGGATACAGCCCCCCGTTTTCTGGGCACCCTGATGCCGCCTTAGCTCCGCCCCAAACAGCCACAGCCTGCCAATCAGGTTGCGGCATCTGGGCACTGAAAGCGAGCTCGATGATGGGGATCTGCTCATGTGCAGTACAGATCCTGCTCGTGCGCAGATCTTCAACCATGGGAGTTGTACGCAGACATCTCGCTTGTGAGGCACTTGTCCAAGTTGTCAAATCATCTCGCTCGTCATCTTGTCATTAATTCCACTGCACTGTTATTTATTGGCTCGTACGGCGGGCAACAGATGCATGGCTTTTATGGTCCAGAAAAGGGTCTGCCCAAAAGAAAACAGCAGGGCGGTTTTCTAATAATGATATAAGTTAAATACCTACTGTATACTTGGGGAAAAATAATTGACAGTGTCCATATTTTAATTATTTTGTTTACATTTGTGAAGTGACAAAAAATAGCTCCATATTGCAACTTAATAAGGACGGAGTCTAAAATAACAATAGAAATGTATTCTTTCAATATAAAATATTTAAAAATATTATTCACCTGATATTTCATTTTGAACGTCATTATGACATTTTATACGTTATTTGTTTAGCGCGCCTATCGGCCTCTGTGCGCGCCACCCATACCCCTCTGTTAATGTATAGTAATATTTTGACAGTCTATCACAATTAATGCAATGATGATAATGCTATTAAATAAGAATTAAATGTGTCTTTTCGTATTTTAAAGAGGAAGACCGTGATACATTTGACAGGTCATTATTTCAAGAGTACCATGGTCAAGAAATAGGAGGAAATGATGTAATACTTTTCATAGAAGACGGATCTTCAAATTAGACATCCAGCTAAATTGGATTTCATGAATATTATGAATAATTCATGATGTATGTCTAAAGCCATTTGGTATGGTTACAAAAAGACAGGGTGTATTTTAGGAAATTATACATGCATTATTTAAAAAGAAAATGACTGTGCTTTCATTAGCAACAGATATTAATTATGCATAGGTAGTTAAAAAATAATCCATTCCTTCTTGTCTCTACCTTTGACTAGCGCTGCGTTACCTGCGAATTTACTGACACATTCCATTCCCGAAAGTGTCATCCCTGGGAGTTGCAGAGTGACAATTGAAATGAAATTACAATAAATCAGAATCTTCTAATGCACAGTCTGAAAATGTACCAATTTACAGCCTTTCAATATTGATTTATATAAGGCAGATATTCAATAATCAGAAATGAAAACGTAAGCATTTATATCTACATATAAGGTAGTCATTTAACTTTACAGTAATGTAAAAATAAAAAATCTTTAAAACATTCTTTATATCAGTGGTTCCCAAACTGGGTGCCACGGGGCATGGGGCCACGGGGCACTTGCAAGGTTGCCACGTGCTGGTGGTCCAGGAACAAATTATATTATTATTAAACCAGTGCCGGTGGCTGACAATCATAAAATATGTGGGCAAACAGAAGCACAGCCCTGTCCACCACCGCCTAACTGACAGATCAGCATGATGTACTCCATTTAATAATTTGGCCTAGGGGTGCCGTGAAAAAAAATGCTGATACTCTGAGGTGTCATAATTCAAGAAAGTTTGGGGTCCAGTGCTTTATACTAACTTTCTAACTTACAAAAATAAACATGGGAAAAAAAATAGGAAAAATATAATATTGTCCAACCTCCCCCCATCCCTTCATCAGCCCCCATCATCATCCTCAGGACTTATCACCTTCCTCAGCCCCCATCACCATGCTCAGCCCCCATCACCATCCTCAGCCCCCATAACCTTTCTCATCCCCCATCACCATCCTCAGTTAGCTCCAATCACCTTCATCAGCTCCCATCACCAACCTCAGGACTTATCACCTTCCTGAGCTCCTTTCACCTTCCTCAGCTCCTATCACCTTCCTCAGCTCCTTTCACCTTCCTCAGCTCCTATCACCTTCCTCAGCTCCTATCACCTTCCTGAGCTCCTATCACCTTCCTCAGCTCCTTTCACCTTCCTCAGCTCCTATCACCTTCCTGAGCTCCTATCACCTTCCTCAGCTCCTATCACCTTCCTCAGCTCCTTTCACCTTCCTCAGCTCCTATCACCTTCCTCATCCCCCATCACCATCCTCAGTTAGCTCCTATCACCTTCCTGAGCTCCTATCACCTTCCTCAGCTCCTATCACCTTCCTCAGCTCCTTTCACCTTCCTCAGCTCCTATCACCTTCCTCAGCTCCTTTCACCTTCCGCAGCTCCTATTGCCTTCCGCAGCCTCCAGCTCCCAGCCCCTTACCTACCGAGTCAGCATGTGTTTACAGCAGGCACACATGCTCCTTCAATGACAGTTGTGGCTGTACCAGATGATGTACAGTTCTGGCGACGTGACTTATGATGTCACGCCGCCACATTGCCAACTGCAAGGTCACACTCGGCCCGGGTCGCATCTGAGCTCCCAGGCTAGGCTACAAGCGAGATGAACGCCAGCTGGTATGGGTCTTGGTGGTGGCTGCACTGAACCCACTGGAGCAGTGAGCCCGCTGCCCCTTTTTGTGCACTGTGGACCTTGGGGCCCCTCTGGACCGTGGGGCACCATACAGGTGTACCATTAGACTCACCCTGTCGCCGGACCCGCTGTGAGGTGTAATGTGAACTAAGGCACTACTATGGGGCAAAAAGATGTACAAATTCTGTGGAGAGAATTGTCTCTCTAGAAGGGGAAAGGTGCCCCTTCAAAATTTTGCTATGACCCATATACAATAGGCAGCATACAACCTAAAAGAAATGGGGGTGTCATCAAAGAGGGGTTAATAGGGATACATAAGGAGACAGGTCCAATTTTTTGTTTAGCTGGTTACATAAATTTAATGTAAATTGTGTGGAAGGAACAGAGTAAACCAAGGCTTGTCTCAGGCCCCAAGGAACCCAGGGCAAAAATCGCACCACCTGGCCCTTTACGAGTGAGTGTCAAATATCAACCCATTTTTTTCGGATCAATCCTGAGTGACTGGGCAGTGAGTGACTACAGTGAGTGACCTAATAATGTTTTTTTGTGCCTCATAGAGTGCTGCAGCGAGATCACAATATACAGTGCACCTGCCTTAACAGCGCTCCAAATCGTTTTTTATTTTTGTATACAAAGTGCCTCTATACCCACACTCTCTCCCACCGGTCTCCAGTGTGCCCGATCACAAGGGAGGGAATTTAAGATGCAATCCAAAACAAGCAAGATCTGACACCAGGAAGATGATGCTTTGGCTCGTTTTGAGATCCAAACATAGCAGGAAGACCCGAGCCCCGGCTTGGTTTAACTGGTAACCCCTATATATATATATATATATATATATATACTCATCCAGTGGAAAGATGTGACCATCACAATCAACTTGGAAACAGGTTTATGGGACATGCATAATTAAATGCTTATCTTAAAAAAAGATACATATAAGTCCAAAACATATGTTTATCTAGGGTGCTTGATTGGCTCTATGGGATAAATTTAATAAGATTCGAGATAGTCCGAGTTGACCATCTCCTGTGATTTATTCATTCTTTTCCTGCTTACAAATTTACTAAAGGCAAAATTTCTCTTATCTCACTCGTAAAACTCGGGTGAGATAGCAATCTCGAATCAAATCACCATCGGGCCAAATTGGAAGTACTTTTCACCTAAAACATACATCTCTCAAAATTAACAAGAATCGGGATAACAAGCTCGGGTGAGATAGGAGCAAACTCTCTGTCAAAATCACTTTTCAAACTCTCAACCTCCTGAGCTGCGAGATGGTCAGAAACATACACAAATCATTGTGATTTGTGTATGTTTCTTTCTGTAAATGGTTAAAAACGGGATAATTTAAAAAAAAAAAAATTACGTAGAGTCCCCTCCCAAAAGCCTAACCAGCCCCGGACTTGCCAGCCAGACCTGGCTCTTAAAATTACAGGGAACAAAATGTGTAGGGTTCCAGAGCTGGTTTTAAATATAGGGTGAAAAAAATAGTGTGAGGTTCCCCCTATATTTAAAACCAGCTCCAGACCCTTTCTAGTGGGAGACTGATGCCACAGCCAGGGGAGCCCTTTCACCGGGCCCCCCAGCCGCAGCATCAGCCCTGACCGTTAGTCAGCCCAGGCCAGGAATACTAGGGGAGTTGGGGACCCCTCCAATAAAGGGTTCCCCCTCTCCAGGGCACCCCTGGCCTAGGCCCGGGGCTATCCCCGCCACCCCTGGGCGGTGGGTGGCAGGTTGATAGTGTATGTAGTGTTAAAAATAGAATTAACAACATTGTCTTTACAGTGGAACTACAGGTCCCAGCTAGCCTTCCCCGCATGCTGGTACTTGGAGAACCACAAGTACCAGCATGCGGAGCATTAAGGGCCCACTGGTACGTGTAGTTCTCCTGTAAAGAAATTTGTAAAAAATACAAGACACACACACCATGAAAATAAAGATTTATTACATCCATACATACATACACACTCACATACTGCTGCCAGATATTCACGTCCCCTTCTCAACGTAAAGTATCCTATGGAAATACCTGAAAAAAAGATCCAATACTCACCTTTTGTCCCACGATGTTCTCCACAGAAATCCAATAAGGGTCATGGAGACATTGTAACAACTAGGGGTGAGCGGGTTCGGATTTCTGAAATCCGAACCCCCCCGAGCCCCCCCGATCCGAGTCCGATCCGAGTCAGGCTCGACTTTTCCCGCCTGACTCGGATCTGAAATCGAGGCAAAACGTCATCATCCCGCCTTCCGAGTCTCGCGGGTTTTGGATCCTATATAAGGTACCCGCGTCGGCGCCATTTTCTCACTCGGCTGTGGACAGTGAAGAGGGAGGGTGGGAGTTAGGGCTGTGTAGTGTAGTGTAGTGTAGTGTAGTGTAGTGCTGCTGTTGTCCACTACTTCAAAGTCCATAGGGGCTGGCTGTGTTGTGCTGTGCTGCTGTTGTTAATAGGGGCTGTGTCCACTACTTCAAAGTCCATAGGGGCTGGCTGGACTGTGTTGTGCAGTCAGTTCTCCATAGGGGCTGTGTCCACTCCAAAGTCCTGTGCAGTGTCCCAGACCTAAAGGGGTGCTGTAGTGTTGTCCAGGGGGTGCTCTGTCCATCAGAGGTGCTCCCCCCAAGTGCTAAAAAAATAATATATTTTCTGTGTTTGTGAATTGTGTGCGCAGTAGCCGCACGTGCATCAACAAAGTAGTGCCAAGCGTGCGCCTGTGTCATAAGTAAAGGGCCGGCTGGCTTGACCGTTAAAGGGTGCTGTAACCCCCGAAAGTACACTCCAGTCCAAACCAAAAAAAAATTATTTTCTGTGTTTGTGAATTGTGTGCGCAGTAGCCGCACGTGCATCAACAAAGTAGTGCCAAGCGTGCGCCTGTGTCATAAGTAAAGGGCCGGCTGGCTTGACCGTTAAGGGTGCTGTAACCCCCGAAAGTACACTCCAGTCCAAACCAAAAAAAAAATTATTTTCTGTGTTTGTGAATTGTGTGCGCAGTAGCCGCACGTGCATCAACAAAGTAGTGCCAAGCGTGCGCCTGTGTCATAAGTAAAGGGCCGGCTGTCTTGACCGTTAAGGGTGCTGTAACCCCCGAAAGTACACTCCAGTCCAAACCAAAAAAAAAATTATTTTCTGTGTTTGTGAATTGTGTGCGCAGTAGCCGCACGTGCATCAACAAAGTAGTGCCAAGCGTGCGCCTGTGTCATAAGTAAAGGGCCGGCTGGCTTGACCGTTAAGGGTGCTGTAACCCCCGAAAGTACACTCCAGTCCAAACCAAAAAAAAAATTATTTTCTGTGTTTGTGAATTGTGTGCGCAGTAGCCGCACGTGCATCAACAAAGTAGTGCCAAGCGTGCGCCTGTGTCATAAGTAAAGGGCCGGCTGGCTTGACCGTTAAGGGTGCTGTAACCCCCGAAAGTACACTCCAGTCCAAACCAAAAAAAAAATTATTTTCTGTGTTTGTGAATTGTGTGCGCAGTAGCCGCACGTGCATCAACAAAGTAGTGCCAAGCGTGCGCCTGTGTCATAAGTAAAGGGCCGGCTGGCTTGACCGTTAAGGGTGCTGTAACCCCCGAAAGTACACTCCAGTCCAAACCAAAAAAAAAATTATTTTCTGTGTTTGTGAATTGTGTGCGCAGTAGCCGCACGTGCATCAACAAAGTAGTGCCAAGCGTGCGCCTGTGTCATAAGTAAAGGGCCGGCTGTCTTGACCGTTAAGGGTGCTGTAACCCCCGAAAGTACACTCCAGTCCAAACCAAAAAAAAAATTATTTTCTGTGTTTGTGAATTGTGTGCGCAGTAGCCGCACGTGCATCAACAAAGTAGTGCCAAGCGTGCGCCTGTGTCATAAGTAAAGGGCCGGCTGGCTTGACCGTTAAGGGTGCTGTAACCCCCGAAAGTACACTCCAGTCCAAACCAAAAAAAAAATTATTTTCTGTGTTTGTGAATTGTGTGCGCAGTAGCCGCACGTGCATCAACAAAGTAGTGCCAAGCGTGCGCCTGTGTCATAAGTAAAGGGCCGGCTGGCTTGACCGTTAAGGGTGCTGTAACCCCCGAAAGTACACTCCAGTCCAAACCAAAAAAAAAATTATTTTCTGTGTTTGTGAATTGTGTGCGCAGTAGCCGCACGTGCATCAACAAAGTAGTGCCAAGCGTGCGCCTGTGTCATAAGTAAAGGGCCGGCTGGCTTGACCGTTAAAGGGTGCTGTAACCCCCAAAGTACACTCCAGTCCAAACCAAAAAAAAAATTATTTTCTGTGTTTGTGAATTGTGTGCGCAGTAGCCGCACGTGCATCAACAAAGTAGTGCCAAGCGTGCGCCTGTGTCATAAGTAAAGGGCCGGCTGGCTTGACCGTTAAAGGGTGCTGTAACCCCCGAAAGTACACTCCAGTCCAAACCGAAAAAAAATTATTTTCTGTGTTTGTGAATTGTGTGCGCAGTAGCCGCACGTGCATCAACAAAGTAGTGCCAAGCGTGCGCCTGTGTCATAAGTAAAGGGCCGGCTGGCTTGACCGTTAAAGGGTGCTGTAACCCCCAAAGTACACTCCAGTCCAAACCAAAAAAAAAATTATTTTCTGTGTTTGTGAATTGTGTGCGCAGTAGCCGCACGTGCATCAACAAAGTAGTGCCAAGCGTGCGCCTGTGTCATAAGTAAAGGGCCGGCTGGCTTGACCGTTAAGGGTGCTGTAACCCCCGAAAGTACACTCCAGTCCAAACCAAAAAAAAAATTATTTTCTGTGTTTGTGAATTGTGTGCGCAGTAGCCGCACGTGCATCAACAAAGTAGTGCCAAGCGTGCGCCTGTGTCATAAGTAAAGGGCCGGCTGGCTTGACCGTTAAGGGTGCTGTAACCCCCGAAAGTACACTCAAGTCCAAACCAAAAAAAAAATTATTTTCTGTGTTTGTGAATTGTGTGCGCAGTAGCCGCACGTGCATCAACAAAGTAGTGCCAAGCGTGCGCCTGTGTCATAAGTAAAGGGCCGGCTGGCTTGACCGTTAAGGGTGCTGTAACCCCCGAAAGTACACTCCAGTCCAAACCAAAAAAAAAATTATTTTCTGTGTTTGTGAATTGTGTGCGCAGTAGCCGCACGTGCATCAACAAAGTAGTGCCAAGCGTGCGCCTGTGTCATAAGTAAAGGGCCAGCTGGCTTGACCGTTAAGGGTGCTGTAACCCCCGAAAGTACACTCCAGTCCAAACCAAAAAAAAAATTATTTTCTGTGTTTGTGAATTGTGTGCGCAGTAGCCGCACGTGCATCAACAAAGTAGTGCCAAGCGTGCGCCTGTGTCATAAGTAAAGGGCCGGCTGGCTTGACCGTTAAAGGGTGCTGTAACCCCCAAAGTACACTCCAGTCCAAACCAAAAAAAAAATTATTTTCTGTGTTTAGCCGCACGTATATATCAAATCGATATAACATAAATGGAGGACCAAACTTTCTCCGATAAAAATAAAATAGAGAAAGATCAAGAACCACTTCCTCCTAGTGCTGAAGCTGCTGCCACTAGTCATGACATAGACGATAACATGCCATCAACGTCGTCTGCCAAGGCCGATGCCCAATGTCATAGTAGAGGGCACATACAATCCCAAATGGCAAAGTTCAGGAAAATGACCTTGAAAAAGACATTTAAATCAGCTGAAGAGAAACGTAAACTTGCCAATATGCCATTTACGACACGGAGTGGCAAGGAACGGCTAAGGTCGATCCCTAGTATGTTCATGACTAGTGGTTCAGCTTCACATGACGATGGAAGCCCTCCTCCCACTAAAAAAATCAAAAGAGTTAAGCTGGCAAAAGCACAGCGAAGAACTGTGCTTTCTAAGAAGATATCACAAATCCCCAAGGAGAGTCCAAGTGTGGTGGTGGTTGCGATGCCTGACCTTCCCAGCACTGGACGGGAAGAGGTGGCTCTTTCCACCATTTGCACGCCCCCTGCAAGTGCTGAAAGGAGCACCCACAGTCCACTTGCTGATATGCAAATTGAAGATGTCACTGTTGAAGTACAACAGGATGAGGATACTGGTGTAGCTGGCGCTGAGGAGGAAGTTGGCGAGGAGGCTTCTGATGGTGATGTGGTTTGTTTAAATCAGGCTCCGGGGGAGACAGTTGTTGTCCGTGGGATGAAAAAGCCCATCACGGTCATGCCTGGGCAGAAGACCAAACATTCCACCTCTTTGGTCTGGCAATATTTCTATCCAAATCCGGACAACAACTGTCTTGCCATATGTACCATATGTAAAGGTGAAATAAGTAGGGGTAGGGACGTCAACCACCTAGGAACATCCTCCCTTATACGGCACCTGCAGCGCGTTCATAAAAAGTTACTGTCAAGTTCAGAAACTTTGGCTAAGACCGTAAGCAGTCCAGGGACACCTAAATCCCGTTGTCCTGTTGTATCCAAGCGCCTGCAAACCACACCGTCAACTCCCTCCTCGTCAATTTCCTCCTTAGTCAGGATCGGAAGTAGTCCTGCAGGCCATGTCACTGGCATGACTGACTCTCCTATCCGGGATTCCTCTGGAGGATCCTGCATTGCTACGCCTACTGCTGCCGCTGCTGCTGTTGCTGCTGCTGGGAGTCGTTCATCATCCCAGAGAGGAAGTAGGAACACCACTACTTTTACTAAACAATTGACCCTCCAACAGTCCTTAGCGAGGAGGATGAAGTACGACAGCAGCCATCCTGAAGCAAAACGTATAACTGAGGCCTTGACTGCTATGTTGGTGTTAGACGTGCGTCCGGTATCCGCCATTAGTGCAGTGGGATTTAGACAATTGATGGAGGTAGTGTGTCCCCGGTTCCAAATCCCGTCTAGATTCCACTTCACTAGGCAGGCGATACCGAGACTGTACAGAAACGTCAGAAAAAGTGTCCTCAGTGTCCTGAAAAATGCCGTTGTACACAATGTCCACTTAACCACGGACATGTGGACAAGTGGAACAGGGCAGACTAAGGACTATATGACTGTGACAGCCCACTGGGTAGATGTATCACCTTACGCAGCAACAGCAGCAGCGTCACCAGTAGCAGCATCTCAGAAACGCCAGCTCGTTACAAGGCAGGCTACGCTGTGTATCACCGGTTTCAGTAAGAGGCACACCGCCGACAACCTCTTAGAGAAACTGAGGGAAATCATCGCCCAGTGGCTTACCCCACTTAGACTCTCCTGGGGATTTGTGATATCTGACAACGCCACCAATATTGTGCGGGCATTACATCTGGGCAAATTCCAGCACGTCCCATGTTTTGCTCACACAATAAACTTGGTGGTGCAGAATTTTCTGAAAAGCGACAGGGGCGTGCAGGAGACGCTTTGGGTGGCCCGAAAAATTTCTGGCCACTTTCGCCATTCAGCGACTGCGTGCCGAAGACTGGAGCGCCAGCAAACACTCTTGAACCTGCCCCGCCATCACCTGAAGCAAGAGGTTGTGACACGGTGGAACTCAACCCTCTATATGCTTCAGAGGATGGAGGAGCAGCAAAAGGCCATACAAGCCTATACATCCACCTATGACATAGGCAAAGGAGGGGGTATGCACCTGACTCAAGCGCAGTGGAGAATGATTTCCGTGTTGTGCAAGGTTCTCCAGCCCTTCGAACTTGCCACACGTGAAGTCAGTTCAGACACAGCCAGCTTGAGTCAGGTCATTCCCCTCATCAGGCTTTTGCAGAAGCAGCAGGAGAAAGTGAAGGAGGAGCTAAGACGGAGCGATTCCGCTCGGCATGTGGGACTTGTGGATGAAGCCCTTCATTCGCTATGCCAGGATTCCAGGGTGGTCAATCTGTTGAAATCAGACCACTACATTTTGGCCACCGTGCTTGATCCTAGGTTTAAAGCCTATGTGGTGTCTCTCTTTCCGGCCGACACAAGCCTGCAGAGGTGCAAAGACCTGCTGGTGAACACACTGTCAGCTGAAGCGGAACGTGACACGTCAACGGCTCCTTCTTCATTTTCTCCCGCAACTGGGGCTGCCAGGAAAAAACTTAGGTATCCTAAGCAACCCGCTGGCGGTGATGCAGGGCAGGCAGGACCAAGTTTGGACATCTGGTCCGGACTGAAGGACCTGGCAACAATTTCTGACATGTCTACTGTCACTGCATATGATACTGTCACCATTGACAGAATGGTGGAGGATTACATCGGTGACAGCATCCAAGTAGGCATGTCAGACAGTCCATACCTGTACTGGCAGGAAAAAGAGGCAATTTGGAGGCCCCTGTACAAGCTGGCTCTATTTTACCTGAGTTGCCCCCCCTCCAGTGTGTACTCCGAAAGAGTGTTTAGTGCAGCCGGGAACCTTGTCAGCGAAAGGCGTAGGAGGTTGCTTCCACAGAATGTGGAGAAGATGATGTTCATCAAAATGAATTATCAGCTCTTCCAGGGAGACCAGCCTCCAGACGGTACAGAGGGACCTGTGGTGGTGGATTCAAGTGGGGACGAGTTAATACTTTGTGAGGATGAGGATGTACACACTGAAGAGGGTGAGGAATCGGTGGATGAGGAGGATGAGGATGACATCTTGCCTCCGTAGAGCCAGTTTGTGCAGGGACACATTAATTGCCAGCTTGTTTTGTGGGGGCCCAAACGAACCAATCATTTCAGCCACAGTTGTGTGGCAGACCCTGGCGCTGAAATGATTGATTTGTTAAAGTGTGCATGTCCTGTTTATACAACATAAGGGTGGGTGGGAGGGCCCAAGGACAATTCCATCTTGCACTTCTTTTTTTTCTTTGCATTATGTACAGTTTGGGGCCTAGTTTTTCTAACTGCCATCCTGTCTGCCACTGCAGTGTCACTCCTAGATGGGTCACGTGTTTGTGCCGCCCACTCGTGTCGCTTAGCATAGTCATCCAGCTACCTCAGTGCAACCTTTTGGACATGAAAACACTATTGTGAGGTGTGAGGTGTTCAGAATAGACTGGAAATGAGTGGAAATTAAGGTTATTGAGGTTAATAATAGCATAGGAGCAGAGAAACCAACAAATTCTGTGATTTTAGCTGTTTTTATGCTTTTTAAAAAAAAAATACAGATCCAAAACACAAAACCCAGAACCCAAAACACGGAAGGGTGGTTTTGGCAAAACCAATCCAGATCCAAAACACGAAGAAAGATCCAGATCCAAAACCAAAACACAAAACACGAAAAGTGGCCGGTGCACACCCCTAGTAACAACACGCTTCAGCATGTTGTTACGGTACGCCATTGACAGCTCATGGGATTGAGTTATCATTAGTACCGGGCCGCGAGCCAAGGAGTGGCGGCTTAACATTAGCGGCCGCTCATTGGCTGGGACCCACGTGGACTTCAATGGAGGAGCCACTCATTGGCTAAGACCACGTGGGTCCCAGCCAATGAGCACATAATTTGATGCCTGGCCCTGGACAGACAACACAGTGCCTCATAGTCCTGCAGCACACAGGGAATGATTCAGAAACCGACGCTAATGCGACAGCAACTGCGTCTCCATACGCAACGCAGTTGCAAAAATATACTAATGTTAGCAAAGATCACCCGAGCATAAAGACGCCTACTACTGCCTTCACACCTACATACAACTACGCATACCTACTGAAACATCGGTACCATCGAAGTACATTGGTGGCCATTTTACTCTTTTGGCAGGTCTGACCTGACGCAGGCCAGAGAGCTCTTCTGCCACACAGAGCTGCGTATGCAATTGTAGTGGCTAATTTATGCACGCCCACGCAATGGCATTCAAACGGCCAGGCACACCTGCGTTTCGCTAACCACTCCCTGTCAACACCCCCAAATGGTCACTTCCTGTCAATAAATCTGCAATGGGCCTCTGTGGTCTGCGTGAACGCAGGGCGATCGCACTGCTGCAAAGCAAACGTACACGCAATGACAAATAATCACTCGATCTGCGTGCGTTTTGCAGTTGCATTAATCTCTGAATCATGCCCTGTGTTATTATAATAAACACACCATAAGAGCACTGTGAGGCCCTGTGTTGTGTGTTCATTGCTAGGATCTGTGAATAACACTAAGGGGGGTATCCAATTAGCTGCGATAATGACACGTTTTCTCTGGAGAAAACTTTGCACCTATTGTCCGAATTTGCCGCTTATCGCATGTTTGAGCGATCCCGTTTATCGTGCTATCCTATTGTAAGACTGGTGATAACCAATTTGCACGATAATTCTTGCAAGGATGACAGGTGATAAGCACAGGTGAAAATGAGGAAATCAGCCTGTAGCCCCCAAAAAGGTAAACTAAGATAGATTAATGGTATAGGAGTGTGTTAGTGGCCATTGGGGGTCATTCAGACCCGTTTGCGAGCAAAGGACGCTCGCAAACGGGTCGATGTTGCCCCACTGCGCATGCGCACGACTGAGGGAGCTCCGTCGTGTGCATGCGCGAGACCCGGACTGCGACAGCCAAGCTGTCGCTCCGGGTCTCGCACCAAAGGAGGCGTGCTGTCGATGTTGATTGACAGCACGCCCCCTTTGGTGGGCGTGCCGGGGGCGTTCCTGCCAGACGGAGGCGTTCCCATGGGAACGCCTACCGTCTGAAGCCGGCCCCACTGACATCACTAGTGATGTCAGTGGGAGTGATTTTGGCTCTGATAGAGCCAAAATCACTCCAGGGCTTGCGGCAGCGAGACCCTACCACAGGGTCTCCGTCGCAAGCCCGATGGTCGCGATGGTCTTGACCATCGCGACCATCATCATGGACGCTCGCATAAGCTGTGGGTGGTAACCCACAGCTATGCGAGCGTCCATGAGGACGCTCCTAAAACAGGTAGGAGGGCCCTGATTCAGAGCGAGCGCTCTGGTCAGAGCGTCCGGCTCTGAATCAGGGCCATAATCCAAGGGTTTGGGGTTATTAAATTGTGTCCAATGGCTGTTATGTGCATTTTTCTCTAACAGTAAAAAAATGATAGAAAGCAATATTTGTTGGTGAAGATAAATGCTGTAGTTAAATTAGGGGTACATTAAAATGGGTGTAAGTATGTCTTTGTGTCATTATAGGGCATTTAAAAAAAAAAAAAAAATACACCTGTCACTTGCACCTGCAATGTTTAAAACACATTCCCCATCAATACAGCACCCCCATATATCTGTCCCACTACTTTAAACCCATAGGATCTACTGTACACTGGTTTATTGCTTCTACACCTTAACACCTTGATCAGCTTATTTAACTTAAACTACAAATAAAGACACGGACACCAGAACTTGGCTGAAAGGCCACAGCTTTTTATTTATAATTAAATTAATCAACAAGAGACACTGCAAGCTTAGGGCCTGATTCAGAGCCGCTCGTAAGCGGCCGCTCGTTCGTTCCGAGCGATGTTTGCCCAACTGCGCATGCGTACAGATCGTAATACGCATGCGCGAACCAGTCAGTGCGGACGAAAATTGTTTGTTCGCTATATAGCGAATGCCTGCTATTTTGAGTGACAGGAGGAGGCGTATGTGGGTGGTAACAGGGGAAGGTGCTTGAAAACGTGGAGATCCGAACGCGTGCTTAAAGGTCAAAACGGTTGTTTTATGGGTGTGCATAATTAATACAGCAGCGTCACTGACCACGTCACTGGGTTATTTTATAGTCAGAACTGCTCGCAAGATTGCGGTAGGAAAAACTAACCACAAGAATAGCGAGCAGTTCATACGCTGGTCGATGTACTCGATTAATCTAATAAATAGCGGACATGACGTAGGATGCGAGCGGCCAGGGGGCGTAGTTTCCAAAAAAACGACCGCAAGTTTTGTTCGCTCGTTCAGACATAGAGGCGTGAACAGATCGCAAAGAGCGAATGGTTCATTTGAATAGCCACCCCTTTTTTCAGAACGAACGACCGCAAATAGCGTCCGGCTCTGAATCAGGCCCTTAGTTCTAGCTTTCACCTCGCTGAAATACTCGGGGGATGACTAAAACGCCCCCCTCTAGACGCACTAATGATGTGAGAGTCTCACTTCCTTCCTGGGACAGTCCGAGGCACTTCCGTACAGCAAGCGCCCGAGTTCCGCAACACGGAGAAGGACAAATTCGCCAGGGGCATCGAAGGCAAGTGCCCCCACAAAGTTGTCTTACGCCACCTAAAGCCACTGAGCTGCAGCGTACTCCCACCATGCTGCGCCTCCCTAAAATTTGTGAAAAGAAAGGTTAGTGCGACACAACAAAAACAATAACGGGTGGGATGGTGGGTTGCGAAGATCCAGCAAAAAGAGGCTGGTTAGTTGCCAAGCAGGCCAATACATACCCACAATCTAACTACTCCTTCTAGCAATATAATTGGCTCATCACACCAGCTGACCACAGAAACTTACCCAGCAACAAAGCTGTCATAACCACAACCACTCAGCAATAAAACAGTATTCTTATCTATCCTCAATCCTATTCAGATTTCGTCTTCCATTTTCCAACACTTTTTTACTTTTTCACCCCAAAAATGACATGTCATTATTGCCCAAATTGAGCAAATTAAAAAATATTTTTTGCCTAATTAGTCATTAAGGAGGGTGTCCCAGTGGTTCTGCACCAAGGCCCTGATTCAGACCCGCTCGGCAGCTCGCAGGGTCTGTGGGCATTTTCATTTTTGTTTTACCTCCTGCCGCTCGTAAAGCTGTGGTAGACCTCCCACAACTTGTGCGAGCGGCCTGGAGACCGTCGCGATTATCGCAACCATCGGCCTTGCGACAACACCCTGTGGTAGGGTCTTGGCTGTCGCAAAGCCGAGTGGACTTCCTGCTCTAATATAGCAGGAAGTCCATTACTGACATCACTAGTGATGTCAGTAGGTCCTCCCACAAACGGCAGGCGTTCCTAAGGGAACGCCTGCATTTGTGCAGCCACCCCCCTACCCGCCTACAAAACGGGGCGAGCTGTCACTCACCATCGACAGCCACCCCGTCTTGTAGCGAGCCCCGCAGCGTCTGAAGTTCAGTCGCCGCACATCGAGCCGCTTGCAAGCACTGTGCACTTGCGAGCGGCTCTGAATCAGGCACCAAGTCCCAACATTTTTTTGCCAAAAATAGGGGTTTTGCAGAACTTATCACCTGCTCAGAGTTGGTGAAAAGAAATTTGCGATAATTTCTATACCACTTCCAGCATATGCAAATACCGTGGCTAGTAGGATAACACGATAAAAGAAGAAAAACAGAGAAAAACGGGTTATCGCCGCCAGTTGGATTTTACCCAAATCCTGACAATATTTCTCAAGGGATCTGTACCATTTACTAAAGTAAGTAACGTTAGGGACGTTAACCATCTAGGAACCTCCTCCCGTTTACGTCATTTGCAGCGAGTTCATGCAAATTATTTGGGAAAATCTCAAAATTCCTGTAAAATAACACCATGCAAAATAAAATAATACCAAGCAATCCAGCATCAGCTGCCAGCAGCATGGATAGATCCTATCACATGAAATCACCTACACCAACACCTTCATCGTCAATCTCCTCATCAATATTCGGAGGTAGTCCTGCATCCAATCTGCTAAAGCTAATGGACTCCTCCCCTATCCATGATCCCCAGAAGAATCATTGCGCCCTAGTGCCGCTGCTGCTGCTCCTATTGGGGGTGAATCTTCATCCCAGAAGGGGACTATAAAGACTAGTAGTTTCAAACAACAACGGAAAATACAAAGTCGCAGCAGCTATGCAAAGCGTACATCTCGGAATCAGGCCAATAGATCCCAGTTTTCTCCATAGAAGTTAACAAAATGTTCTGTACCCTGAAATGTTGATGTTCTTAACGGTAGAAAACTATACCTCAGGATTTCACTCACTTTTCCAGGAAAACTTATGAATCTTCTCTTTGGTCCACTCTAGTTTTATTTCAAATAGCTGAAGTAAAAAAATAGTTTTTAGAATAACAGAATAACATGGCTCTAAAATATCGGACATCATCCATCATCTTCTAAGTGACAAAGAAAATGCAACAAGTTCTAGGATGGGTTGTACAGTGGATTGCATTTTGGATGCTGTACATCCCACCACTTACCGGTTGCATAGCGCCGGTATGCACTTAGAATTGTGATTAAAATCGCAAAGGACAGCTCTTCCAAAAATAAATGAGCTGTATCTTGCGATGTTAGGACTTCCGGATTTATGCCCCATAAATCCCTCGGGAGTCCTTCTGCGCATGGGCCGGGCGACATGTGTACCGCACAATTGGATCCCTCTCGGTGAACATTCTAAAGAGGAACCCATAAGCTTCTAATAGCCCAAGATCCGAAAAGTATTGCTTTCCAGAGCTTAGGGTCTCATTCAGACCCGCTCGCGAGCGCAGGACGCTCACAAGCGGGTCGATGGTACCCAAATGCGCATGCGCACGATGGAGGGAGCTCCGTCATGCGTATGCGCAAGACCCGAATAACGACGGCCAAGCCAAGCCGACGTCCAAGCCATCGTTATGGGTCTCGCACTAAAGGGGGCGTGCTGTCGATGGTGACTGACAGCATGCCCCCTTTAGTGGGCGTGCTGGGGGCGTGTTTGCCAGACGGAGGCGTTCCCATGGGAACGCCTACCGTCTGGGTCCAGCCCCATTGACATCACTAGTGATGTCAGTGGGAGTGATTTTGGCTCTGATAGAGCCAAAATCACTCCTGGGCTTGCGGCAGCGAGACCCTACCGCAGGGTCTCGTCGCAAGCCCGATGGTCGCGATGGTCTTGACAATCGCGACCATCATCATGGACGCTCACATAAGCTGTGGGTGGTCACCCACAGCTATGCGAGCATCCAAGAGGCCGCTCCATTTTCAGGTAGGAGGGCACAGATTCAGAGCGAGCGCTCTGGTCAGAGCGTCCGGCTCTGAATCAGGCCCTTAGTACTGTACATATGGATAATGCGGCCAGAACTTTGGGCCGCATTTTGCTTTTAGTACATCCTGCCCTAAGGGAGATCTCCAGCACTATAAGGGGTATCACTAAAGTGCAGGTTTTTAGAAGTGGAGGTGTTGCCCATAGCAACCAATCAGATTCCAGCTATTATCTTCTAGAAGTTGATAGATAATCTGATTGGTTGCTATGGGCAACACCTCCACTTCTAAAAACTCTCACTTTAGTAAATATACCCCCATGTCTCACTTCTTATGTATGGTTTCATCCTCTGCTGTACATTAAACATTGCATTTCGTATCCACCTGCGGGAGAAAGGGCTGAAGAAAATGTCACTTACTCAGTTAAATGATTTTCTTGTTGCAATTTCTCTTTTATGGTGCATTTTTGTTTCCATAGCGTTTGACCCTTTTAATGACCGTGTAACATTGAAGATTTGTGACCAGACAAATGTTGCACGTACTGGTTAAACTACAATTGTTAGGGAGCCAAAGAGTATTTTATATTGTTCTTATCTTCAGATAGCATTTTAAAATAAATTGCCTTTATTTTTTCTAAGGTTTTAACAGATACATTAGACCAAAAAAAATAATAATAAAGAAATAAAATTTTCCAAAGTTATACAAATATTTTCCAAATAAGAGTGCACCCATAGAAATAGATGTATTTGTTCTTTTTTTATTTTGGTATCTACTATATGTTTGTTTTATTTAAACCTGCTTCTATTACAAAAAAATTTTTGTCCCCCCTCCAGTAGTTCAAATGGGGGATGACCTCTATGAATCAGAGCCACAAAATCAGACTACACAAAAGGCACCATGGCAAAGCCAAAGATTCCAAAGGAGGAAAGGACATAGAGCATCCGACACAGACAAGATGAGAAAGTACTAGTGGCATCATGTATCACTTATCACCATAGGCGAAACTAGAGATCTGGTAATGGGTGGTCCCAGTTTTAGCACCATGTCAGATATTGGGAAAAAAACACCAGTGGCGCCCTTCCCCATGGTGTCACCTGAAGTAAGAAGGTATGTTGTGTGCGCGGCGTAGCTTGTGTGTCTCTAAGCCAGTGCTCGACAAAACCCGGTGACCAGGTTGCCATGGCTACCAGATTTGGCTGCCTGGCGACCAGATTTTCAGCAACCCCCGGGCCCTATAGTGCAGACCGCGAGCGCGGTCCACACTACAGAGTAACAAACACACAGCCGCCAGTGGCGGCTGTATGTTTGTTATAGCAGCCGATGAGAGTCAGACAGACTCTCATTGGCTGTTGCGTCGTCCACAGAGTGAGCTGGCTGGAGCTCACTCATGAGCTCGGCCTTCCGGCTCCCCCCCACAGCAGGTGATGGAAGAGACGTCATGACGTCTCTCCCATAGTGCAGAGCGGGCCAGGAGGAGCGGACAGCGGCAGTCGTTGGCAGGAGCGTGGATCAGGTAAGTTGCATTTTTTTTAAAGATGCACTGCATAGGGGGGGTCGCCGCTACTGGGGACTGTGTGGGGGCACTGCATAGTTTGGTTGGCCGCTACTGTGGGGGCACTGCATTAGGTAGGGCTGGCCGCTACTGGTGACACTGTATGGGGGGGCAACTACTGGGGCACTGTACAGTGTGAGGCCGCTACTAGGGGAAATGCATAGTGGGGACTACTACTGGGATCACTGCATAGGGGGGACTACTACTGGGGGCACTGTATAGGGGGAACTACTAATGGAGGGACAGCTACTGGGGGCAATGCATAGGGGTGACCACTTCTGGGGGTGCTGATTAAAGGGACACTACACAGGGGGGCCAATGCTGGGGGCACTGTATATGGGAACCACTACTGGGGCACTGTATAAGAGGGGGGTGTTACTAGGACACTGCATAGGGGGGCGCAACTAAGGGCAATGCATAGTGGGGACTACTACTGGGGGCATTGCATAAGAGGACTACTACTGGGGGGCACTGCAGAGGGGGACTACTACTGGGGGCAATGTAGAGGGGGGACTACTACTGGGGGCACTGCAGAGGGGGGACTACTACTGGGGGCAATGTAGAGGGGGGACTACTACTGGGGGCACTGCAGAGGGGTGCCCAAAGCATATTCTTGCATCTGGGCCCACCACTCTCTGGTTCGGCCACTGCCGGAGGTGGCTTTGCTTGCCAAAGGTTTTTTGGCTGCGGAGGGGTGATCTTTCAGGGGGTTGGTTGCCTGGAGAGGGGGTTAGCTGCTCAGTAATGTGGCTGTGGGAGGGTGGTTTACCTGGGGTACTCCGTCAGTGGTGTGGCCATGGGAGTTGGTTGCCCGGGGCATAGGTGCTCAGTAATGCTGCCCCGGGGGAAGGGGGGTTCTGGCTCCTACACTTTCATCCTGGCTCCTAGGTTTTAGAAAAAATTGTCAAACTCTGCTCTAAGCCCCATTTCCCCGACCCCAGTGTGCGTCTCTCAGCCCCATTCCCCTGGCCCCAGTATGCCTCTCTGCCCCATTTCCCCAGCCACAGTGTGCATCAGCGTAATTCCCCAGTCTGTGGCACCCCAGCCCTGTGTTAACTCCAACCCCCTCAGCCCTTTGCAGTTCAGCTCCAAACCGCCCCCAGCCCCCTGTGCAGTCAGCTCCAACCATAGCCCCAGCCCACTGTGCAGTCAGCTTCAATCCCCCCAGCCCTGTGCAGTTAACTCCAACCTTCCTCCCCAGCTCCCCTGTGCACAGCTGAAATAAATCCCCCCCTCAGCACTGTACACAGCTCCAATCCCCCCTCCCACCTCAGCACTGTGCACAGCTCCAATCCACCCCTCCCCCCCAGCACTGTGCACAGCTCAAATCCCCCCTTCCCCCCTCAGCACTGCACAGCTACAATCCCCCCTCCCTTCTTAGCACTGTGCACAGGTACAATCCTCCCCTTCCCCCCTGCAATCGCCGCCAGCACTTGTTGTGGGAAGAGCATGTGCAGCAGCTCCCCCGGCGGCCATCTTTTTTTTTTTTTTCAGCGAACTGGGCTAATGGGTGGTCCTGTGCACCCCCGGACCACTCCCCAGTTTTGCCTATGCTTATCACATTGTTTATATTTACTTGTTTGACATAGAGAGCAGGGCCCTCCTCCCTCCTTTTCTCATTACCTACTTCTCTTGCACACCAGCTATCTCTGCCCCTGGACTCTACTCCTCTGTTGTTTTTGTTTTTTTCAGGTGACCTAGACCACACTAATAGTTACTAATAGCTATTTGTTTCTTGTCTACTTTATTGTACTTTACTGTCTTATTGTTTTTCCCTCTGTACGGCTCTGCGGACCATTTGTGGTGCCCTATAAATAAAGTTTATTATTAATAATAACAATAATAATAATTCCATACATATATGTAATTCTTTATTTTTATATTATTTCTGTGCTATCATTCAACATTTCTTCAGCTACCCTTTAGCTTTAGTGTTATAAAATGTTTTTTTTTTTCTTTAATTTTGAAAAGTATAGTGCCGCTCACATTAATCTTACATATTTACGATAACAAATAGCTTTCAAATGGAAGAGGCCTGGAACACTTTTTTTTTTTTAATAATACATTTAGTTAATCTCTTATATCAATAGTTTAATGATTTACAAACATCACTAAATGTAGAAGCGCCGAGACTTATTCTGTAACACGCCCCTACTTGGCAACTCATAGAGGTTTCATATAACAGTTATGTCCCCCTCCAGTAATCTCCCTTCTCCCCTTCTCCGACATATCATCCTTGTCTTTGGGGATCGGTATGAAAGACCGCCAGACCTATATCCGATGGTTCAAATACCGACAGCGGAACACCGACAGCATCCAAATTTCTGATCGTAAGTATTTTAACTATTACTAACCCTTTCCCCCCCTAACCCTAACCCTCCTTTAGGTATGCTTAACCCTTCCCTCCCACCCTAGTGCCTAACCCTAACACTCCATGTAAGAGCCTAAACCTAACCCCCCCTTCCCAGCACCCTAAACCTAAGACTCCCGGGGGGGTGCCTAACCCTAAGTCCCCCCCCCGGAGCCCTAAACCTAACTGCCCCCCCGCGCGGCTGTCAGTGCCCGCCGCCCGGCTTACCTCTGATCGGTATGCCGGGCGTCGGGCTCCCGGCGTAGGGAAAATGATAGGCGTAGATATTTCGAGACCTGTCATTAGTCCCCTGTCGGGATTAGACAGTCGGGAAGACAGGTATGCATCTCGACTGCATACCTGTCCTTGCTATGTAGAAAATAAATAATGTTGCAATGTACTATGAAATTACAGCCCTTAACAAATAAACAATTGCAGATTAAAAAGAAAAGAAATCATAGAGTCATTTTGTTTAACAAAATAGAATCAATATTATTGACTCCTCACAGTAGCCGCCTTTTGGCAGCGATAACCCCCAAACACACCCGCGGCCGTCTTCCTACAATGGAAATCCCATACAGCATTGATCAGGAAGTTCCTCCCAATACTGCTGCAGTAGTTCCCACAAATGTGTTGCACTTGGGTGTAGTGTTAAACATCGACAGTCAGAATGCTGACATAGGGCCTGATTCGGCACTGCGATGGCAGTAACTACGCAGACCCATCGCAGAGTGATTGACATGAAGTGCCGTTGGTGGGTGGTGACGGGGGGGTGGTTGGCGAAACGCAGGCGTGCCAGTGCATTTGAACGCCTTTGAATGGGCATGCATAAATTATCACTGCGATGCCCTACGCAGCCTGAGGACTCATAACGCCGAAGTTAGCAATTTCTGAGTAAGGTCAGAGCTTGTGCAAGTGTACAGTACGTGAGGCTGCGATGGTACTCACTGTTACAGATGGTTTTGCAGTCTTGCTAAACATTACGGATGTGTGTAAGGTAAAGTGGGTATTCTTATGTAGTGCTTTGGCGGCATAGCGATAAACCAAACCCCTAAGACTAAACCAAACCCTTAAGACTAAGCCTATCCCTAAACCCAGCTCTGTAATAGGGCTAAATAGCACCCTGTGCCAGCCTGCCCTCTTAGGGCCCTGCATTATGATGGCATAACGTCGTGCGGAGGCGACGGGGCCATCAGCACCGGCAAGTACTGTGCTGATTGGAGCGTCCTGAAGATGCTCTAATCAGCGGCATAAACTACAGGATGCCTGCCATGAGCATCTCAAGGACACTCCGGTGGCATCGCGGCAGTGACCCTGGCTGCAGGGTGCCGTTCCCGGCACCCAACAAGCCAGAAGCAAGGTCTGTGGGGTGGCATGTTATATGTTGACATTATGAACTTGTCGTCACTTTAACTAGGTTGACATTTTGAATGGTCGTCGGCTTAGAGTTTATGTCGACATTCTGATTGTTGAAATTCAGAACTGTCGACATTCAGAACCTGCGACATTCTGCTGTCAACATTCTCACCGGATCCCATTGCACATGTAGGTTGCTTTACTTTCACCTTTCTTTCCAGTTTACCCCAAACCAGCTCTATGGGGTGTAGGTCTGGAGACTGTGCGGCCATACCATGATTAGAGGTTTATTGTCTTGTTCTTTTTCTCCATGGAAGTGTTGGAGGTATGTTTTGTATCATTATCTTGCTATAGGAGGCAGTGCCGTAGCCCGGTGTCTGGGGCAAGCAAAGCCCCCTCTGCATGACATCATACAGAGGGGACGGGGATACGATCGCTGGGTATGACAGCAATGCCTGGACAGGGCCGAAACTAGGATTTTTGTCACCAGGGGCAAGACAGTAATTTGGCGCCCCCCATGTAATTCCCCCTGCAGTAGTGCCCATATTGTAATGCCCCCATAGTAATGCCCATATGTTAATACCCCCATAGTAATGTAGTAATGCCCCTGTAGTGCCCACCATACAGTAATGCCCCTGTAGTGCCCATGCTCCCATATTAATACCCCTGTAGTGCCCATGCTTTCATAGTAATGCCCCTGTAGTGCCCATGCTCTCATAGTAATGCCCCTGTATTGCCCATGCCCCCATAGTAATATCCCTGTAGTGCCCTTACAGTAATGCCCCTGTAGTGCTCATGCCCCCACAGTAATGCCCCTGTGGTAATGCCCCTGTAGTGCCCATGCCCCAATAGTAATGCCCCTGTAGTGCTCATGCCCCATTATTAATGCCCCTTATTGCCTATGCCCCCATAGTAATGCCCCTGTGGTAATGCCCCTGCCCCCATAATAATGCCCCTGTAGTGCAGCTTATTAAAAAAAAAAATACTTACCTTGAACCCCGCTCCTGCATCCAGCGTCGCGTCCGGTCCGCCGGCTGCTCCTTGGAACTATGGGGGAGATTTCATGACATCTCCCCCATAGTGCCCGTGGGGAGAGCCGGAAGCTGGAGTTCGGGAGAGAACTCCAGCCTCCGGCTCCGGCTACACCGCGTCGCTGCAGAGAAGGAGCCGGGCGCCCGCTGGTAATAAATATTACCAGCGGACGTCCGGCTTGGAGCCTCTCTGCAGCGCCGGGCTGGAGGTCACTGGCACCAGGTACAGCGGCTCACCCGGTGCACGTGCACCTCCAGCCCCCCCCTAGTTGCGGCCCTGGCCTGGAGCATGGTCAGGATTTCTGGGTACTGTAAGGGCAGCGGTGGACATGTCTGAAGCTTCCTAAGGATGCACCAGAAGGCACAGCTGCTGAGATTCCGGCTGCAGGGTGCCTTTTAGTTCAGAGTTCCAGTCACTCTGTGCAAGTTGCTGACTCCATGTTTGATAGTTGGAGTCACAGGTGTTAATTTACCAAGCAGTGGCTATTAAAAGCCGGCAGCTTCTTGGTGTGTAGTATTATATACCTATATTTTTAAATAATGTGATGACAAGTCAACGTAATGAAAACCCATTTTCTTTCTTATTGTCAGTATTTTGATGTGTAACTTGGTAAAGTCTAGCTGTCGCCAGGCTTCTGAGCAGAGAACGGTTTATTGCGTTTTACAGTGAGAAATCATTCAAGGAGACAGCAGCTTTTTTGGTACATGGTGTTTATGTAAAGACCTGCTCGCCGCATGCTCCGCTGGTAGCGGTTTAATGCTGCTGAGCTTCTCCAGGGGCTTGTCCCATGTGGTTTTGATTAACATTTCATGTGTACCTTTAGGGCAAAACACTTAAGGGGTTAACCAGTTGTCTCTAAAAGAATGAATACTTAAATGCCAACGTACACCTTCCTATGCATCAATTTAGTAAAAGATTTTTAATTGCAAGATAAAGATAATTCTTTCTTTATATATATATATATATATATATATATATATATATAAAAAAAAACAAAGGTCAACGAGAAAGCTCTGCATTATTTGAGTTCATAGTTATGTTTATCACAAGCGGAGTCATACAGATCACCATATAGTGGGCCTCATTCAGAGGCAGTCGGAGGATGCAAGCGGTCGCTCAGAAACTGGGCGGCCACTTGCATCCTGACCGCCCGCCTCTGTTGCGGTCGTTAGGCTGTGGGTTAACACCCACAGCTCTAACGACCGCTCGGGTGATGGTCGCAATGGTCAGAGACCATCGCGACCATCGGGGCTTACGACCAGACCCTAGGGTAGGGTCTCACTTGTCGTAAGCCCCGGAGAGCTTCTGGCTCTGTCAGAGCCGAAAGCTCTCCACTGACATCACTAGTGGGAACGCCTCCGTTTGGGCTGCCACCCCTCCCGGCCCGCCTTCCAAACGGGGCGAGCTGTCAATCAACATTGACAGCTCGCCCCCTTTGGAAAGAGACCCGCTACGACCGGCGCTGTCGGTCGTAGCGGGTCTCACGCATGCGCCCGAGGGAGCCAGCTCCCTCGTGCGCATGCACACTGGCAAAACATTGAGGAGGCCGTGCGGTCGTAGACCGTACGGCCGCCTCTGAATAAGGTCCAGAGTTTCAGGAGCTCTTTCCAAACATCTGGGGCAAGACGCAGGCACTTCAATAAACTCATACAGTAGCAAGAAAAACGGGAATTCTTATACTCATCATTATAACACAAATGGTTCCTCTAAATTAGCTGCTGTCCCAGCCTATTATGATGTGGAACTAATTTCACGCTCCATATTTCCTGGGACATGTTTTTCCGTAAGCCTCGATGATGTCACTTCCGGTTTGACGACTCGAACTTCCGGTTTGACGCTATAAACAAGCGTTCATAGAAAATAAATAAAGGGAATCTTCGGAATAAACAAGAACATGTCTACATGCTGCTTTCAAGCTGGGAGGATATACAGAATGTTTTAGAGGGACTGCAATTAGAAACGGACGACCACTTCCGGTCCGCGATAACCGGAACCGGAAGTCATCACCAAAAGGGGTATTTAAGAGAGCCCAATCATCTACACCTCCAGGCCTTGATAAAGGTACACGGAGTACCGAAACGCGTTGGCAGGAGGGAGTTAGAACCACTGCAGCACCAGGATTGTGGAGAATCAATGGACCTGTGGATTTGAGGGACCCGGACTACCTCTCCGCAATTTTTTACACCTATGCCCATGACCTGCATAATTCTGGTAAAGCAGCCACCTTATATTATAAACACCGGGATTGGACTTATATGTATTATATATGTCATGCATCTGTGATTTCTTGGTGACATAGTTATTTACATCAGAGTTACCAAGCTGAAGTTTTTATGTCATATGTATTGTGTTTTATACTTATATGTTCCATGTCAATAAATAGTGTACACCCTATGATTGTTTTCAATGTACCAGACATAGTTACATAACTAATTCTACCATCTTTTTCATCATCTATCATGAACTTTTTTGGTTAAAGAGGTAGCTCTTGTGTCAGTTTTTCAATCAATTTTTTACTTCAATAAACTCATACAGTAATTTTACTTGTTTCTATTGTATTTGTCTAGAGCAAATATTAAAGGACGAATAATGAAGCAAATTCTTGTTGCAAAACTGCCTATTTCCTATACTGGTACTTTTAATCCTCAAAACAAATATAGGTTACAGCCGCCTGCGCCCCAGGACTGCTGCTTAGTCCACACTCAGGAGCACCAATCCTCTGCAAATATACACCAATTTATGAGTGGTCCAAAAAGCGCAATAGTCCTTATCCTTGATTGTTTTTACTCTTCTAGTGTCTCAGAAGGAAAGAAGAACTAAATAATCCATTAAGTTCATATGTCGCTATTTCTATTTTTTGTATATCAATGTCCCTATATAAATTCACCTAGCAGCGGTGAGATGCATTCACATAAAGGTTTCTTTAGTTCCTCTCTAGTTAGATAGACCTCTGCTTACATAAGGGTATACACATGGACCAATGTATCCCCCCCTTAGTTGAATGCTCACCTGGGAACAGGTGTAAACATACACCAAAAGGTTTCTTTACACTGGGTATGGAACCCTCCTCCTCCGACCCATAAGAATCGAGATACTCAATATTGAAAAACACCCATTCAGTCCAATAACGGATATTTATTCCAAAAAGTTAAAAATCACAATAAATATAGTTTCCATGCAATGAAAATAGTTTCCATGCAAAAATTAAATATCTCCCATGAAAAGAGGATAACAATCCCCAAACTGCACTACAGCAGATAGGAATTCAGAGCAAACACTCCCTCCGCTCACCCGGTATAAGTGGAGAAAGATTGTCTGGAGTAGATAGAATAAAAGCCAGATTCCACAACTGCTGCTGAGTCCCTTCAACACCAACGCGTTTCTGACGTATGTCCTTCCTCAGGGCGTACTTAGGGTATGTCTGATGGGGCGTTATATACCCATCGTAATCACTAAGGGGTTAGGTCTAATTACTCCCTCATCCAAGAGCAACGTAAAATCCGGTTAAGGATCCAAAATCATGTCCCCCATTTCCATTTATATAATGCAATACCTGATAACACTGCCCTCTAAAAAATATATTAACCACAAAAATCACATATACATACGTAAACAATCCTGCTTGCAGTGTTTATAGTTCAGTACAGATGCCATTGTGTCTCTCTACCTAATCCATGTCTCTCTTCCCGAGGTCTCCTGTCAGTCTTATTGAGTGGTGATACGCAATACAACAGTTAGAGGAAATGGTGGACTGACAAGAAATATAAGTGAAATATTAGGTAAGGAATATGGCATCCATAGGGTGCAGGTAGGTCCAGAAAGGACTGAATATATGGAAGAGAGAAGTTGTCATGATCTACTTAGGAGGATCTCCTACAGAGAAGCTGGAAGCTGAACTCCTGGGTAAAGGAAGAAATCGGAGGTGAAGGGCCTGTATGTAAGTCCATGAGTACCGAATGTTGACGAGACCTGACCAAAAGCGCAGAGTCTAACTTGCTGAGAGGTGTTCACCAGTGACCTTACATAGGAAAAAGTGCATTTTGCAGGCTGCAGAGCTCAGTGAATCTACAGTATTCAAAAGAAGCAGCTTCATCAGTTTTACACTGGGATAAACCAGTAGTATATGTGCCTGGCTTATGCCAGGAGATGTGGCAGTACAGTGTTACAAGTAGCAGTAAGTACTAAAGTTACAGTTCACAATTAGTACACAACATAGTACTGTAATGAGGTGGCACATACATATAAGTCTGTCTGTGTCACTCTGGACAGAGCTATTAGTAAATGCTAAGTTGCATCTGCCATGTAAAATATATCTGCAGACACAAATACTTCAATCTGTCTATGTAACCAACAGATCAGCACCAGTTCCGGAAACGGCAGGTGACGTCACAACATACACGTCACAAGCCACCCCAAACGCATTTCGTCATAAAAGACTTTGTCAGGGGGTGTGAGGAAGGAAGTATTCTAGGACGAAACGCGTTGGATATTGCTTGTGACATGGACGTTGTGATGTCACCTGTAGTTTACGAAGCCGATACCGCTGGGTCCAACTGGCTATAGTATTGGGACCAAGGACCTCATTCAGTCCTGCTCGCTAGATGCGTTCGCTTGCTCGATGCGTATGCAAACTTAGGAAGGCAGGCGATCGCACAGCAAGGCACTAGCACACCCACTATGTCTTGGCGTGTGATCGCTCTGTGTATGCAGATGCCCACCAGCCAGTATAAAGACGCCCACTTGCGCACGTCATCTCCAGGAGGAATCGGTATGATTTCCCGGCGGCTGCATGGCCGGGAGTTCGAATCCCAGCAGCGGCAGGCCGACAAAACTATTGAGCCCGGCAATGGAAGCCCGACAGTGCTGGAAATCCCGATCGTCCTAAGGTAAGTATCTACTAACCTAACACCCTAACCCTCCTTAGGGGTGCCTAACCCTAACCTCCCCCCCTGTGCCTAACACTAACCCCCCCTTCCCCGCTGCCTAACCCTAAGTCCCCCTGGGTGGTGCCTAACCCTAACCTCCCCCCGGGGGTGCCTAACCCTAACCCTCCCAGGGGTGTGCCTAACCCTAAGTCTCCCCCAGGAGCCCTAAACCTAACCCTCCCCCCCCGCGGCTGTCCTCTGGCGGCACACGGCATCCCTTCGATCGGGATGCCGGGCGCTGGTCTCCCGGCGTCGGAAAAATTACAGGCGTCTAGATTTAGACGCCTGTCATTTAACCCTCACCGTGATAATGCAGTCGGAAAGCCGGCTGTCGGGCTTACGTGCTTCCCGATTGCATCCCCTCCAGGATGTGTATGCAACCATCGGTACATCGAGTACCATCGGAAGCGAACCCAGCGCTTATGGTTAACTATACCCTACCGCAAGCACTGAGAGTGATTCAGTGTGAAATACAAGTGACGTGTACAATGACGCTGCATCTTAATTATGCATGCCTCTGAAATGGCATTAAGATGCTCAGGCACGCCTGCGTTCGCGCCTCCACTCCCCCGTTCTAGTGGCCTGCCCCTGTCACCACCCACAAACGGCCTCTCATGTCACTCATTTTACAGGGCAGTCTATGCGCGGCGAGCATACACTTCCTGATCACTCGCACAGGTTTGCGAATGCGCATTATGAATGCATACGCATGCGCACAATGCAAAAAATGGCTGCGTGCGAACGCTTCCTAGCGAGCGGGTCTGAATCGGGCCCCAAGTGTTGTAGTGGTTAGCACTAGGGCATGCAATGTGCCAGGATCAGCAGAATTGCAAACCTCAATTCAGGGTGCTTGGTGGGAAGGAGAATCCTCTTGAGCTCAGTCTGGACAATGTGAAGGTAAGCAAGGCAGCAACCAGTCTCATCGTTTTTCAAGCTCAAAAAAGCTTGAAAAAGTCCAAAGTGTTGAACGCGGTATATCTGCTGACCCTGGCACACTGCATGCCCTAGTGCTAACCTCTACAGCACTTGGGGCCTGATTCAGAGCCACTCGTAAGCGGCAGCTCGTTCGCTCCGAGCGATGTTTGCCCAACTGCGCATGCGTACGGATCGTTATACGCATGCGCGAACCAGTCAGTGTGGCCGAAATTCATGTGCTCGCAAAATAGCGAATGCCTGATAATTTGAGTGACAGGATGAGGCGTATGTGGGTGGTAGCAGGGGAAGGTGCTTGAAAACGGGGAGTGGAGATCCGATCGCAGGCGTGCTTAAAGGTCAAAACGGGCGTTTTATGGGTGTGCATAATTAAAACAGCAGCGTCATTGACCACGTCACTAGGTTATTTTATAGCCAGAACTGCTCGCAAAATTGTGGTAGCAAAAACCAACCACAAGAATAGCGAGCAGCTCATACCCTGTTCGATGTACTCGATTAATCTAATAAATAGCGGACATGACGTAGGATGCGAGCGGCCAGGGGGCGTAGTTTCCCAAAAAACGACCGCAAGTTTTGTTCGCTCGTTCAGACCTAGAGGCGTGAACAGACCGCAAACAGCGAACGGTTCATTTGAATAGCCACCCCTATTTTCTGGACGAGCGAGCGCTAATTGCGTCCGGCTCTGAATCAGGCCCTTGGTCCCAATTCTATAGCCTGATGGAAGGAATTTATTAAAGCAACCGGTGCTTGTGCTATGAAACTAAGAGGAAGGTAACTCTCATATGTTACACACGGACATTAAGCAGTCCATTGACCTTTCACATGATCCTCCGTTTCTCCTTATCCGGTCTAAACTTATACATTTCATCTGCTTCATTTATATATATCCAGCTGGACATTTTTCACTACCATTTATATGGTTCAT
This sequence comes from Taudactylus pleione, assembly GCA_031769625.1. Classification (NCBI taxonomy): domain Eukaryota; kingdom Metazoa; phylum Chordata; class Amphibia; order Anura; family Myobatrachidae; genus Taudactylus; species Taudactylus pleione. Next base: position 6,043,971 of record JAUIMM010000069.1, read on the forward strand.
ACAGTATTTTATGTTGTATGTATGGTTTATGTGTCATTATTTTTATATGTTAGTTCGTTGTATGATCAGCAGCGTTGATCTTATGTACATTATAGACTGAACACAGATATATTTTTTGCAGTGGCTACTCGGAATCGGTATAAGAATAGCTGAATAGCCGCCGGTTCAAATACCGTTGCTGGAAGGCCGAATGGTGATAATTCCGACAGGTGCAGGTAAGGACCCTAACCCTCCCCTCTCCCTCCCCTAACCCTCCCGTAGTGGTGACTAAACCTAACCTCCCCGGGGGTGCCTAACCCCCCCATCCCCGGCTAACTGCTCATACTGACCACCGTCCAGACATTCGGCATTCCAGCGGTCAGAATGCCGATGCCAGTATCCTGATGTCCTTCGGGGTAACAATGTTGGCATTATGCCGGATGGCAGGATTAAGGCGTCGGTATTTCGAATGAGGGCATCCGGACCGCCGGCATATAAACTGCATCCCGACTAGTCAGTTGTTTTTACTGTGTAGCAAAATATATTGATTGTTACAATAAATGATTATTACTGTGTCAATTGGTGGCTGGTTCTATCCAGCGCAGCTTTTTCTTTTTAATGTGCACTAACACTGGAGTACGAAAGGAGCAGTGAAAACATTTGTGGATACAGCTGATTTTTGGATAAATTGTCTCTGCACCGGAGCAATGATGAATGGCTCCTGCGCTCGCCACGAGTTAGAATGTTAATTATCGGGGTCCTTCCAGACCCTGATAATTAACGTAACGAATAGACCCCAAAGAGTGCGACTTTAGATTTCATTAAAAAAAAAATATAAAAATAGACAATTTTTCTTGTGCACATAAAGGAATTTTGGGAGAGTCTATTTCTGTGATCTTAAACATAACATATTAAAAGTTATATTTTAAACTTTTGTTCCTTGTTCAATAAAGGATCTGCCAAGACCGATTCTCAATAGAGTTTCTTTTAGTAGATACCTGTAGTAGAAATAATACAATATAGATCATCTGAGTTGCTAACCTCTTTACACCCAATACAAAGGTCAAATATAACAGTTACAGTTTATCCCAATTTTTTAATAAAACTTAAAACATGACACATTATCTGAATCAACAGAAAGACATCAAATACTACACTCAGAATGGGAAGTATAAAAATCCCTTTTCAAACTAATTTTTACAAACAAAATCAAAATAAAAATAAATCATAAAAGAGAAATAAAAGTAAAGTTCTCACTTCTCCAATAGTGCAACGCTTTTCGCAGTGTCCATTTCTGCTTCCTTAGGCAAAACTCCTTTTGTATATATCAGCAGGGATGGGAGGGGGGTATTTATTTTCTCCTTAGGCTGTGGCTTAGAATCACATTATATCTGAGGTATTGTACCTAAAGGTGCTGGCCAGTACTCTTCCATGCCATCAGTGCACACTTACATCAGTCCATATTTTTTTTTTTTAATCACCTGTTTGTATTGACATTTTCAATAACACAAATAAAGAAAAAAAAAACAAGCAAATCCCAAATAAATATATCAATCAATAAATAAATAAAAATAAAATAATAGAGTATACATAATAAAATCATCAAAAACAGATCAATATACTAGAAAAAAAAAGAAAAAGAAAAGAAATTCAGGGAATACACCATACTGTACATCAAAAAAATCATACAGACTACAAAAAGTCACATAGAAGTTATTTAAGTAAAACTGTGTATCAATAAGATTTATAAAAAGATCAATACCTAAGACAGTTATAAGACTCAACAGCCCATACTTGGTGTTAAAGATTAGTTTGAATATAGGGGTATTTACATTTATGATGAACTCGGCAACAATTTTCAGGTTTGTAGGAGAATATGCAGTATAGGGGTGATGGTAAGGGCCTAAGGAAGGTATATCTACCAGGAAGGCAAGGTATACCTCTGGCAGAGATCTTTGTCTAAAAGTGCATACATGGAACTGAAGTTCTGATTGTGAGACATATACGGATCTGCGGGTGCCCTGCTGCACGCCCCCCGGCATTCTACTTATATTTAAGTGTGTGTTTTAGTTATGGTCAGAGGGTGGGTCCGGTGATGGTGCAGAGTTTTGGATAGGCGGCTGGCCGAAAGACTTGTCCAGGATTTTCTGGCCATTTCGGGAGGGTAGGCAAGTATGAGGAGCAATCTGCATCAGTTAGTGTAAGCCTGATCCGGCGCGTGCGCAGTTTTCTTTCTTTTGCGCATGTGCATTAAGTAGAAATCCGTGAGATATGTCCACTCTCCCACTTTCACTTTATATTTTGTTATTCTCCCATATGCAGATTGTATATATCCATGTGATCCCCCCACACACATCTGTAAGCTTAGATTCATAGCTGTCACTATTAATACTGCACACTTGCAACAGCCCCATCTTCAGTGTAACAGATGCACACTGGGCCTCATTCTTAGTTGTGCGCTATAAGCATCGCTGCTGCGTCTTTGCAGAATTGAGTGCTGTGTGGCCGAAGACGGAGCATTGCCCGCAATGGCTCGCAATCATTGCCCATCTGAGTAAGCCTCAGCTTGCTCAGAATTACCGCCGGAACTGCTCAGCATCAGAAGACACAGACCCTGGCCTCGGTGCGCAAAACGGGAGTGACACGTCCCTATTTTGTTAGACGGTCAGCGTTCCAGTCCCCAAATGGGGGCACCGCGATCTCACAAGACCCGTTCCTCACATGCGCAGTATCCCCACCAGTGGAATTGGAGGCAAACCGCCGGGTTTGAATACAAGTCAGAATTAGGGCTGCAAGCGTCTTTATGCAACTGCCGCGGACGATGGGTCTTCCTACTGAGACGCCCACTAATAAGTCGCTGTGCGTATTAATATCTGTAATACTATCGGTCTCTACATCAATTGCCTCATCGAAGATTGCAACAGCCCTATGGAGGCGCATATTCTCCGTCTGTAGGCCGCCTGTGTCAATGTGCATCTTTAGACGCAGACGCTGACCGTGATACATCCGCGTCTGGCTAGCCACCCTGTTACCTCCCAGAAACGCCCACCGAAATAGTATCTCTCTGCGTTCACAGTGTGACTCGGATGCATGCACAGACTGAGGGCCTGATTCAGCAAGGAACGTACGGATGTAGATGCACGCAATCGGTCGATAGTTTTGATCTGCGCATGCGTATGAATCGCAGTGCCCATGTGCGAACCGGCCAATGCGATGAAGTAGGCGTACGCAGGTAACCTGCAGCCCCAGGGACAAGTGATTGACAGGAAGTGCCGTTTGTGGGTGGTGCCGGGGGAGTGGTCGGGCAAATGCAGGCGTACCTGTGCGTTTGGACAGCGTTTCAGGGTCGTGCATAATTCAGGGTCGTGCATAATTAAGCCCTTGCGACGGAGGACGCAGCCGGAGGTCTTGTTGCACTCGGGAAGTCTCGCTATGTCTGCGGGAGGGTCAGGTCAACCACTATCGTGCGTATGGGTCCGATGGTTCTCGATGTTACCGATGTTTCCGCTGTCTTGCCAGGTATAGAGGACGCAAGTAAAGGGAAGTGGGTGGGATTATGTAGTGCTGGGCGTCTGCTTATTCTGCAGCATTTGCCTTGCGTATGCATTCATTAGCATATTCTCGCAGCGGCCGGGTGCGCGCGTCTGCATCCGTGCGTTCCTTGCTGAATGAGGCCCAGAAAACATTGGCCACAAGCGTGCAGCAGCGACACTGAGTGCACTTCTGTATCTGGTCCATAGTCGGCCCAGTTGCCTTTGAATCCTCCCTCGCTAACTTTGCTAGCTTACATGCAAACGCAATTTTACTGCCCAGTAACTGCATCAGCCCCATACTAAAGAGGTTTGCAAATTAGTAGGTTCGCAATGCTACATTTTGCAAAAATAATTTCCCTGTCTCTTTAATAATTATTATTATTATCATTATTATTATGTTTAATAATAATAATAATAATATTTATTTTATATAGTTTATAAAATGAGTCTAAGCTCACACTGGGCCTGATTCAGAGCCGGACGCAAGTGGCTGCTCGTTCGCTCCGAGCGATGTTTGCCCAACTGCGCATGCGTACGGATCGTAATACGCATGCGCGAACCAGTCAGTGCGGCCGAAAATCGTGTGCTCGCAAAATAGCGAATGCCTGCTATTTTGAGTGACAGAATGAGGCGTATGTGGGTGGTAACAGGGGAAGGTGCTTGAAAACGGGGAGTGGAGATCCAAACGCAGGCGTGCTTAAAGGTCAAAGCGGGCGTTTTATGGGTGTGCATATTTAAAACAGCAGCGTAATTGACAACGTCACTGGGTTTTTTTTAGCCAGAACTGCTCGCAAAATTGTGGTAGCAAAAACCAACCACAAGAATAGCGAGCATCTCATACCCTGTTCGATGTACTTGATTAATCTAATAAATAGCGGACATGACGTAGGATGCGAGCGGCCAGGGGGCGTAGTTATCCAAAAAACGATCGCAAGTTTTGTTCGCTCGTTCAGACCTAGAGGCGTGAACAGACCGCAAACAGCAAACGGTTCATTTGAATAGCTACCCCTATTTTCAGGACGAGCGAGCGCTAATTGCGTCCGGCTCTGATCAGGCCCACTATTTGTTTCACAGTGTTTTTCTCAACTTGCAGATGAAGAAATAGTAATACCAATCTCAGCTGTTGGTAGACAATCATAAAATATTGGATTTCCTTTGAACCGATCCACATTATCTAAAACATATTTATGTCTCACTCTGAAAATACCGTTGCGGAATGTAGAGCAATATTATTCTGCCCATAAAGCGTGAAGCAGTAATAGGATGATCGGTGCACTGTGGTTATAGGTTTCTTTGTCTTTTTAAGTGTTCATTGCATCAGCACAGTTGGATCCGGAATGAGTGACAATATAACACTATAAGCAATAGCAAATAAAGGCTAGCGCTCCAGCAAACAACTTGGGTGGAAACTGGAAAGTATTTTATCCTTGTGATCATTGTTTCGATTCATATAATATTGTGGCATCTGTGTTGCATGGATATATTTTCTAGAAATGTTTTGTAATTTTGTGTTTTTTACTAAAGTCACGCTGAGCATGGAAAGGAATAAATAATGTAGTCATTTTTAATACATATTTTTGTCACAGACAGCTGTTTAAAAGCAAAAAAAGACACAATTGGTGAGTTATATATTTAAATGATGCATATTACTTAGCTAAATGATATACCGGATATACCCTGCTGCTTGGTGTGGGGTAAGGCTAGTATTAGGGATTTATGGGCAACATCTCCACATCTACAAACCTGCACTTTAGTAAATATACCCCTAGCTCTCTTCATATAAGATTACAGTGGATGCTCAGTGGCCGGTGGGGCTCATCCTCATGCAGGTTTAATAACAGAATAACATGTGTTTGGTCGGTGTATTATTATTATGCTTTATTGATATGGTGCCAGTGTTCTGCTGCACCATACATAGCGCTAAAACAAACAATATATTGTAAATGTACATAACAGTACAGGCCAGTGGTGTCGCAAGAGGGGTGCGGGCTGCACACAGGTGTAACCCGCCGAGGGGTGACACCAAGGTGCAGACTCCCCCTCAGTTACAGGAGCCGGGTGCTGCACTGTATAATAAGTACAGCACTCGGCTCCTGACACTGTGAGGGAGCCGGCCAGCACAGCACACAGGGCAGTCTGCACCTTCGGCACCCCTACTGCCCCCCATGTAATAAGTACGATGATGGTACCATGGGAGTTTGGGACACGAGGCCATGCTCTTCCCACATGACCACTCCCCCTCCCCGCATGACCATGTCTCCTTTGGCATCCACACAGCACAGCATCCCTCCCTGCACCAGGTGACACCACGGGGATTGACGCCACCGGTACAGGCAATAACATAACATACTTATAATCACACTATTAAAGGATCGCCACAGTCAGACCCTTCCCACCCCACCCCTGCCCCTCTCCTCACTACTCTATGCCACCCCTGCTCTGTTCCACACCACCACACTGCTCCACTCTATCCCTCCCCCTGATCTGTACCACCCCACCCCTCTCTGCCCACTCCTCTACCCTCTGCTTTGTACCTCACCACCCCCTCTCTGCCCACTCATCCAGCCCCACCCTGATGTGTTGTCCGCTGATGTACCCCATTACTAGCTACATATGGGCTAGGTTATGTCCTATCTTCCTAGCAGTGGTGTAATGACATAATAAAGAGGGTAAAAGAAGGAACATGGCCCTGCTTGTGAGAACTTACAATGTAAGGGATGGGTGGACACAAAGTGGGATGGGGGGGGTTAGAGATGGGGAAATCAGAGGGGGAGCACTTTGGAGGAAGGGAAGTAGTAGGCTTCAGCGAAGAGAAGAATCTGAAGGGTAGGTTTAAAGTAGGGGTGTGCACCGGCCACTTTTCGTGTTTTGTGTTTTGGTTTTGGATCTGGATCTTTCTTCGTGTTTTGGATCTGGATTGGTTTTGCCAAAACCACCCTTCCGTGTTTTGGGTTCTGGGTTTTGGAACTGTATTTTTTTGAAAAAAAGCATAAAAACAGCTAAAATCACAGAATTTCTGGGTTTTTCTGCTCCTATGCTATTATTAACCTCAATAACCTTAATTTCCACTCATTTCCAGTCTATTCTGAACACCTCACACCTCACAATAGTGTTTTTTCAATAGTGTTGCACCGAGGTAGCTGGATGACTATGCTAAGCGACACGAGTGGGCGGCACAAACACGTGACCCATCTAGGCGTGAAACTGCAGTGGCAGACAGGATGGCAGTTTGAAAAACTAGGCCCCAAACTGTACATAATGCAAAGAAAAAAAAGAGGTGCAAGATGGAATTGTCCTTGGGCCCTCCCACCCACCCTTATGTTGTATAAACAGGACATGCACACTTTAACAAACCAATCATTTCAGCGCCAGGGTCTGCCACACAACTGTGGCTGAAATGATTGGTTCGTTTGGGCCCCCACAAAACAAGCTGGCAATTAATCTGTCCCTGCACAAACTGGCTCTACGGAGGCAAGATGTCATCCTCATCCTCCTCATCCACCGATTCCTCACCCTCTTCAGTGTGTACATCCTCATCCTCACAGAGTATTAATTCATCCCCGCTGGAACCACAGGTCCCTCTGTACGTTCTGGAGGCTGGTCTCCCTGGAAGAGTTGATAATTCATTTTATGAACATCATCTTCTCCACATTTTGTGGAAGCAACCTCCTACGCCTTTCGCTGACAAGGTTCCCGGCTGCACTAAACACTCTTTCGGAGTACACACTGGAGGGGGGGCAACTCAGGTAAAATAGAGCCAGTTTGTACAGGGACCTCCAAATTGCTTCTTTTTCCTGCCAGTACAGGTACGGACTGTCTGACATGCCTACTTGGATGCTGTCACCGATGTAATCCTTTAACAGACAGACGCACGCTTGTCGCTGCTGCTTTGAGGATGCCAGTGCGGCTACAGCCCACACAATTCACAAAGACAGAAAAAAAAGAATATTTTTATTGTTTGTGGAGCGCACTTTGAGGGTTACACCACCCTTTAACAGACAGATGAACGCTTGTCGCTGCTGCTTTGAGGAAGCAAGTGCAGCTACAGCCCACACAATTCACAAAGACAGAAAAAAGAAGAAGAATATTTTTATTGTTTGTGTAGCACACTTTGAGGGTGTCACCACCCTTTAACAGACAGACGCACGCTTGTCGCTGCTGCTTTAAGGATGCAGGTGCGGCTACAGCCCACACATTTCACAAAGACCGAAAAAAAAAGAACAATATTTTAATTGTTTGTGTAGCACACTTTGAGGGTGTCACCACCCTTTAACACACAGACGCACGCTTGTCGCTGCTGCTTTGAGGATGCAAGTGCGGCTACATCGCACACAAGTCACAAACACATGAAAAAAATAGTTTTTTATTTTTTGGAGCACTTTGAGAGTTACACCACCCTTTAACAGACAGACGCACGCTTGTCGCTGCTGCTTTAAGGATGCAGGTGCGGCTACAGCCCACACAATTCACAAAGTCAGAAAAAAAAAGAACAATATTTTTATTGTTTGTGTAGCACACTTTGAGGGTGTCACCACCCTTTAACAGACAGATGCACGCTTGTCGCTGCTGCTTTGAGGATGCAAGTGCTGATACAGCCCACACAATTCACAAAGACAGAGAAAAGAAGAAGAATATTTTTATTGTTTGTGTAGCACACTTTGAGGGTGTCACCACCCTTTAACAGACAGATGCACGCTTGTCGCTGCTGCTTTAAGGATGCAGGTGCGGCTACAGCCCACATATTTCACAAAGACCAAAAAAAAAAGAACAATATTTTTATTGTTTGTGTAGCACACTTTGAGGGTGTCACCACCCTTTAACAGACAGATGCACGCTTGTCGCTGCTGCTTTGTGGATGCAAGTGCGGATACAGCCCACACAATTCACAAAGACAGAGAAAAGAAGAATATTTTTATTGTTTGTGTAGCACACTTTGAGGGTGTCACCACCCTTTAACAGACAGACGCACGCTTGTCGCTGCTGCTTTGAGGATGCAAGTGCGGCTACATCGCACACAAGTCACAAACACATAAAAAAAATAGTTTTTTATTTTTTGGAGCACTTTGAGATTTACACCACCCTTTAACAGACAGAAGCACGCTTGTCGCTGCTGCTTTGAGGATGCAAGTGCGGCTACAGCCCACACAATTCACAAAGACAGAAAAAAAAGAACAATATTTTTATTGTTTGTGTAGCACACTTTGAGGGTGTTACCACCCTTTAACAGACAGACGCACGCTTGTCGCTGCTGCTTTGAGGACAGTATCATATGCAGTGACAGTAGACTTGTCAGAAATTGTTGGCACGTCCTTCAGTCCGGACCAGATGTCCAAACCAGCCCTTGACTTATGACACAGGCGCACGCTTGGTGCTGCTACTATGTTGATGCACGTGTGGCTACATCGCACACAAGTCACAAACACATGAAAAAAATAGTTTTTTATTTTTTGGAGCACTTTGAGAGTTACACCACCCTTTAACAGACAGACGCACGCTTGTCGATGCTGCTTTAAGGATGCAGGTGCGGCTACAGCCCACACAATTCACAAAGTCAGAAAAAAAAAGAACAATATTTTTATTGTTTGTGTAGCACACTTTGAGGGTGTCACCACCCTTTAACAGACAGACGCACGCTTGTCGCTGCTGCTTTGAGGATGCAAGTGCTGATACAGCCCACACAATTCACAAAGACAGAGAAAAGAAGAAGAATATTTTTATTGTTTGTGTAGCACACTTTGAGGGTGTCACCACCCTTTAACAGACAGATGCACGCTTGTCGCTGCTGCTTTAAGGATGCAGGTGCGGCTACAGCCCACATATTTCACAAAGACCAAAAAAAAAAGAACAATATTTTTATTGTTTGTGTAGCACACTTTGAGGGTGTCACCACCCTTTAACAGACAGATGCACGCCTGTCGCTGCTGCTTTGTGGATGCAAGTGCGGATACAGCCCACAGAATTCACAAAGACAGAGAAAAGAAGAATATTTTTATTGTTTGTGTAGCACACTTTGAGGGTGTCACCACCCTTTAACAGACAGACGCACGCTTGTCGCTGCTGCTTTGAGGATGCAAGTGCGGCTACATCGCACACAAGTCACAAACACATAAAAAAAATAGTTTTTTATTTTTTGGAGCACTTTGAGAGTTACACCACCCTTTAACAGACAGAAGCACGCTTGTCGCTGCTGCTTTGAGGATGCAAGTGCGGCTACAGCCCACACAATTCACAAAGACAGAAAAAAAAGAACAATATTTTTATTGTTTGTGTAGCACACTTTGAGGGTGTTACCACCCTTTAACAGACAGACGCACGCTTGTCGCTGCTGCTTTGAGGACAGTATCATATGCAGTGACAGTAGACTTGTCAGAAATTGTTGGCACGTCCTTCAGTCCGGACCAGATGTCCAAACCAGCCCTTGACTTATGACACAGGCGCACGCTTGGTGCTGCTACTATGTTGATGCACGTGTGGCTACATCGCACACAAGTCACAAACACATTAAAAAAATAGTTTTTTATTTTTTGGAGCACTTTGAGGGTTACACCACCCTTTAACAGACAGACGCACGCTTGTCGCTGCTGCTTTGAGGATGCAAGTGCGGCTACAGCCCACACAATTCACAAAGACAGAAAAAAGAAGAAGAATATTTTTATTGTTTGTGTAGCACACTTTGAGGGTGTTACCACCCTTTAACAGACAGACGCACGCTTGTCGCTGCTGCTTTGAGGACAGTATCATATGCAGTGACAGTAGACTTGTCAGAAATTGTTGGCACGTCCTTCAGTCCGGACCAGATGTCCAAACCAGCCCTTGACTTATGACACAGGCGCATGCTTGGTGCTGCTACTATGTTGATGCACGTGTGGCTACATCGCACACAAGTCACAAACACATTAAAAAAATAGTTTTTTATTTTTTGGAGCACTTTGAGGGTTACACCACCCTTTAACAGACAGACGCACGCTTGTCGCTGCTGCTTTGAGCATGCAAGTGCGGCTACAGCCCACACAATTCACAAAGACAGAAAAAAGAAGAAGAATATTTTTATTGTTTGTGTAGCACACTTTGAGGGTGTCACCACCCTTTAACAGACAGACGCACGCTTGTCGCTGCTGCTTTGAGGATGAAGGTGGAATCTAGACGGGATTTGGAACCGGGGACACACCACCTCCATCAATTGTCTAAATCCCACTGCACTAATGGCGGATTCCGGATGCACGTCTAACACCAACATAGCAGTCAAGGCCTCAGTTATACGTTTTGCTTCAGGATGACTGCTGTCGTACTTCATCCTCATCGCTAGGGACTGTTGGAGGGTCAATTGTTTAGTAAAAGTAGTGATGTTCCTACTTCCTCTCTGGGATGATGAACAACTCCCAGCAGCAGCAATAGCACTAGGAGGAAGTGGTTCTTGATCTTTCCCTATTTTATTTTTATCGGAGAAAGTTTGGTCCTCCATTTATGTTATATTGATATATACGTGCGGCTAAAGCGCACACAAACACAGAAAATATTTTTTTATTTTTGCTGGAGAGTAGTGCACTTTGTGGGTTACACCACCCTTTAAGAAATGAGCCAGCCGGCTCTTTACTTATGGGACACAGGCGCACGCTTGGCGCTGCTCCTTTGTTGATGCAGGTGCAGCCACAGTGCACACAAGACACAAACACAGAAAATATATATTTTTTTGGTTTGGAGTGTACTTTGGGGGTTACAGCACCCTTTAACGGTCAAGCCAGCCGTCCCTTTACTTATGACACAGGCGCATGCTTGGCACTACTTTGTTGATGCACGTGCAGCTACTGCGCACACAATTCACAAACACAGAAAATAAATTTTTTTTGGGTTTGGACTGGAGTGTACTTTGGGGGTTACAGCACCCTTTAACGGTCAAGCCAGCCGGCCCTTTACTTATGACACAGGCGCACGCTTGGCACTACTTTGTTGATGCACGTGCGCTACTGCGCACACAATTCACAAACACACAAAAAATATTATTTTTTTAGCACTAGGGGGGAGCACCCCTGATGGACAGAGCACCCCCTAGACAACACTACAGCACCCCTTTAGGACTGGGACACTGCACAGGACTTTGGAGTGGACACAGCCCCTATGGAGAACTGACTGCACAATAGGGGTGAGCGGGTTCGGATTTCTGAAATCCGAACCCCCCCGTGCCCCCCCGATCCGAGTCCGATCCGAGTCAGGCTCGACTTTTCCCGCCTGACTCGGATCTGAAATCGAGGCAAAACGTCATCATCCCGCCTTCCGAGTCTCGCGGGTTTTGGATCCTATATAAGGTACCCGCGTCGGCGCCATTTTCTCACTCGGCTGTGGACAGTGAAGAGGGAGGGTGGGAGTTAGGGCTGTGTAGTGTAGTGTAGTGTAGTGTAGTGCTGCTGTTGTCCACTACTTCAAAGTCCATAGGGGCTGGTTGTGTTGTGCTGTGCTGCTGTTGTTAATAGGGGCTGTGTCCACTACTTCAAAGTCCATAGGGGCTGGCTGGACTGTGTTGTGCAGTCAGTTCTCCATAGGGGCTGTGTCCACTCCAAAGTCCTGTGCAGTGTCCCAGTCCTAAAGGGGTGCTGTAGTGTTGTCTAGGGGGTGCTCTGTCCATCAGGGGTGCTCCCCCCAAGTGCTAAAAAAATAATATATTTTCTGTGTTTGTGAATTCTGTGCGCAGTAGCCGCACGTGCATCAACAAAGTAGTGCCAAGCGTGCGCCTGTGTCATAAGTAAAGGGCCGGCTGGCTTGACCGTTAAAGGGTGCTGTAACCCCCAAAGTACACTCCAAACCAAAAAAATATATATTTTCTGTGTTTGTGACTTGTGTGCACTGTGGCTGCACGTGCATCAACAAAGGAGCAGCGCCAAGCGTGCGCCTATGTCGCATAAGTAAAGAGCCGGCTGGCTCATTTCTTAAAGGGTGGTGTAACCCACAAAGTGCACTACTCTCCAGCAAAAATAAAAAAATATTTTCTGTGTTTGTGTGCGCTTTAGCCGCACGTATATATCAATATAACATAAATGGAGGACCAAACCTTCTCCGATAAAATAAAATAGGGAAACATCAAGAACCACTTCCTCCTAGTGCTATTGCTGCTGCTGGGAGTTGTTCATCATCCCAGAGAGGAAGTAGGAACATCACTACTTTTACTAAACAATTGACCCTCCAACAGTCCCTAGCGATGAGGATGAAGTACGACAGCAGTCATCCTGAAGCAAAACGTATAACTGAGGCCTTGACTGCTATGTTGGTGTTAGACGTGCGTCCGGTATCCGCCATTAGTGCAGTGGGATTTAGACAATTGATGGAGGTAGTGTGTCCCCGGTTCCAAATCCCGTCTAGATTACACCTGCATCCTCAAAGCAGCAGCGACAAGCGTGCGTCTGTCTGTTAAAGGGTGGTGACACCCTCAAAGTGTGCTACACAAACAATAAAAATATTGTTCTTTTTTTTTTGGTCTTTGTGAAATGTGTGGGCTGTAGCCGCACCTGCACCCTTAAAGCAGCAGCGACAAGCGTGCGTCTGTCTGTTAAAGGGTGGTGACACCCTCAAAGTGTGCTGCACAAGCAATAAAAATATTGTTCTTTTTTTTTCTGTCTTTGTAAATTGTGTGGGCTGTAGCCGTACTTGCATCCTCAAAGCAGCAGCGACAAGCGTGCGTCTGTCTGTTAAAGGGTGGTGTAACTCTCAAAGTGCTCCAAAAAATAAAAAACTATATTTTAAATGTGTTTGTGATTTGTGTGCGATGTAGCCGCACTTGCATCCTCAAAGCAGCAGCGACAAGCGTACGTCTGTCTGTTAAAGGGTGGTGACACCCTCAAAGTGTGCTACACAAACAATAAAAATATTGTTTTTTTTTTTCTGTCTTTGTGAATTGTGTGGGCTGTAGCCGCACTTGCATCCTCAAAGCAGCAGTGACAAGCGTGCGTCTGTCTGTTAAAGGGTGGTGTAACTCTCAAAGTGCTCCAAAAAATAAAAAACTTTTTTTAATGTGTTTGTGATTTGTGTGCGATGTAGCCGCACTTGCATCCTCAAAGCAGCAGCGACAAGCGTGCGTCTGTCTGTTAAAGGGTGGTGACACCCTCAAAGTGTGCTACACAAACAATAAAAATATTGTTCTTTTTTTTCGGTCTTTGTGAATTGTGTGGGCTGTAGCCACACTTGCATCCTCAAAGCAGCAGCGACAAGCGTGCGTCTGTCTGTTAAAGGGTGGTGTAACCCTCATAGTGCTCCAAAAAATAAAAAACTATTTTTTTAATGTGTTTGTGACTTGTGTGCGATGTAGCCACACGTGCATCAACATAGTAGCAGCGCCAAGCATGCGCCTGTGTCATAAGTCAAGGGCTGGTTTGGACATCTGGCCCGGACTGAAGGACGTGCCAACAATTTCAGACAAGTCTACTGTCACTGCATATGATACTGTCCTCAAAGCAGCAGTGACAAGCGTGCGTCTGTCTGTTAAAGGGTGGTGACACCCTCAAAGTGTGCTACACAAACAATAAAAATATTGTTCTTTTTTTTCGGTCTTTGTGAAATGTGTGGGCTGTAGCCGCACCTGCATCCTTAAAGCAGCAGCGACAAGCGTGCGTCTGTCTGTTAAAGGGTGGTGACACCCTCAAAGTGTTCTACACAAACAATTAAAATATTGTTCTTTTTTTTCGGTCTTTGTGAAATGTGTGGGCTGTAGCCGTACTTGCATCCTCAAAGCAGCAGTGACAAGCGTGCGTCTGTCTGTTAAAGGGTGGTGTAACTCTCAAAGTGCTCCAAAAAATAAAAAACTATATTTTTAATGTGTTTGTGATTTGTGTGCGATGTAGCCGCACTTGCATCCTCAAAGCAGCAGCGACAAGCGTACGTCTGTCTGTTAAAGGGTGGTGACACCCTCAAAGTGTGCTACACAAACAATAAAAATATTGTTTTTTTTTTCTGTCTTTGTGAATTGTGTGGGCTGTAGCCGCACTTGCATCCTCAAAGCAGCAGTGACAAGCGTGCGTCTGTCTGTTAAAGGGTGGTGTAACTCTCAAAGTGCTCCAAAAAATAAAAAACTTTTTTTAATGTGTTTGTGATTTGTGTGCGATGTAGCCGCACTTGCATCCTCAAAGCAGCAGCGACAAGCGTGCGTCTGTCTGTTAAAGGGTGGTGACACCCTCAAAGTGTGCTACACAAACAATAAAAATATTGTTCTTTTTTTTCGGTCTTTGTGAATTGTGTGGGCTGTAGCCACACTTGCATCCTCAAAGCAGCAGCGACAAGCGTGCGTCTGTCTGTTAAAGGGTGGTGTAACCCTCATAGTGCTCCAAAAAATAAAAAACTATTTTTTTAATGTGTTTGTGACTTGTGTGCGATGTAGCCACACGTGCATCAACATAGTAGCAGCGCCAAGCATGCGCCTGTGTCATAAGTCAAGGGCTGGTTTGGACATCTGGCCCGGACTGAAGGACGTGCCAACAATTTCAGACAAGTCTACTGTCACTGCATATGATACTGTCCTCAAAGCAGCAGTGACAAGCGTGCGTCTGTCTGTTAAAGGGTGGTGACACCCTCAAAGTGTGCTACACAAACAATAAAAATATTGTTCTTTTTTTTCGGTCTTTGTGAAATGTGTGGGCTGTAGCCGCACCTGCATCCTTAAAGCAGCAGCGACAAGCGTGCGTCTGTCTGTTAAAGGGTGGTGACACCCTCAAAGTGTTCTACACAAACAATTAAAATATTGTTCTTTTTTTTCGGTCTTTGTGAAATGTGTGGGCTGTAGCCGTACTTGCATCCTCAAAGCAGCAGTGACAAGCGTGCGTCTGTCTGTTAAAGGGTGGTGTAACTCTCAAAGTGCTCCAAAAAATAAAAAACTATATTTTTAATGTGTTTGTGATTTGTGTGCGATGTAGCCGCACTTGCATCCTCAAAGCAGCAGCGACAAGCGTACGTCTGTCTGTTAAAGGGTGGTGACACCCTCAAAGTGTGCTACACAAACAATAAAAATATTGTTTTTTTTTTCTGTCTTTGTGAATTGTGTGGGCTGTAGCCGCACTTGCATCCTCAAAGCAGCAGTGACAAGCGTGCGTCTGTCTGTTAAAGGGTGGTGTAACTCTCAAAGTGCTCCAAAAAATAAAAAACTTTTTTTAATGTGTTTGTGATTTGTGTGCGATGTAGCCGCACTTGCATCCTCAAAGCAGCAGCGACAAGCGTGCGTCTGTCTGTTAAAGGGTGGTGACACCCTCAAAGTGTGCTACACAAACAATAAAAATATTGTTCTTTTTTTTTCGGTCTTTGTGAATTGTGTGGGCTGTAGCCGCACTTGCATCCTCAAAGCAGCAGCGACAAGCGTGCGTCTGTCTGTTAAAGGGTGGTGTAACCCTCATAGTGCTCCAAAAAATAAAAAACTATTTTTTTAATGTGTTTGTGACTTGTGTGCGATGTAGCCACACGTGCATCAACATAGTAGCAGCGCCAAGCATGCGCCTGTGTCATAAGTCAAGGGCTGGTTTGGACATCTGGCCCGGACTGAAGGACGTGCCAACAATTTCAGACAAGTCTACTGTCACTGCATATGATACTGTCCTCAAAGCAGCAGTGACAAGCGTGCGTCTGTCTGTTAAAGGGTGGTGTCACCCTCAAAGTGTGCTACACAAACAATAAAAATATTGTTCTTTTTTTTCGGTCTTTGTGAAATGTGTGGGCTGTAGCCGCACCTGCATCCTTAAAGCAGCATCGACAAGCGTGCGTCTGTCTGTTAAAGGGTGGTGACACCCTCAAAGTGTGCTACACAAACAATAAAAATATTGTTCTTTTTTTTTCTGTCTTTGTGAATTGTGTGGGCTGTAGCCGCACTTGCATCCTCAAAGCAGCAGTGACAAGCGTGCGTCTGTCTGTTAAAGGGTGGTGTAACTCTCAAAGTGCTCCAAAAAATAAAAAACTTTTTTTAATGTGTTTGTGATTTGTGTGCGATGTAGCCGCACTTGCATCCTCAAAGCAGCAGCGACAAGCGTGCGTCTGTCTGTTAAAGGGTGGTGACACCCTCAAAGTGTGCTACACAAACAATAAAAATATTGTTCTTTTTTTTTCGGTCTTTGTGAATTGTGTGGGCTGTAGCCGCACTTGCATCCTCAAAGCAGCAGCGACAAGCGTGCGTCTGTCTGTTAAAGGGTGGTGTAACCCTCAAAGTGCTCCAAAAAATAAAAAACTATTTTTTTAATGTGTTTGTGACTTGTGTGCGATGTAGCCGCACGTGCATCAACATAGTAGCAGCGCCAAGCATGCACCTGTGTCATAAGTCAAGGGCTGGTTTGCACATCTGGTCCGGACTGAAGGACGTGCCAACAATTTCTGACAAGTCTACTGTCACTGCATATGATACTGTCCTCAAAGCAGCAGTGACAAGCGTGCGTCTGTCTGTTAAAGGGTGGTGACACCCTCAAAGTGTGCTACACAAACAATAAAAATATTCTTCTTTTTTTTTCGGTCTTTGTGAAATGTGTGGGCTGTAGCCGCACCTGCATCCTTAAAGCAGCATCGACAAGCGTGCGTCTGTCTGTTAAAGGGTGGTGACACCCTCAAAGTGTGCTACACAAACAATAAAAATATTGTTATTTTTTTTTCTGTCTTTGTGAATTGTGTGGGCTGTAGCCGCACTTCCATCCTCAAAGCAGCAGCGACAAGCGTGCGTCTGTCTGTTAAGGGGTGGTGTAACTCTCAAAGTGCTCCAAAAAATAAAAAACTATTTTTTAATGTGTTTGTGACTTGTGTGCGATGTAGCCGCACTTGCATCCTCAAAGCAGCAGCGACAAGCGTGCATCTGTCTGTTAAAGGGTGGTGACACCCTCAAAGTGTGCTACACAAACAATTAAAATATTGTTCTTTTTTTTTCGGTCTTTGTGAAATGTGTGGGCTGTAGCCGCACCTGCATCCTCAAAGCAGCAGCGACAAGCGTGCGTCTGTCTGTTAAAGGGTGGTGACACCCTCAAAGTGTGCTACACAAACAATAAAAATATTCTTCTTCTTTTTTCTGTCTTTGTGAATTGTGTGGGCTGTAGCCGCACTTGCATCCTCAAAGCAGCAGCGACAAGCGTGCGTCTGTCTGTTAAAGGATTACATCGGTGACAGCATCCAAGTAGGCATGTCAGACAGTCCGTACCTGTACTGGCAGGAAAAAGAAGCACTTTGGAGGTCCCTGTACAAACTGGCTCTATTTTACCTGAGTTGCCCCCCCTCCAGTGTGTACTCCGAAAGAGTGTTTAGTGCAGCCGGGAACCTTGTCAGCGAAAGGCGTAGGAGGTTGCTTCCACAAAATGTGGAGAAGATGATGTTCATAAAATGAATTATCAACTCTTCCAGGGAGACCAGCCTCCAGAACGTACAGAGGGACCTGTGGTTCCAGCGGGGACAAATTAATTCTCTGTGAGGATGAGGATGTACACACTGAAGAGGGTGAGAAATCGGTGGATGAGGATGACATCTTGCCTCCGTAGAGCCAGTTTGTGCAGGGACAGATTAATTGCCAGCTTGTTTTGTGAGGGCCCAAACGAACCGATCATTTCAGCCACAGTTGTGTGGCAGACCGTGGCGCTGAAATGATTGGTTTGTTAAAGTGTGCATGTCCTGTTTATACAACATAAGGGTGGGTGGGAGGGCCCAAGGACAATTCCATCTTGCACCTCTTTTTTTCCTTTGCATTATGTACTGTTTGGGGCCTAGTTTGTCAAACTGCCATCCTGTCTGCCACTGCAGTTTAACGCCTAGATGGGTCACGTGTTTGTGCCGCCCACTCGTGTCGCTTAGCATAGTCATCCAGCTACCTCGGTGCAACCTTTTGGACATAAAAACTAGGTGTGTGCACCGGCCACTTTTCGTGTTTTGTGTTTTGGTTTTGGATCTGGATCTTTCTTCGTGTTTTGGATCTGGATTGGTTTTGCCAAAACCACCCTTCCGTGTTTTGGGTTCTGGGTTTTGTGTTTTGGATCTGTATTTTTTTGAAAAAAAGCATAAAAACAGCTAAAATCACAGAATTTGTAGGTTTTTCTGCTCCTATGCTATTATTAGCTTCAATAACCTTAATTTCCACTCATTTCCAGTCTATTCTGAATACCTCACACCTCACAATAGTGTTTTTATGTCCAAAAGGTTGCACCGAGGTAGCTGGATGACTATGCTAAGCGACACGAGTGGGCGGCACAAACACGTGACCCATCTAGGCGTGAAACTGCAGTGGCAGACAGGATGGCATTGAAAAACTAGGCCCCAAACTGTACATAATGCAAAGAAAAAAAAGAGGTGCAAGATGGAATTGTCCTTGGGCCCTCCCACCCACCCTTATGTTGTATAAACAGGACATGCACACTTTAGCAAACCAATCATTTCAGCGCCAGGGTCTGCCACACAACTGTGGCTGAAATGATTGGTTCATTTGGGCCCCCACAAAACAAGCTGGCAATTAATCTGTCACTGCACAAACTGGCTCTACGGAGGCAAGAAGTCGTCCTCATCCTCCTCATCCACAGATTCCTCACCCTCTTCAGTGTTATGTACATCCTCATCCTCACAGAGTATTAATTCGTCCCTGCTGGAACCACAGGTCCCTCTGTACGTTCTGGAGGCTGGTCTCCCTGGAAGAGTTGATCATTCATTTTATGAACATCATCTTCTCCACATTTTGTGGAAGCAACCTCCTACGCCTTTCGCTAACAAGGTTCCCGGCTGCACTAAACACTCTTTCGGAGTACACACTGGAGGGGGGGCAACTCAGGTAAAATAGAGCCAGTTTGTACAGGGACCTCCAAATTGCTTCTTTTTCCTGCCAGTACAGGTACGGACTGTTTGACATGCCTACTTGGATGCTGTCACCGATGTAATCCTTTAACAGACAGACGCACGCTTGTCGCTGCTGCTTTGAGGATTCAAGTGCGGCTACAGCCCACACAATTCACAAAGACAGAAAAAAAAAAGAATATTTTTATTGTTTGTGGAGCACACTTTGAGGGTTACACCACCCTCTAACAGACAGACGCACGCTTGTCGCTGCTGCTTTGAGGATGCAAGTGCGGCTACAGCCCACACAATTCACAAAGACAGAAAAAAGAAGAAGAATATTTTTATTCTTTGTGTAGCACACTTTGAGGGTGTCACCACCCTTTAACAGACAGACGCACGCTTGTCGCTGCTGCTTTAAGGATGCAGGTGCGGCTACAGCCCACACATTTCACAAAGACCGAAAAAAAAAGAACAATATTTTAATTGTTTGTGTAGCACACTTTGAGGGTGTCACCACCCTTTAACAGACAGACGCACGCTTGTCGCTGCTGCTTTAAGGATGCAGGTGCGGCTACAGCCCACACAATTCACAAAGACAGAAAAAAGAAGAATATTTTTATTGTTTGTGTAGCACACTTTGAGGGTGTCACCACCCTTTAACAGACAGACGCACGCTTGTCGCTGCTGCTTTGAGGATGCAAGTGCGGCTACATCGCACACAAGTCACAAACACATTAAAAAAATAGTTTTTTATTTTTTGGAGCACTTTGAGAGTTACACCACCCTTTAACAGACAGATGCACGCTTGTCGCTGCTGCTTTAAGGATGCAGGTGCGGCTACAGCCCACACATTTCACAAAGACCGAAAAAAAAGAACAATATTTTAATTGTTTGTGTAGAACACTTTGAGGGTGTCACCACCCTTTAACAGACAGACGCACGCTTGTCGCTGCTGCTTTAAGGATGCAGGTGCGGCTACAGCCCACACATATCACAAAGACAGAAAAAAAAAGAACAATATTTTAATTGTTTGTGTAGCACACTTTGAGGGTGTCACCACCCTTTAACAGACAGACGCACGCTTGTCGCTGCTGCTTTAAGGATGCAGGTGCGGCTACAGCCCACACATTTCACAAAGACCGAAAAAAAAAGAACAATATTTTAATTGTTTGTGTAGCACACTTTGAGGGTGTCACCACCCTTTAACAGACAGACGCACGCTTGTCGCTGCTGCTTTAAGGATGCAGGTGCGGCTACAGCCCACACAATTCACAAAGACAGAAAAAAGAAGAATATTTTTATTGTTTGTGTAGCACACTTTGAGGGTGTCACCACCCTTTAACAGACAGACGCACGCTTGTCACTGCTGCTTTGAGGATGCAAGTGCGGCTACATCGCACACAAGTCACAAACACATAAAAAAAATAGTTTTTTATTTTTTGGAGCACTTTGAGAGTTACACCACCCTTTAACAGACAGACGCACGCTTGTCGCTGCTGCTTTAAGGATGCAGGTGCGGCTACAGCCCACACATTTCACAAAGACCGAAAAAAAAGAACAATATTTTAATTGTTTGTGTAGAACACTTTGAGGGTGTCACCACCCTTTAACAGACAGACGCACGCTTGTCGCTGCTGCTTTAAGGATGCAGGTGTGGCTACAGCCCACACATTTCACAAAGACAGAAAAAAAAAGAACAATATTTTAATTGTTTGTGTAGCACACTTTGAGGGTGTCACCTCCCTTTAACAGACAGACGCACGCTTGTCGCTGCTGCTTTGAGGATGCAGGTGGAATCTAGACGGGATTTGGAACCGAGGACACACTACCTCCATCAATTGTCTAAATCCCACTGCACTAATGTCGGATACCGGACGCACGTCTAACACCAACATAGCAGTCAAGGCCTCAGTTATACGTTTTGCTTCAGGATGACTGCTGTCGTACTTCATCCTCATCGCTAGGGACTGTTGGAGGGTCAATTGTTTAGTAAAAGTAGTGATGTTCCTACTTCCTCTCTGGGATGATGAACAACTCCCAGCAGCAGCAACAGCACTAGTAGGAAGTGGTTCTTGATCTTTCCCTATTTTATTTTTATCAGAGAAAGTTTGGTCCTCCATTTATGTTATATTGATATATATACGTGCGGCTAAAGCGCACACAAACACCGAAAATATTTTTTTATTTTTGCTGGAGAGTAGTGCACTTTGTGGGTTACACCACCCTTTAAGAAATGAGCCAGCCGGCTCTTTACTTATGGGACACAGGCGCACGCTTGGCGCTGCTCCTTTGTTGATGCACGTGCAGCCACAGTGCACACAAGTCACAAACACAGAAAATATATATTTTTTTGGTTTGGAGTGTACTTTGGGGGTTACAGAACCCTTTAACGGTCAAGCCAGCCGGCCCTTTACTTATGACACAGGCGCACGCTTGGCACTACATTGTTGATGCACGTGCGGCTACTGCGCACACAATTCACAAACACAGAAAATAATTTTTTTTTTGGTTTGGACTGGAGTGTACTTTCGGGGGTTACAGCACCCTTTAACGGTCAAGCCAGCCGGCCCTTTACTTATGACACAGGCGCACACTTGGCACTACTTTGTTGATGCACGTGCGGCTACTGCGCACACAATTCACAAACACAGAAAATAATTTTTTTTTGGTTTGGACTGGAGTGTACTTTGGGGGTTACAGCACCCTTTAACGGTCAAGCCAGCCAGCCCTTTACTTATGACACAGGCGCACGCTTGGCACTACTTTGTTGATGCACGTGCGGCTACTGCGCACACAATTCACAAACACAGAAAATAATTTTTTTTTTGGTTTGGACTGGAGTGTACTTTCGGGGGTTACAGCACCCTTTAACGGTCAAGCCAGCCGGCCCTTTACTTATGACACAGGCGCACGCTTGGCACTACTTTGTTGATGCACGTGCGGCTACTGCGCACACAATTCACAAACACAGAAAATAATTTTTTTTTTTGGTTTGGACTGGAGTGTACTTTCGGGGGTTACAGCACCCTTAACGGTCAAGCCAGCCGGCCCTTTACTTATGACACAGGCGCACGCTTGGCACTACTTTGTTGATGCACGTGTGGCTACTGCGCACACAATTCACAAACACAGAAAATAATTATTTTTTTGGTTTGGACTGGAGTGTACTTTCGGGGGTTACAGCACCCTTAACGGTCAAGCCAGCCGGCCCTTTACTTATGACACAGGCGCACGCTTGGCACTACTTTGTTGATGCACGTGCGGCTACTGCGCACACAATTCACAAACACAGAAAATAATTTTTTTTTTGTTTGGACTGGAGTGTACTTTCGGGGGTTACAGCACCCTTTAACGGTCAAGCCAGCCGGCCCTTTACTTATGACACAGGCGCACACTTGGCACTACTTTGTTGATGCACGTGCGGCTACTGCGCACACAATTCACAAACACAGAAAATAATTTTTTTTCGGTTTGGACTGGAGTGTACTTTGGGGGTTACAGCACCCTTTAACGGTCAAGCCAGCCGGCCCTTTACTTATGACACAGGCGCATGCTTGGCACTACTTTGTTGATGCACGTGCGGCTACTGCGCACACAATTCACAAACACAGAAAATAATTTTTTTTTTGGTTTGGACTGGAGTGTACTTTCGGGGGTTACAGCACCCTTTAACGGTCAAGCCAGCCGGCCCTTTACTTATGACACAGGCGCACGCTTGGCACTACTTTGTTGATGCACGTGCGGCTACTGCGCACACAATTCACAAACACAGAAAATATATAATTTTTTTAGCACTTGGGGGGAGCACCCCTGATGGACAGAGCACCCCCTGGACAACACTACAGCACCTCTTTAGGACTGGGACACTGCACAGGACTTTGGAGTGGACACAGCCCCTATGGAGAACAGACTGCACAACACAGTCCTGCCAGCCCCTATGGACTTTGAAGTAGTGGACACAGCCCCTATTAACAACAGCAGCACAGCACAACACAGCCAGCCCCTATGGACTTTGAAGTAGTGGACAACAGCAGCACTACACTACACTACACTACACAGCCCTAACTCTCACCCTCCCTCTTCACTGTCCACAGCCGAGTGAGAAAATGGCGCCGACGTGGGTACCTTATATAGGATCCAAAACCCGCGAGACTCGGAAGGCGGGAAGATGACGTTTTGCCTCGATTTCAGAATCCGAGTCAGGCGGGAAAAGTCGAGCCTGACTCGGATCGGACTCGGATCGGGGGGGCTCGGGGGGGTTCGGATTTCAGAAATCCGAACCCGCTCACCCCTAATAAAAACACTATTGTGAGGTGTGAGGTGTTCAGAATAGACTAGAAATGAGTGGAAATTAAGGTTATTGAGGTTAATAATAGCATAGGAGCAGAAAAACCTACAAATTCTGTGATTTTAGCTGTTTTTATGCTTTTTTTCAAAAAAATACAGATCCAAAACACAAAACCCAGAACCCAAAACACAGAAGGGTGGTTTTGGCAAAACCAATCCAGATCCAAAACACGAAGAAAGATCCAGATCCAAAACCAAAACACAAAACACGAAAAGTGGCCGGTGCACACCCCTACTGCACAACACAGTCCAGCCAGCCCCTATGGACTTTTAAGTAGTGGACACAGCCCCTATTAACAACAGCAGCACAGCACAACACAGCCAGCCCCTATGGACTTTGAAGTAGTGGACAACACAGCACAGCGCAGCACAGCACAGCACAGCACAACACTACTCTGCACTACACTACACTACACTACACAGCCCAGCCAGCCCTAACTCCCACCCTCCCTCTTCACTGTCCACAGCCGAGTGAGAAAATGGCGCCGACGCAGGTACCTTATATAGGATCCAAAACCCGCGAGACTCGGAAGGCGGGATGATGACGTTTTGCCTCGATTTCAGATCCGAGTCCAGCGGGAAAAGTCAAGCCTGACTCGGATCTGCCTCGGATAGGGGGGGCTCGGGGGGGTTCGGATTTCAGAAATCCGAACCCGCTCACCCCTAGTTTAAAGGCTTTCTGATTGGAGAAATCTTATTCAGTGTGGGAGCGACTTTAAGAGAATGGGGGGTCTGGGAGAAATCCTGAAGATGAAAGCAGGAGAAGGTGATCAGCGCATTCATGTGTCGCATTAACAACATTTACATAATGATCGCCAGAGCTGACACTGCCTCCAGCCTCTGCTTTTCCAGCGCCAATCCACTGGCTCCATTCTCACAATGTCACACCGTACATCACTCTGCCCTCCTTGTGTCCAACCGCACATAGTACACTCAGGTTCATGGACGTCACTTGGTCACCTAGCTACTGGATGACACTCAGGGGTCTATTTACTAAGCAGTGTTAGGATGCAAAGTGACAGGAGTTAAGGTACCAGCCAATCCGCTCCCAACTGTCATTTTGCAAACACAGCCTGTGACATGGCAGTTAGGAGCTGATTGGCTGGTGAGGCATTAGCATATTTCCACAGCTGTGTTCCGTACAAGAATCCCAGCTGCAATTGCTCCCGGAAGTTGCGGGAGGCTCCTCCGAATCCCTGGAAGAGTAGGCAGAGCTCCAACATCCCGCCCACTTACTAGTGAGGTGGGCAGGATGGGGAGACTTTACGGGGAATTTGCGGGTCCGTGGGGAGGGGGCGGGACTAAATGATGCAAATTGCTAATGACGTTTACAGTCCGGTCCCGCCCCCTGAAGCTGTAAGCAGCAGCTCCTCTCCCGGCCTGCTCCTGGAGACGAGTTTTAAAAAGTTGGTAAGTGTGGCACACATCTTGGGAATCCAGCCCATAGCAACCAATCAGTTTCTAGCTATCATCTTCTAGAAGGTGCTAGATAAATGTTAAGTAGAATCTGATTGGTTGCTATGGGCAACATCTCCAATTCCAAAAACCTGCACTTTAGTAAATATATCCCCTAGGTCTGTTTTGCAGCAGTGCAGTTTATTTTTATACTGTCAAATAGTCTGTGTCACTATATTAAAATTATCAGTACAGCAGTAGATCAATAACTGGGAACAATAGCCAAGGTAGAATATGGTCCAGTAGGTTTGTTGAACAAGTTTGCTATGTATAATAATCTGAATACCATTTTTTCTTCTGGCAGTGCATTATGGGAATTGTAGTTCAATTACAGCTGGAAGACCACAATTGCATTAGCCATAATAATCCTAAATGGTGTAAGTCGTGTTTTTTTCATCTCATATATTTCTGCCTTGCAGAAAAAATTTTAGATGTAGTATTTTTTTTAACTCAAGATGCAAATATTTTTTGTCTTTTTTGTTTCCACTGACAGACTGGTCAAAACAGACAGTTTGGCTCTCTTCCATCTTCTTCGCTACTTCATGGAGCGTGCATTAGAGTAAATTTAGAAATTCAAGGGCTGTGTGCATGTAGTTTGCAAGGTCAGTGCATTGTGGCAGCTGTAAGCTGGTGACATAGACTTATATTGACACAACCCACTTTTTGCTGCAGAATCACAAAGCAAAAACACCCCGGGCTCTTCTGCCTTTTTCAATAAGATGAGAATTTTTGTCTTCCTTGTATTAAGCAGGGATCTGTCATATTGATTTGTACACTAAATGGTCCATTCTGACTGCCTTGTTTGTGTCCAATCCCTGCAAGAATCTGGAAACATGTGTTAACATTCGGCATGTTTAGGGGCTAGTGGAAGGGCCTCGGGCTAGACTCCCTGATGCCTGCTGGAGGGCAGTCAATAATCATTAGCCCTTCAAGTAGTAGATGCCCAACATAAATGTATTTATTTATTTAAAAAAAAAAAAAAAAACCTTTACTCTCAGCCGCAGAGAAAAACATATTATGAAATGTTCTATATCTTAACTTCCAGGAATGGGGAAAAGAAAATAGAGAGTTCTCCAGACTGGGCCAGGAAGTTGTGAAAAGTTACTAAAACATAAAAAAAAAGTTATTATGGGAGTCCGGGAAGATTGATTCACGAAAAGCACAAGACGGAAAAATTGTAAATGTGGCACCCCCAGAGAAACTGCTTAGGAGTTAACTGGTACTACAAGGGTAAACTCCTTGGCAGTCCTTTAATGTGCACAGTGAGTGTTGCTGAGGACTGACTCTAGGACCCAGGAGTAGCCAACTGTGAGCAGCACTGCTGAGCCCAGAATTGAAAGTGAAACTAGAGAAGGCAGAGGAGAAGCAGCCGTGTGGAGCGTGACAGGAGCTGTGTTGTGTGTGGGCTGATGGAGAGTAGCAGCTGCCAGGAGTGTGTGCGTTCTGCACTGAGCCATGACTGAAGGCACAGAGAGCGGGGATCAGCAGCTGATCGGGGTAACAGTGGCTGTTAGGAGGAGACCCCCTCCATGTCCCCCCTCCATGTCAGGCAGCAACACAAGAGGGCTTGAAAGTGCTCAGTTCAACTGAAGTTACTACAGCACCAAAGGAGAGGAGAGGTTGTGCAGGTCACGTGCTACATGCTGATAGTCAGGTGCTGGCATCTGGACAGGTCCCCTTTACATTGTAATCAGTGGTGGATTTTACCTAGGGGCTGCGAGACTGCAGCCCCCCCAGTAAAATCCACCACCTCTGTGTAGCCAGTGCAGTCCGTGACCACATTGGCTACACTGTGTGACTGGCAATGGCTTCCTATTGGAAGTGCTACCTGCCAATCACATACACCACAGGCAGCCCCAGGGGAAGATGTCTCCTCCCCCTAGGACTGCCAGTCCAGATTGCTATTAGCAGAGGGCGGCTTCCAGGAGGACTCTGCCTTTTCTCCAGCCCTAACCGGCTTCTAGGGCATGCAGACGATGCAGCCCTAAGGATGCCGGTGGCATGCGCATGGGCGGCTCCCCGCCGCTAGTGCGCATGCGCCAGTCTCAGCACCAGACAGATCGAATGTGCAGGCACTGGGACCAGGCCAGGAGGAGCAGTGGCGGTTGAGTGATTGCACCCTCGTTTTCAGTGGTGGCAGCCCCCTCATCTAAGAGGGTAGGAGCCGTCGCTGATTGTAATACATGTCAGGTGAAGGGCTGCACAATTAGAGAGCGAGACTGATCTTATAGGAAGTGGATTTTCTGCAAAGACTGTAGCCATTTTAAGTACAATTTAATACCCGGGTATTCTTAATAATGAGCTCCAACGTGCTGATCAGTGAAGCTTAAGGACACTATTCCTGGGCGCACTAACGAGAAACACAGTAGTTTATTGTCAATCTTTTGAGATCGTAGTGTTTATAGGGAAACTTTATTTTTTACTTGATTATATGACACATATTGTTCATGATCGTAACTGTTTTGCAAAGTAATTAATTATTGAATGTTTACATTATTGACAGAGAAGCGAATACGTATCTGAAGTTAATTGCCCTACTGTATTTGAATTGTATGTATTACTGTATTTGCATATTATATTGCTGAGTGTTCTGATATGAACCAGATTATTGTTAAGCGAATATTTTGGTAAGCATTCGGCAGCCAGTTCTCACATTCGCAAAACTGCAGTTACCTCTAATAAGTTCGGTCTCTGCGGAGGAGACTGTGTGAATGACCCTTTGTCTGGCCTGATCTTCCTTACCTCTCTGAAAAATGGAAAGAACCTGGACCAGGTACAATAATCCAGTTCACCAGGTAAAACAGAGTTCAGCTATACAGTCACCATCTCGTTCTACACCTGGGTATAACATTGACTTAACATTTCTAGATTTAAAGATGAAACAGAAAGTTATGGCCTAGCACAACCGCACTCATTGGAAGGGTGCTTCCATGGCATCAGGAAATGCTGACCCCTTGTACCCTTGTTTCTGTCTCCCAGTTCTAGATGTATATCATTAACCTACAGTATTCTACTCTTTTTTTCTCTCAAATGACTTGTAACCCCCTGTCACGTGGGTACATATGCAGGTTTACACCGAACTGTAACCAATCAAGGCATTAGAACATTCACAGTAATGGTTATCGAAGGGCTCACCATCAATGGTGCCATCTGCGCTTTACATCTATGGTGTGAAGCCATTGGTGGTTCGAACCATCAATGGGCATCCCTGCTGTGGGACACAGTGGGTGGTTGGCTAATCAAGGAATGGGGCTGAGCAGTGTGAGAGGGGGCAGGGCATGGCACCATGCCCCGTGTGCCAAAAAAAAACCTCTACTGCATCTGTGCTTTCAATGGTGGAGAACCTTAGGACCTCCACCATCAATGGTAAAAC
Organism: Taudactylus pleione; assembly: GCA_031769625.1. Taxonomy (NCBI): domain Eukaryota; kingdom Metazoa; phylum Chordata; class Amphibia; order Anura; family Myobatrachidae; genus Taudactylus; species Taudactylus pleione. Next base: position 6,072,408 of record JAUIMM010000069.1, read on the forward strand.
CATCGGCTGCAAACCATCGATGGTCGGTGACTTTTGATGATTAATGGCCATCCCTATTCACAGAGCTAAACTAACCTGTAAACCAACCTGTAGCCAGTTAGAGCATTAGAACATGTGGGAGGCCTGACTTATTTGGCCTGTGCTTCAAACATCTAGTAAAGTCATTATTTCACATTAATGTATTTGAAAGACAGTACAACCCTGACCTGAATAACATAAAATAAATGGCGTTTATGCTTCACTTAATATCTCTTTATGTCTAATATAATATCATCCACTATGCAAACAAAGTCTACTTATTTCAAGATGGCTGACTTGTGCTCAGCTTGGTTTTCTTTACCTACAGTGTTAACCCTGAGAGCCGAATCCTTGCATTTTCCTATCAGGGGACTAGAATACTAGGACTTTACTGACACACGGCTACATCTTCACTCCAATCATAGATTAAGAGCTGGATAACAGTGGGCCGGATTCTGAGATGGGGAAGTGGACATTTATCGCAGATTTCAGCATAATGCACCTGTGTTAGATCAGTCTTATACTAACTGACGAAGAACATTCCTGTGAACGGAGAGATCTGTCTGCTGACGAACCACACTTTCTGTGAAATTGGTGTTACTGGGCAGTAAACGGGCAGCGACCTTGCGTTAGGAAGGAACAGCCCCATTCAGTCGGAATGCCACGGGTGGGTAATCCAACTTCAATGCCGGATTGTGGTGTTCAGAAGGAGATAGGGCATCTATTTCTGACAGATCATTTGCCGCCAGTATCTGGGAGCTGGTGTACTCCCAGATACTGATGATGACAGAGACATCTTCAGAAGGAAACCCAGTGAGTGGGATTTGTTTCCACTTCCAGTCACACAGATTTTCTGCACACTCCATCGGATTCTCGGATTTGCATGTGAAAGTAATTAGAATGCCGCGGTCACAGATACATACATTGCAGAATCAGCCCCATTGTGTTCTGTTTCCAGTATGTAGATGATATGGTGGGAGCCGTAACTGCCTTGGAAGCTAAACTAATTATTTTCATCACTTTTCCTTTCTAGCTCTAATGAAGAACATGAGCTCTGTTTAGCTAAAGTGCACTATGTAGAACATGTAGGGAAACAGTCTGTATCTTCTAAACAGGGCCAATGTAACCAGTAGGTGAACCTAGGAGGTTGTTAGGGCTCCAATCACCAAGGAACAGCTAAAACAGATAAGAGACATAAACTTACTCATCCAGTGTTTATAATGTCCGCGTGGTGCCTCCACATGGAGCGCTGGCCTCTGATATGAAGGAGAAGCATAGCCAAGTGCTACATTCCAAGCCTGGGCAGCAGAGGATGCATCCCATTACCTCACAGCTGCTGAAGTAAGAGGATTGAGTTTGCGGAACGGGTTGGGTATGAAATTTCGGCTGTCGGGATGCCGCTAGTCAGAATACCAACAGCATCATACCGGAAGGAACGCAAGTATTTTTCTAATCCCTACCCTAGCCCTCCCTCACCGGTGCCTAACCCTAACCTCCCCCCTAGTGCCTAAACCTAAGCTCCCCCTTACTGCACCCTAATCCTAACACTCCCTCCCCAGTGCCTAACCCTAACCCCGCTACCTAACCCTAACCTCCCCGGAGGTCAGGTTACTGGTGCTGGGATCCTGACCTGTCGGGATTTCGGCACCAGTATTCAGACCGTCAGCATCCCGCACGCCAGGATTCTGACTACATCCCGCGCGGAACAACACCCAGGGAGTGGGATGCCAGTGCCACTTCCCAATGTGTGTATCTGTGCAGAAGCAGCTCAGGGCTCAAGGCGGCCCTGCTGCTGAAAGGATAGAAGCCATTCTCAGGGTTCCAAGGCCTACAGCTGTCTCACAGTTGAGAACATTTTTGGCTATGGCTGGATATTTGTGGCAGTGCATTCTGGGTTAGGCCACAATTACCAAACCCCTTCAGGCTTTGACTCTTATGACAAACCCCAGAACATCTATCCTGCTTTCTTCTGCCATAGTATATGTCTCATGGCATTTGTCTCATAACGTTGTTATCTAAAATCACGCTCACTAGAGGGCATATATATGAATGTAAATCATTACATGGCATTGGCAGTCTATAGGCTACGTTCTCACACTTGTTTGTTTTCAGAGTGGAACCAGTAGTTGGGCTCTGTTCACACTATGAAGTAGGTAACTGAAAGTGGCACGTTATGGTGCTGAGTGAGTGGTCCTCACAAGAGCATGGGCAACTACTTTTGCAAACATTTCCCCCAAAAAATAAGGGTTCCTCACTCAAACAAGTCTTTAAGTCGTATGTGCCCTTATGCTGCTCAACTTCTAAATGAATTCCTATTAACTTCTACTGTTGCTATAATGAAATTGACTGCACGCCTCAAAACACTCAAGGATGTCTCCAAAGGAAATGCCTTGGCTCCTTCAACCACAAAAACTGCCGCTCTGTGTCACACCAAATACGGTAATCACAGGTGGTTTTACTGGAACAGTCAATCTTTTAACTAGAGATGTGCGTGGAGCCTTGTGTTTTGGTTTTGGCAAAACCACCCTCAAGTGTTTTGGCTCGGTGTCTGTTTTGGTTTTTCTTTAAAATGAATAAAAACAGCTAAAAATCATGTCATTTGGGCCTGTTCATACAACCCAAAACCAGAGATCTAGTTTTTAGATCCGAGTTGCAGACTTACGGAAAGACTCCGCACAAGTGAAGCAAGCCCCCCATGGTCCTCAATCTGCAAGTGAGGTAGCTCTTGCCACAATTGGATCCTATGTAGCTGCCTACGACGGCTGCGGCCTAGCCTCCAATGTGGCACCATCCCAGACCGAGAGCCTCTGCTACACTCATGCTCCAGCAGCATCACATTTATAACTAATGCTAGTTTGGAATCGGTATTAAATACCGCCAGACATGAGCCCAGCAGGCCTAATACCGACGCCGGAAGTTAGAAGATGACGACAAGGTAATTTTTTTTCTATCGCTAACCCTTCCCCTCTCCTAACCCTCTCTTAGGGTTGCCTAATCCTAACCTTCCCCCTAGTGCCTAACCCTAACCACCCCCTAAGTGCCTAGACCTAACCCCCCCATCCCCGCAGCCTAAACCTAAGTCTCCTGGGGGGTGTCAAACTCTAACCTCTCCACGGGGGTGCCTAACCCTACCCCCCCCCTTTCCCTAGCCTAACTCTCTCGGGGGGATGTCTAACCATAAGTCCTCTCCAGAAGCCCCTAATCTAACCCTCCCCCCTGCAGCTGTCCGCACCCGGTGCCCGGCTTTCCTTCGTTTGGTATGCTGGGCGTCTGGCTCCCGGCGTAGGTATGACAGGCATAGGGATTTCAACGCCTGTCATTAGTCCCCTGCCGGGATTTGAGAGTCGGGAAGCCGGCGGTCGGCACATCTGGCTTATTGACTGCATTACCTCTGAATAGCTCCAGTGGTTTCATGCTGCATTCTCTCCACTACAGACCGCATCTCACGGCCTTTCACCTCTGCAGGCCCTGACCTTGCTTCAGTCCCGATTCATCCATCAGCTTGTAAGTGCATCAATGGCTACTTATCCAGCCTAAACAAAGAAATCTCCAGCCAAAGATCCCTCCTGGCAGTCACCAGGTAAGACAGCCAGAGTAATCACAGAGAAAGCGTCTTCATTGTCCAGCACCGGAACCAAGCCCCAATGAACAATGGGAAAACCTGCAGCCTTTGAGCGGCCACATTCAGCTGACTATGGCAGCATATCCTAAGTAACAGCAGCTTCCACGGGATAACCTGCTGCCTGAGGCCCACCAGCCTCTCTACCACAGAATACTACTGTATGGGTCTATCCCTACCATATAAGCCCACTGGGCACACATCAATTTAGTCCTCTATTCTGCCACTGAAGACCCAGCACTGCCTTCACTTTACTCATTATTGGGATTGTGGGCCTGATTCAGACCCACTCGCAAGCGCTGAGCGCTCGCAAGCGGGTCTGTGTTGCCCAAGTGCGCATGTGCACAACGGAGGTGGCTCCGTCGTGCGCATACGCGAGACCCGAATAACGACGGCCAAGCCGTCGTTATGGGTCTCGCATCAAAGGGGACGTGCTGTCGATGGTGATTGATGGCCTACCGTCTGGGGCCGGCCCCACTGACATCACTAGTGATGTCAGTGGGAGTGCTTTTGGCTCTGATAGAGCCAAAAGCACTCCAGGGCTTGCGGCAGACGAGACCCTACCGCAAGGGTCTCGTCGCGACCATCGCGACCATCTTTTTGGCCGCTCGCATAAGCTGTGGGTGGTCACCCACAGCTATGCGAGCGGCCAAGAGTCCGCTCCAAAAGGTAGGAGGGCCCTGATTCAAAGCGAGCGCTCTGTCAGAGCGTCCGGCTCTGAATCAGGGCCTGTGTGCAGTGTTTACAGCTTATTGCCTTTTTTCCCCTTTATTGCCTATTTCTACTGTCATTTACTGCTTACAGCCATATTGTTTTTGCCAAACCTTGTCTGTTTCTATTTACTATCCTGTCGTTGTTTCATCTTCTCTATTCTGGGTGTGGTATGTAATGTTGATATTCAGAATTTCAATGCCAGAATGATGACATGGTCTGAATGGACGTTATGTCGACATGTGACACGTCGACGTGGACAAGGTCAACATGGTCGTAATTAGAGATCTGTGCGGACCCCCGTAGTTTTGGTTTTGGTTCGAATTCATCATCGTGTTTTGATTTTGGTTCGGATCCGAACCAAAACCATCCTAAAGTGTTTTGGTTCGGGTTCGGTTTTGGATCCCTTAGTAAGCCATAAAAAAATGGATAAAGATCAATAAAAAAAATCCATAAATCAGTTCCGAAATGTCTACAGAAACAACTTTGGAACTCGATTCGACTTGGAACCCCAAAGTGATTCCGAACTGGGACACTATTTGACTCGAACCTCTAAATTTGGATGTGTTCATATTTCAGGAAAACCGAACCACGCCTTTCCAGTCATAATGTCTACATGGTCTTTATGTAAACATTGTGTATGTCGACAGTCACCCTGCCTACATAGTGTTTTACAGTATTTTAATGAAGTCCCAACCTAACCCTAACAGCAGAATTACCTTAACCGCAGTTTAACCCTAACCACAGCCTAACTCTAGCCCTAAAACTAACATTAACATGTACAGTACTGTCGACATTGCAACTGTCGAAAATCACATGTCGACACAATAACCATGTTGATTCTGGCATCGGCAATCTGATTGTCGACATAATGACTCCATACCCCAACTTTGTACTTTGGAAGGAATGCCCCTACCCAGCCCAACTTGGATGGTGCAAATTCTGCTTCTCAGCAAACATCAGCATTTTATCACTTCGACTGTAATCTAGATGGATTTGCACAACTGGACGTAGGCAGTGTTAATGGTTTGCACTTTGTGAATGAGATCCGGTGTACACTGCACCCCTACAGAACTCCAAGAGACAATTCATTCCAAATAGAACAAGTGCAACAATGAGAAAACACAATAGGATTAAGGCCTCTGCCCTGAAGACCTTATAGTTACAGACTCTGAGTCTCAGGGAATGCCGATGTGCACTGAGGGCCGTATTCAGTCCAGGCGAAAAGACTGAATCCGCGGTAAAGTATCGCGGGTGACGTCATTTCGCCAGCCAGAAAGTTTCCGCCGTATTCAATTCTTGCAACTTTTCACCGGTGCGGAAAGTCAATACAATGTATCCGGCGAAAAAGTTTTGCCTCTGAATAGCCGGCGTAAAAAAGTGCAGAATTGCAGTTTTGGGGTGCAAAGGTGTGGAAACCACTCTGCACCCTTTGGACAGACCGCCAAACGATAACTGCGTCAAAATAACGCAAAACAAAAAGAGGAAAACCCCAAAAAATCACTTTGAAAAGGGGGGCGAAAAGTACAAAGTGGGGGTACAAACACAAAAACTAGTGAAATAGACTTTTGGGGGGTCTGATAGTATGGGGGAGGTGTTTTTTTTTATTGCAGGTGTTTGCTGAAGGTGCGTTTTTTGCAGCACTTAAAACGATTTTAGCGATTTATAACTATGCTTGCACCCATTTTCAAGTACCCCAAATTTTACAGGACTACTTATTTTCACCCAAAAAAACCTGCTTAATGCTATTCTTCACTACTTGTGCAAAGCCGCTATTTTGGAGCAATTGACAGCACTTAAGTACCCCAAATAGCTTCAGTAGGGCTAATCGGGGACACCTACTTTGATCCCCAATGTTAGTGCATCTTTTGGGGGGTGTCAGGCTGATTTCCCCAATTCTGCCAACACTTTTCGCCTGTTAGAGTTTCGCCTGGACGCGTTTTCGCGTCCTTTGGAATTGAATACGGCGAATAGCGGGGGCACGCATGATAAGTTTCCGCGGCTACAACACGTGAAGTTGGTGAAAAGTGCGGCATGCGAAAAAGTATCGCGGGTGCAAAACTAATTGAATACGGCCCTGAGTTGGGCGATTTCTTGCTATTGTGGGCATGCATTACACCAGGGGCATATTAAGAGAGGAGGGGGCCTATGTGCAGTCTCCGTACTGGGCCCCCTCCTCTCTCTCCGGTTGGGGGCAGCGCACTGAGTGCAATGCTGCAGCAGTAGACTCTGGGTACTAGTCTGTGCCTGAGAGTCTACTGTGCATGCGCAGGTCACCAGGAAAATTGGCGCGGCGGCCATTTTCCAGGCGATTTTTACAGAGCTGATACCGCCAACGTGGGACTCCGGAGATGTAAGTATTAAAAATATGGGTGCAGGGTGTGCGGTGCTAGGGCCCCCCTGGACCCAGGGGCCTGTTTGCCCCGCACACCCTGCACCCATTATAGATACGCCCCTGCATTACACTGTGTGTACGCAGAAGCGCAGTTACGTTCGAGATGAATGGTATCAGAAACGTACTGGGAATGTGCCGGGCATTCCTGGGCAGTGACTGGGAGGTGGCTAATCAAAAGCATGAAACTTATCCGTCTTATGGCGATGTATTGGGAGTGTCGCTGACACAGACGCTTAGTCGCCCACATTGGAGGCCGCATTCAGATGGAGAGTCTGCACCTACAGTACCATAGGTCTGGTTCAAGTTTTGATGCTGCTACCGATGGCGTTTATAGATGCGCCTTTGCGGTATTACAGCATCTATAGACACTCAAAGTGGTCGCCTCAGTCCTTGCACGGTCATACGCACGCTAGCACATCAGGGAAAGGGACGATGCTTATATTAGCAGATAGTCGCAGATGCAACTACAGCAAAAGACGATAAAGTGGTAGCAGCAGCGTACGCTACTAGAATCCATCCAGTAATCATTCCACAACTGCGTCCCTTTAGCAGGACCCCCTAAACTAACCACTTATACACACGTCAGCTCTTCATAGGATCTCAGCCTGTAAGGAGTGCGGGAATACAGCGGCCGGCCTCCTGTTCTAGGGAGACTAAGGACCTGATTCAGCCCCGCTAGCTAGGATGCGTCTGCACCCAACCAGCCGATTGTTTGCATTCTGCGCATGCATATGCATCGCAATGCACGTGGGCAAACTAGTGCGAGCGATCGGAAAGCGTTTATGGGTGGGGACAGGGGCTAGCCACTAGAAACGGGGGAGTGGAGGTGCGAACGCAGGCGTGCCTGAGCGTCTTAACGCCGTTTCAGAGGCGTGCATAATTATGAGGCAGCGTCATAGTACACGGCACCTGGCTGAATTTCACACTGAAGCGCTCACAGTGCTTGTGGTAGGGTTTGGTCAGCCACAAGCGCTGTGATCGCATCCGATGGTGCTCAATGAACCGATGGTTGCATACACTTCTTGGAGATGACGTGCGCAAGTGGGCGTCTTAAGACAGGCTGCTGGGCGTCTGCATACACAGAGCGATCGTACGCCAAGACATAGTGGGCGTGCTAATGCCTTGCCGTGCGATCGCCTGCCTTGCCGTAATTTGCATATGCATCTAGCGTGCGAACGCATCTAGCGAGCGGGTCTGAATCAGGTCCTAAGTTCTATCCAACAACGCCCATAGGTACAGGGGGCAAATACCTATCGCTCACAGTACAAGCTGCTGTCTTCAACATTAGCACATTTTATTAGTATAGAACCCTAAGGAATGATGGGGGGGGGGGGGGTTGTGGATTATTATTTACCTGACACTCTCTTGAGTGAACAATGGGGGAGAATAGAAGAGAACTGAGTTATAAAACAATATATTAACATTGACAGTGCCAATTTAAAGGGCATTTTCAAACACGTGCCATCTATTAGACTCAGGGCGGGTAAAGGGTGATGCATCACGCCGGTCTTCGCACGCATGCCGGCTTTGGTACCGCCGGTATGCATGACAAACACGGCAAAGGACCACTCTCTTGGTAAGAGTGGCTCTTTGCGATGGAGGGACTTCCGGGTCTATGACCCAGAAGCCCCTCTGGCGTCCTTCTGCACATGCGCAGAAGGACGTGCATGCCGCGGGGGAGGGGGTGCTGGGAGAGATCCCTCTCTGAGCACTCTCCCGAGAGAAGCCCATAGGCTTCTATAGGGTAACGCTATCAGAAAGATGGTGTCACCCACCGTAACCAAGCCCTGGAGTGCATCACATTCCGGGGATTGGTGCATATGAGAAGTGCGGTCAAACCCGCATTTTCGGGGTTTGACCACATGTCCCCTTGCTGCATCCCGCCCTCAATCTCACATATTTGTCAATATCCTGACGCCTGCATCTCGAGAGGGTTAGGATACTGACACCTGTAAGTATCCTAACCCTACCGCTAACCCTCCTTCCCCGCACCCTAAACCTAACCCCCCCAGTACCTAGCCCTCCCCCACTAGTGCCTAACCCTTCCCCTACTACCTGATGGCCCCTACACACTACATAATATCTTTAACGATTTGGGCGATTCCGACACATTGGAACTACAAATTGTTAAAAATGTGTAGTGTGTACGCAGTACATGGTGTAGGATGTACGCAGTACATGCTGTAGGGTGTACGCAGTACATGGTGTAGGGTGTACGCAGTACATGGTGTAGGGTGTACGCAGTACATGGTGTAGGGTGTATGCAGTACATGGTGTAGTGCACACTCCCGTGGGGTCGTCTCCCAGGATCTTATGTGCATGAAAGTAAGACTAGGCAATGCAGCTGACGATCCCATGCAACGCTATGCAGGGGGGGAGGCATATCGGGTGCTCGGGCACCAGATCGCCCAGTATCTACGGACCGCATGATCTGTCAGCCCATCGGCGCTGGGATTGTTGGCCACATCGCTGGGTACACACATCGTTTAGAGTGTACCCAGCTTAACCCTAATTCCTAGCCCTCCCCAACCCTAATATTTATCGTTGGGATGTCAGCGATCGGGATGCCGGCCACGGCATTCTGAGCACTGGCATCCAGACAGCTGGGATTTCACCTGCATCCCATGTCAACATGGTACCTTGGAACGTTAGTTTAGGACAGTGGTTGCCAACCAGTCGGAGGCAAAGAACCAAAAAATAGACACAGGTGGCCAAAATTGCGGACACTTTTTGAAATTTTAATGTTTTTCAACTTCGAATGCTTATAAAAACTGTTACATTTCACGCAGTGCAATGATTCATATATCAAATGAAAGGAAATTTAATGATGAATTCAACACAATAAACAGAGGTCAAATATTTTCAGTACAAGGGAAGTTATGCAGTGAAAACAACACTTAGGGTGAAAATCCCTGTGTACTTATGATGTTACTGTCCTATCAGTATTTCGTTGGGTATACTTTATTTTTCAAGACAGCAGCACAGCGACGTGGCATTGAGCCAACCAATGTTTGGAGCTCTTCCTTCTTTATTATGTGGTGCCATGAGACAATTATAACCTCAATTGTCTTTTATTGGATGGACGCCTCAGATGTACCAGTTTTTTCAAACGGAACCACAAATGTTCTATGGGGTTCAGGTCTGGGCTGTTTCCTGGCCATCCCAGCATCTGTATGTTATTCTCTCTGAACCCCTTTTTGCATGTCCATGCAGTGTGGCAGGGAGCCGAATCCTGCTGGAAAAAAAAATGGGGCATTATCTGGAAAAAGATCCCTGATAGAAGGTAGAAGTTTTGGTTGTAGGATGGTGTCAATGTACTTTCTGCTGCTCAGTGTGCCATCTATGACATAAAGGCGGCCTACAGCATCTGCTGTCATACATGCCCAGATCATAACACTTGTAGGATGGTATCAGTGTGCCCATCTATGACATAAAGGCGGCCTACAGCATCTGCTGTCATACATGCCCAGATCATAACACTTGCTTGAATGCAATCTGGATGTACCTCTTCCCCAATGCGACGTCTCACATATTTTCCCCCATCACTACCAAATATCGATATCTTAGTTTCGTCACTCCATATCACTTGTTTCCACTCACCTTCTGTCCATGCAATGTGTTCTTTTGCCCACTGTATTAGTTTCTGCCACTGCTTTTTATTCAGCAATGGCTTATTTCGGGGAATCCTACCTTTTAGGCCAACCTCCGTTAGTCTTCTCCGTTCCGTTCTTGCACTGACAAAAAACACCAGTTGCACTCAGGTCACTGCTAATGGCCGCAGATGACATCCATCTGTCCCTGACGCAAATTTGTTTTATTTTCCTATCACCAACAGCTGTTGTGCACTTTTTCCAACCATTTCCTTCTTTGTGTTGTATAGATTGTGTTTCCTGATAGCGTAAACAAAACTTTTGTACTCCTGATGTTGTCACATTCCCACCAACTTATCTCGCAATTGCTGCATACCAAAGACCATTTTCACTTAACACCACAATCCTGGATCTCTTCCTGGGTGACCAGTCACCACTTTGCCTGGACGACATTGTTGTATTTATTCCTGTAGCTGTGCCCATTAAGCAATGTCCCATTAGTTGTGGCCCTTATGCAGTGCCCCCTGTACTGTGCCCATTAAGCATTGCTGCCCATTAAGCATTGCCCTCCAATAGTTGTCCCCCTTCTGCACTGTCCCCTGTACCTGTGCCCATTAAGCAATGCCCCCTGTAGCAGTTCCCCTCCTGCAATGCTCCCTGTAGTCATGCCGCCAGCACTAGCTCCCCCCTACAAAGAAACTTACCTTTGTGCTGGCACCACTCCACTTGAAAGCCGCGGGTTGGCCACCGCTGGTTTAGGAGATACAGCAATGCAGGGTTGGAATAAAATAAACAGGTTTGTTTAAAAAACAAAAAACAAAAAAGTTTATTTTCCAACCCTGGCATGGTTGATCAATGTTTCTAATACATAGCAATATTTCACAGTATTAATATAATAATATAAGCAGGATTGATCTTTTTATTTTGTTTAATTAAAATATTAATGCAAAAAAAAAAAAACCCGGGTTTAAAAAAATAAAATAGAAAAAAAAAACCTCTGGTTTAAAAAAATAAAGTAAAAAAAAAACGGTATAAACAAAAAAATATGTTGTTTTTTTTTTTTTCCAACCCTGCAGCAATGCCTGGTCCCCTGTGAAGCAATCCTGCTTGTGTCTCGCCCGTTGCACTCCCTGAAAAGGGGGACTCGTCAGAACTCATATAGGTGGCGGACTCACAAGCAGCTGTGCAATTCCGTCCATCTATAATGTAAATGCTGCATCTGCCTGATCCCAGCACTGTGACTGAGGTCGCAATTACTGTCTCCTTGGCCAAGCTGTGGCAGCTGAATCCTGGGGCTTGCAAGGCCGGGAAGTCTACATCTATGGCTGCAGACCCTGGCCTCACCTCTCCCAGAAAATTAGGGCGACATGCACCCCGTTTCTGGGAATGCAGCCCAGGAATGCCCCCGCTCCCCCTCCCAAATGCCACAGCCTGTCAATCAGGCTGTGGCGGGGAGGCTCTGCGTGCGAACTCACAGATAGAGGTCTGCACATGCTCAGTACAGTCCTCCCACCACTGGAGGTTTTGGCATAATATGAATTGGGGCACTGTGGGTGTAATGAGAACTTGGGCACTACTATAAGCTATGGGGCATAAAATGAACTAGGGCACTATTATGAGGCATAAAATAGACTCGGGCACTACACTATTATGGGGCATAAAATGAACTGATGAGGAGAGGGGTGTCTCTCTTGAAGCGTTGGTATTGCTGGTGACCGTCAAAGTTTTGGCTACGCCTTCATGAAGGAGTTTGTAGCGGCATTGGCATAAACTCGCAGACGGGTGACGGCCAATACATGCCGCTGCATGCTCGTTTGCGTGCGAATCAGTATTAGCCCCAAATTTCACATCAGGCTGTTATTACCTACTAAATATTGCATTTAAAATAGATACAAAGCCAGTTGCAGTAAGTTAAAAAAAACACCTAAAAAAAAAAGATAATGGTAGGTATTCAATGTACTGCGTGGTTTGCCCCGCGACTAATTTCCGGCCAAAAAGCTATTCAATTAAATAGCCTTTTTCCCACGCCGAAAAATCGGGACTCACGCGCGGAAACACACTGATTCCGTGTAAACAGCGGAATCAATGTTTTTTTTTTCCCCGCGCGAGAGCCCGATTTGAGTGTTTTTTACGCAGATTTTACCTCGCACCTCCATGAGCTGCGAGGTAAAGTCCGACTGCGGGGACCTGCGTGCGGGGTCTCGGGGACTAGCGTGCGAGGAATCCCTGCTAATTAAATAGGTCTGACGCGGCAATTAGCCGTGGTGTAAACCCCGCGGCTAATTAATTATGCCCCAATGTGGGGTCAAAAAAAAAAGGAGTGAAAACAACATTTCTTAGATAAATATTAATTTTATTTCAAACATTATTTTAAGATGGAATTGCCATCTAAATCTGTCCGAATGAATTCAGTCCCAAAAAATTAGCGGAAAACCAGAAGTAGAACAAAGTGTCAAACCAGCAGAAATAAATGAACACAGCAACGCACCTAAAAGCCGGCATCTTAATCGTACATGTGACATCACCCTGATATTTGGCAGCAAAACATAAACCGCTATACTGTGTGGCACGCTCTTTATCAGTTATCGGCACACTAAACAACCGGCGTCTGACTACCAGGGCTGCAGTGATCCGCCTGCTGACAATATCACTACTGTGAAACCATGCGTCCTCTATTAAATGATAGCGTATTGGATTATTGATACGATCTGGCACGCACAGCAAGACTATAAGAGCCCCAGACCATTATCCCCACCTCGCCCCGTAAACTCCAAGCGAATCATTCCCAACAATCGTCTAACAAGACTTTTTTTTTTTTTTTTTTTATAGACCCTGCGAAGAGTGACCTCAAGCGCGTCGTGTTTAAAATAATTAGTCAGAATATAAGGGGCAAGCGCGACATTAATTAAACATAAATTAGTCGGCTTTGCAGCTCCCATCCGTAGCCCTGTCACGCCGGATTATCTAATATCCAGAGTTCAGAGCTGTCGAGTAGATTTCCCCTTATGTGAGACAGAGTGTGAAGTGCGGTGATGTTGCTAAGTGTAGAACAAAAATCTCTTTTTTGTGTCCCACCACTGCTTGAGGCAACATTCTTGGAAACCTTCTGAATAGGAAGTAAAGGAAAAACCTGAGATATATACACTGTGACAAGCCAGGAGGCTAAGCTGTACCGGTAAACCGTCCTGTGAATGCCAGTCGCCTGTGGCAGTGACATTAGCGCATTTTGCTCAGCTTCAGAAAAGGGAAATTTAACTGACTAGTGCTATGAACTGAGGCCGCAGACTAAACCAGATAATATGCCCTGACAATACTGTCAGGCAAAAAAGGCTATGTTTCCATTGATTTTATCACATTCGAGAGGTATTACCCTCAGCTGTGTATGTTTGAGGGTATATGCAAATGCTGTGGGGAATCGGGAAGGAAACACACACTGATGTAGGCAGGAGCAGGCCTCAGACTGTGGATAAAAACCCAACAGCTGACAGACCGTGCAGCCAGTCACCGCCTCGCGCATTGATTTTTACTGCCCGTGCTCATTGTTCCTGCTCAGAATAATTAGATCTCAATGGAGAATATCTATGGAGTCAGCTCGGATTAACCCCTTCGCATCCCCTTTTTAGCCAACCGCAGAAGAAGAAACGTTCTAGAATGATAAGTCATTGAATTCAAATTCAGGTGCCTAGATGTGGCTTTGCAGTTACTGGGGAACCACACGTCCCAGCATGTCAACCAGCATTGCTAGCCAGTTGAAGTGGTTCAGCCTGGCTTTGCACCTGTTATGAGACTACAAGTCCCAGCATGCCAGCCGTTTCATGGGGCTATGTGACAGTTCGCGTTGGGCCTCTGCTTGATCTTTGTTGAACGTAAAAGCATAAAGGTAGATTAGAGCTTTAAGCATACTTATCTACTCTCCCAGGACCTGCCCACTTCCGATTTTTCGGGTAACCCCCCCGCACCCGAGGAAGAGTACTTCACGCACACCCCCTATTTAAATATGTGGGATTTACTGCATTTACCATAAGGGGGTGGGGTGTAATGACACAGCCTGGCCCCACCCACCTGCATCTCCAGGCTTCTTCCAGAGAGGAAAATAAGAAGTAAGAGGTAAATAAGAGGCAAGTCGGTGTCGGTGCTGCGTCTGCAGCCGCAGCAGAGCAGGGAAGTTATGGTAATGCAGAAGTTTTGGTAACTCCGATTCGGGTCACCATCGGCAACATCGCAGTGAGCATCGAACATCTAAGCAACCCATAGGTTGTTCAAAATGTCCACGGCAAGTAAGCTGCACAGGCCAGGGAATCTGTGTCGGAAGACTCAGTCACTGGCTTTGCCATGCCTTTAAAACGACGGTGACTTAGGCGCTCCTCCCCGTCGCCCCCTCCAAACGGCTGCAGCCCGTCGATCAGGCTGTGACTTCCCCCACGCTGCAACTTGAACTGTAACAGTATCGCAGCACATACCATCGGACAGCTGCGAGCAAATCAGCACAGCAAAATTAGTCTGTATCTCCACACGGGCTGGTGCAAGATTCAGTCAAAATAATTTGCTGTAACCTATTTGATAAGTTGCTGTCATTACCATAATCTGATAATATATTTTATTCCGTGCAGAAGAAGCCTAGATAATGTGTTCCAATGTGTTATTTATTGTGTGCTGTGTATCGTCTTTTTTTATCAGAATACAATTAAAAGTAAAATTTTAAATAATAATAAACCTTTTTTTCAATCATAAATACGCTATAAGAGTGTCCCCAACCAATAGTCTTCTTTTCTTCTCCCCCAATACTTTTAGTAAGCTGCAACTTCCCCATTTTGTGTCATCTCTTCTAGGAGATGCTTATTCCAGTCAGGGTAACCTATGTAGCGCCAATAATGGCTGCCTCGCCTGGTACCTTTGTGGGTGGTTTATGTAACTTGTGGGATTTATTACCCAAAATGGCTGCACCAACCCTGCATTAAGTTCATTGTCCCCGTTATGTTCTCTGTGTTCATTGTTTTTCGGTTTGCTTTCATCTTGCTCTCAGATTCTATTTAACAATTATCTAACACCTTCTAGAAGATAATAGCTAGAATCTGATTGGTTGCTAAGGGCAACATCTCCACTGCTAAAAACACTCACTTTAGTAAATACACCCCCTATGAGTGCTGTTTCGTTGCATCTGCGATGCAAATAAATGCAAGTATAAAGAAAAAGACAATGAGCTACACCTCCCAGAGCAGCGCAGTTGCACCGGGCACCTTGCACCATATGGTGTATTGACTCTAGGGGTCATATTTACTAAAGTGAGAGTTTTTAGAAGTGGAGATGTTGCCCATAGCAACCTATCTACATGCCAACTGCACGCCCATGCAACACTGTGCCTATTTACGAATATCCATACTAGGGGTGAGCGGGTTCGGATTTCTGAAAAGTCCGAGTCAGGCTCGACTTTTCCCGCCTGACTAGGATCTGAAATCGAGGCAAAATGTCATCATCCCGCCTTCCGAGTCTCGCGGGTTTTGGATCATATATAAGGTACCCGCATCGGCGCCATTTTCTCACTCGGCTGTGGACAGTGAAGAGGGAGGGTGGGAGCTAGGGCTAGCTGGGCTGTGTAGTGTAGTGTAGTGTAGTGCTGCTGTTGTCCACTACTTCAAAGTCCATAGGGGCTGGCTGTGTTGTGCTGTGCTGCTGTTGTTAATAGGGGCTGTGTCCACTACTTCAAAGTCCATAGGGGCTGGCTGGACTGTGTTGTGCAGTCAGTTCTCCATAGGGGCTGTGTCCACTCCAAAGTCCTGTGCAGTGTCCCAGTCCTAAAGGGGTGCTGTAGTGTTGTCCAGGGGGTGCTCTGTCCATCAGGGGTGCTCCCCCCAAGTGCTAAAAAAATAATATATTTTCTGTGTTTGTGAATTGTGTGCGCAGTAGCCGCACGTGCATCAACAAAGTAGTGCTAAGCGTGCGCCTGTGTCATAAGTAAAGGGCCGGCTGGCTTGACCGTTAAAGGGTGCTGTAACCCCCAAAGTACACTCCAGTCCAAACCGAAAAAAAAAATATTTTCTGTGTTTGTGAATTGTGTGCGCAGTAGCCGCACGTGCATCAACAAAGTAGTGCCAAGCGTGCGCCTGTGTCATAAGTAAAGGGCCGGCTGGCTTGACCGTTAAAGGGTGCTGTAACCCCCGAAAGTACACTCCAGTCCAAACCAAAAAAAAATTTATTTTCTGTGTTTGTGAATTGTGTGCGCAGTAGCCGCACGTGCATCAACAAAGTAGTGCCAAGCGTGCGCCTGTGTCATAAGTAAAGGGCCGGCTGGCTTGACCGTTAAAGGGTGCTGTAACCCCCAAAGTACACTCCAGTCCAAACCAAAAAAATATATATTTTCTGTGTTTGTGAATTGTGTGCGCAGTAGCCGCACGTGCATCAACAAAGTAGTGCCAAGTGTGCGCCTGTGTCATAAATAAAGGGCCGGCTGGCTTGACCGTTAAAGGGTGCTGTAACCTCCAAAGTACACTCCAGTCCAAACCAAAAAAAAAATTATTTTCTGTGTTTGTGAATTGTGTGCGCAGTAGCCGCACGTGCATCAACAAAGTAGTGCCAAGCGTGCGCCTGTGTCATAAGTAAAGGGCCGGCTGGCTTGACCTTTAAAGGGTGCTGTAACCCCCAAAGTACACTGCAGTCCAAACCAAAAAAAAAATTTTTTTCTGTGTTTGTGAATTGTGTGCGCAGTAGCCGCACGTGCATCAACAAAGTAGTGCCAAGCGTGCGCCTGTATCATAAGTAAAGGGCCGGCTGGCTTGACCGTTAAAGGGTGCTGTAACCCCCAAAGTACACTCCAGTCCAAACCAAAAAATTATATATTTTCTGTGTTTGTGAATTGTGTGCGCAGTAGCCGCACGTGCATCAACAAAGTAGTGCCAAGCGGGCGCCTGTGTCATAAGTAAAGGGCCGGCTGGCTTGACCGTTAAAGGGTGCTGTAACCCCCAAAGTACACTCCAGTCCAAACCAAAAAATATATATTTTCTGTGTTTGTGAATTGTATGCGCAGTAGCCGCACGTGCATCAACAAAGTAGTGCCAAGCGTGCGCCTGTGTCATAAGTAAAGGGCCGGCTGGCTTGACCGTTAAAGGGTGCTGTAACCCCCAAAGTACACTCCAGTCCAAACCAAAAAAATATATATATTCTGTGTTTGTGAATTGTGTGCGCAGTAGCCGCACGTGCATCAACAAAGTAGTGCCAAGCGTGCGCCTGTGTCATAAGTAAAGGGCCGGCTGGCTTGACCATTAAAGGGTGCTGTAACCCCCAAAGTACACTGCAGTCCAAACCAAAGAAAAAAATATTTTCTGTGTTTGTGAATTGTGTGCGCAGTAGCCGCACGTGCATCAACAAAGTAGTGCCAAGCGTGCGCCTGTGTCATAAGTAAAGGGCCGGCTGGCTTGACCGTTAAAGGGTGCTGTAACCCCCAAAGTACACTCCAGTCCAAACCAAAAAAATATATATTTTCTCTGTTTGTGAATTGTGTGCGCAGTAGCCGCACGTGCATCAACAAAGTAGTGCCAAGCGTGCGCCTGTGTCATAAGTAAAGGGCCGGCTGGCTTGACCGTTAAAGAGTGCTGTAACCCCCAAAGTACACTGCAGTCCAAACCAAAAAAAAATTATTTTCTGTGTTTGTGAATTGTGTGCGCAGTAGCCGCACGTGCATCAACAAAGTAGTGCCAAGCGTGCGCCTGTGTCATAAGTAAAGGGCCGGCTGGCTTGACCATTAAAGGGTGCTGTAACCCCCAAAGTACACTGCAGTCCAAACCAAAAAAAAAATTATTTTCTGTGTTTGTGAATTGTGTGCGCAGTAGCCGCACGTGCATCAACAAAGTAGTGCCAAGCGTGCGCCTGTGTCATAAGTAAAGGGCCAGCTGGCTTGACCGTTAAAGGGTGCTGTAACCCCCAAAGTACACTCCAGTCCAAACCAAAAAAATATATATTTTCTCTGTTTGTGAATTGTGTGCGCAGTAGCCGCACGTGCATCAACAAAGTAGTGCCAAGCGTGCGCCTGTGTCATAAGTAAAGGGCCGGCAGGCTTGACCATTAAAGGGTGCTGTAACCCCCAAAGTACACTCCAGTCCAAACCAAAAAAATTATTATTTTCTGTGTTTGTGAATTGTGTGCACAGTAGCCGCACGTGCATCAACAAAGTAGTGCCAAGCGTGCGCCTGTGTCATAAGTAAAGGGCCGGCTGGCTTGACCGTTAAAGGGTGCTGTAACCCCCAAAGTACACTCCAGTTCAAACCAAAAAAATAATATTTTTTGTGTGTTTGTGAATTGTGTGCGCAGTAGCCGCACGTGCATCAACAAAGTAGTGCCAAGCGTGCGCCTGTGTCATAAGTAAAGGGCCGGCTGGCTTGACCGTTAAAGGGTGCTGTAACCCCCAAAGTACACTCCAGTCCAAACCCAAAAAAAAATTATTTTCTGTGTTTGTGAATTGTGTGCACAGTAGCCGCACGTGCATCAACAAAGGAGCAGCGTCAAGCGTGCGCCTGTGTCCCATAAGTAAAGATCCGGCTGGCTCATTTCTTAAAGGCTGGTGTAACCCACAAAGTGCACTACTCTCCAGCAAAACTAAAGAAATATTTTCTGTGTTTAGCCGCACGTATATATCAAATCGATATAACATAAATGGAGGACCAAACTTTCTCCGATAAAAATAAAATAGAGAAAGATCAAGAACCACTTCCTCCTAGTGCTGAAGCTGCTGCCACTAGTCATGACATAGACGATAACATGCCATCAACGTCGTCTGCCAAGGCCGATGCCCAATGTCATAATAGAGGGCACATACAATCCCAAATGACAAAGTTCAGGAAAATGACCTTGAAAAAAACATTTAAATCAGCTGAAGAGAAACGTAAACTTGCCAATATGCCATTTACGACACGGAGTGGCAAGGAACGGCTAAAGTCGATCCCTAGTATGTTCATGACTAGTGGTTCAGCTTCACATGACGATGGAAGCACTCCTCCCACTAAAAAAATCAAAAGAGTTAAGCTGGCAAAAGCACAGCGAAGAACTGTGCTTTCTAAGAAGATATCACAAATCCCCAAGGAGAGTCCAAGTGTGTTGGTGGTTGCGATGCCTGACCTTCCCAGCACTGGACGGGAAGAGGTGGCTCTTTCCACCATTTGCACGCCCCCTGCAAGTGCTGAAAGGAGCACCCACAGTCCACTTGCTGATATGCAAATTGAAGATGTCACTGTTGAAGTACAACAGGATGAGGATACTGGTGTAGCTGGCACTGAGGAGGAAGTTGGTGAGGAGGATTCTGATGGTGATGTGGTTTGTTTAAATCAGGCTCCGGAGGAGACAGTTGTTGTCCGTGGGATGAAAAAGCCCATCACGGTCATGCCTGGGCAGAAGACCAAACATTCCACCTCTTTGGTCTGGAAATATTTCTATCCAAATCCGGACAACAACTGTCTTGCCATGTGTACCTTATGTAAAGGTGGAATAAGTAGGGGTAGGGACGTTAACCACCTAGGAACATCCTCCCTTATACGGCACCTGCAGCGCGTTCATAATAAGTTACTGTCAAGTTCAGAAACTTTGGCTAAGACCGTAAGCAGTCCAGGGACACCTAAATCCCGTTGTCCTGTTGTATCCAAGCGCCTGCAAACCACACCGTCAACTCCCTCCTCGTCAATTTCCTCCTTAGTCAGGATCGGAAGTAGTCCTGCAGGCCATGTCACTGGCATGACTGACTCTCCTATCCC
Source organism: Taudactylus pleione (assembly GCA_031769625.1). Lineage (NCBI taxonomy): Eukaryota > Metazoa > Chordata > Amphibia > Anura > Myobatrachidae > Taudactylus > Taudactylus pleione. The sequence continues at coordinate 6,092,475 of JAUIMM010000069.1, forward strand.
GGATTCCTCCGGAGGATCCTGCATTGCTACGCCTCCTGCTGCCGCTGCTGCTGTTGCTGCTGCTGGGAGTCGTTCATCATCCCAGAGAGGAAGTAGGAACACCACTACTTTTACTAAACAATTGACCCTCCAACAGTCCTTAGCGAGGAGGATGAAGTACGACAGCAGTCATCCTGAAGCAAAACGTATAACTGAGGCCTTGACTGCTATGTTGGTGTTAGACGTGCGTCCGGTATCCGCCATTAGTGCAGTGGGATTTAGACAATTGCTGGAGGTAGTGTGTCCCCGGTTCCAAATCCCGTCTAGATTCCACTTCACTAGGCAGGCGATACCGAGACTGTACAGAAACGTCAGAAAAAGTGTCCTCAGTGTCCTGAAAAATGCCGTTGTACCCAATGTCCACTTAACCACGGACATGTGGACAAGTGGAACAGGGCAGACTAAGGACTATATGACTGTGACAGCCCACTGGGTAGATGTATCACCTTATGCAGCAACAGCAGCAGCGTCACCAGTCGCAGCATCTCAGAAACGCCAGCTCGTTCCAAGGCAGGCTACGCTGTGTATCACCGGTTTCAGTAAGAGGCACACCGCCGACAACCTCTTAGAGAAACTGAGGGAAATCATCGCCTAGTGGCTTACCCCACTTAGACTCTCCTGGGGATTTGTGATATCTGACAACGCCACCAATATTGTGCGGGCATTACATCTGGGCAAATTCCAGCACGTCCCATGTTTTGCTCACACAATAAACTTGGTGGTGCAGAATTTTCTGAAAAGCGACAGGGGCGTGCAGGAGACGCTTTGGGTGGCCCGAAAAATTTCTGGCCACTTTCGCCATCCAGCGACTGCGTGCCGAAGACTGGAGCGCCAGCAAACACTCTGGAACCTGCCCCGCCATCACCTGAAGCAAGAGGTTGTGACGCGGTGGAACTCAACCCTCTATATGCTTCAGAGGATGGAGGAGCAGCAAAAGGCCATTCAAGCCTATACATCCACTTATGACATAGGCAAAGGAGGGGGTATGCACCTGACTCAAGCGCAGTGGAGAATGATTTCCGTGTTGTGCAAGGTTCTCCAGCCCTTCGAACTTGCCACACGTGAAGTCAGTTCAGACACTGCCAGCTTGAGTCAGGTCATTCCCCTCATCAGGCTTTTGCAGAAGCAGCTGGAGAAAGTGAAGGAGGAGCTAAGACGGAGCGATTCCGCTCGGCATGTGGGACTTGTGGATGAAGCCCTTCATTCGCTTTGCCAGGATTCCAGGGTGGTCAATCTGTTGAAATCAGACCACTACATTTTGGCCACCGTGCTCGATCCTAGGTTTAAAGCCTATGTGGTGTCTCTCTTTCCGGCCGAAACAAGCCTGCAGAGGTGCAAAGACCTGCTGGTGAACACACTGTCAGCTGAAGCGGAACGTGACACGTCAACAGCTCCTTCTTCATTTTCTCCCGCAACTGGGGCTGCCAGGAAAAAACGTAGGTATCCTAAGCAACCCGCTGGCGGTGATGCAGGGTAGGCAGGACCAAGTTTGGACATCTGGTCCGGACTGAAGGACCTGGCAACAATTTCTGACATGTCTACTGTCACTGCATATGATACTGTCACCATTGACAGAATGGTGGAGGATTACATCGGTGACAGCATCCAAGTAGGCATGTCAGACAGTCCATACCTGTACTGGCAGGAAAAAGAGGCAATTTGGAGGCCCCTGTACAAACTGGCTCTATTTTACCTGAGTTGCCCCCCCTCCAGTGTGTACTCCGAAAGAGTGTTTAGTGCAGCCGGGAACCTTGTCAGCGAAAGGCGTAGGAGGTTGCTTCCACAGAATGTGGAGAAGATGATGTTCATCAAAATGAATTATCAGCTCTTCCAGGGAGACCAGCCTCCAGAACGTACAGAGGGACCTGTGGTGGTGGATTCAAGTGGGGACGAGTTAATACTTTGTGAGGATGAGGATGTACACACTGAAGAGGGTGAGGAATCGGTGGATGAGGAGGATGAGGATGACATCTTGCCTCCGTAGAGCCAGTTTGTGCAGGGACAGATTAATTGCCAGCTTGTTTTGTGGGGGCCCAAACGAACCAATCATTTCAGCCACAGTCGTGTGGCAGACCCTGGCGCTGAAATGATTTGTTTGTTAAAGTGTGCATGTCCTGTTTATACAACATAAGGGTGGGTGGGAGGGCCCAAGGACAATTCCATCTTGCACCTCTTTTTTTTCTTTGCATTATGTACAGTTTGGGGCCTAGTTTTTCAAACTGCCATCCTGTCTGCCACTGCAGTATCACGCCTAGATGGGTCACGTGTTTGTGCCGCCCACTCGTGTCGCTTAGCGTAGTCATCCAGCTACCTCGGTGCAACCTTTTGGACATAAAAACACTATTGTGAGGTGTGAGGTGTTCAGAATAGACTGGAAATGAGTGGAAATTAAGGTTATTGAGGATAATAATAGCATAGGAGCAGAAAAACCTACAAATTCTGTGATTTTAGCTGTTTTTATGCTTTTTTTCAAAAAAATACAGATCCAAAACACAAAACCCAAAACCCAAAACACGGAAGGGTGGTTTTGGCAAAACCAATCCAGATCCAAAACACGAAGAAAGATCCAGATCCAAAACCAAAACACAAAACACGAAAAGTGGCCGGTGCACACCCCTAATCCATACCCACTGAGCCACAATTAGAGTTGCGTCTGAGATGTCTACAACTTTGAATTGCATGTAGAGATGAATGTAAGACAACCTGACATCTGAATAGCCCTAACCCTACCCCTAACCCTCTCTCCCCGGGGCCTAAACTTATCCCTCCGCCTTTAGTGCCAAAGCCTAACCTCCCCCCTTCACCCTAAACCTAACCTTCCCCCTTCACCCTAAACCTAACCTTCCCCCCCTTAGTGTCTAACCCTAACCCCTAACACTAAGTTCACAATAACCATTTTGAAAAATAGGGCCCAGTAGACTGATAAATATACCCGATGAATCTAATTACAGGGGGTGGAAGATAGGACTAACATGCAGGGATGTAACTAGGGCACCTGCATTTGGCTTGCAGTGTTCCTGGAATGGCACCGTGCAGCCAGTAGGGCTGCTGCAGAACTGTTCACAGCGTCCAAGGAATGCACCCTGCAGTGTTTACAGCTGCCCAGAGCACCTTAGTAGGGGTGGCCTTCGACCATCAATGGACCATAGCATGTTTTGCAAAAAAAGATGCCCCACGCTAACAGAGTCTCAAATGACCAGGTGCGCCGAGAGGGACTGATTGGCGTGATTGCAGCAAAAATGAGTGAGGGCACATCTATACATAATCCAAAAGCAAAGTAGATTGGCATTAAATGTATTTATTATTTATTTATTAACAGTTTCTTAAACAGCGCAGCAAATTCCACCGCGCTTTACAATTTGAACCAACATTAACATTATACTGGGTTGTAAAAGACTTACATACATAAACGACATACATAAGGGTAAGAGGGCCATGCTCGCAAGCTTACAATCTATAGGGAAATAGGTGTTGATACACAAGAAGAGGTGCTACATATTGCAAATTGGTCCAGCCCGATTGCAGATGTTCTTGGTGGGCTGTATAATCCAATCACACTGGAAAGTTGGCCTAGGATTAGAAGGATGTTAAATTGAAGACAGAGAAGATGTGATAGGTGTTTACTATAATAAGAGAGTTAGATAGGGAGCTATAAAAGGTTAGGTGGGCGGTCCTGGAATCTGATAAGCTTGTCTGAAGAGGTGAGTTTTCAGAGAATGCTTGAATGTTTGGAAACTAGTGGAAAGTCTTATTGAGCATGGGAGGGCATTCCACAGGGTGGGTGCAGCCCGAAAAAAGTCCTGTAACCGTGCATGGGAACAAGTAATGCACGGGGATGAGAGACGCAGATCTTGATGCCCAGAATACACCAACGAGCAGTATGACTGGGACCTAATCTTCAAGTTATTAAGTTAGGCATCACTGATCAATTGCCACCCCTCTGTGAAGTTTTCATCCAAATCCATCCAGTGGAAGGTCCGGAACAGGCTCCCCGGGTCAAAGTCCTGCCCTGTGTACACCAACAGGAGGTCCGACCGGGACCCTAATCCCCCCTAAAGCCGGGCCAGGATCCACCTGGATCACATTGCATTGGCTTCATCCCAATCAGTGCAGGGGTGTCTGAATGCATAACCGGACAGACAGACAGACAAACAAACAAACAGACCAATTAATTTTATATATACAGTAATAGCTCTAAATAGTTTCCAATGGTTCTCGGGTATCTCTCAATAATGCTTAATATCTCTCAACAGCACGTTACAGTCCTCAGTGTCTTAGTAGGGACTTCTCCCTTTTACTCACACACAGCATCCCCAGATCTCAGCTGTGGCTCCCAGTGCTGACACACTGTTTCCAGATCTCAGCCTCTCTGCTGACGCTCTGCAGCTTTCCCCCGCGCACCGTCAGTGGGTATTCTGTGGCACTTGTCACTCTGTACCACTCAGCATCGTCACTTACCCATTCTCTCTCTTCAGACCTGCGGCCCCTGACCCCGTACTGCTACTACGCTCATCAGTGCCTCTGAAACTCTACTGCGCATGTGCGACCAGTAACTCCCTGTTCTGTTACTGGCTTGTCTCTATTCCGCTCACTGCTGCTCCACCTAGTGGCAGCCTGCTAAACTACAATGTCCATTGGCTTCTATGGAGCCAGGGGTTTCACTCTTTCTTACCCGATAAATGTAAATATATTTTAAGTCATGCCAGTAGATGGTAACGACTTCATATAGTGAGGCAGCACCACAAAGGATTAAGGACCATCAGCTGGAAAAGTCAATTATTATTATTATTATTTATGTATTACCACCATTTACTTATTTAGTGCACAAATATACCACTTTGCTTTTCAGAGAATATTCAGTCATTCACATCAGCCTCAGGACCTGATTCAGAGCCGGACGCTCTGACAGAGTGCTCGCTCTGAATCAGGGCTGTCCCTCTTAGTTTTTAGAGCGGCCTCCTGGCCGCTCGCATAGCTGTGGGTGACCACCCACAGCTATAGCGAGCGGCCAAAAAGACCATCGCGACCATCGGGCTTGCGACAAGACCCTTGTGGTAGGGTCTCATTGCCGCAAGCCCTGGAGTGCTTTCGGCTCTATCAGAGATAAAAAGAACTTCCACTGACATCACTTGTGATGTCAGTGGGGCCGGCCCCAGACGGTAGGCGTTCCCATGGGATTTCCAGCGCTGTCGGGCTTCCACGGCCGGCGGTATTTCATGCCGATTCCCTATATATACCTCCAGTACATTTCTAGGATCCCACCTTTTCTCTTTCATACTGGAAACCACTAAAGCTATCATCCATGCCACTATCAGCTTCTGCCATGCTTACTAATCTATTTTTCTCGGGTTTACCACACACTCGTCCTGCCCCCTGCCTGAATCCATCCTCATCTACGCTGCCTGTCTCTCTTGTCACTCCACATCAGCTGCTCCCCTCTGTCATCACTCCACTGGCTCTCTATAATGTACATAATCAAATTCAAACTCTTCTCACTCACTTCAAACTCTTCTCACTCACTTACAAAGCCCTCAATCACATCCCCCTCCCTTTAGATCTCCAACCTCATCCCCGCACACTCTGTCTCTTGCCACGGCGACCTCTTCACCTTCTCCCAGGGACGTCAGGCTGGCAGGGGAGGCAGACCCTCCCCTGTCATACTCCCTTTCAGGCTGCATGTTGTTTGACCAACTCTAATCTGGTCTTCCTGTTTTTGTGGCTCACCAATGGTTTACATCTTGTGGTGAACCCTCTATATTTACTCTTGTGAAGTCTTCTCTTGATTGTTGACTTTGACACATATACACCTAACCCCTGGAGAGTGTTCTTGATTTGGCCAACTGTTGTGAAGGGGTTTTTCTTCACCAGGGAAATAATTCTTCTGTCATCCACCACAGTTGTTTTCCGTGGTCTTCCAGGCCTTTTGGTGTCGCTGAGCTCTCCGGTGCATTCTTTCTTTTTAAGAATGTTCTAAACAGTTGATTTGGCCACACCTAATGTTTTTGCTATCTCTCTGTTGGGTTTGTTTTGATTTTTCAGCCTAATGATGTCTTGCTTCACTGATAGTGACAGCTCTTTGGATCTCATATTGAGAGTCCACAGCAACTGATTCCAAATGCAAATGTCACACCTAGAATCAACTCCAGACCTTTTACCTGCTTAATTGATAATGGAATAACGAGGGAATAGCCCACACCTGTCCATGAAATAGCTTTTGAGTTGATAGTCCCATTACTTTTGGCCCCTTAAAAAGTGGGAGGCACATATAGAAACCGTTGTAATTCCTACACCGTTCACCTGATTTGGATGTAATTACCCTCAAATTAAATCTGAAAGTCTGCAGTTAAAGTACATCTTGTTTGTTTCATTTCAAAGCCATTGTGGTGGTGAATAGAGGCCAAAATATGAAAATTCTGTCAATGTCCCAATATTTATGCACCTGACTGTACGTGTCATGGAGAGCTGTGCTACGGAGAATCTGTGTGTGGGGGGGATCTGTGTGAGGGGGGAGATCTGTACAATTGGGGAGGTACATATATGTGTGTGTACATATGGCTCTGATACTAGCGAGTGCCTCCCCATCCATTGACCTCACTGCATGTCCCTGCCTTCTCCCACTCTTGACTTAATATTCTCACACATTTCTCAGCTGGAATGACCTCTCATGCTCAAGCGGACTTTCGCCTAGCCTCCTAGCCATTAAACATTCCCTAAAAACTCACCCTTTCACTGTAGCCTACAACCCCCCACCTATCTCTTTTATAAGGGCCTTTTGTATCAAAGAGTTTTATCACTCAAAACGTGTGATAAAGGTATGCAGTCAGGAAGCCGGCGGACCAAATCCCGACCGCCGGCTTCCCGACTGCTTAATCCCAGCGAGGGTTAAATGACAGGCATCTAAATCTAAACGTCTGTCATTTTACCAATGCCGGGAGACCGGAGTCCGGCATCCCGATCAGAGGGACGCCGGGTACCAAGCGCAGATAGCCGTGGGTGGGGGGGGGTAGGTTTAGGGTTCCCGGGGGGGATTTAGGATTAGGCACACCCCCGGGAGGTTAAGTGTAGGCTAGGGGAAGGAGGAGTGCATTAGGCACCCCCGGGGGGGGAGTTAGGGTTAGGCACCCCCCCGGGGGACTTAGGTTTAGGCGGCAGGGAAGGGGGGGTTAGATTTAGGCACTTAGAGGGGGGATTAGGGCTAGGCACTGGGGGGGGAAGATTAGGGTTAGGGGGTAGAATTAGGTTAGAGAATAATTACCTTGGATGATCGGGATTTCCTCCTCTGCCGGGATGCCGCTATCGGGATTCCAACCGCTGGGCATGGGTCTGGCGGTAAATCATACCTATTCCGTGATAAAACTTGCTGCATATGATAAATGGTGCTCCAGCCAATCAGTTCCAAACCGTCATCTGTTTGAAAAATGACAGTTGGGAGCTGATTGGCTGGAGCACCATTTATCATACGTAGCGAGTTTTATCACATGTTTTGAGTGATAAAACTCGTTGATAAATGAGACACACAGTGTGCTCCAAGGGGAGACATTTTTCCTTTTTATCACCTAACCTCCTCCAACAGCCCGGCCTTAGTAATCAGTAACTGTTCCCCTCTCAGCCCTCCTGGGACCCACAATAATAATAATAATAACAATAGATATCTTATAATGTTGCTATCAGAGGAGATCTGCTCTGGGCCTCTTATAGATTTCTAAAGGACCCCAAACATGTGATGCAATATATGGAGACTGAGGGGTCTATAAAGTGAATGGAGTGAAAGTACTATCCAACAAGGTCCTAACTGCCATTTTTCAAACACAGCTTGTGACATGGCATTTAGGAGCTGATTGGCTGGTGCTTTATCGCTGTTCACATTATCTCCATCCAAGGCTTAATAAATAGACCCCTAAAACATACACAACGAGTTTGAATGATAAGTAGTTGATAAATGAGGCCCTTTAACTGTTACCAGGGGCGTTTCTATAGAGGAGGGGGCCCATGTGCAGTCTCTGTCACCTCTGTTACCTTTCTGAACATCTGAGGCTCTTAAGAAAACCTTATTAATGCCTATAGATTTTATAGAACTCTGCCCCCCTTTATTTTCACCCCAGTTAAATTCTTTTCAAAGTTTGTTCCCTGTTTTATAATAATGTTTCTGTTGTGTGACATTGTCTACAGAACGGTTGGAGAAAGAAAAAAAAAAATGCAAAAAATGTCCCACGCTGTGCGACGGCGACGTGTGCAAATAGATTAAAAGCGCGTATAAAGGTGCGCTTTCAGACAACTACAAATAGTGATTCTGCCAGAGATGCATGAACAACATCAATGGCCTCATAAGCGTTCAAAAGATATGGCTGGAGGCAAGGTCCTAAAACCACCTGCTTATACAAAGATCTTTAACAGAGGGTATTGATATACATAAACATTACAATGACTTTAAACACTATAACAAATAAAGCTTTTTATTACCGAGCCTTTTTTTGACTGCAAATGAAGCAAAGTTTCGACAGTATCCTGTTTATCTCAGGTTAGGGGAAAAAACAGTAAAATATTGAAATAGCTTCTGCCCAGTATGGAAACGGTTGCAAGTTAAAGAAGTTTACACATATAAAAGCAGCAAACTCGTGAGACGAACTTTAAAACAAAAATGACATTCATGATATCAGTATTGGCAACATTAGAGTTTTATAAAATATACTATATTTGGGTTCATGTAGAGTCTTTATTGTTTTTGCCTTTATTTTTAAATAAAATGTTAAGTCTACCTTATTGTATTTTACATGTGTACTAAAGTCTGCTTCAAGGATTTTGTATGTTTTTGAATCCTTACGCCTGGAGATGCGGTAGGGGGGGAGGGGATGGCAATCGTAGAGGCGTTCACATAATTGTGGCTCAGGATGCTGATATGCATTTCCAGAGGTGTTATCACTGTTTTGGTTTTGGATCTGTATTTGGTTTTGCCAAAACCCCCCTTGCGTGTTCTGGTTTTGGTTTTGGATCTGTATTTTTTCAAAAAAATCATAAAAACAGCTGAAATCACATAATTTGGGCCTGTATTATTAACCTCAATAACATTTATTTCCAGTAATTTCCAGTCAATTTTGACCACCTCACAGCTCACAATATTGATTTCATCCAGTTTAGGCCAAAAGGTTGCATCAAGCTAGCTGACTGACTAAGCTAAACCACAGCAGTGGGCGGAACTAACATGTGGCAGTTCAGCTCCAACATGACACAGAGTGGCACTGCACTGGTAGACAGGATGGCAGTTTAATAAACTATATGACCCCATAGGAAGTTTAAAAACCAAGAATGTTTTCATGAATCAAGAACTAGGTCAGAGGCCTGAGGGAGTTGTAATATGTTTATGGACCGAAGACATGAAAAGGACAGAAGGATTAACTAGTTTGTAAATTTATTTATTTTAATGTTTTGATTCTGAAGAAAATGTATGAGGTAGGATCAATGTAGGATCAAGTTCTTCAGTTCCTGAAAGACATCTTTGATCTGGAGGAGGTTTTTTATACATCTAATAGAAATGCTGTGGCCTTGCTTGTGGAGGTGCTGCTAAACAGTACTCACTGTAAACAGACATCTACTTTGTGCTGAGGGAGTTTGTTAGGGATAATGGGATCAAGACTTGCATTTTACACCAGAGGAAAGCAGCCTGTAACTCTCTGGCTGAACTACAACTCCCAGCATCCGTGCTGTTTGCCAGGCCTGCTGTAAGCTGTTTTTCAATAACGGGTGGTGTGCCTCAGGTTACCTCAGCCTGCTTTACACATGGTATATACCATGTAAATATGTATGTAATGTGACCAATATACACAACTAATGTTTGTATTAAACATATTTTCACTTTATTGCACACATCCTGGCAGGAAGATGCTCTGTGCTGCTGCTCATATTTCTGGTCTCTTACATGACACCCACCATCTACATTATCCAGTTATTCTGCTTAGAGTCACCTACATACAGAAGGGGCAGGCGCTTATTGAACTGAACCGTTACTTATAACAGCCTATCAATTCATCAGGGTCCTGGGGCAACCGGTTGGGGTTGGGAGTAATGAAAAAAACTGGGTACATTTGAAAATCTACCATGTTTTCGCCCACCCCATCAACTTGGTGGTTTAGAATTTTTTTTTTTTTTTTAAATGAAAGGGGCATAACGGGAAATGCTGTCTGTGGCCATAAAAATTTCTGGACATTTTTAGCATTCAGCAACCACATGTAGAAGATTGCAGTGGCTGTGGCAGTTCGATTACCAACATGGCACATCTAGGAAGGAGAATGGCACTGCAGTGGCAGACAGGATGGCAGTTTAATAAACTATAGCAATAATGTTTGTCATCTACACAAAAACGCAGTCAGCAATGCCCCAATCAGCGCATAATGCAGAGAAAAGAGGTGCTAGATGGAATTGTTTTTGGGCCCTCTCACCGACAAGAGTAATGTCGGTGTTGCACCTGCCTATTTCGATTCTTGAATGGGTGGAAGAACTATTAATGTGGCAGTATACAAAACGGAAGCTCTGAACAGGAAGGGGGCAGAGGGATTGTAAAGTCTGGTCATAAACATCTCTTATCATTGTGCTTCTGGGATTATGTATGGGAAGGCTGGTAGGGGAAGAGGGAGAACATCTCCAGGTACCATCACAAAATAGCCTATTTGGTGCTTGAGTTGCATCTGACCAAACATGGCTGTTATGATAAAGGAAAGCCAAGGCCACCAGGTTGGTATCTACAAATCAAAGTTGAAAAATGGCATAAGAGTATTTTGCAAATATGCCTATTTCTGATTTTAGTTTAAATAAATACAGTATGAAGCTTAAAAAATAAAAAGTAAGCATCAGAGCAGTGGCACAAAGGCACAGTGCTTATACGGGTACACTGGGATACAGAAACAAACAATGGGGTACGGCCTGCAGCTTCACAGTGCTTATATGAATACACTGGGGTACGGCCTGCAGCGTCACAGTGCTTATGTGTATACACTGAGCTATGGCCTGCAGCATCACAGTGCTTATATGGATACACTGGGGTACGGGCTGCAGTGTCACAGTGCTTATATGTATACACAGGGCTATGGCCTGCAGTGTCACAGTGCTTATATAGATACACTGGGCTATGGCCTGCAGCATCACAGTGCTTATATGGATACACTGGGGTATGGCCTGCAGTGTCACAGTGCTTATATAGATACACTGGGGTATGGCCTGCAGTGTCACAGTGCTTATATGTATACACTGGGCTATGGCCTGCAGCATCACAGTGCTTATATGGAAACACTGGGGTATGGCCTGCAGTGTCACAGTGCTTACATGTATACACTGGGGTACGGCCTGTAGCATTACAGTGCTTATATCAGGCTTGCCGACATTCTGGCAGCCCCCTCCGGGAGGGGGCAGCCAGGTCAGGAAAGCAGGAAGGAGTGACTCGCACAGAGGGGGCATGGCCAGGGATACAACCCTGCAGTGGAGGCGGGGCAGGGGGCATTGCCACGAAATCGCATCATTTTGGTCCCGTCCCTGCTTCACAATGCTGAGGTTTTCAGCAGGGTCAGGATGATGCAATTTAGCGCGAATCGCGTCATCGCCCCCCTCCGCTGTGGGGGGACTCGCGTGGGGTCTGGGGGGTAGGTGGCTTGCCGGGAGGCTTACCTTCTATTCCAGGGGGTCGGGAGCGGCACCCGATTTTCGGGAGGCTCCCGACCATATCGGGAGAGTAGGTAAGTATGGCTTATAAAGATACACTGGGGTACGGCCTGTAGCATCACAGTGCTTACATGGATACACTGGGATACAGAAACATATACTGGGATATGGCCTGCAGCATCACAGTGCTTATATAGATACACTGGGGTATGGCCTGCAGCGTCACATTATTTGTAGGGATACACTGGTCTATAGCTTGCAGCATCACAGTACTATTATGGATACACTGGGGTATAGCCTGCAGTGTCACAGTATTTGTATGGATACACTGGGGTACGGCCTGCAGCGTCAAAGTACATAAATAGATACACTGAGGTATGGCCAGCAGTGTCACAATACTTAAATGCATACACTGTGGGGGCACGGCCTTCTGCATAACAGAGCTTATATGGATATACTGGGGTACAGCACACAAAAAAAAGAATCTACTTTTTAAAAAAAAATTACTTTTTTTTTTTACTTTTCTTGACTTTTTTTTACAGCCCTGGATGGACAGCACACTCCTGGATGGACAGCACAGCACACCCCTGGATGGACAGCACACCCCTGGATGGATAGCACACCCCTGGATGGACAGCACAGCACACCCCTGGATGGACAGCACACCCCTGGATGGATAGCACACTCCTGGATGGACAGCACACCCCTGGATGGACAGCACACTCCTGGATGGACAGCACACCCCTGGATGGATAGCACACCCCTGGATGGACAGCACAGCACACCGCTGGATGGACAGCACACCCCTGGATGGACAGCACAGCACACCCCTGGATGGACAGCACACTCCTGGATGGACAGCACACTCCTGGATGGACAGCACAGTACACCCCTGGATGGACAGCACAGCACACCCCTGGATGGACAGCACACCCCTGGATGGACAGCACACTCCTGGATGGACAGCACAGCACAGCACAGCACACCCCTGGATGGACAGCACACCCCTGAATGGACAGTACACCCCTGGATGGACAGCACAGCACTCCCCTGGACGGACAGAACAGCACAGCCCTCCCTGGATGGGATTCAGCAAGGAAATAGCGCCAATCACCGTGGGTAGGGGCTTTTATACATTCCATTAACCACGAGAATCCAACACAGGATCGATGTTGTTTTGCCTCGTTTTCAGTTCCGAATCATGAGAGAAAACCTGAGCCGAACTTTGATCTGACTTGTTCGGGTCGGGTTCGGTGCTCAGGGAACTGGAGGGTTGGTGAAAATACGGGTACACAGGTGATGACGATGACTACAAAAATCACTTTCCACTTCTGATTGTCTGCATGCATATTGAAATTCTGCAGACATCAAGGCAGATTAAGAGAGGAGGGGGCCAGTGTACAGGATGCGATCGGGCAAATTGGAGTTTAATTCGCTAAATTCTACTCCAAACCCTAAGTATAACATATTTTTAGTAAGCAGATCGCATTTCCATACTTGTAATGGGAAATGTGATCTGCCAGAAATTTACAAAAATATATTGTAAAAAAATACCGGAGGAGGTCCTGTGATAATACTGCCACCTTTAGATGGCGTTATTAGGGCTTTCCCCCGACTGGAGCTGGCCCCTGTGATCAGCTCTGTGCCCTGAACTTTACCATTTGGGATTTAATATGCCCTCTACTATGACATTGGGCATCGGCCTTGGCAGACAACGTTGATGGCATTTCATCGTCTATGTTATGACTAGTGGCAGCAGCTCCAGCACTAGGAGGAAGTGGTTCTTGACCATTCCCTATTTTATTTTTAGCAGACAAATTTTTGTCCTCCAGTTATGTGAAATTGATGCATGTGCGACTAAGGTGCGCACAAACACAGAAAATGCAAACACAAGTCACAAACACAGAACAAGATTTTTTAATTTTTTTTGGAGCGCACTTTGGGGGTTACACCACCCTTCAACAGATGAGCCAGCCGGCCCTCTACTTATGACACAGGCACACACTTGGCGCTACTTTATTGATGCACGTGCGGCTACAGCGCACACAAGTCACAAACACAGAAAAATATTTTTTTATTTTGTTTTGGAACGCAATTTGGGGGTTACACCACCCTTCAACAGATGAGCCAGCCGGCCCATTACTTATGACACAGACGCATGCTTGGCACTACTTTTTTGATACATGTGCGGCTCCTGTGCACACAAGTCACAAACACAGAAAAATATTTTTCTTATTTTTTTTGGAGCGCACTTTGGGGTCACACCACCCTTCAACAGACGAGCCAGCTGGGCCCTTTACGTATGACACAGGCGCACGCTTCACGCTAATTTGTTGATGCATGTGCGGCTACAGAGCACACAGGTCACAAGCACAGAAAATTTTTTTTTTTTTTTTGAAGCGCACTTTGGGGGTTACACCACCCTTCAACAGATGAGCCAGCCGGCCCTTATTTATGACACAGGCGAACGCTTGGTGCTAATTTGTTGATGCACGTGCACCTACAGAGCACACACAAGTCACAAACACAGAAAAATATATTTTGTTTGCACTTGGGGGGGGGGCACCCCTGATGAACAGAGCACCCCTTGGACAACACTACAGCAACCCTTTAGGACTACATCCTTTATGGGACACTGCACAACACAGCCCAGCCAGCCCCTATGGACTTTGGAGTGGACACAGGGCCTGATTCAGAGCCGCTCGTAAGCGGCCGCTCGTTCGCTCCGAGCGATGTTTGCACATCTGCGCATGCGTATGGGTCGTAATGCGCATGCGCCAACCAGTCAGTGCGGTTGGAAAACGTGTGCTCGCAAAATTGCGAGTGCCTGCTAATTTGAGTGACAGTATGAGGCGTTTGTGGGTGGTAACAGGGGAAGGTGCTTGAAAACGGGGAGTGGAGATCCGAACGCAGGCGTGCCTAACGGTCAAAACGGGCGTTTTAAGGGTGTGCATAATTAACAAAGCAGCGTCATCGACCACATCACTTGGTTGTCTCTTAGCCTGAACTGTTCGCATGATTGCAGTAGGAAAATCCAACCACAAGCACTGCGAGCAGTTCAGACACCTTTCGATGTACTCGATTAATCTAATAAATAGCGGAGATGACGTATGATGCGAGCGGCCAGGGGGCGTCTTTTCAAAATAGCGAGTGCATGTTTCGTTCGCTCGCTCACACATAGAGGCGTCAACAGACCGCAAAGAGCGAGCGCTCAATTTAAATAGCCGGCCCCTTTTTCTAAATGAGCGAGTGCAAATAGCGTCCAGCTCTAAATCAGGCCCACAGCCCCTACGGACAACAACAGCAGCACAACTCCCACCCTCCCGTTTCACTGTCCACAGCCGGAGTGAAAAATGGCACCAACGCGGGGACCTTTTATTGAATCTAAAACCCGTGAGACTCCGATAGCGGGATGATGACGTTTTGCCTCGATTTCAGATCCGAGTCAGACGGGAAAACTCGAACCTGACTCGGATCCGGCTCGGATCGGGGAGGCTCGGGGGGGGGGGTTCGGATTTCAGAAATCCGAACCCGCTCATCCATACTTTATATATTTGAGACAGGAATCAGTATGATTTACCGCATGGCCGGCATTTCTAATCCCGACAGCGGCAGCCCGGCAGAGGTGGAAATCCTGATCGTCCATTAAGGTATCGCTATCCGAATTCCCCCCCCTTAACCCTAACCCTCCTTTAGAGGTGCCTAACCCTATCCTTCCCCCAAAGTGCCTAACCCTAGCCCCCCTTCCCCGCAGCCTAACCCTAAGTTTCCCGGGGGGGTGCCTAACCCTTACCTCCCCCCGGGGGTGCCCAACCCCAACCTCCCGGCGGGGTGCCTAACCCTAAGTCACCCCTGGGAGCCCCTAACCTAACCCTCTCCCCACCCTGCGTGGCTGTCCGCGCCCGGCGCCCGGCTTACCTTTGATCGGTAAGCCGGGTGTCAGGCTCCCGGTGTAGGTCTATCGACAGGCGTCAAGATTTTGACGCCTGTCATATGTACCTTGCCGGGATTAGACAAATGGGAAGCCGGCGGTCGGCATTGCGACCGTCGGCTTCCCGATTGCTTCCCTTGATACATTTTTCTTTATTTTTTTAACCACTTAATGACCAGAATGTTTTTAAACCTTCATAACCAGGCCTATTATGGCAGTTTAAATGAGACAACTTTTATATCCCTGTCTACACAAATTAGTTTTAGATTATTTTTGGAATATATAGAGCTTCAATTCATTACTATGCTGATACAAATATTCATCTATGGTATAATCATTAATGGGGAACAACAGTTCCTCTAGTCACTGTAATTTTCTTAATGAGGTACCTAAAAGTTAGACACGGCTGTGTGAATACTTGGCAGAGCAACTCCATCTCCTGGCACTATGCACGGCCGGCATGCTTAGACCTGGGCATGCAGCACACCCTCTTTGCCATGCGCAACAGGGTTCCTGTGGCAGAATTACAGCCCCAGTCCATCCCTGAAGTTAGAACACAACATACTGTATGTGGCTAATTCTCTAGTAAAGTGATTCAAAATATGTTTATTTTATTTAAACTTTGACATAGTTATAGGGCTCAGGAACAGAAGAACCAGTTTTGGTTTTACAACGTTTTTCTCCCGATTGGCTGCCATAACTGGACTGGTAAAAATTAGAAGTGGAGGGCCCTCGTGCCTCTCTGTCTGCTATTATTGTTTTATTACTGTTTTGTTCCCAGTTGTATAGAACAACAGAATATGTTGGCGCTATATATATAATAAAAACTGTTACTAAATAGATATCTATGCAGGATATTTTGTGTGTTTGGAGTAACATAATTTTTCCAAATTTTTTATCATTTTATTTGATTTTATGTACTATACAACTAAAGATTGGCAGATGAGACAATTCCCATGTTTTCCCAGACCCTCAGAAGTGTTTTATCACCTCTAATAGTGATTTAATGCATTGGGAAACACAGAGCTCACATTGAGTGTTATGATTTACGCGTTGTGTGCACAGGAACCAGACCGTACGGCTCCTAGCCACCCACGGCACTGTAGCTGGTAGTTATTAGTGACCACTATTTCCACAGCAGTTTGCTTATCCGTTGTTGCTTATATAAGTCTTGTCACCCGAACTGGACATAGTGACTGGACCGCAAGTTCTTACATTAGCTATTTATTTACTGAATCAATCAATAAATACACCTTATCAGAATTTGTGGCCCCCGGGACTGACAAAATAGGCAGCCCTCCTGTGTTTCTGTAACTCCAGCCCTGCAGTGTGTTTCCAGGTCCAGCCAGCCCCCTTCTGCCTCCCCAGCCAGCACCCCTTCAGTGTCTCCAGCCATCCCTCCTATCTCCCCAGCCAGACCCCCTTCATTGTCTCCAGCCAGCCCTCCTTCTATCTCCACAGCCAGACCCCCTTCTGTGTCTCCTGCCACCCCCCTTCAGTCTTCCCAGCCAGCCCCCTTCTGTCTCCGCAGCCAGCACCCCTTCTGTCTCCCCAGCCAGCCCCCCTTCTGTATCCCAAGCCAGCCCCCTTCTGTCTCCCCACACCAGCACCCCTTCTGTCTCCCCAACCAGCCCGCCATCTGTCTCCCAAGCCAGACCCCCTTCCGTGTCTCCAGCCAGCCCAACTTCTGTCTCTACATCCAGACCCCCTTCTGTGTCTCCTGCCAGCCCCCTTCAGTCTCCCCAGCCAGCCCCCCTTTTGTCTCCACAGCTAGCACCCCTTCTGTCTCCATAGCCAGACCACCTTCAGTGTCTCCAGCTAGCCCTCATTCTATCTCCATAGCCAGACCCATTCTGTGTCTCCTGCCAGCCCCCTTCAGTCTCCCCTGCCAGCCCCCCTTCAGTCTCCCCAGCCAGCACCCCTTCTGTCTCCCCAACCAGCACCCCTTCTGTCTCCCCAGCCAGACCACCTTTAGTGTCTCCAGCCAGCCCCCTTCTGTCTCCCCTGCCAGACCCCTTCAGTCTCCCCAGCCAGCACCCCTTCTGTCTCCTCAACCAGCACCCCTTCTGTCTCCCCAGCCAGACCACCTTTAGTGTCTCCAGCCAGCCCCCTTCTGTCTCCCCAGCCAAACCCCTTCTGTGTCTCCTGCTAGCCCCTTTCAGTCTCCCCAGCCAGCACCCCTTCTGTCTCCCCAGCCAGACCCCCTTCTGTGTCTCCTGCTAGCCCCCTTATGTCTCCCGAGCCAGCCCCCCTTCTGTCTCCACAGCCAGCACCCCTTCTGTCTCCCAAGCCAGCCCCCCTTCTGTCTCCCCAGCCAGCACCCCTTCTGTCTCCCCAACCAGCCCCCCTTCTGTCTCCCCAGCCAGACCCCCTTCTGTGTCTCCTGCTAGCCCCCTTATGTCTCCCGAGCCAGCCCCCCTTCTGTCTCCACAGCCAGCACCCCTTCTGTCTCCCGAGCCAGCCCCCCCTTCTGTCTCCCCAGCCAGCACCCATTCTGTCTCCCCAGCCAGCACCCCTTCTGTCTCCCCAGCCAGACCCCCTTCTGTGTCTCCTGCTAGCTCCCTTCTGTCTCCCGAGCCAGCCCCCTTCTGTCTCCACAGCCAGCACCCCTTCTGTCTCCCCAGCCAGCCCCCCTTCTGTCTCCCCAGCCAGCACCCCTTCTGTCTCCCCAACCAGCCCCCCATCTGTCTCCCCAGCCAGACCCCTTCCGTGTCTCCAGCCAGCCTGACTTCTGTCTCTACATCCAGACCCCCTTATGTGTCTCCTGCCAGCCCCTTCAGTCTCCCCAGCCAGCCCCCCTTCTGTGTCCACAGCCAGCACCCCTTCTGTCTCCATAGCCAGACCACCTTCAGTGTCTCCAGCTAGCCCTCCTTCTATCACCATAGCCAGACCCCTTCAGTCTCCCCTGCCAGCCCCCCTTCAGTCTTCCCTGCCAGCCCCCCTCCTGTGTCTCCTGCCAGCTCTTCCTCTGTCACTCCAGCCAGCACCTCTTCAGTAAATACCAGCCAGCAATCAATAAATACAAATTATCAGGGCTGCCATCAGAATTTGTAAAGCCTGGGACTGACAAAATAGGCAGCCCCCCACCCATGTGTTTCTGCAACTCCAGCCCTGCAGTGTCTGTTCAGGTCCAGCCAGCCCCCTTATGCCTCCCCAGCCAGCCCTCTTCTGTCTCCCCAGACAAACCCCCATCTGTGTCTCCTGCCAGCCCTCCTTCTATCCCTGGAGCCCCTTCTGTGTCTCCAGTCCCCCCAGCCAGCCCTCTTCTGTATCCCCAGCCAGACCCCTTTCTATGTCTCCAGCCAGACCCCCTTCTGTGACTGCTGCCAGACCCCCTTCTAAGTCCCCAGCCAGACCCCCTCCTGTGTCTCTAGCCAGCCTCCCTTTTGTGTCTCCTGCCAGCTCCTCTTCTGTCTCTCCAGCCAGTACCCCTTCAATAAATACCAGCCAGCAATCAATAAATACACTTTATCAGGGCTGCCATCAGAATATGTGGAACCTGGTACTGACAAAATAGGCAGCCCCCCCATCAGTGTTTCTACAACTCCAGCCCTGAAGTGTCTGTCCAGTTCCAGCCAGCTCCCTTCTGTCTCCCCTCACAGCACTCCTTCTGGCTACCAAGCCAGCCCCCTTCTGTGTCTCCTGTCAGGACCTCCTCCTATGTCTCCAGCCAGCCGACCTTCTGTCTCCCAAGCCAGCCCCTTTCTGTCTCCCCAATCGGGATGTTGGGGAGGGGTGCACCCTCTATTGGTGGCGCCCCTGTGCGACCGCACTGGTCGAACACCCCTAGAGCCGTCCCTGGTGCCAGCACTAAGGGGTGTGGATTAACAGATAGACAGTAAAAAGGTAGACAATGTCTAGAGAGATACCAGATGTTATAGTTGACAGTCAATCTGTCGACTGGGACAAAAGGTCGACATGTAAGAAGGTTGACAGGTACAAATGGTCGACGGGGTCAAAATGACAACACATGGTTTTTTTTGGTTTTGTAGCCCTAATCTTCACCCTAACCCTCCCTTCTAGTGCCTAACCCTAACCCTCCCCCCTGGTGCCCAACCATAACCGTTGGGGTAAGTGCCTAACCCTCCACCTAACCCTATAAAACAATTGCGGGCAAGTGGCAGTGGGATTATGAGTGGCAGTGAGATTGCGGACAGGCACTCCTCTCTGTCCATGCACGGGACTCCAGTCCTGGCAGTCCTCTCCCTAATGCCTCTTATTGAACTTTTATTTCATTAAACCCTTTTATAACCTCCAGTTTGTATCAGTATTACAGCTTTCTGTTCATTTACATGCAGAGCCCCTGCTCTGGAAAATATCTCGGCGTTCAGTAGTAAGGCAGATGCTAAATAAGTAATAAGACATGGAATCTAGGTAGGGGATGCATAATTCAAATTTGACACTCTACATAAAGAAAATCAAACATTACTTGACAATACAAAGAAACGTGAAAACGACAAACTCACAAAACAGCTCAAAACCATTTTACGGGAAGGTGTTTGGAGTTGTCTTGTGAATTTGTAACTCATGAATAAGCTATGGTAAATACTAGTTTATCTAGAACACTTCTGTGAAATGTATTTGCAGACTGGACTAATATTCAAATTCATAGCGATGATTTATAGGACAGATTTTCTTTCATTAATTTTTGAACGCTTAGTTAAAAATGTTGTTTATGTAAGCATGTTTATTGCTTGCCTGTACACGCTTGTCTGTACATGTCCTGCGCTTGTCACGTGTGCCTTTGGTGCCTCGCTTCTAGCCCTTTTGTACAGATGGAATAATAACATTATTGGTTATTATCATTATATGGCTACAGCAGTGAGGAAGATGGGCTGGTGGGTGCCCATAACTTCATCCTCACATATAAGCTTACAGTGAGGCCTTAAAGACATTGGGCCTGGTTCAGCTTGGATCGCAGTTGCTAATATGCACGCAATTGGCCGACTGTTGTGTACTGCGCACGCGTAGGCATCGCAGTGCACGTGCGTGAACACACCACTGCGATCGGGACTGCGATCGCAGTGACTACACAGGCCCATCGCAGTGATTGACAGGAAGTGCCGCTTGTGGGTGGTGACGGGGGGGTGGTCGGGGAAACGCAGGCGTGCCAGTGCATTTGAACACCGTCACAGGGGCATGCATAAATTATCCACTGCGATGCCCTATACAGCCTGAGTCCTCATAGCGTGCGATGAACTTTCTGAGTAAGGTCAGGGCTTGCCCAAGTGTGCGTGAGGCTGCGACGGTACTCTATTGTACCGATGTTTTCGCAGTCTTGCTAAACATTACGGATGTGTGTAAGGTAAAGTGGGCGTCCTTATGTAGCGCTGCTGCGCTATAGCGATCGCAATGAATTAGCATACTATCGCAGTTAAACTGCGTGCGTAATCGTAGCTGCGATCGCAATAGCGATCCAAGCTGAATCAGGCCCCTTGTCCACATAAGGTTTTTGTTATAGGACATGTACACTTTTGGTAACTCCACTTAAATTTAACATGCACCAACCCACTAGGGGCACCCATTTGTCTAATAGGGGCAAGAGCTAGAAGGTGCAGTTGTAACTCTTTGAATAGCTGTCTGAGTGTTCTGGGGAGACGTTAGTTGGCAGCAGTCCTTCAACAGCGACTCCATGCTCAGAGGAAGTGTCTGTATTTTATTCCTGAGATGCAGCAGCAGGGAAGCTGGGCCGTCACAACTAAAGGTATGATTTTGGGGGATGATAAAAGATCTATGGTCTGGAGGGGGCAGTAAAAGCTATGGTGGCGACAATTATTATCCTATTATATGGCTTTATTTATATTATCATTTATTTATTTTACTGTATGAACAAAACTGTTGGGAGAGAGCGTTATTTGCATTGTTTCTACTTTATCTTCTGGGCACTAGGACCCAGAGCAGCCGGAGGCACGATCTCCGACCTGATGAGTGCACTACTGCCATTGGGCAGTTTTCCTTCTGTCCTCCTGTGCAAATATTGTGCACCTGTGCCAGTCCACATAATAGAGTACAGCACCATAGAGACCCCAAATACCACTGTGTCACCACTGCTGTATATTATATATATCCCGCTGCCATCACTGTATATGCTACTGCACATGGACACACTTTAGATACCAGCATTAGCCTATTCACTCATGGCTGCAACTGGATATACTTGCATCCTCCAGTCCATACGCTTGTATTAACTCTGTATTATCCTGTACCTGTTTATACTGTTATAAACCAATCCCTGTTTAAGTAATCTGCCATGTGGACTAACCTTCATCTTAAACCGCTTCCACCTACTACTATCGTAGGATCTACAAAGATAAAAAAGAGATTTACACTACAAAACATTGCAGAACATGGACTACAAGTTTATAAACATTGCTGCATCAGCAGTCATAGCACCAAAGTAAGCAGCACTGACTGAACCCAAATGTTTGGAGGCATTGTTGGCTTTGGGGAGGAGATGATTGCATGAATGAGGGAAGGAAAAATACTTGAGGAAAGAGGACCCTGCTCATGAGAGCTTACATTCTAAAAAGGAGTGACAGACAGACAGGGATGACACAGAGGGAGAGACGTGAGCGAGAGCATGGAGTGAGGGCTGTGGAGGGGGCAATGAGAGATCTATGGACTAGAGAGGGCAGTGAGAGCTGTGCAGGGAGCAATAGGAGATTTATGGACTGAAGGGGGCAGTGAGGATTATGGAGGAGGCAATGACAGATCTATGGACTGGAGGAGCAGTGAGCACTGTGCAGTAGGTAATGAGAGATCTATGGACTGCAGGAGCAGTGAGCACTGTGCAGGAGGCAATGAGAGATCTATGGACTGGAGGAGCAGTGAGCACTGTGCAGGAGGCAATGAGAGAACTATGGATTGGAGGAGCAGTGAGCCCTGTGCAGGAGGCAATGAGAGATCTATGGACTGGAGGAGCAGTGAGCACTGTGCAGGAGGCAATGAGAGATCTATGTACTGGTGGGGTCAGTGGGAGCTATTGAGGAGGCAATGAGAGATCTGTGAACTGGAGGCTGCAGTGAGCACTTTGGAGGAGGCAATGAGAGATCTATGGACTGGAGGAGCAGTGAGCACTGTGCAGGAGGCAATGAGAGATCTATGTACTGGTGGGGTCAGTGGGAGCTATTGAGGAGGCAATGAGAGATCTGTGAACTGGAGGCTGCAGTGAGCACTGTGGAGGAGACAATAAGAGATCTATGGACTAGAGGAGCAGTGAGCACTGTGGAGGAGGCAATGAGAGATCTATGGACTGGAGGAGCAGTGAGCACTGTGGAGGAGGTAATGAGAGATCTATGGACTGGTGGAGCAATGAGCCCTGTGGAGGAGGCAATGACAGATCTGTGAACTGAAGTAAGCAGTGAGCACTATGGAGGAGTCAGTGACAGATCTATGGACATAGGGGGCACATTTGACTTTTCAGCACTTGGGACTCTTTTATACAGGGATTGCATCATCATGATCTTGCCTTCCTTTGAAATTATGTGATTCACTGCAAATTGTATCATCAAACCCCCAGGCTACCCATTTTCCTGTGTCTGCTTTGCCAGGAGAGTAGGAGAATGCATCAGAATTCCTCAGTCCCCCTGACAGTAGGCAAGTATGAATAATAGCTTCAGTTTCATTAATGTGCCTGAAATTGTGGGAGAGAATGCGTATGTGTTGTAAGTATACAAAAAAGCTATAAAAAAGAGGGGGATACGTTTAGGAAGCCGGCGGCCGCAATCCCTACCGCCAGCTTCCCGAATCCTCTATCCCGCCTAGGGTTAAATGACAGGCATCTAAAATCTAGACGCCTGTAATTTTCCCGATGCCGGGCGCCGCGAGCGGACAGCCGCGGGGGGGGAGGGTTAGGTTTAGGACACCCGGGGGGGAATTAGGGTTAGGCACCCCACCGGGAGGGTTAGGGTTAGGCTAGGGGAGGGAGAGTTAGGGTTAGGCACCCCCAGGGGGGACTTAGGGTTAGGCACCCCCTCGGGGGACTTAGGTTTAGGCAGCGGGGAAGGGGGGGTTAAGGTTAGGCACTTAGAGGGGGGGATTAGGTTTAGGCACTTGGGGGTGGAGGTTAGGGTTAGGCACCCCTAAGGTGGGTTAGGGGGGTTGGTTAGGTTAGTAAGTAATTACCTTAGGGACGATCGGGATTTCCAGCGCTGTTGGGCTTCCGCTGCCAGGCTCTGCTCTTTTGTCGGGCTGCCGCAGCCGGGGATTGTACTGCCGGTCGTGCGACAGCTGGCTTTTCATACCGAATGCAAAAGAGGTACATATGTAACCGTTGCCGCGAAGTTCTGCTTGTGGATGGTAATTTAGTATAAATAAACAGTTCAGGTTTTAGAGATATCCATGGTTGACCACAGGTGGTTAAATTAAATTGGCTGAGGCACTAATTAAGACACCTGTGGTCAAGAATGGATATCCAAGTTAAAACCTGGACTGTTAGGATGCCTTGAGGATCAAGTTTGGGAACTAGATCACAGGTTCTCAAACTCGGTCCTCAGGACCCCAAACAGTGCATGTTTTCCAGGTCTCCTCACTGAATCACAAGAGAAATAATTATCTACACCTGTGGATCTTTTAAAATGTGTCAGTGAGTAATGACTACACCTGTGCACCTGCTGTGTGACCTGGAAAAAGTGAACTGTGGGCCTGATTCAGAGCCGCACGCTATTTGCGCTCGCTCGGTCAGAAAAAGGGGCCGGCTATTTAAATTGAGCGCTCGCTCTTTGCGGTCTGTTGACGCCACTATGTCTGAGCGAGCGAACGAAACATGCGCTCGCTATTTTGTAAAGACACCCCCGGCCGCTCACATCCTACGTCATCTCCGCTATTTATTTGGTTAATCGAGTACATCGAAAGGCATCTGAACTGCTCGCAGTGCTTGTGGTAGGTTTATCCTACCGCAATCATGCGAACAGTTCAGGCTAAGAAACAACCAAGTGACGTGGTCGATGACGCTGCTTTGTTAATTATGCACACCCTTAAAACGCCCGTTTTGAACGTTTGGCATGCCTGTGTTCAGATCTCCACTCCCCGTTTTCAAGCACCACCCACAAACGCCTCATCCTGTCACTCAAATTAGCAGGCACTCGCTATTTTGCGAGTGCTCGATTTCCGATCGCACTGACTGGTTGGCGCATGCGCGTTACGACCCATACGCATGCGCAGTTGTGCGAACATCGCTCGGAGCGAACGAGCGGCCGCTTACGAGTGGCTCTGAATCAGGCCCAGTGTGGGGTCCTGGGGACCAAGTTTGAGAACCACTGCTATAACACATATACTGTGTGTATATGGGTTTGTGTGTGTGTGAGAGATAATGCAGTGGTGGGCATATAGAACAGAGGACCTCATTCAGAGTCTCTCGCTAGATGCGATCACTCGCCCCCAGCATATGCAAATTTGTCAAAGTGACGCCACGGGGAGCGATCACTTGCCAAGGCATAAGCCCGCCCACCATGTCTTAACGAGCGGCCAGCATACGCCCAATCGCACAGGCAGAGCCGCTCCCACCAGCACATGTGTAAAAAACAAGCATATCACGTGTACTATGATGCTGCCTGTTAATTATGCATGCCTCTAAAATGGCGTTGAAAGACTCAGGCACGCCTGCGTTCGCACCTCCACTCCCCCGTTATTAGTGTCCTGCCCCTGTTACCACCCACAAATGGTCTCTCCTGTCACTCATTTCACTGGGCTGTCTTTGCTGGGCGAGCGAGCGGCCTGCAATCGCACAGAGTAGTTCGCGCATGCGCGTACGCAAATCATCGGACCGCTTACGAGTGCACAGTGCTAGCGAGAGACTCTGAATGAGGTCCAGAGTTACCTTGGGGGGGAAGTATACTTTCAGCAACATCTCTTCACTATACCATACCCAGCAGAGAGGTAAGGATTCCCAATTACATACAGAGAGATGCAACACAGTTTAGATGCAATATAACAACAATATTTATTTCAAAATCCAGTAAAATAATAAAACCCATTACAGTTTGGTAATCAAGATAATAGTTAAATATTTTCCAGGAGAGTCTTCAAATAAATATGCATTCACAGTTTTGACAAAACACTGGGTCAGCAATAGTAAAGATATCTTTAACATATCTATAATATATGATATACTGTATAAGATAAAATAATATATTTACAAACACAGTGCACCTACATGCAGAATATGCTATACAAAATAAAAGTAGGTGATCACATACCAAATAGTAGCCTAGAGCGCTCACTGGGCCTGATTCAGAGCCGCTCGCTATTTGCGGTCGTTCGTTCTAAAACAAGGGGTGGCTATTCAAATGAACCATTCGCTAATTGCGGTCTGTTCACGCCTCTAAGTCTGAACGAGCGAGCAAAACTTGCAGTTGTATTTTTGAAAAATACGCCCCCTGGCCGCTCGCATCCTACGTCATGTCCGCTATTTATTAGATTAATCGAGCACATCGAACAGCGTATGAACTGCTCGCTATTCTTGTGGCTGGTTGTTTCAACCGCTATTTTGCGATCAGTTCGGGGTAAAAAAAAACCAAGTGACGTGGTCAATGACGCTGCTGTATTAATTATGCACTCCCTTAAAACGCCCGTTTTGACCTTTAAGCACGCCTGCGATCTAATTCCACACCCCCGTTTTCAAGCACCTTCCCCTGTTACCACCCACATACGCCTCCTTCTGTCACTAAAAATAGCAGGCATTCGCTATATAGCGAACAAACGATTTTCGGCCGCACTGACTGGTTCGCGCATGCGTATTACAATCCGTACGCATGCGCAGATGTGCGAACATCGGTCATAACGAACGAGCGGCCGCTTACGAGCGGCTCTGAATCAGGCCCACTATCCCTAAACCAGGAAGTAGTTAATTAACAGTGTATCAATGTCAATAGCAAGATCAAATAGTT
This sequence comes from Taudactylus pleione, assembly GCA_031769625.1. NCBI lineage: Eukaryota > Metazoa > Chordata > Amphibia > Anura > Myobatrachidae > Taudactylus > Taudactylus pleione. The sequence goes on from JAUIMM010000069.1 coordinate 6,118,977, forward strand.
ATTTAATTGAACAGGCTCTTTATCAATAAGGGGTCTATTCATCATTACTTTATCACTTGTGATAATTATGTTTTAAACTCACTGTGAGTTTAAAAAACTGTTCAGAGGCCTCAGTATCACTTCTGAAAAGCTGCTGTTTTTGCAGAGTCTGCTTTTCAGTTAAGATATACGTTTACCCCTACATTGCTGCATCCCTATGGATTTCCCTACTGCTGCTGGTGTTTATGACCCTCCCACAGTGCAGCCCCTGTCTGTGCCCACTGCTAACCCAGCTGCTGTGTGTAACCTCCCCCTGGTGTCCTCTGTGTCAACTCTCCTCCACCTGCTGCTTTGTCCCTTTCCCCAGTGTCTGCTGTCTCCCCCCCCCCTCCGTGTCCTCTCTCTACCCCCTGCTGCTGTCTCCTATACACAACATACTTTCCCTAGTGTGGTATCTGCTCTGTCCCGTGTGCTCTATCCTTCCCCTGCTGCTGTCTGCCATCCCACAGATACTTTCCCCAGTGCGGTGTCTACTCTGTTCCCCTGTGTCCTCTCCCCTCCCCCTGCTGCTGTCTCTCATCCACCACATGCTTTCTCTGGTACAGTATCCACTCTGTTCCTCCCCCATCCCCGATGTCCTCTCTCCTCCCCCTGCTACTGTGTCCCATACCCCGCATCCTCGCTCGCCCGCTTCTTCTCATCTGTCTCCACCCAGAGCGATGCCGTGGTGACTATATGGGAGCAGGTGAGTAAGAGCAGGAGGCAGTGAGGGCTGCACACAGGGCTTACACAGGGTTGCTTTGACCCAAAGCTCTCAGCTTCCGGAGCTTTGCAGATACAGCAGAAGGCTCTTCACAGGCTGCCGTGTAAATGGAAGCATTGGGGCAGTACGCCATCTCAGGGTGGCGTACAGTAACACCACCACTTTTCATCTGCTTTTGTGTAAATTAAGTGATGGTGAATAGACCCCTAAATCACTGCAAGTAGTCTTTGGGGCCAGTTGGTGCACATAGTGGCTTGTGGTTGGTAAAAAGACTATAATATTTGTACTCCAGGGTCCATAGGGATCCACAGGGATACCTTGGGGTTAAGGCTTGGCTCCGCCATGGGCACCACACAGTTAAAACTTCCATCCCAGGATGCACCGGGCCCCTCCTATATCCCGCCCCCAGGCCAAGGCACCTCAGTTTCAGTAGGTGCCCGGCCGAAGCTGGGTCATCGCACAAGGGGGCTGTGTCAGCCCCTGAAGATCTTCAAGAGCAGTAGCATGGACAGTCCAGCAGACGTCCATGCTACCGCTCCGACACCCCCGCCGGCGCCGACCACCAGTAGCGATCCGGGGAACTCGGCGGGCTCTTGGGGTTCTAACTAGCAGAACCCCCAGGGGCCGTGGACTGTGGCCGGACTTACGGGGGGCAGCAGCGGGCATCTGTGGGCGCCATCTGTCTCACAGTCCAGCGTCCCCAGGGCTGGGGGCTCCCTGGGGATGGCAGTATAGTTGAGCCAGGCGGATGCCTGCGCTCACACTAGACCACCAGGGATGTGGGGCTGGAGCGTTGCGGAACATGCTCCAGCATCCCGGGGGTTGATGGCCTGCCAGGGGAGGACGCCTTCCCTATAGCGCACAGGAGGCTCCTCCCCATCACTGCTCTCCTGTGCCTTACTTGTGGTTTTGGAGAGCTGAGGCAGCGATCCTCCCCAGGCCTGCCTCCCTTCATCCTCCGGTGGCCATCTTATGAGCAGACGCTGATGTGGGATGCAGAGCCTGGTTGCCCCTTACATACCTCTCCTCCAGAATAAGGTCAGTATATGTAGCGCTGTCACTGCCAGGCTGTAGGTCTGTGTAAGAATGTGACTTTATGCTTGCGCTGTGTATCTGAATATATTCTCCTGTCAGCCATTTTAGCTATCCCTATTTCTTCTTACTGATCAGCCCTCTCAGTGCCAGTACTGTCTGGGTGGGAATCTGCCTCACAATTTTAGGTGTTTATTACTGTCACATACAAATATGTCCAGTGAGGACCCTCCTATGGGTGCAACTCTCTGATTTTCCTGCTCCAGATGTAAAGCAGGTGTGGGGGAGTGGGCGGTACTTCAGGATGGTTTATGTACTGCATATTTGGCTATTCCTGGTACCTCTGCTGTACCCAGCACCTCCCAGAAACCACCTTGGATTTGTTTTGTGCAAGCCTTGACTGTCCTCGTGAATAGGTTGACAGTCCTGCGTTTCCTCAATCGGGGTTCGCACAACAGGCGGTAATCCCGTCTCCCGTACTAGGGGTTCCGGGGCAGATGGTAATGGCGCAGTGCACGCCTCAACAGGTTCTTACTCTGAAGGACTCGGGTTGGACTAATTCTGGGGTGCAGAATACTCAGCAGGATCAGTCTAGACCTGCTAAAAGACCATTATTGTCATATCCATCCACACAAGATGAGGATGACGGGTCGTCTGATGAGGGCGAGATTCTAGATTTGTCGGACACTGACACTCTTCAAGCAGGGGTGGAGGTTAAATCTAGAATTTATATTCCAGGTCTCATATGCGCAGTCCGTGTGGCCATGGTGATTACTGACGACAACCTACCTGCAGCACCAACCCATGCTTATTTTAAGGAGGTTAGAGGAGCTGCAGCAGTTTTTCCTCTATCTGGTCAACTAGTTGATCACATGAAGGAGGCGTGGAAATCTCCGGGAAAAAGATTTCAACCTCACAAATGTTTAGCCCGTGCATACCCTTTTGCGGAAGATTATTTCACTAAATGGGAGTCTCCTCCTCAGGTAGATTCTCATGTGAAGAGCGCAACTCTGCCTATGCCGTCTATGTCTTCTCTGATGGATGCACAGACCGTAAGGTGGAGGTGTGCCTTAAATCTATCTATTCCCTTGCTGGAGGAGCATCTAGACCAGCTATGACTGTCTGCTGGGGTGGCCCAGACTATGGAAAGATGGGCAGATGCTTTGGAAGCATCATTTGCTTCAGAGGATACCAGTGAACAGGTTGTGTCAGTGGGTAACCTTCGGGATTCTGCAACGTACATCAACGAAGCGGCTTTGGATTTGAGCCTTCTTACTTCCAGGATTTCCGCGGTGGCTGTGGCAGCTCGATGCTCCTGTGGTTACGTTCTTGGAGGGTGGATGCTGAATTCAAGAAAGGCTTGGAATGCTTACCTTATAATGGGCAGGTCCTCTTTGGGCCAGCTTTGGACAAGATAGTGGACACGCTGGCGGCTGCCAAATCTGCATGTCTACCTTCAGCCCGACTCTGTCTGGATCTAAAAACCCGTCCTTTCGGCCCTATCGCCCTCCAGGAAAACCTAAGATGCAGTCCTTTCCGAGACCTTCAGGCCCCCAAAAGACTGCTAAGCCCATGAAACAAGCTTGGAGTACCAGACGTCCAGCCGCCAAGCCAGATGACAAGCCCTCAGCCTGATGGGCTGGGCCTCCCCTTGGGGGTCCCCAAGGTGGGAGGCCGACTTCTGCGATACGCCCAGTGTTGGTTCCAGACCACCACAGACACTTGGGTAAGGGAGGTGGTATCTCAGAGATATGCCCTCTCCTTCCGCAGAAGGCCTCCTCATCAGTTCTTTGCAGCAGGCCTTCCTTCAGATCCAGCATAGGCTCTAGCAATCCAGGAGGTGGTGCGCGCTATTCTTCAGATGAGAGTAATAGAGCCTGTTCCGTTATCCCTAAGGAGGACAGGATATTACTCCAACATTTTTCTGGTTCAAAAGCCAAATGGATCATTCTGACCTATCCTCAACCTCAAGTCCCTGAACAAGTTTTTAAGGGTCCCTCAGTTCCGAATGGAGACACTGCATTCTATTGTTTTAGCTATGCAGCCTGGGGATTTTATGGTGTCCCTGGATATTCAGGATGCTTACCTGCATATCCCCATTGCCAAGGTTCATCAGCGTTACTTAAGATTTGCAGTGTCGGACCACCAATACCAGTTTCAGGCTCTACCGTTTGGCCTTTCCAAAGCTCCTCGGGTGTTCACAAAGGTAATGGCAGTCATGGCGGCACACCTGGGGGTTCACCTGTTACCTAACTTAGACGACCTTCTGTTGTTGGCAGGGTCACCACAGAACAGTCCAGGGACTGGGTTACTGCTCCACTATATGGACTTAAGACATATTCATCCATTGAGTTTGATGTTCTCCATTCACGGTGCCTTCATAATCTGTGTACAGATCTACTGATATAAAGAAACCTTTTGAGGAACGTCTATACCTGTGCCCAGGTGAGTCTATCCCCAAGGGGGAGATATATCACTATACCGTTTTGCTTCTATTTTACACAAGAATATGGAGGTGTGAGAACATGAAAGATACCTTTCAGTGAATGTATCTCACCTTTATTAGGTGAGTTTGGATTTATTCCAGGTTACCTAATGTGGAGTTTACAGGCACTAAGGACTAACTAGTACATTGTATCTCTATTTCTTTTCTCCTGAGAGGGGTATATTCCTATTACCAGAATCTAGAGAAGACCAGTACATTCCACTCAAGGGACAACGCCTATTGGGCCGCTCATTTTCTCTATTTTCATATTTCTCAAGGGGCGGTGCTCCTGAGCGTGGACTGGGCGGCACTCCTAGAGCGCAGGTGGCTTGGACATTTCTTTTGTATTTGTATCTGATGTACGATATGTTGTCACTTTTCTTCCCATTATTTAAATTCCAGCATCGTGAGGTTGTTTGCTACAAATGATATATCGTTTATGATCTGCAGTCATTTACGACCCATCTATATCGCATTGCCGTTTGTACAATCGTACCGTGTATGGGCACAATATCGTATGACCAGGAGAGTTGAGGAATTCAAGGGATATAGCAAACGAGATTGGATCATGAGCAAATCGCACCGTGTACGGGGGCCTTTAGTGAGTCCTTCTATAAGAAATAAAGGGCCTGATTCAGAGTTGGGAATAGAGAGAGAGATAGCACTTAGCTGTGTACCTGGACAAACCATGTTGAAATGCAAGGGGTGTAAATACATATTTTTTTTACATGTAGGGTAAATAGTGGCTGCTTTTGCATGTAGCCCATAAATACTGCACAGCTTTATTATTACTCTACAATTTAGATGTCAGTTTGGACACCTCCCTCCCAAATCTAAATCTCTCTACACATTTTAAATCTTCCCCACCTGCAGTGCAGCATGGCTTCACCAAGATGATCAGTTGAGAGAGATATCTCTCTCTGGGCCTGATTCAGACCCGGACGCAAGTGGCCGTTCGCTCGTTCGGCGTACGAGCGTAAAAATGTAAAATCAAGCGCTCGCTCGTATGTTCGCTCGCAGCTAATCTTCCGCCCCATAGTCTCCCAACCCCTCCTCTAGCTAGCGAACGTTCTAAATAGCGACCGTCCGTCTCCTCTTTGGTTGCAGTGAACGCTCGCACAAGTCAATTCCGGAAGTGGGCCTGTCATTTTTCGATTGCCTGCTATTTCATTCTGCAAACATACTAGAATCGATTAATAGCAATCAGTATATTCATTACCTTAATTGGTATTCACATCTTTGCAATCCGTTTTTTTTGCAATGTCAATAAACTTTATTATTGTTCGTGTGTGTCATTCCTTCTGCAGAATACGTACGTTTGTACCAAGGGGATGGTTTTGCAAATTTTAAAGTTTGTTTGAATGCTATTATTGTTTTGCATTTGTTTATATGCAGATTTTTCATCTTTATTAATAATATTTAAATTAGCTTACGCATGTCACTGCATCAAGCCTATCATAACTCACATTATATTTGTGAGGGTGTAGGTCACATGACTCATACAATAACCAATAGAATGCTTTCTGTTAATTTTCAAAGTACATTAGCCAATCAAATTTTTTCTGGGACCTTTATTAAAACAGTTTTGTGTTGAAAAATTCATTGCCATCATGAGAGCCGCAGCTTTTTGCCGCAGAGAACTCCTGGTCCTCACTGATGTGATGGACCGGAGAATAACAGATCATCCGGCCCCCATCACTAACCGCCGCAAGCAGCAAGCCTATGTGGAGGTGCGGCGCCAGCTGCGTATGTTGGGCTACCGCCGCAATATCGGCCAGCTCGAAAGGCGATGGTCAGATCTACGCCGCAGATCCCCATGCCTTTTGGCAAATTTGCGTCAGCAAATTCAGGAAACTAAGTGTATTTTTTTTACATTTTAAATGTAAGCATACCTGCGTGTGCATGTTTTCCGTCTAGCCCTGTTTCTTTATTTAGGACATACCTGCGTGTGCATGTTTTCCGTCTAGCCCTGTTTCTTTATTTAGGACATACCTGTGTGTGCCTGTTTTCCATCTAGCCCTGTTTCTTTTTTTTGGACATACCTGCGTGTGCATGTTTTCCATATCGCGCTTTTTTAATTTAATTTTTTTGGGTGTGTAAATTTAAAAAAAAAAAAAAAAATTTTTAATAATATAATTTTTTTCCCATCATTTAGGGGCTGAGCGCAGACTACGACGTCTAAGACGTCAACGACGTCGGGCTCGTCCCCTATCCCCCACTCCCACCCAAACCTCCTCTCCCCAACCTTCCCCAAATTCCCCCTCCACCCCCGACCTGGCAGACCGTGATGCCCCTCCCTCTCATCACATTCCCATCCCTCAAAATTCACCCTCCCCTCCACCCCCCCTCTCTTTTCATCACCCTCCACCCACCCCTCTCTTTTCCTCACCCTCCACTTCCAGCCAAATCACCCCTCCTCCATCCGACCAGCACTGGCCCACCTCTGAGGAGGATGATGTCGGGGCTCCAGGCCCAGTCATCATTATGACCGGTATGTTTCCCTTTTAAACTATGGTTGCTTTTGCATTATTTTGTTTTTGGTTGATGTTGTCCTTTTGCCTGTGCATTTCCAATTTGTTAAGTATTTCTAATGTTTTGGATATATATCTTTGTCAAAGAATGTCTAGGATGTTTTCCCCTTACACATATGACACATGTCCAAACACTCATACTTGTGTCTTTCTTGTTTACGGTACCCAAAAATGTAGTATTTTTGCATAGTTCTCCCTATTTTATGTTGTATTTTTATGTTTTATTGTTTTTTTTTTATTTATACAATCTTTGTGTTTGGCATTACTTTGGTGTTGTTGTTTTTTTTCTCGTTTTTTTAAGTATAGTCTGATTTTTAAGTTGTTTGTTAACATATAAATTAAGGTGTCATTTTAGTAATCCACACATTTTTTTAACCCACAGAGGATCAGAGGCAGAACCAAGAACTTTTTTCAGGCTTGCAGAGCTTGAGGGGCCATGTAGTAGGCATGCTAGTGGTCCTGGAACATTTGTTGGTGCTCCAGCGCCACTAATTATTTTTTTTTTTCGCCCTAAAAATGTTTAAAAAAATAAAATATATTTTGATTTATTAAAGTCTCATTCCTTGTCTGTAAATATTAGATTGTTGAACCTTACATAAGTCGACTATTGTAGCATGTTTTTTTAAGTAATGTAAATTAGATTGTAGAAAGCTCAAGTAAGTATGTAAGCTGGCACATTAAACACTTACCATACCAATAGGTTTGTTGAATTAACAGCATTTTTTGTTTAAACATTTTTGTGGGTAATGTAAAAATTAAATCAAACCTGCTTAGGCCTAGATTAGAAAAAATACTGATTCACCATAATACCTTTGGTGTTTGTTTTTAGCCACAAAGCAGGGTAAAATAGTTTACAATTTAACACATTACAGGATTAGCCATTAAGCAAGTTTGCCTTTTTTGGACCAGGTTACACTTGCTTGTAATTTACCAAGGAAATGTTTGATTAACGTTAAACAAAAATTTAATGCACACAAATAATAAACACAAAGTGAATTGTCACAATCAATTCACACAGTGAAAACACACTCAAAAATACAACCAACACCAAAAAGAACAAAATAACAACAACAATCAAGAACTGTTTGAAGAAGTCGCATGCCAACATGAATCCACAAATGAGGTGAAGAAATCATTGTTCCAGAAGTTATATCCAATGTGGCCACATGAAGACAATTTTTTGGAACAGGTAGTAGGCATCGTGTTTTAGGTTAATTTTATGGAATAAAAGAGAAAAAAATATAAAACACAAATTAAAATTGGCCATTAAAATCTTACATGTCTACATTGTGTCAATTAACTTAATTTTTTAAAATAATTACCTAAAAAATCTGGCCACCACATCATCGCGTATGGCCCCCCCACATACTGACCTCCGACCAACCTCGGGGGGGCCATCCTCAGGCAAGACATCCTCTGGCTGCATTGGGACACCACTCCTTATGGCAATGTTGTGAAATATCCCACACAGGACCACAATTTTCGAAACCATATCCGGCAAATACATGAGGTCGCCACCAGAGAGGTGGAGGCACCAGAATCGGCCTTTTAAAAGGCCGATACAGCGCTCCACCACTTGCCTGGTGGCTGTAAGTGTGGAATTATACTCACTTTGTGGCCCTGGTGTGGGAACCAAATAAGGAGTGAGCAGCCAGGGCGTGCAAGGGTAACCACTGTCTCCTGTGAAAATATAAAAACAAACATCAGAACCATTGTGTAACAAGCTTTGCATTGGTTTCAACAGAAGGTTTCAACTTACCCAGAAGCCACGCATCACCAGCTTGTAGGTTGTTTAATTTGTGCCAAATCCCTGATTGCCGGATGACAAAGGAATCATGTGCACTGCCGGGGAATTTGGCATTCAGGGACAGGATCTGGAGGGAGGCATCACATACCACCATTACATTCAGTGAATGAAAGTGCTTGCGGTTCCTATAAATAGCCTCCAGCCTTGCTGGAGGCTGAAGTGGTATGTGAGTGCCATCCACAACCCCTATGATGTGTGGGAAGCCAGCTATTTGGTAAAAATTGGCCTTCGCCACATTAAGGGTACCCATATCCAATGGCATTTTAATAAAATGATGGAGGTGTTTAAAAAGGGCCTCCATCACTGCCCTCAGGATCCTTGAAAAGGAGGATTGGGATATTCCTGCAACTATTCCCACAGTGGTTTGAAAGGATCCTGAGGCACAAAAATGTAACACCGACATTAATTGAGTAAATGGTGGTATTGCTGTAGGACTTTCAATTTGCTGTTCAAGATCACTCTCTATTAATGAGAGAGTGTCTGTGATGATTTGTGGCAGCAGACGGTATCGCCTTAATACCTCATCATCTTGGATTCTAAAAAGGGTGACACGTGTTCTATATATCTGGGGCCTTGCACGCCTACGAGGCCTACACCTGGGACGAAGTTGAGGTTGGTCAGGTTCTGGAACCATGGCCAATATAATACGACCAACATCAACCTGAAATGGTAAGCCAGGTAGTTATTGTTTTAGACAAATGTGTTAAGAAAAATATACTTATCTTTTCTCAGAAATCCAAAGATGCTTACAGGCCTGGGACGTGTCATGTGCAGAACACCCTACATTTCAAAAGTAGAAAATATGTTTAAGATTCATTAAATAAAATATGTTTATAAACAAATTGTTTTCGTGAAAAAATAAAGAAGGGAGCACACATTAGTTCAGAAAATACTACGCTACATTTAGTGTTAAGACATGATTTTACACTGTAAATTTAATAAAAAATTAGTTCGTAAAATAGTATGCTACTTTTACAGTTAAATCAAGACACATTAGTTCGTAAAATAGTACGCTTCTTTTACAGTTAAATCAAGACACATTAGTTCGCAAAATAGTACGCTACTTTTACAGTTAAATCAAGACACATTAGTTCGCAAAATAGTACGCTACTTTTACAGTTAAATCAAGACACATTAGTTAGTAAAATAGTACACTACTTTTGCCGTTAAATCAAGACACATTAGTTCGTAAAATAGTACGCTACTTTTACAGTTAAATCAAGACACATTAGTTCGTAAAATAGTACGCTACTTTTACAGTTAAATCAAGACACATTAGTTCGCAAAATAGTACGGTACTTTTACAGTTAAAACCACTCAAACATTATTTCACTAAATAGTACGCTACATTTAGTGGTAAGACATGATTGTTCCCCGAAAAAAAAAACATTACTTTGCGAAACATATGCTAAGAACAACACATCTAATTTGTAAAATCATGAAAACAAAAACACTTACCAAAAACAGACAAATATCCCAAAGTTCAAAAACTTCACTGGCGCAATGCCAAACTAACTGTAAACCCAAATAAAAAAATATTAAAAACATTTGAAAACTATTTACTATTTTTTTTTACGGTGGTTTTTTACAATACTTACTCCAAAAATCACCAAAAAATAGCCAAACAATAAAATAAAAAACCAACGGAAAAGAAAGAAGCAAGAAAAAACCAAAATATCACAACGAAAATGTCCTCCTTCTACTCAATAAGCCAACAATCCACTCCAACGCCAAACCTCCAACAAACAACATGCCACATCGACTCCAGTCACACCAAGCCATAAATAGTCTTTATTTTCCCGCTCAAACTAAGGACGGACAATAGGAGCGCACAGTCAATGATGCGGCTGAATAATACTGACGCATGTATAAAAACATCACTGAAAAGCTAAATCGGTCTGCTGTAGTGAGACCTGAAAGTCCAAAATGACTACAGAGCAGCAAAGCAGTGGCCAAGAGGCGCCATGTAAGTATTTCTCTTTTTTGGGCAAAAGGATTCTGTTTAACAATAATTTGGGTAACATTTTACATTATAAATTTTAATCCCATTTTCAAAAAAGGTGTTGAGGATACCATTGAAGAGGCTGCTGGGCCTAGTAGGCCAACTAAACAAAAAAAAAAAAGGCAGCCACAATTCACAAGAAAGGAGATGGAGGTTTTGGTGCAAATGTGCAATGACAACCTGCCACAGGCAGCAAGGAATATGGGTGCAAGCCAGAAATGGAAAATGTGGGATGACATAGCCAGTGGTGTCAATAGGGTGGGTGATTGTAAACGTTCAACCCGGGAGGTCAAACGCCGGTACGTAAACACTACATTTTAGTAAAAAGTGTTTACAGGTCCAAATACTGCCAGAATAATGCCAACTTTTTACCCCACAGATGGCGCGACTTCAAATATCGTCTTAAGCAAAAACTGGCTGATAGGGCTAGGAATGCAGGGGGGACAGGTGGGGGTCCCACCCCTGTGTCACTTGAGCTCACAGATTTGGAGGAGATGGCCCAGGGGTGTGTGCAGGATGAGGAGGTGTTTGGCGTGTCGAACATGGATACCGACATGCCCGACTTTGCGGCTCCTCATGTTGCCCCAGGTAACTGTTGTAATGTTAACAACTCAGAAATGTGTTTGGGACAATATCTAGATTATAATGTTACTCTTTTCTCTTTTTGCTCACCGAGACGCAGGCGGATGAGTCTGCTCCAGAGGGGAGCTTTGGCCGCAGAATTTCTGCTGCCTCTGCAGGGGAGGAAGCAGTAGATCCGGCTGGGGACCCTGTGGCAGACAGTCCAGGGCATTCCCCCTCGCAGGCAGTGGGCCTCCTCACTGATCTCAATATTAAAACGAATCAGCAGACCGAGATTCTGCTGAGGATGGACACCAGTCTGCTACGGGTGGCGGACGCCCTGGAGCAAAGTACTGCGGCCAACGTGACCATTGCTAAGGCCCTGGCGGAAAATACTGGGGCCAACGTGCGAATAGCAAATGCCCTGGAGCAGCTCGTTCGCCAGCACATGTTGGAGCCGGCCTCCCTTCCTGCCGGAACATCAGGACCCTCCACCTCTGGCACAACAACAGCCATCCCTCCAAATGTGCCTAGCCCTATGCCTAGTCCAGAGGAGACAACATCTGCCTCTGGCCAGGCCAGCAGAAGGACATACCGGACCCGTTCAGGCTCGCTCCCTACCCCTGCCAAACAGGACAAAAGGCGATGACAGCACTGGCTAATTTTCCCACAATCCTTCTCAGTGTTTGCCCCATATTCCTTATTGCCCAAAACCTCTCTCTCCTTTCTTGTGAATTTTTTAATAATTGTGTTTGTTTGTGGATTTCAAATGCCACTTATTTTGTTTGTGTGTTTCTAAAATCATTTGTTATTTGTTTTTACGTTATCAAGTTTTTTGTATTTCCCCAAAAATTTTTAACAAAATAAAAAACCAAAAAAAAAATTAAGTTGAAAATCTGCACAATTCTATTGTTAATTTATTCAAAAACTGGTTAAAAGGTAATCCCGCAAACAACATTACAAACAATACAACGGAAATCTAAACATTATTTTTTTTAAAAAAAAACAAGAGTTAAAAACAATTTATGAGCTTTAATTAACACTTAGCAAAAAACAAAAGGACGATTGTTTTCTTGGCCCCTAAAAAATGAAGAAAAACAACAAACCTGCATACAATATTGTTGCCCGAAAAAAAAAAGAAAACAAATTTGGCAAAAACACGCAAATGTAAAATTAATTTGAAAGCTAATTGATTGTCTAACCCAGAAATTAGCAGCTGAGTAGTTCACCTGCGTACGTTTTTTTGCTACTAAAAAAAGGCTATTGGCTAAACACCTTACAAGCATTTTTGCAATTCAAAACTGATTGTTTTGGAGGCCTCAATTGATAAATCAGAAAACCATCGATGAGCCTCGGGAAGAACGAAGAGACCATCGTCACTGCGGTAGAGCAAGCAGTTTGAATGGAAAGTGGATCAGACAGTGACGTAACCCTTGTTCCATTCACATTGGCTGTTCACATCAGATAATTTATGTACGCCCAAAAAACGCCTCGACACGCCTGCGTTTTCCCATCTCCACCCCCGTCACCGCCCCAAAACGGACAATTCTGTCAATCACATTTGACATGTCACTTCCTGTTCGCTATTCGACGAACGACTGAAAAAATGATCGCAATCAGCCGTACGCACATGCGCACTGTTACACCGACGCATGCGTGGTTTAACAACATCAGATGACTACGAGCGTACGACCGCTTACGAGCGGCTCTGAATGAGGGCCTCTATTCCCAACTCTGAATCAGGCCCAAGGTGTGAGCCTACTGGATAAATGCAGTTAACAGATTAATTGATCAAACTTAATTCATAAACTGTACAGAGTTCCCTGAAGGAGCCTCGGTCACATGCTCAGTGTTAGAGTCTCTAGAAATATTCATTGATTCACTTTTACGTTTGCTGGGAAGTTGACATAAGGTTAGTATATGATTTACATGAAAGACCTCACAGACTTCCCCAATACGTCTGGGTGTTCAAATGAAGTATAATTTCTTTGCACATTGGATGTGTGAAGTCTGTACCACACAGCAGAAGGTTATCCAGTATATTCTGTAGTAAGTACAAGAAAAGAAAATTGATTAGATCTTTTGTGTCTTTACAGAAACTGTCACTAACTGAAACGTTAGGTACTCTACCACATGCAAGTGCAGGTAACCTCTTATATACACTTTGTTGTTTTTATACTAATAAACTTTGTTGTTTTTATACTAATATACTACACCTTGCAACAGTACCGAAATGGGATATTTTAAGTCCCACCTCCAATCCATTAAAACCACAGGCTGTTTTGTCCGGATCACCTCATCTGACCCACCCCCTCTGGTCCCGTTATACTTAACCTCTGTTCTCTTAACCGGGTGGTTTGCACTGTCGCTGCAGTGGCAGCCTGCAGAGTACGCTCCGGCTCCCACTATGGGCCGTACATGTTAGATGTGACATGCACAGCCGCACCACAGCCAAGATGGTGTCATTTCTATCAGCGGTTAGTTTTATTATAGAGATATACCGATTTCCTGTAAGGGATCATAGGTGTCACACTCTGCACACATTGTGTGACTTACCTTGCCATTTGCTGCAGGTCAGGATTTCTGCCTGACCTTGTTCGGGAACCATGCAGTGACATCACCATCATGCACTATGTCAGCTGATAGCATTCTTCCAGTGAGAGTGCTCCTGCCTCAGCTAACCTCAGCAGCCTATCAGGGACCTGCAGCAGAGTCATATCCCCTGTGAGAACTCCCACTGGTGCCTGAGCAAAGTGTTGCTTCCTATAGTTCAGTTCTAACCTGTGGCTCTTTTGTGCAGAAAACCACCACTGCTATCAGGCTCATTTACCAGACCCCAGCGTTCCTGTGATATTCCGTTACCTGTTCCTGACCTTGGCTTCGTTTGTGACCCTGATTTCGCCTGACCCCTGGTACTGCATCTGATATCTGGTTTTGACTTCGGCTATTCCCTGTGACCTGTTTACGCCTGCTCCCTGGTACCGTTTAAGTCCTTTTGGTTCTGTCGACTAAGCTATACGTCTTCTCCGCTTCATCCGGAGTTTACCAGCATCTGTATATGGGAACCTATCCTGAGGGCCGCGACCTGTGTGTCGGACGCAGCCAAGCCCATACCTTATTGCGAGGGTCCCTGGTGAATACCGCCGGGACATTAGACTCCGCGCCCCAGGCTTAGGTTTAGCCAAATCCCTAATATGGGCCACATCCATAACCATCTGGGAGTCGTGACAATAGGGCATTTTTTATGTAAAATATAAAAAAAATTCTAATGAAAATACATTGGCTTATGGGTACATACTGTATAATTGTGTGTTGCACCTTAGTTGTAGCATATTTGCCCCTATTGAGATCTTTCTACCATCCCCAAGGTGGACTGACTTTCTTTATTTTGCCAGCCAAGGTCAGGAACACAATCGCCCTGACTTCATCATCACCCTCTGCATCACTCATGGAACTCCAATGGGCCATGTTAGCTTATTTTCCCTTCGGTTGGAGAATGAACTGAGAAGGAAACATAAAGGTGGGGTAGAGGAGATGAGTGGTAAAATTAATGAAAATGGTAGAGAGTCTGACTAAGCGAGAAAAGGAGTTCCAGAGGAGGACCTACATCGAGCAGGATTGGGAGTGACCAAGGTAGTGGACTGAGGTGGGGCAGAGATAAGTGGGACTATGTTGGGGGCAGGAAGAGTGATTTAGTGATTTATATCTGAGGGTGAGGAGTTTGGACTGGATTTTGAGGGGGATTTGTAGCCAGTAGAGCAGTTTGCAATGTGGGAGACAGATGCTGTATTATGGGAGGGGAAAATAAACAGCAGCAGAGTTAAGAAAAGATTGAAGCTGTTATGAGCTGCCACACTAGCTGCAGAGGCTCACATCCCTCTGATGGGTCCTGGGCAATGCTAAGTGGCCATGACGCTGGGTGACGTAATCATGCCATCTGCACATACAGTAGATGTGGTCCCGGCTGATACCTGGCAGCCAGGATGCTTTCTCTTGCCACTTCCGCCTCTCTCTGGCTGCGGCTTGTTTGGTTAAGTAGAGGGCCTGGCCCAGCAGACATCCTGATTGGATGCTTTCTCTGATAAAAGGCAGTGTTAACTTAGCCTTACTGTCGGTTATAGCATTTGCCTTGCCTGCTGTATGCCTGTCCTGTCTAACTTGCTGGTATCTTGTGAATCCTTGGCTCCAGTCCACGCTGTGCCTGTCATTGGACCCTGTTGAACTACTGTTGTTCTCTATTGTTCCTCACCGAGTCCATTCTCATATTACCATACTTACTAGTACACCTCCAGTTCCACTGCAGCACCTGCTCCATTTTAAGTCTGCACACTGTCCTGATCTAAATCCTGCCTCTTGACATCTGGTTACTTGCATAAACTCCTACAATCCTGAGTTAAGTCTTGGCGGCATCCAAGTACCGGTGAGAGCAATATTTTCTATGGGAAAATGGCAGCAGTTACAGGTGAAGACCTCTGTAGCATGGTTCTAAGAGTTTATGTAGTTTCATAGGTAAGCCTAACAGAAATAGGGGAAGGCAAATGAGAGGTTACAGTAGTGTAGACGGTAAATGATTTGAGTTTTGGAAGCATCAGGAGTCAGTAAGGGCCAGATCCTGGAAGTATTCCGGTGGTAGTAGCAATATTGAGAGATAGTTCAGTGTTGTATTAAGCAGGGGGAGGGGGGCAGGTAATAGAATCAAGGGGGTTGGGCCTGGTGGCCCCACACTGGGTCGGTCTGAAAGCAGCACCCGTTCATGGATGGAGTGGCTCTGCATTTTACATGTTTGGTGCATACAGCACAGTGCAGCTCCCAAGTCCCCTCATTAGTGTCACGTGACACATCACGTCCATGACGCTGATGAGGAGGCTCAGGGGCCGTTCTGTGCTGTGCATGCAGAGCACAGTCGGAAGTATTCAAGGAGAGCAGGCCTTGGCAGTTGAGTACTCAGGGGCTCTGTGTAGCACACAGCTTGGACACTGTGGGACATATTGGGGGTGGCACTGGGACATACTGGGGGTTAGCCAAATGAAGAACCCACCCTGGGTGCCAAATATGTTAAGTATGTCACTGAGGTAGCATTCATGTGGAAAATGAAGGATAGCAGAGACAGGGTTTTGAATATCAGGACAGTGTTTGTGATGTAGAATACCTGAATTTTTATGTAATATACAGATGAAATTGGAATAACTTGCCAATGTTACTGACCCTGAAGGTACTACTCTCTCAGGTAGTAAAAATACAAAAACAAGCTTAACAATGGACATTAGTGAAATGTTTTTGTGAACAGGAAAGTCTTGAGTCTAATTTTAAAAGACTCTAGATTGGAGGCTTCTCGAACTGTGCTTGGAAGCGAGTTCCATAGAGTCGGAGCCACAAAGGTGAAAGCTCGACCCCCAAATTAATTTCAGGAGATCTGTTAATAGTCCTTCGTCAACAGATCGTAGTAATCGAGTGGGGCAGTAATCAATCAGAGTATCCACAAAGTGAAACCACTTCCAACCCATTGCAGCGCTGTACACACTTATTAATGCATCAATATTAGATAAATTCAGTTTAATAAATATCACTTGAATGCACCATTACATATAATAAAATAAATTATAAATATATTATTGATGGTATAAAATACCTAAATCAATACAAATATACAGTGGATGTAGTAAAATAGCGTGATTCTCTATTGCACCAAGAAATTAGTTCCCCGGAGAACTGTATATATAGAGTCTCAATAATTCATTAAGCGCAGGAGTGAACTTATATACCATGAATACTGCACCACTGTAGCTGGAGGTAAGAAACCCACGTCCACCAAGCCTTGAAGGAATACGAATAACGGAGGGTATACTTAGGGCCGGTTCTAGATATTGTGGAGCTCAGGGCGAAAGTTCCCAGTTGCACCCCCCCCAAATAAAAAAGAAAGAAAATGTTATAGATGGTGTACCTCTGCATGCGCCGCAGGAAAATGTGCTTCCGGAAAGGGGGAGTGTCCGAACGGGGAGGGGGCGTGTCCTTGTGGAGCACTCCCAATTCATCACACTTTGATACATGCCTAGTACTTAAGGAGGTGCTGGGCTTCCCCCAAGCTCTCCCCTCATGGTGAATAATTGCCATGTGCAGTAATGCGCCTTACACAGTATGTCTTAATCAGCTCCAAACTGTCATTTTTTCAAACACAGCCTGTAAGCTAACAGGAACTGATTTGTTGGTACTTTATCTGTCTCCACTTTACCACTCTCCAAGGCTTAGTGAATAGACCCCATAGACCCCTTAATCTTTCTCCACTTAATCTCTCTCCAAGCTTTGATGAATCTCCCCCACTGTGTGGTCTTATAGTGTTCTTACAGTTGCCCTAATAAAGCTGCTTATGAAATGTATATCTGTTTTCTGAGTCATGATGTGGCCTCTGTCCGTCATAGAAAGACAAAATATGAATGTGTTTCTAACAGGAGTCTTGATTAGAGATTAGTTTTGAGATAATTGTCTTTACATATACTTTTATACTATATATGGATGCTCCTAAGAAGGTAATTTGACCCTAAATCTAATATAGAGAATAGGAAAGAAAAAGGGTCTTCGAGAAACAGGGTCTTCAATTGATCGGTCAATATATATCGGGTGTCTGTCGGCCAGTGTGTACCAGCATTATGTCTGTGAACAACAGACATATTGTGTCGGCTCTGCTGCACAGCCAATGGCAGATATGTCTGCCATCGTGCAATGTGTATGGGCAGTTTACCACCCGCCCGTACATTTGCAGCGTCAGCCACGGGGATGGGATCGCGTCCTGACCCCCGGTCAGCGGGACCCGTGGACAGAAGGAAGATGATGATTGTTCAGTGTGTATGAACAACCATCAACTGCAGATATATCCGCTAGGTGTGTACCCAGCTTTAGAACAGTTGTAGAACCAGAAAGACTGCATGTCTGAAGATAGAAGAATACTATGATAAGGAAAGATAACAAACTGGCAAAAACACTACCATAATATGTGCAAAATGGCAGCTTTTCCGACAAAAGACAACAGTTGGCCATAAAGAAAAGGGCTTGGAGAGATAGAAACTGGGTGGATGATATTGCTGTGAAGTCTACATAAATAAATGAGATAAGAGGACAATACAACACAACTATACACAAACAGAAAATTTTCTAGAGAGCAGTATAATAGATGTAAAGTACAACAGATGGTAAACATGTTGCCAATGGAATAGGACCAATTGGAGAAATGAATTGAACTAACGTAACTCAGATGAAGGGCAAACAACATCAATGAGAATGGCAAATGATAGAAGGCGAGATGTAAAAACAACAACATAAAAGTAGACATTCCTAACGAAGGAAGATAATAAGAGCTTTAGTACAAATAAAAATAGAAGGGCTCCTGGGGTTGTCGGAATCTGAACTCTTGAAGTCTGATTTACACCCGTGTGTCAGTTTACTGTTTCCTTTAATGTAATCAATATGTGAAGTTCTCCCACATAATTGGAAGAAAGGGTCTAAATATAAAGGATCAATAATTGTCACAAACGAGAGTTGCCAATACGATCAATACCTAGTTTAATGTTCTCAAGGATTATTATCATAATGTAGAGAAGCAGCAGAGACAGTAAAATAAACAACATCTACATATAAAGCGAAGTAATATCTCCTCTCAATAGACTGTGTAAAGACATTTGTTTTTGATTAAAGCAACTCAGATACCATCGATCAATATGGAATTTCTATTAACATTGTCAATCTGAAGTTCAGACGGTGTTATCCTAAGCTTTGTGGTCCAAAGGGAGCTATAATGAATTCTGTCAATTCACCTTTAATCTACTGTAGAATGTATCGGGCCAATTCCCTGATGCCCAGATGCGGGGGGTCGTGGCATCGGTGAAATCCAACATGTTGTATGCCAACCAAAATATGATCGGGTTCAGCAAATTGGGGATTTTTAACATGAAGAATTTCACCGATTCCCTGACGGACTGGCCATCATCAATGGCCACTGATCGGCATTTCCGAGCGGCAGATCGGCAGTGCCGGTCAGATCGAGGAATCGGTGAAACGACCGCCTGATGTATGGGGCCCTTTAGAGACATTCAATGAAATGATAGTAGAGTACAAATACTAAGGTTCTGGATTCTTCAACTAAGTTAATGCACAAAATAAGATCTGATCCTCTGTATTTCCAAAGCTGCAAGTGCCTTATGGTCAACTTGGGATCCGGTCAAAAGGTCAACATTCATAATGTCGACATCACAATGTCAACACTAGAATGTCACACCAAACAAAGAAAAAAATAAGTCTATAAGACAGTGCACTATGAATGTAATTACTGTTAAAATAATTGTTCATAACATGGGCGGTACTACTAGCGGTGCATCCGGTGAATTCCAGGGCCTGCAGCAATGAAGAGGCCTGCAGCCGGAGGCATTATCAGCAATACTAGTTACGAGTCAGATTAACTCACACCACAGCCGCCGCGGCCTGCAATGAGGAAGGAGGACGTGTCCGCCCAGAGGAGAGAAGGCAGTCTGGTTGGAGTAGAGGGGGAGGGTCGTCCCTTCACGATGGAGTAACTACCGTCGGTGCAGGGGTTGCGGTTGCTATAGGGCCTAAAAAGCCTCCAGGTCCTTCTTTGTGCTGGCAAAACAGGGGCTGCGCATCTTGCCTCTGCCTCTTTGTGCTACTCTCTCAGGTTGGGAGGCTTTGGAGGCGCAATGGTGACACCATTACTTTTCGCTGCGTACCACTGCAGTTAGTGTGAAGTGGAGCCAGCATCCAACAAGAGCAGAGCCAGGCCGGTAACAGTCACGGTAAGCCGCTGATAAGATGAGACCAAAGAAAAGCAGAGTGCACTGGTGCTGCTTTGGGTGGAGGTATCTGTGAGTACTATGAGAGGGGCAGTGAGCTATGAGGAGGAAGTGAGCTGTGAGAGGGCACTGAGTGCTGTAAGGGGGCAGTGAGTGTTGTGGGGGGTGCAGTGAGTGATGTGAGGGGGCAGTGAGTGATGTGAGGGGGCAGTGAGTGCTGTGAAGGGGTAGTGAGCTATGAGGAGGAAGTGAGGGGGCAGTGAGTGTTGTGGGGGGTGCAGTGAGTGCTGTGAGGGGGTAGTGAGCTATGAGGATGAAGTGAGTTGTGAGGGGACAGTGAGTGCTGTGAGGGGGAAGTGAGTGCTGTGAGGTGGTAGCAAGCTATGAGGAGGAAGTGAGTTGTGAGGGAACAGTGAGTGTTGTGTGCGGGCAATGAGTGCTGTGAGGGGGTAGTGAGTGCTGTGAGGGGGTAGTGAGCTATGAGGAGGCAGTGAGGGGGCAGTGAGTTGTGAAGCAGCAGTAAGTGTTGTGATCGAGGCAGTCAGTGTTATGAGGGGGCAGTGAGCTCTGCAAGGGGGCAGTGAGTGCTGTGAGGGGGCAGTGAGTGCTGTGAGGGGGCAGTGAGCTATGAGGAGGAAGTGAGGGGGCAGTGAGTCTTGTAAAGGGGCAGTGAGTGTTGTGAGGGGTTACTGAGTGATGTGAGGGGGTAGTGAGCTATGAGGAGGAAGTGAGGGGGCAGTGAGTGCTGTGAGGGGGCAGTGAGTGCTGTGAGGGGGTAGTGAGCTATGAGGAGGAAGTGAGGGGGCAGTGAGTCTTGTGAAGAGGCAGTGAGTGCTGTGAGGGGGTAGTGAGCTATGAGGAGGAAGTGAGGGGGCAGTGAGTGATGTGAGGGGGCAGTGAGTGCTGTGAGGGGGTAGTGAGCTATGAGGAGGAAGTGAGGGGGCAGTGAGTCTTGTGAAGGGGCAGTGAGTGCTGTGAGGGGGTAGTGAGCTATGAGGAGGAAGTGAGGGGGCAGTGAGTGATGTGAGGGGGCAGTGAGTGTTGTGAGGGGGGCAGTGAGTGCTGTGAAGGGATAGTGAGCTATGAGGAGGAAGTGAGGGGGCAGTGAGCTCTGTGAGGGGGCAGTGAGCTGTGAATAGGGCAGTGACTATAAAGTATAAACACATCAGTAATTGAATATTATTCAGCTGAGTTAAAAACAACATTTGAAACACATATAAATGCTGCATGCTGGCTGTGCCTGCTCTTTAATAACCTCTAAGATCAGTTAATAAGCCAACATGCCAACAGGTACCCCTGGATACATGACTCCCACTCTCTAATTCTAGCAGACAAGAAGGTGTTATTGATTTCCTGGGAGCAGAATACAGTAGGAATCGGTATGAAATCCCGGCTAATGTAAACCAGCGTTTCACAGTGTCTGTATTGTGTCAGACGGTATATTATCTGTGCGTATATATTGCATCGGGTTTTATTTTTTTTCATGAAATTTGACTGGGGGGTTTGTCGAGATTTCTCATTGGGCTCGATTCTATTCTGCGCAAAGTGAATAGCGCCAGGAATTAGCTCCCAGAGCTATTCATTTCAGCGGGATGTTAGGTCGGGGAATGCTCTTTCTTGCGCTCTAAACAGGGTGTTTAGTCGCGAGAACGGGCATTCTCCGACTAAACTTCACTGTGCGATGCTGTTTTCCTGGTGCTAAAGACAGAAAACAGCATCGCGCCTGGGCTTTTGTCGAATTTCTGCTTGCATCCCCAGAGGGATGCAAGAAGAAATCCTTGGTCGGACTTAGCAGTGCGATGAATTGAATAGCTCTGGTAGATTATTCCCGGTGCTATTCACTTCGCGTTGACTAGAATCGTGCCCATTGTCGGTATTCTATAAGCCAGAATTTTTTAAGTAGGTGAAAGGATCGACGTGTTTTCATCTGTCAGTATTTTGAATGTCTGGATTTCAACTTCACTTTTATATATTCCGGTATTCTTTTGTCGGTATATATATGTTGTTGGGATTTCATTTGTCGCTATATATATGTTGTCGCAATTTCATTTGTCGGTATATATATGTTGTCGGGATTTCATTGGTCGGTATATAAATGTTGTCGGGATTTCATTGGTCGGTATATATATGTAGTTGGGATTTCATTGGTCGGTATATATACGTTGTTGGGATTTCATTTGTCGGTATATATATGTTGTCGGATTTAATATTTCGGTATATATATGTTGTTGGGATTTCATTTGTCGGTATATAAATGTTGTTGGGATTTCATTGGTCGGTATATAAATGTTGTCGGGATTTCATTGGTCGGTATATATATGTTGCCGGTATTTCGTTTCTCGGTATATATATATATATATATATATATATATATATGTTGTCACTATTTCATTTGTCGCTATATATATATTGTCAGGATTTCACTTGCTGCTATACATATGTTGTCAGGATTTCATTTTTCAGCATATATATGTTGTCAGGATTTCATTTGTCGCTATATATATATATATATATATATATATATATATATGTTGTCAGGATTTCATTGGTCGGTATATATATGTTGTTGGGATTTCATTGGTCGGTATATATATGTTGTTGGGATTTCATTGGTCGGTATATATATGTTGTCGTTATTTCATTTGTCGGTATATATATGTTGTTAGTATTTCATTTGTCGGTATATATATTGTCGTTATTTCATTTGTCGGTATATATATGTTATTAGTATTTCATTTGTCACTATATATATGTTGTCGCTATTTCATTTGTTGGTATATATATATGTTGTTAGTATTTCATTTGTCGCTATATATATGTTGTCGCTTTTTCATTTGTCGGTATATATATGTTGTTGGGATTTCATTTGTCGGTATATATATATATATATATGTTGTCAGGATTTCACTTGTTGCTATACATATGTTGTCGGGATTTCATTGGTCGGTATATATATGTTGTCGGGATTTCATTGGTTGGTATATACATATTGCTTTGATTTCATTTGTCGGTATATATATGTTGTTAGTGTTTCATTTGTCGGTATATATATGTTGTCGTTATTTCATTTGTCGGTATATATATGTTGTCGCTATTTCATTTGTCGGTATATATATGTTGTTAGTAATCCATTTGTCGCTATATATATGTTGTCGCTATTTCATTTGTCGGTATATATATGTTGTTAGTATTTCATTTGTCGGTATATATATGTTGTTGGGATTTCATTTGTCGCTATATATATGTTGTCGTTATTTCATTTGTCGCTATATATATGTTGTTAGTATTTCATTTGTCGCTATATATATGTTGTCGCTATTTCATTTGTCGGTATATATATATGTTGTTAGTGTTTCATTTGTCGCTATATATATGTTGTCGTTATTTCATTTGTCGGTATATATTTGTTGTTAGTATTTCATTTGTCGCTATATATATGTTGTTGTTATTTCATTTGTCAGTATATATATGTTGTTAGTGTTTCATTTGTCGCTATATATATGTTTTCGTTATTTCATTTGTTGGTATATATATGTTGTTAGTATTTCATTTGTCGGTATATATATGTTGTCGTTATTTCATTTGTCGGTATATATATGTTGTTAGTATTTCATTTGTCGCTATATATATATATGTTGTCGGGATTTCATTTGTCGGTATATATATGTTGTTAGTATTTCATCTGTCGCTATATATATGTTGCCGGGATTTCATTTGTCGCTATATGTATGTTGCTAGTATTTCATTTGTCGCTATATATATGTTGTCGCTATTTCATTTGTTGGTATATATATGTTGTTAGTATTTCATTTGTCGCTATATATATGTTGTCGCTATTTCATTTGTCGGTGTATATATATGTTGTTAGTATTTAATTTGTCGCTATATATATGTTGTCGTTATTTCATTTGTCGGTATATATATGTTGTTAGTATTTAATTTGTCGCTATATATATGTTGTCGGGATTTCATTTGTCGGTATATATATGTTGTTAGTATTTCATTTGTCGCTATATATATGTTGTCGGGATTTCATTTGTCGCTATATATATGTTGTTAGTATTTCATTTGTCGCTATATATATGTTGTCGTTATTTCATTTGTCGGTGTATATATATCTTGTTAGTATTTCATTTGTCGCTATATATATGTTGTCGCTATTTCATTTGTCGGTATATATATGTTGTTAGTATTTCATTTATCGCTACAGTATATATATGTTGTCGGGATTTCATTTGTCGGTATATACTATATATACAGTGGGGCAACAAAGTCATTGGACAGCCACTGATTGTGCAAGTTGTTGCACTTTAAAAGATGAGAGAGGTCTGTAATTTCCATCATAGGTACACTTCAACTGAGATACAGAATCTGAACAAAACATTCCAGAAATCACATTGTATGATTTTTAAACAATTTATTTGTATATTCTTGCGGAAAATATTCTTGCAGACACCTACCATCCAGTAAGAATTCTGGCTTTCACAGACCTGTTACTTCTTCTTTAGGAAGCTCATCTATCCTCCACTCGTTACCTGTATTAATGGCACCTGTTTGAACTGGTTACCTGTATAAAAGACACCTGTCCACACCCTCAAATAGTCAGACTGCAACCTCTCCACAATGGCCAAGACCAGAGAGCTGTCTAAGGACACCAGGGACAAAATTGTAGACCTGCACAAGGCGGGGATGAGCTACTCGACAATAGGCAAGCAGCTTGGTGAGAAGAGATCAACTGTTGGCGCAATTATAAAAAAATGGAAGAAATACAAGATCACTGACAATCTCCCTCGACCAGGGGCTCCATGCAAGATCTCACCTCATGGGGTATCAATGATCTTGAGAATGGTGAGGGATCAGCCCAGAACTACAAGGGGGGACCTTGTCAATGACCTCAAGTATATATGTTGTCGGGATATCATTTGTCGGTATATATATGTTGTCGGGATTTCATTTGTCAGTATATATGTTGTCGGGATATCATTTGTCGGTATATACATGTTGTCGGGATTTCATTGGTCAGTAAAGTTTAGTCGGAGAATGCCCGTTCTCGTGCCTAAACACCCTGTTTAAGGCGCGAGAACGAGCCTTCCCCTACCTAACTTTGCCCAGAATTGAATAGTTCCGGGAGCTAATTCCCGCTATTGACTTCGTGTTGAATAGAATCATGCCCTATATGTTGTCGGTATATACATAATGTCGGGATTTCATTTCTCGGGATTTCATATATACAGTACATGTTGTCAGGATTTCGTGTGTTGCTATATATATGTTGTCGGGATTTCATTTGTCAGTATATATGTTGTCGGGATATCATTTGTCGATATATACATGTTGTCGGGATTTCATTGGTTGGTATACTGTATATATGTTGTCGGGATTTCATTGGTCGGTGTATATATATATATATATATATATATGTTGTCGAGATTTCAGTTGTTGTTATTTTGATTGTCTGATGGAGTGTCGGGATTGTAATGTATCGGTAATATGTTTGACGGCATTTAATATGTCGGTAATATGTTTGCAGATATTTTAATTATTGGTATTTACATTATCGGAATTTTATGTTTGTAGGTAATTTGGTGTTGTCGGGATATTGTTTGCCGGTATTTTCTTTTTACCGGTATTCTGAGTAATCGGTAACTGGAGGTTGTCGGTAACTTAACATGTCTGTATTTTGTATGTTCATATGTCAGTATTTTGTTTGTCGGTATTTTAATAACACGTGTTGGTATATTGGCGTGTCCGTATTATCATTATGTCGGTAATGTTAACAGTAGTTTTTTTCCATTTGTATTGTGTATATTGGTATTTAGAACAAGTCATTTTTTTAACTGTCGAGGTTAGGTTGTCGGTATTCTGTCCAGCCATCGGTTTCATAACTACTTCCCACGTAAATACAAGGACGCTTTCAGACGGCACGGTCGCCGTGTTACAGCCGTGAATAACCACTGACAAGGACGGCTGCTGTCCACGGTTTCGGTGTTAAAGATTTAAAAGAAATTCAAACACATGGCACAAACATCATACATTGGGCACGATTCAATTCAGCGCGATGTAAATAGCGCCGGGAGATAGCTCCCGGAGCTATTCAATTCATCGCGCTGTTAGGTCGGGGAAGGCTCGTTATCGCGCCTTAAACAGGGTGTTTAGGCGCGATAACGGGCATTCCCCGACCTAACTTCCCGGCGCGAGGCTGTTTTCCCGGCGCTAAGGGCAGAAAACAGCCTCGCGCCGGAACTATTGTCGGATTTCTTCTCTCATCCCCGGAGGGATGAGAGAAGAAATCATTAGTCGGACTTGTCAGCGTGGTGTATTGAATAGCTCCGGGAGCTCACTCCCGGAGCTATTTACATCGCGCTGAATAGAATCGAGCCCATTGTGTTTGAAAGGGACAGACCTACAGGAAAAATATTGTCCTTTTTTTGCCATCCGTGTAAAGACGTTTAGGGTCTAGTTACTAAGCAGTGTTAGGAGACAGAGTGAAAAGTGATAAGGTGCCAGCCAATCAGCTCCCAACTGTCATTTTTCAAACACAGCCTGTGAGATGACAGTTGGGAGCTGATTGGCTGGCACCTTATCACAGACTTATCACTTTTCACTCTGTCTCCTAACACTGCTTAGTAACTAGACCCCACAGTCTGAAACTGGCCTAAGCCTCAACTTACTCAGGTTGGCCAGCTTGCAAGGCCAGGAAACTGCATCTGTCGACGCAGTCCCTGGCCTTGCCACTCCTTGAAATGGGGCTTCCCGAGAACACCAGTTGAACCAGCCCCCGCACCGCCCCTTAAATGCCTCTGCCTGTCAATCAGGCAGAGGCTGAGTGTGATTATGCAGGACCCATTCTGCACACTCACAGAATGGGTCCTGCGCAAGATTCCTGATAATCCAGAATCTACGTTCAGCTTTAGTTGAGATGTCCAGGTGGATCAAAAATAATAGGGCAATTTCATATGGATCGTGTCCGGCTAAATTACTCTGGGAAAAAATGAGAAATTGCACCAAAATCCTGAATCAGGCAGATAATCAAACATTGGGCTCGATTCTATTCTGCGCGAAGTGAATAGCGCCGGGAATCAGCTCCCGGAGCTGTTCAATACACCGCACTGCTAAGCCCAACTAAGGATTTCTTCTCGCACCCCTTTGGGGATGCGAGCAGAAATCCGCCAAAAGTCCATGCGCTAGGCTATTTTCTGCCCTTCGCTCCTGGAAAACAGCATCACGCCGGGAAGTTAGGTCGGGGAATGCCCCTTCTCGCGCCTTAAACAGGGTGTTTAGTCGCGAGAACGGGCATTCTCCGACTAAACACTGCGCAGAATTGAATAGCTCCGGGAGCTATCTCCCGGCGCTATTTACATCGCAGGCAATTGAATCGAGCCCTATATCTCATTTCTTAAAACATCTGCTTTAGGTATTACTTAATTAAATAGTGCAAGAAGATATGTTTTACTCTATAGAAGCGGGATGTAGTCACCATTCCGGTGGTCGGGATGCCGGCGAACTGAATACCGGTACCGGAATCTCGACAGCAATTGGAAATCAAGCTCCATAATCCCCACTACCGGCATCCCGATAGTAAGTATCAGGGTTGGGGGAAGGGTTAGATTTAAGGTTAGGCACTAGGGTTAGGCTGCGGGTGTGTGGGATAGGGTAAGGTTGCCGGAAAGCTGGGTTAGGGTTAGAGTTAGGCTACTTACCATCGGCGTCATGATTCTGACTGTCAGGATGCTGCAGTCGATATTCTGCTGACCGCCGACATTCTGAACCGCCCGGATCCCATACCGATCCCATAGCAGCCAATAAGATATTAGTTTTTATAATCTGCCTACACTAGACTGCTGAATAGTTGCTATGGTCAGGGTCTCCAAGAGTGGGGGAGGAGGGTACCTGGGGTGCGGGACTGTGAGGGAACTGGTACAGCCATGTCCTCATGCATTGGCACACACTTTCTGCTGTGGGCACCTAATGAGGTGTGGCAACAATTCCCCCTACACTGAGTCCCAGGGCCCTACCAATCATTTGGTGGCTGTGGCTATGGTTTACAGTGCATCATTGCTGTTTGCATCATAAAATATGTCCTTTAATTCTTAGAGATCCTTAAAATTGCTACTATCACAGCACATCCTAAATTCTTATTATAGCAGATTACTTAATTGATCATCAAAAAATTCCAAATAAAACCCACATTTTTTTAAAGCAGCTCGTTCCGCGCAGATCATAATCTGCCCATGTCACAGATGTCAAACTCACTTGGGGTGGAAGTATTATACTTTTACGTGTTTTTGTATATATTTTATTTTTTTATATTTTTTTATGTGTGTTGTGCCTTTTTTTTTTCACCAACCCTAAATCCACAAGGAGCGGCTAGACATGGATTTTTTTATTTTTTTTACTTGGAATTCAAGTAATGGAACTCTCTCTCTCTTTCTCAGAAAAAAATGGAGTTAATGCAATTGCTGGAATCTAAACTAATCAATCTATTCAGAATAAAGATAATTAATGGTTTATTAATGTGGAAAGAACTGTATAAACAAAAAAGTAGGCGATATTTCATTACAGCACCCAAGGGGTTAGTGTGACAAATTCTACTTTCTCTGTAGTTGACTCTCCATAGGAGCTAATTTTGAAGCACCCGCATGCTGCGAATACGCTGTAAAACATTGTGGGAGAATGTGAACACAGAACAGAAGGCTTGCTTTCCTTAGGAAGAATGCTGATAAAATTTTAATGAACTACCATGTTGTCATGGGGATTTATTTTTATTCATTAATTCATTGCTTTCCCTCTACAGTCTTGCTGAAGTTGAGTGACAAAATGTCAGCTACCTGTTATCCGCGTTTTTTTTTTTCCTTTTTAACTGTGCTAGTTGACAATGTAACTTTCCAGCACATGTTAAAATATGTCACAGCTTAAAGAGTAACAATTTAGCAAAATATAGATTAGCTATTTTGACATCCAATTTAGAAAGAAAACCCTTCGCGCTGACTGAAGTAGTTTATGAAGCCGGTGTCATTGTCGGTGGTTCGAACAACATGTTTGAATTTTGTAGCGTTTCACGGGGATAAGCTGGGACCAGGGAGGTGGTATTTAAAATTTGCTGACTATAAGATATATATATTGGTGTTATAAAACATTTGAAAGGACACGAATGACATCTATACCATAGCCATCTATTATGCTGTAATTATTTGCTACACTAAAAAATAAACCCAAAGAAAAAATGGTTGGTTAGTGCCTCTACTGGTAAAATTCACGATCTAAATTGAATTTGTTTATATTTAGCTCGATTTTAAATTGCTTCTAAAATTAAATGGATAATTAATTTACAAATAGTACACAGAGCTAATATTTTTTTTCTCATGAAATTCTTTTCCCACATCTGCTTGCAGCTGACAGTATTTCTTGGTTATGTGATGACAGTTCCGAGCCTTGAGATCTGCTCTTTCTGTAAGGTTAGCAGTATAATTGACAAACCACAGGGACTAGATCCCTGGATTAAGCTGACCGGGCTGTCAAAACAGTCATGACAAAGTTTCAAATCAGCTTCCAGTG
The DNA here is from genome assembly GCA_031769625.1 of Taudactylus pleione. Taxonomy (NCBI): domain Eukaryota; kingdom Metazoa; phylum Chordata; class Amphibia; order Anura; family Myobatrachidae; genus Taudactylus; species Taudactylus pleione. Next base: position 6,148,487 of record JAUIMM010000069.1, read on the forward strand.
TACGTTAGGGCTACAGGAATGAAATGCACTTGGCGAAGCCAGGAGGAAGAATTTCTTTTTAATATTTTCTTTTTTTTATTATTGTGTAGAAAAAAATGTTCCCGCTTCACATATACATTTGTAAATGTGATGGTCTGAAAGCAGAGCTTTGAAATCACACGTGAAATAGGTGAGTAAATGAATATATAATGAATTTTAAAAAAAGTAAAAACATATTAAAATACCAAAATAGAGTATAATACCGAACATAAGTGTGTATCAGGGGGACACTAGCAACTGACAAAATTTGTCAAACTGCGGGGGTTATACAAAAATGTTTCCATCCTATTGGATTAAATGCTAAATTGTATAGATTATGTAATGGGTTGAATATGGAACTCGGCATTTGTCAGGCGCAGTTGATCAATTTATTTTCTTTTGCACATGGGTCTGCGCATGCTCCGGGGTCAGTGCGCAGTTGCGATTGAAGTGCATGGGGAATGCGTTGAAAATATATTGGGAGTTCCTGAGCTTTGACAGGGAAATGGCTAAGTAGACATAAAGAGTTGGTATCTCTTATGGGCGTGTTATGGGCGTGGTTGTGGGCCCAATTCAGTGTTGTACGCAAATCCGATATTTTGCGGACAACTCAGATGGTTGCCAACTGGCACATGCACCAGATCTGTACTGCGCATGGCCCGATTGGTGTCTGTGACAGCGGTCGCAGTGCCCCCTGAGCTGCAGCATGATTGACATGCTTTGACCATTTCGGGAATGGGCAGCAATGGGGAGCATTTTTCAGGCATGCTGAAGCCAGTGTCTTTGTCTTCCGATCTGAGTGAAGTTCACAGCTATTAGATATTTGAGTATTCTTTCAGTTATTTCAAGTAGTAGCACACAAATCAAGGGCATTGGTACATGTATCCGCAGTTAGTTTTATTAGCAGCACAAAAAAATAAAATATAAAAGTAAACCCTGTCTATCTAGCTCTAACTAAACAAAATGATTCCCTAGTGAAAGGCTAGCGTCCCTACTTTGCACACTACTTACATTCAGCAATCACAGTGTCTGTCAACAGGCCTCTGACCTGTTCCCCAGGCAGTGTGAGACTGACTACAGAGACTGACACCCCCTTTTCTTAGCCTCTCACTGGTACTTTGGCAATTAAGGCTGCTAATAACCTTCTGTCTATTAGATAAAAAACTGGGGCATATATATCTCCCCTTGACAACCTTTCTGGGGTTTTTGTCACAAATCATGTCTCCTGGTTCAACCTGTGGGGCGGAACACCTGTAGCCCCTAAGCAAAACTATTAGACAAAGCATCTGCATTGGTTAGTTGGTTCCCCGGCCTATGTTTAACTGAGTTGCTCTCTTTATTCTCACACATCCATTTAAAAGTAGCATGACTAGTAATCAGCCTGAATTTCTTCCCAAAAGATAGTATCTTCTATAATACACGGTAAATCCTAGGGTTGTACTTGCAATCTTGGTGGTCAGGATGCCAGCTCTCAGAATACCAGCACTGAAATCCCGACAGCAGTCGAAATCCCGGTGCCAGAATTCCGACTACCGGCATACCGATGACAAGTATCAGGGTTAGGGGGAGGGTTAAGTTTAGAAGTAGAACGTGGCACAACTATTACTACTTTAAGGGGCACAGTTATTATTTTAAGACTGGGGCAAAGTTATTAATAGACCACTCTATTACTTGCACTGTCCATTACAGTGAACACTGGGGGCTATTTATCAATAAGAATTTGACAAGAAATCCCCCAAAACAGACTTGAATGTATGAAAATCTGTTGCTAAATTCTGAAATGTGCCAAACACTGAAACTATGCTCTTAGGAGCTTGGCTCGGATGTCTAAGGTGATATTTATAATTACCCGGCAATATGTGACTATAATGAATCATACTTATCAGGGCTAAATTGATATTGTAAATAAATTTGCTCCAATATGTTTTAACTTCATTATCGTGGTATTCTTCAACTAGGGCTGCCAGGATGGGCCCAGTGCTATTCAACATTGTGCCAGGCATGTCTAGAATCCCAGCCCCCAAATTACTGGGACCATATTCTAAAAAGCACTAGGCTCCTACTAAATTGAAAGGGTATAGCCAAATGTTTTCCATTCAGTTTTACAATGTGGTTTTGCCTATAATGAATGTTTAAGGGATTTAAAACCACATTTTAGTAATATTAGCAGGTGTAAAACTGCACAGAAAACTGAACTTTGATAAATTTCCCCTATACTGTATGGTAGTCATTGATTATACTCAGTAATAAAACAAACCATGCAAACAATCATTAGAAGACATGAAAAACAAAAATTTACGTTAATGGCTTTTTCTGTCGATGAATGCCCAGTCTTAGTATGTAGCTTTATTCTGTGTCTGTGGGACACACAAAGTAATAAAAAAACAATAAGACTGAGCATTTGTAAAGCAATACAGAATATTCTAGCTGTAGTAGTAGTGATGATAATAATAATAATAATAATAATAATGATGATGATGATGATGATGATAATAATAATATAATAATAACAATAATAATATAATTATAATAATAATAAAATAATAGTAATAGTGATGATGGTGATGATGATGATGATGATGTTAATAAAAATATTAATAATAATTAAACCAATAGATCATAAAATAATTTTGATTTCATGCTTCTAAGAAAAAAACGCTGACAAAAGTAGCTGATCTAAGGAGACAGTACAATGAAGCTCTTAGGACACATCGTGGAATAAATTGGAAAATAATTGCACACTGATAAATGGTTGAGACCACCGAGGCAATGGCGGAGGAAACTACTGGAAGTCAAAGGTCCGTTACTTTAAAGGATTCTGAAGAATAGCAAATACAGACACATTGTGGAGGGAGGAAGTATATCCGGAAAGCCGAAATCCATTGAGAGCGGCAAGAACATAGGAGAATATAGAATGTTGAAAAGATGCATCTTGAAAGTACAAATAATTCATGTGTTGTACAGGCAGAAGTAGACTGGGGAAGATATATAAGACACTGGTCCATTAGAAGTCTCTCCCTCACCTTCTATCACGCTTATATTCACTAACATTCCTCCTTTAGTGTCACTTACTCAATATTTTATATTAGTTGCTGCCAGTTGGTGTAAGGGAATGCATATGTTTATTTCAAATACACTATTCTACCAAGTCAATTAAGAAATTGATTTTTCTGTAACAATTATTTCTAATGAGGGACTTAGCATCTTAAGGTTTATTTATGTAACTATAAATAATCTGATATGTATGTATTATTCAGATGGCCCATTTCTGCTCCCATCTCCCTCCTCGTGTCCACACATACCCTAGATTGTAAGCTCTCGTGAGCAAGGCCCTCCCATCTCTGCATTCCCTGCGTAATACTGTAATTTGAGCACTGCAACTAATTACGTAATTATGTATATAAGTTGTACTTGTGTCCTGTACTTGTGCATTTCGTTATGTGTTGAACCTATGCATGGCGTTGTAGAGCCGTTGTGGCTACATTTAACAAAAAAATAACAGTAAGAATATATTTTATCTATAAAAATATATATTTTTGGTATTTTTTATTTACTTAATCACTGAATAAAAATTGAGTCATTCAGAAATTCTTATCTCTAGTCAGCACAAAAGAATAGGTTTAAAAAAACAAAACAAAAAATATCAAATGTTTTTTTCTTAATTACAAATAAAAATCAGAGCATTTTATTATATATAAGTAATATTATTTTATTACTTAATATAAACTCTTACTATACAGCTGCAGTTATATCTGTCAGTTGATTTGAGGGGTTGGGTAAGGGATGCTGGCGTTCGGGATCCCGACAGTAAGAATCCCGACACCGGCATCTCAACAGAGTTAGGACACCAATCGGTAAAGTATCCTAACCCTACCCCTACAACTAACCTTCCCCCTAACCCCACTAGTTACCGGTGCCGGGATTCTGGCACTGGAATTCTGAGCAACCGCACCCCAACAGCCGGGATTTAAACTACATCCTGATTTGAGTCTCATCCAGGGTTGCACATTTGGACACTACAATGTTTGCCCATCCTCATTTCCAAAGTTGCTCATGTTTCAGTGGTGGATCTGGGTGTCCACCCCGTCACACTACCTTCCTGCCCACTACTGCTGGCCGCTATATAGCAATGTAGCACAGCGCCTGAGTGCAGCACATCAGACAGGGAGAGAGCAGAGACTGCTATTGCTCAGCTCTCAAGAAACAGGAACATAACCTCATCATTGAGGTGAACCCCGTACAAACTAAACAAGTACCCCTCTGCCCCAACCACCTTATGACATGCACCATCGCAAACAGGGAGTGAGAGTGAGCCAATGAGGACAGAGAAGTGCGGTAGACAAAGGAATGACCTACAAACCAAATGGCACAAGTATTCAAATGTCCTCCTGCAACAACAAAACAGAACAATGAGATGAATAAATCAAATCAACCAACACTCAGTAGGGAAGAGAGACAGGAGAAGAGAAGGACAAGGGGTGCCTGGCCTGAGGTTAAAACCTAAAATAGCATGTCCAGAGTACAACAGCCAATCAGATTCAGTGTTCACGGGAAAGAAAGGGCAGTCCCCATGATATCAGTGATGAGCATCGTACACTCTCAAGTTAAAGCTAAATTTCATAAAAAAATGGCAATTAGAGAAATTAAATTACAAAGTATGCTCATGACTCAATGGATATAAAGTTTGTAAGCATTGGACTTCCAGCATCCCAGTGCCTTAATCTCATATGAAGAAAGCTAGATAGAGCAGCATTGTCGGTAGCCCCAATGTGGAACGAGTGGGTACATCAATCTCTGTGGAACAGCCTGAGCAACAGGCTAACACGCTGAAAAACCCTACAACCATAACCGTGGAACCATTAAGATGCAACAACCATGCGTCCATGATTGAAGGTCTAGACAACTATAGTGGTCCTGGGAAAGCACCACCGAGCTGATTTGGAATTCGGCACAGGGAGTCAAAGGAACCCAGCAACCAAGTTCCAGCAGGTCAGTCTTCAAGTGCCGTATCCTGCATCACACTGAGTCATATATAAGAACAAGGGACCTCAATAATTGGGGTACAGTCCATTTAGAAACAGCCCCCAGCTCCTCAATGCAAAAAGCCCCATTGCAAGGGCGAGCTGGAACAAACAGCAGTAGTGGTACACGGGTACCAATCGAGGCCAGTCTTTAATGGCTCCATGAATCAGAAAGCTTTGAGCGAAATTACACTGCCTGTGCATGCGCAGAAAAAAGTGGTGATGACCGCCCTTGGCTTCCCAGCAGAATAAAGGCCCCAAATAAACAACTGTTACAAGTCGCCGGCACGACTTGCTACCTTCCAGCAATTCGATGGTTACTCCTTCTACTTCCGCCTGCCGTATGAGTATTGCACCATCTGTTGCTGGCAATCTGGATGCCGGACGACCTAACGTGTTACTGGAACACTGAAGGATCTTCCGTTACCTTGATTGGTTCTTTGTCTGTTTAAATAGCCAGCGGCATCCTCACGGCCTTGCCGGCTATAGCGTCTCCGTATGCGCCCTTCCGGTTCCTACTTCTGGACTATGGGCCTGATTCAGAGCCGCTTGTTCTGAAAAAGGGGCTGGCTATTTAAATTAAGCGCTCGCTCTTTGCAGTCTGTGGACGCCTCTATGTCTGAACGAGCGAACGAAACATGCGCTCACTATTTTGGAAAAACCGCCCCCTGGCCGCTCGCATCATATGTCATCTCTGCTATTTATTTGATTAATCGAGTACATCGAAAGGCGTATGAACTGCTCGCAGTGCTTGTGGTTGGATTTTCCTACCGCAATCATGCGAACAGTTCAGGCTAAGAGACAACCAAGTGACGTGGCCGATGACGCTGCTTTGTTAATTATGCACACCCTTAAAACGCCCGTTTTGACCGTTTGGCACGCCTGCGTTCGGATCTCCACTCCCTGTTTTCAAGCACCTTCTCCTGTTACCACCCACAAACGCCTCATTCTGTCACTCAAATTAGCAGGCATTCGCAATTTTGCGAGCACACGATTTCCGACCGCAATGACTGGTTTGCGCATGCGTATTACAACTCATACGCATGCGCAGTTGTGCGAACATCGCTCAGAGCGAACGAGGGGCTGCTTACGAGCGGCTCTGAATCAGGCCCTATGTTCCTGCATCTCTCCAAATTGTACCTTGGTCATTAGGCCACACCATATCCTCCGGCTCTCATAGCCGCACCACGGCTAACCAAGCCGCACCTCGGTCCTTAGGCCGCACCGAATCCTCTGGCTCTTGTAGTCGCACCACGGCTAATCAAGCCGCATCTCGGTCATCAGGCCGCAACGAATCCTCCAGCTCTCATAGCTGCACCATGGCTAATCAAGCTGCATCTTGGTCATCAGGCCGCACCATATCCTCTGGCTCTCGTAGCTGTACCACGGCTAATCACGCCGCACCTCGGTCCTTAGGCCGCACCGAATCCTCCAGCTCTCGTAGCCGCACCACAGCTAACCAAGCCACACCTCGGCATTCAACCACATCAATTCTTCCAGCTACTTTGCTGCATCAATTCTACAGGCTATACCAGCCATCTCTAATCCTCCAGCTATAAGCTGTATTTATTCCACAGACTGTACCAGCCACTTTATTTCACCAGCGGCAACTGCCGTGTCTGTACCACCAGGGCTGCATTTACCGCATCTATACCACCAGTGCTGCATTAACCGCATCTATACCACCAGTGCTGCATTAACCGCATCTATACCACCAGTGCTGTATTACTGCATCTATACCACCAGTGCCTTATTAGCCACATCTTTTCCACCAGTGCTGCACAAGCCGCAGCTCAGCTACTGGTTCTCATTTGTGTAATTTTCTATTCTGGTACTCCTGGGTGGTCTGCGTAAACCCCTATTACTTTGAGTTTAAGTCCAGGTGTCCGCCTAAGTACTGGTGAACATTCCTAGTTCTAAGGGAACAATGGGCGGCTGTTAGTGGCAGAAGATCTCATCCTTGAGTTTTGAGGGTTTACGCAGGGTGTCCGGGAAAAACTGTAACATTATAGCTGGCCAATACAGCAGTGACATGAATGGAGCCTTCACAAAATCCAGCTCAGGTTCTGGTGGGCCAGATCCAAATTCTTACCCAGAAGGTGCAGAAACTCTCCATCATGGTGGAAGATGTTCATTCCACCTCAGCCCAAATGAGTGTCAAGGTAACCAAAAATGCATCTCCCTAACCGATTCTCATGTGATTGCAGGGAATTTCTCAATTTCCGGGAGAGTTGTAAGCTCTATCTTAAATTACGTCCCATTTCCTCTGGAACCGAGGCACAAAGTGTTGGTCTTGTTATTTCTCTCCTTCAAGGAGATCTGCAGACCTGGGCTTGTGGGCTACCCTCCACTCATAGTGCCCTTCTTTCTGTAGACCCTTTTTTCAAGGCATTAGGCCTCCTGTATGATGACCCGGATAAGACTTCAATGACTGAGACTAAACTACGATCTCTTAAACATGGCAGCAGAAGATTACTGCACAGAGTTTCATAGGTGGGCAGTGGACTCTGGTTGGAATGACCCTGCTCTTCGTAGCCAGTTCCACCTAGGTCTTTCTGAACCTATAACATACATTTTGGTTCAGTACCCTGTTTCAGAGTTTCTAGATGATTTTATGCACCTTGTCATCCGCATCGACCGTCATCTTTGTGAACACATAAATGAGAGGAATCTGCCTACTAGAACTCCTAGGGGTCCCTCCTGGGGTCCTCCTCCTGACTCTGAGGAACCGATGCAGGTTGGAGCCATTCGTCTGCCTCCTGAGGAAAAGCACAGGAGGCGCTCCTTAGGTCTGTGTATGTACTGCAGTGACAAAGGTCACTCAATTAATAACTGCCCAAACAAGCCAGTAAAAGGGAAGGCCTACATGTTCAGGGAAAATTACATTTAGGCCTCACACCGGTTTCCCCAAAAAATTCTATTTTGGTTGCTGCTATTCTTCGGATATCAGGGAAGAAATGTATTACCACAGCATTCCTCGACAGCGGTGCGGCTGGTAGTTTCATGGACCATTCCTTTTTCAAGACTCTGGGAATCCCTGCTGTGCCTTTGGATCACTCTATTTCCATTTGTGGTTTAGATGGCCAAAATTTTCCTGATGGTGTTGCAGCTACCGAACACCATCCGTCTATCGATGGGATTGTCACATTCCGAAGAAATTCCCTTTCTTCTTATACATTGTCCTCTGGCACTTATCATCCTGGGTCTCCCCTGGCTTAGAGATCACAATCCCGTTATAGATTGGAAAACCGGTAAAATTACCAAGTGGAGCTCCGGGTGTAATTCTCATTGTCTCGCAGTACCTATTCGACTGTATTGTAGAGTCAGACATGAAGGTGGCTAGGAGACAAACATAAGGGAAGGAGGCATTAGGGAGAAACATAAGATGAGGGGTGAAATGACAAGTCACAAAGGGATGTTGATTTGTGAGGTGGGGATTCAATGATTTCACACGGACTCCGGATCTTAGCTTCAACACGGGCCCACATATCTGTAGCTGAACCACTGGCTCTCGTGGATTGTCCTACCTTTAGCTGCCCTTTTTGTTCTTATACATAGTCACCACCTTTTTGAGATCTTAATGCAAATGGAGAAAGAAGGTGGTGTCAGACATGGTTGCTGAAGCTTCCTGCAGCCTAACCGGGTGCTGGTCACTTCAGATGCCAGGAATCTGTGTCTGCCGATGCAGTCCCTGGCCTTGTCCCTCCTGGAACGGTGACCAGCCACGCACCCCGAATGCTGCAGTATGCCAATCATGCTGCAGCTTGAGGTGGGTCTGTGAGCCTAATCGCAGGACTCGTTCTGCACATCTGCAGAATGGGACCTGTGCAGGTGCAGACCCCTAACCTTTGGAGATGTATGTTCATCATCGGATGAATCCACATCTCTGAATCAGGCCCATAGAACTGAGACTGAGAGAACATCATCCAGAATGCAGGAATATGGCTCTATCAGTATAACAACCTGCCTGTGGCACTTAAATAGGACTCCAGGCTTTTGCAGTCTGCTGAGGGGCTGTTGTCAAATAAAGTAAAGTATTGAGCACATCAGTGTCAGGTGAATTAACTTACCCTTTACAGTGTGTCTCTATTACTGAGTTGTACAAGCAGCAGCCATTTTTCTTTATACCAAAAATGCACTTAGACCTATGTAAATACCTCAGCCACAAAGGCTTCAGGATTGGGGACAAACTGATGGTCCTGAACAACTGATCACCAAGTGCTGGGTGAAGGAGTAAACTCTTAATGAAGTGCTGGATGGGATCAGCAGTGCCTGGCCCCCATGACAGCCCAGATTCCTTATAAGTATAAACCCTGACAAAACCAGCTTAAATGGTGGATGCACAGTGCTCAGGAACCCCCTCGGATGGAGCACAGTGCTGGTGCAGCCACCGGGCAACAGGACCCACCAGGACCGGGTGTATTGTTCTGCACTCAGCAATGGATGAAATGAGAGAGCAGTGGGGAATGTCCCTGCAGCTCTCACACTGAGAGGTCACTCCAATGAGTTTCGTCACTATACCGTGTGCTGAGTTCTGATTGGAAGAGCTGAGCACAAGCTGATTGGAAGAGCCCCTGATTGGTAGAGCTGCTCTCTGAACCCTGGAACTGTGAGTAGGACTCAACTTTAGTCTCTCAGCTTGAGCATGGTCCCCGTCAGTAAGTATCCTGGGTTCAAGTTCAGAACATAGGGCCCCCTGGCTTAGCAACACTAAACCTCTTCAGGATGCTAGTAAACTTGTTCAGAATATCAAGTTAACTAATTTTCTCATTCCTCCCTAATGCAACACTTTTCAGGGTCCTCAGTGTCTGGAGGATAGAGGGTACTTCCATGGTGACTGCTCATTCCTTCCCTGACTGGCTGACTCTGACCAACTCACTTGAGAGACCACCCCAAAGTGTGTTTCGCTAATTTTTACACAGCAGTTGCAGCTGTACCAATGTGACAGCTGCTGAGCCAAATGAGGCCACCACACAGTACCCGCCACTGGAGAGGAGACATGTCTGCAGAGGACCCGGACCACAGATATGCTCCCATAGTAATGCTAACAGCCAGTGGTGCCATCACCTCCCACATAGTACCCACCGCTGCTGCTGGAGAGGAGACATGTCTGCAGAGGACCTGGACTGCAGACATGGTCCTATGGTAATGCTAACAGCCAGCGGCGCCACCGTTTCCCACACGTTCCTTCTGCCCTCCTGCATGTGTCTCCCCATCTTCTGTCTGTATTCCCCCAGGCCAACTCCTGCATATGTCTCCCAGCCTCCCTGCACAGCTCCTGCAAGTATCTCCCCCTCTCAGTGCATCTCCTGCACGTATCTCCCCCTCTCAGTGTATCTCCTGCATGTATGTCCCCCTCTCAGTCCATCAACTGCATGTATCTCCCCCTATCAGTCCATCACCTGCATGTATCACCCCCTCTCAGTCCATCTCCTGCATGTATCTCCCCCTCTCAGTCCATCTCCTGCATGTACCTCCCCCTCTCAGTCCATTTCCTGCATGTATCTCCCCCTCTCAGTCCATTGCCTGCAAGTATCTCCCCCTCTCAGTCCATTTCCTGCATGTATCTCCCCCTCTCAGTCCATCACCTGCATGTATCTCCCCCTCTCAGTCCATTTCCTGCATGTATCTCCCCCTCTTAGTCCATCACCTGCATGTATCTCCCCCTCTCAGTCCATCACCTGCATGTATCTCCCCCTCTCAGTCCATCACCTGCATGTATCTCCCCCTCTCAGTCCATTTCCTGCATGTATCTTCCCCGCTCAGTGCATCTCCTGCATGTATCTCCCCCTCTCAGTCCATCACCTGCATGTATCTCCCCCTCTCAGTCCATCACCTGCATGTACCTCCCCCTCTCAGTCCATCACCTGCATGTATCTCCCCCTCTCAGTCCATCACCTGCATGTATCTCCCCCTCTCAGTCCATCTCCTGCAATTTACCTCCCCCTCTCAGTTTATCACCTGCATGTATCTCCCCCTCTCAGTCCATCACCTGCATGTACCTCACCCTCTCAGTCCATCACCTGCATGTATCTCCCCCTCTCAGTCCATCTCCTGCAATTTACCTCCCCCTCTCAGTTTATCACCTGCATGTATCTCCCCCTCTCAGTCCATCACCTGCATGTACCTCACCCTCTCAGTCCATCACCTGCATGTATCTCCCCCTCTCAGTCCATCACCTGCATGTACCTCCCCTCTCAGTCCATCACCTGCATGTATCTCCCCCTCTCAGTCCATCACCTGCATGTATCTCCCCCTCTCAGTCCATCTCCTGCATGTATCTCCCCCTCTCAGTCCATTTCCTGCATGTATCTCCCCCTCTTAGTCCATCACCTGCATGTATCTCCCCCTCTCAATCCATCACCTGCATGTACCTCCCCCTCTCAGTCCATTTCCTGCATGTATCTCCCCCTCTCAGTCCATCACCTGCATGTATCTCCCCCTCTCAGTCCATTTCCTGCATGTATCTCCCCCTCTTAGTCCATCACCTGCATGTATCTCCCCCTCTTGGTCCATTTCCTGCATGTACCTCCCCCTCTCAGTGCATCTCCTGCATTTATCTCCCCCTCTTAGTCCATCACCTGCATGTATCTCCCCCTCTCAGTCCATCTCCTGCATGTATCTCCCCCTCTCAGTCCATCACCTGCATGTATCTCCCCCTCTCAGTCCATCACCTGCATGTACCTCCCCCTCTCAGTCCATCACCTGCATGTATCTCCCCCTCTCAGTCCATCACCTGCATGTACCTCCCCCTCTCAGTGCATCTCCTGCATGTATCTCCCCCTCTCAGTCCATCACCTGCACGTACCTCCCCCTCTCAGTGCATCTCCTGCATGTATCTCCCCCTCTCAGTCCATCACCGTCCATCACCTGCATGTATCTCCCCCTCTCAGTCCATTTCCTGCATGTATCTCCCCCTCTCAGTGCATCTCCTGCATGTATCTCCCCCTCTCAGTCCATCACCTGCATGTATCTCCCCCTCTCAGTCCATTTCCTGCACGTACCTCCCCCTCTCAGTGCATCTCCTGCACGTATCTCCCCCTCTCAGTGCATCTCCTGCATGTATCTCCCCCTCTCAGTCCATCACCTGCATGTATCTCCCCCTCTCAGTCCATTTCCTGCATGTATGTCCCCCTCTCAGTCCATTTCCTGCATGTATCTCCCCCTCTCAGCACATCTCCTGCATGTATCTCCCCCTCTCAGTGCATCTCCTGCATGTATCTCCCCCTCTCAGTCCATTTCCTGCATGTGTCTCCCCCTCTTAGTCCATCTCCTGCATGTGTCTCCCCCTCTTAGTCCATCTCCTGCATGTATCTCCCCCTCTCAGTCCATTTCCTGCATGTATCTCCCCCTCTCAGTGCATCTCCTGCATGTATCTCCCCCTCTCAGTCCATCACCTGCACGTACCTCCCCCTCTCAGTGCATCTCCTGCACGTATCTCCCCCTCTCAGTCCATCACCTGCATGTACCTCCCCCTCTCAGTGCATCTCCTGCATGTATCTCCCCCTCTCAGTCCATCACCTGTATGAATCTCCCCCTCTCAGTCCATTTCCTGCATTTACCTCCCCCTCCCAGTGCATCTCCTGCATGTATCTCCCCCTCTCAGTCCATCACCTGCATGTATCTCCCCCTCTCAGTCCATTTCCTGCACGTATCTCCCCCTCTCAGTCCATCACCTGCATGTATCTCCCCCTCTCAGTGCATCTCCTGCATGTATCTCCCCCTCTCAGTGCATCTCCTGCATGTATCTCCCCCTCTCAGTCCATCACCTGCATATATATCCCCCTCTCAGTCCATTTCCTGAACGTACCTCCCCCTCTCAGTGCATCTCCTGCACGTATCTCCCCCTCTCAGTGCATCTCCTGCATGTATCTCCCACTCTCAGTCCATCACCTGCATGTATCTCCCCCTCTCAGTCCATTTCCTGCATGTATCTCCCCCTCTCAGTCCATTTCCTGCATGTATCTCCCCCTCTCAGCACATCTCCTGCATGTATCTCCCCCTCTCAGTGCATCTCCTGCATGTATCTCCCCCTCTCAGTGCATCTCCTGCATGTATCTCCCCCTCTCAGTCCATTTCCTGCATGTATCTCCCCTCTTAGTCCATCTCCTGCATGTGTCTCCCCCTCTTAGTCCATCTCCTGCATGTATCTCCCCCTCTCAGTCCATTTCCTGCATGTATCTCCCCCTCTCAGTGCATCTCCTGCATGTATCTCCCCCTCTCAGTCCATCACCTGCATGTATCTCCCCCTCTCAGTCCATTTCCTGCATGTATCTCCCCCTCTTAGTCCATCTCCTGCATGTGTCTCCCCCTCTTAGTCCATCTCCTGCATGTATCTCCCCCTCTCAGTCCATTTCCTGCATGTATCTCCCCCTCTCAGTGCATCTCCTGCATGTATCTCCCCCTCTCAGTCCATCACCTGCATGTATCTCCCCCTCTCAGTCCATTTCCTGCATGTATCTCCCCCTCTCAGTGCATCTCCTGCATGTATCTCCCCCTCTCAGTCCATCACCTGCATGTATCTCCCCCTCTTAGTCCATCTCCTGCATGTACCTCCCCCTCTCAGTGCATCTCCTGCATGTATCTCCCCCTCTCAGTCCATCACCTGCACGTACCTCCCCCTCTCAGTGCATCTCCTGCACGTATCTCCCCCTCTCAGTCCATCTCCTGCATGTATCTCCCCCTCTCAGTGCATCTCCTGCATGTATCTCCCCTTCTCAGTCCATCACCTGCATGTATCTCCCCCTCTCAGTGCATCTCCTGCATGTACCTCCCCCTCTCAGTGCATCTCCTGCACGTATCTCCCCCTCTCAGTCCATCTCCTGCGTGTGTCTCCCCCTCTCAGTCCATCTCCTGCATGTATCTCCCCCTCTCAGTCCATCTCCTGCGTGTGTCTCCCCCTCTCAGTCCATCACCTGCGTGTGTCTCCCCACACTCTGCCAAGCTGCGTTCTCTGCAGAGCATTTTCCAATTGAACTTCCACAATTGGCAGAATGCTGACACTCTGTATACACAGGGTTCAAAAGCTTTTTTATGTGCAAAAGCTGTGCAAGTGGACCCCTACCTCTACTCCTGTTCCAATAGGTGTGCAGCCCCTGACCACTTCTTCCATTTTCTACACTGTTTAACTGCCGGCATTCAGTCCCTCATCTGTGTCCATGTCTCCATCTACTACTCCCCTGTTTCCCTCCCTGTCTTAAATTTTGTATGTGTATCTTTCATCCCCATGGGTGCCTCTGCCACCCCCCCCCCCCCATACACACATGCAGTCTGTGTGTTTGTGCATCGGTCTCAACTTTGTGTGTGCCTATCTTTCCCCATCTGTTTGTCCTCATCCTTCTATACTTTGCCCCAACTCCCACTTTTCCCTTGTGCTTCTCACAAACCACTTGTCCCACCTACTGGTTCTTCTTCTTCTTCTGCGCTCATCACCCCTAACCTGTTTCCTCCTCTTCTTCTTAAGTTGATGGTGTCCCAGTGGCTACTGACCAGAAGCAACTTGGACAAATGGATGTAGAGCTGTGTCTAACACCACATAACTGAATACACATATGGCAGGTAAGCATCATTTTTTTCTTTTAATAATTTTGTTAAAGTACGGAATAGGAACCTATTGACACATTATATGGGTCCTCATGAAGCTGAAAATCCCAATAGCAAATCCTCTAATGGTGTTTTGAGACACTGAAGCACAGGGATTCATCATTAAACAGGTATGTACTAAAGGACAACTGGCTCACGAGGGAGAGGGCCTCAAACGAGTATGAAGTTTAAATCTAGCTCTGGGACCCAGCAGCAAGACCTCCGACATGTGCGGCACCCCAATGCATCTTTCTCTTCATCCCCTCTTCCTCTCCTCTCCATCCATCCACTGTACCACCACTAAATGGGATGGTGCTGACAAGATAGGGAGGACTGGGGACAGGCCCATCTGTCTTAAGTGCCACGGTCCCCCTGAAAGGCTTACTCAGGCATGTACTACCCTGGTGGCGGCCCGGTTTCTAATGTCCAATCAGGCAACTCTTGAGCAAACCAACATCCCAGATGAACCCCAACTTAATTGCAAACATTTCCTGCTGCCACATTCTCACAAAAGATTCAGAAGCTGTAAAAATACTTTAAATGAAGACACAATTTTTTCTTTCTGTCTCACCAACATACAATGTGAAGAGATTCAAGATCGCCTTTTCTTTTGTAGTGAAAGTCTTAGGAAGTTTCTATAAATTAATAAAATCCTGGACTCTATGAAGCCAATCTAGCTTTGAACAAGCTGTTATTGATCTTTCAGGTGAATCTACTGTGGATGATATTTGCCAAACCTAGATCACTAACATCAAACAGAATTACAGGTACCTGCGGAGACTTACCCTGGCAGCGAGGCTTTTGCTAAAGCCAGCAAAGCAGAGGTGAGGAGAGAAAAAGTTTCTTAATTAACATTTCAGATATATTGTGGGTTGACTGATTTAAGGTGGCTTAAACTATCCCCAATGTATTTAAACGCTCGTTTTTTTTTTTACTTTTCTACATTTATAAATCAATGGTGCGTTTGGAAAAAAAATTCTCTGAATCATAAAGTCCGAAAGTATTGCGTTAAAACAATACACATTGAAAAAAACAATGGAGGGTAATTTGATACACACACACACACGTGTATTAGAGATGGGCAGATATGAATTTCTGAAGTCCTAACACATCTGAATTTAGGGGCCCCGAGTTGAAGCAGGTCAAGGTTCAGATTCACTTTTGTGCTTCGGTTCGAACCAACGGCCTGATTCAGACCAGTTCGCAAGGCTGCATTTGTACGTAGCTTGTCGATTTTTGCAATCTGCAAATGCGTATAAGATGCAGTGCGCGTGCGCAAACTAGACCATGCGATCATGAAGCATTCACACCCTGTACACAGACGCTCTGTAAACATGAGTGACAGGACGTGCCATTTGTGGGAAGAGACAGGGGGTAGTCGATGGTAACGCCATTTCAGGGGCGTGTGCATAATTAAGACGCATCGTCAGCATACACGTCACATGGTTGAATTACATACAGCAGCACTCGCAGCGCTTGCGGGAGGGTATGGTCAGCCACAAGTGCTGCGTACGGGTCTGATGTTACACGATGTTCCTGATTGTTTAATACTCTTCCTGGAGATAACGTGTGTTATTGAGGGAAAGTAGGCGTCTTGTGTCAGGCTGGTGGGTGTCTAAATACATACCGCGATCGCACAGCAAGACATAGGACCTCATTCAGAGTCGGTCGAAGCGGCCTCACGGTCATACGGGAAAAGGGGCCGGATATGCAAATGATTCCCTCGCAAGTTGCGTCCCTAAGTTCGGATCGGTAGCTGACCGACCAAGGGGAGGAAGCGGTCGGAAGACAAAAAAATACGCCCCCTTCTCGTACGCATTGCACGTCATCTCCGGGCATATAAGGATTAATCGAGACCATCGGGAACCATCGGAACTGGTCGTAGAGCTTAAGGTTGACCATACCCTCTCTTAGGGCTCTATTTATTAACATTATTTTTACTAAAATAAAGTGGAAAAGGGTGTTTTCACACCCTTTTCACATTATTTTAGTTTCACCTGTAGTTACTATAGGGCAATTGGAGTAGAATTAGTAAAATTCTACTCCAACCCCCAGTATCACTTATTTTTAGTAAAGCAGATCGCATTTCCCATAATTGTAATGGGAAATGTGATCTGTGTGCAAGTTACTAAAAATAAATTGTAAAAAAATACCGGGGGAAGCCCTGTGATAATAACGCCACCTGGAGGTGGCGTTATCCAGGGTCTCCCCCGGTTACCGGGCTCCCACTCTGCTCTAACGGGGAGAGCAGAGGCGGGAGCCGGTACCAGTAATCAGCTATGTGGTCTAAAGAGACCGCAAGCTGATTGCTGTAAAAAAAAGAAAAAAAAAATTAAACATTTTTTTTTTCACTTACCTGAATCAAGGGACCGGTGATCGGGCCTCCGGTGATGGCTCCACTCCGGTCAGCTGGTCTCCCACAGTGCACTGGGGCCCGGTCATCAGGTGATCGGGCCCCAGTGCAGTATGGGAGATCACCTGATCGGGAAGCCCGGAGAAGACCACCGGAGGCCAGGAGGATGCAGGTAAGTGTAATGAAGGGAGGGGGGGGTCGCGGGGGGGGGGGAGTGGGGGCCCCGGGGTCCGCGATCGCGGGGGCGGGGCTTAGAGCGGGGGCGGGGCCTAGCGTCGGTGGGGGGGTAGTAGCGGTGGTCGGTCGGCGCATGCGCAGGCTCTTAGTCGCGGTATTTTTTCCGAAAATACCGCGACTAGAGTGCGGATGGGATCCGCAGGGACAGAGCTTTATCGCAAGGGATTTATAGTAAATCCCTGTGATATTACCTGAATTCGCAATGCGAATTCACTCGGTAATATCACACTACAATCCGCATTCAATATGCGGATTGTAGTAAATAGAGCCCTTAAGCTCTACGATCATGTCAGTGTAAAAACCTCCCATGTCACATGTGCCACTTTGTTAATTATGCACTCCCATAATCCGTATGCACTCCCATAAAACGCCGTTCGTATGATGAGGCACGCCTGCGTTCGGATCTCCACTCCCCCGTTTTCAAGCACCTTCCCCTGTTACCACCCACAAACGCCTCAATCTGTCACTCAAACTACCGACATGGCTGTGTTCAAGGAGAGAGAAATTTCTGATCGTAGCGGCTAGTTTGCTTACGCGCATTGCAAACTTTACGCATGCGCAGTATAGCGAACATCGGTGGCGTACGACCGTGCGGCCGCTTCGACCGACTCTGAATGAGGTCCATAGTGTCCGTGCTAATGTCTTGCTAGCAATTGTGGGATTTGCATACTTTGGATGAGGACAGCTGCGTGCAAACGCAGCCTTGCGAACGGGTCTGAATCAGGCCCTAAGTGCTGGTTTGGATCTGTTGCCGGTTCGTCAAATAGATTTAGAAAACGAACTCAGGTTTTGGATTCTGACATTTTAGCTGTTTTTATCAAGTTTTTTTACCGATTATTAAGCCAAAAACATTAGCCAAAACATTCAGGGGCTTATTCGTCATCGGAGGCCATTTAAGTATTGGTCTCACTGTGAGGGGAACTTAAGTATCCACCTCGCAGCGGGGAAAACTTTGCAGAACAATTCATCATTGCTCCGGTGCGGTGACAGCTGCTCCGAAAAGCAGCTGTCCCCTTAGTTAGTATCGCAGCTACATATGTAGCTGCGTTACTTATCTCCTCCCCGTCGGCCCGGCTACGCATGCATGACCCGAGGACACACATGCGCACAGCCTCCAGGGAGTCCGTGGAGGAGATGTATCAAGCCTTGGAGAGAGATAAAATAGAGAGAGATAAAGTACCAACCAATCAGCGTCTAACTGCCATTTTTCAGGTTCTGTTTTAACTAGGGATGAGCGGGTTCGGATTTCTGAAATCCGAACCCCCCCAAGCCCCCCCGATCCGAGGCAGATCCGAGTCAGGCTCGACTTTTCCCGCCTGACTCGGATCTGAAATCGAGGCAAAACGTCATCATCCCGCCTTCCGAGTCTCGCGGGTTTTGGATCCTATATAAGGTACCCGCGTCGGCGCCATTTTCTCACTCGGCTGTGGACAGTGAAGAGGGAGGGTGGGAGTTAGGGCTGTGTAGTGTAGTGTAGTGTAGTGCTGCTGTTGTCCACTACTTCAAAGTCCATAGGGGCTGGCTGTGTTGTGCTGTGCTGCTGTTGTTAATAGGGGCTGTGTCCACTACTTCAAAGTCCATAGGGGCTGGCTGGACTGTGTTGTGCAGTCAGTTCTCCATAGGGGCTGTGTCCACTCCAAAGTCCTGTGCAGTGTCCCAGTCCTAAAGGGGTTCTGTAGTGTTGTCCAGGGGGTGCACTGTCCATCAGGGGTGCTCCCCCCAAGTGCTAAAAAAATAATATATTTTCTGTGTTTGTGAATTGTGTGCGCAGTAGCCGCACGAGCATCAACAAAGTAGTGACAAGCGTGCGCCTGTGTCATAAGTAAAGGGCCGGCTGGCTTGACCGTTAAAGGGTGCTGTAACCCCCAAAGTACACTCCAAACCAAATAAAAAAATATTTTCTGTGTTTGTGAATTGTGTGCGCAGTAGCCGCACGTGCATCAACAAAGTAGTGCCAAGCGTGCGCCTGTGTCATAAGTAAAGGGCCGGCTGGCTTGACCGTTAAAGGGTGCTGTAACCCCCAAAGTACACTCCAGTCCAAACCAAAAAAAAATTATTTTCTGTGTTTGTGAATTGTGTGCGCAGTAGCCGCACGTGCATCAACAAAGTAGTGCCAAGCGTGCGCCTGTGTCATAAGTAAAGGGCCGGCTGGCTTGACCGTTAAAGGGTGCTGTAACCCCCAAAGTACACTCCAAACCAAAAGAAAAAATATTTTCTGTGTTTGTGACTTGTGTGCACTGTGGCTGCACGTGCATCAACAAAGGAGCAGCGCCAAGCGTGCGCCTGTGTCCCATAAGTAAAGAGCCGGCTGGCTCATTTCTTAAAGGGTGGTGTAACCCACAAAGTGCACTACTCTCCAGCAAAAATAAAAAAATATTTTCTGTGTTTGTGTGCGCTTTAGCCGCACGTATATATCAATATAACATAAATGGAGGACCAAACTTTCTCCGATAAAAATAAAATAGGGAAAGATCAAGAACCACTTCCTCCTAGTGCTATTGCTGCTGCTGGGAGTTGTTCATCATCCCAGAGAGAAAGTAGGAACATCACTACTTTTACTAAACAATTGACCCTCCAACAGTCCCTAGCGATGAGGATGAAGTACGACAGCAGTCATCCTGAAGCAAAACGTATAACTGAGGCCTTGACTGCTATGTTGGTGTTAGACGTGCGTCCGGTATCCGCCATTAGTGCAGTGGGATTTAGACAATTGATGGAGGTAGTGTGTCCCCGGTTCCAAATCCCGGCTAGATTCCACCTGCATCCTCAAAGCAGCAGTGACAAGCGTGCGTCTGTCTGTTAAAGGGTGGTGACACCCTCAAAGTGTGCTACACAAACAATAAAAATATTGTTCTTTTTTTTTTGGTCTTTGTGAAATGTGTGGGCTGTAGCCGCACCTGCATCCTTAAAGCAGCAGCGACAAGCGTGCGTCTGTCTGTTAAAGGGTGGTGACACCCTCAAAGTGTGCTACACAAACAATTAAAATATTGTTCTTTTTTTTTCTGTCTTTGTGAATTGTGTGGGCTGTAGCCGCACTTGCATCCTCAAAGCAGCAGCGACAAGCGTGCGTCTGTCTGTTAAAGGGTGGTGACACCCTCAAAGTGTGCTACACAAACAATAAAAATATTGTTCTTTTTTTTTCTGTCTTTGTGAATTGTGTGGGCTGTAGCAGCACTTGCATCCTCAAAGCAGCAGCGACAAGCGTGCGTCTGTCTGTTAAAGGGTGGTGTAACCCTCAAAGTGCTCCAAAAAATAAAAAACTATTTTTTTTAATGTGTTTGTGACTTGTGTGCGATGTAGCCGCACGTGCATCAACATAGTAGCAGCGCCAAGCGTGCGCCTGTGTCATAAGTCAAGGGCTGGTTTGGACATCTGGTCCGGACTGAAGGACGTGCCAACAATTTCTGACAAGTCTACTGTCACTGCATATGATACTGTCCTCAAAGCAGTAGCGACAAGCGTGCGTCTGTCTGTTAAAGGGTGGTGACACCCTCAAAGTGTGCTACACAAGCAATAAAAATATTGTTCTTTTTTTTTCTGTCTTTGTGAATTGTGTGGGCTGTAGCCGCACTTGCATCTTCAAAGCAGCAGCGACAAGCGTGCGTCTGTCTGTTAAAGGGTGGTGTAACCCTCAAAGTGCTCCAAAAAATAAAAAACTATTTTTTAATGTGTTTGTGACTTGTGTGCGATGGAGCCGCACGTGCATCAACATAGTAGCAGCGCCAAGCGTGCGCGTGTGTCATAAGTCAAGGGCTGGTTTGGACATCTGGTCCGGACTGAAGGACGTGCCAACAATTTCTGACAAGTCTACTGTCACTGCATATGATACTGTCCTCAAAGCAGCAGCGACAAGCGTGCGTCTGTCTGTTAAAGGGTGGTGACACCCTCAAAGTGTGCTACACAAACAATAAAAATATTGTTCTTTTTTTTTCTGTCTTTGTGAATTGTGTGGGCTGTAGCCGCACTTGCATCCTCAAAGCAGCAGCGACAAGCGTGCGTCTGTCTGTTAAAGGGTGGTGTAACTCTCAAAGTGCTCCAAAAAATAAAAAACTATTTTTTTAATGTGTTTGTGACTTGTGTGCGATGTAGCCGCACTTGCATCCTCAAAGCAGCAGCGACAAGCGTGCGTCTGTCTGTTAAAGGGTGGTGACACCCTCAAAGTGTGCTACACAAACAATAAAAATATTCTTCTTTTTTCTGTCTTTGTGAATTGTGTGGGCTGTAGCCGCACCTGCATCCTTAAAGCAGCAGCGACAAGCGTGCGTCTGTCTGTTAAAGGGTGGTGACACCCTCAAAGTGTGCTACACAAACAATTAAAATATTGTTCTTTTTTTTTCGGTCTTTGTGAAATGTGTGGGCTGTAGCCGCACCTGCATCCTTAAAGCAGCAGCGACAAGCGTGCGTCTATCTGTTAAAGGGTGGTGACACCCTCAAAGTGTGCTACACAAACAATAAAAATATTCTTTTTTTTTTTCTGTCTTTGTGAATTGTGTGGGCTGTAGCCGCACTTGCATCCTCAAAGCAGCAGCGACAAGCGTGCGTCTGTCTGTTAAAGGATTACATCGGTGACAGCATCCAAGTAGGCATGTCAGACAGTCCGTACCTGTACTGGCAGGAAAAAGAAGCAATTTGGAGGTCCATGTACAAACTGGCTCTATTTTACCTGAGTTGCCCCCCCTCCAGTGTGTACTCCGAAAGAGTGTTTAGTGCAGCCGGGAATCTTGTCAGCGAAAGGCGTAGGAGGTTGCTTCCACAAAATGTGGAGAAGATGATGTTCATAAAATGAATTATCAACTCTTCCAGGGAGACCAGCCTCCAGAACGTACAGAGGGACCTGTGGTTCCAGCGGGGATGAATTAATACTCTGTGAGGATGAGGATGTACACACTGAAGAGGGTGAGGAATCGGTGGATGAGGAGGATGAGCATGACATCTTGCCTCCGTAGAGCCAGTTTGTGCAGGGACAGATTAATTGCCAGCTTGTTTTGTGGGGGCCCAAACGAACCAATCATTTCAGCCACAGTTGTGTGGCAGACCCTGGCGCTGAAATGATTGGTTTGTTAAAGTATGCATGTCCTGTTTATACAACATAAAGGTGGGAGGGAGGGCCCAAGGACAATTCCATCTTGCACCTCTTTTTTTTCTTTGCATTATGTACAGTTTGGGGCCTAGTTTTTCAAACTGCCATCCTGTCTGCCACTGCAGTGTCACGCCTAGATGGGTCACGTGTTTGTGCCGCCCACTCGTGTCGCTTAGCATAGTCATCCAGCTACCTCGGTGCAACCTTTTGGACATAAAAACACTATTGTGAGGTGTGAGGTGTTCAGAATAGACTGGAAATGAGTGGAAATTAAGGTTATTGAGGTTAATAATAGCATAGGAGCAGAAAAACCTACAAATTCTGTGATTTTAGCTGTTTTTATGCTTTTTTTCAAAACAATACAGATCCAAAACACAAAACCCAGAACCCAAAACACGGAAGGGTGGTTTTGGCAAAACCAATCCAGATCCAAAACGCGAAGAAAGATCCAGATCCAAAACCAAAACACAAAACACGAAAAGTGGCCGGTGCACACCCCTAGTTTTAACAATGACAGTTAGGAGCAGATTGGTTGGTACTTTATGTCTACCTTATCTCTCTCCAAGGCTTAAAACATCATGAGCGCAAAATACATCCTACGTAAAAGTGCATTTTGCATATATTGCTGAGCTGTCTGTATGGCACTATGCAAGTCTGAGTTATACAGTACCTGGTGTCACAGTGTAAATGCAGAAATGACAGTACACAGTTCATACATATTATAGTCAGGGCCGGATTAACGGGGGAGGGGGGCAACAGGGGCGGTCTTCCCGGGGCCCCCACACATAAAGGGCCCCCACACAATGTCCCCACCAGGGGTTAAAGTGGGCTGGAATGGGAAACGGAACCAGTTCACTCCTGAGCTCCGGCTTCTGGCTCGCACAGTGTGCAGTGCACTATGGGAGAGATGTCATGACGTCTCTCCCATAGTTCCGAGGAGCAGCCTGTGAATGGCCGCGGACCCATGAGCAGGGTTTAAGGTAAGTATTGTATTTTTTTGGGGGGGGTTTGTGTAAGCGGCTTCACTACAGGGGGCATTACTATTGGGGGCACTGCTACAGGGGGCATTACTACAGGGGGCAGTACTTCTGGGGACACTACTACAGGGAGCATTACTATTGGGGACACTAATACTGGGGGCATTACTTCTGGGGACATTACTATTTTGGCACTTCTACAGGGGGCATTACTACTGAGGGCACTATTACAGGAAGCATTACTATTGGGGGCACTACTACAGGGGTCATTTCTACAGGGGGTATTTACTGCAGGGGGCACTACTACAGGGGGCATTACTACTGGGGTATTACTATTAAGGGCACTACTACAGGGAGCACTACCATAGGGGGAATTACTACAGGGGGCACTACTACTGGGGGCACTACTATGGGTGGCATTACTACTGGGGCACTACTAATGGGGGCATTGCATAGGGGGCACTGCATAAGGTGCACCACTCCTGGGGGCACTACTACTGGGGGCACTGCATAAAGGGCACCAGTACTGTGGGCTCTGCATATGGGGCACTACCACTGTGGGCACTGCCACTACTAGAGGCACTGCATAAGGGGCACTACCACCACTGGGGGCACTGCAAAAGGGGCACCACTACTCAGGGCATTGCATAAGGGGCACAACCACTGCTGGGGGCACTGCTACTGTTGGCTCTGAACACGGGGCACTACCACTGTGGGCACTGACACTACTGGGTGTACTGTATAAGGGGCACCACTACTGAAGCATTGCATAAGGGGCACTACCACTAATGTGGGCATTGCATAAGGGCCACTTCTGCTGTGGGCATTGTATAAGAGGCACTACTACTGTGGGCATTATGTGTATTAGGGGCACTACTATTGTGGGCATTATGTGTATTAGGGTCACTACTATTGTGGGGATTGTGTATAAGGGTCACTGCTGTGGGCATTGTGTAAAAGGAGAACTACTGTGTGTCATAACATGAATAAGGGACACTACTATGTGGTGTAATGTGAATCAGTGGCACTATGGGCCTGATTCAGAGTTTGAAATAGAGTGAGATATCTCTCTCAACTGTAAACCTGAACAAACCATATTGCAATGCAAGGGGTGTAAATACATAATTTTTTTTAAATGTGGTGGAAATACTGGCTGCTTTTGCATGTAGCCCACAAATACTGCACAGCTTTATTATTGCTCTACAATTTAGATGTCAGTTTGGAAACACTCCTCCCACATCTAAATCTCTCTGCCCCAGCTGCAGTGCACCATGGTTTCACCAAGATGATCAGTTGAGAGAGATCTCTCTCTCTATTCCCAAGTCTGAATCAGGCCCTATGTGTGGCGCAATGTGAATAAGATTGTGCTACTGGTGAGTAATATTTCATGTGAGTGCCTATATGTGTGGGTTTTTTCCCCGTGGGTGTATATTGTGTGTTTTTTTTGTGTGTGCCTGTGTTATTTTTTTCATGTAGAACCCATGGGCCCCATTTCACAATGAGACATACTGTAACCCCTTTAGCACTCACTAAAGGGGTTATGTCCTCCTTTCAGTATTTAACAAACATCGCTAAGCTTAGCTTATTGCTATGTACCGCTTACGAGCGATATGGTCCCCATTGCGCATACCCCCATTTCGTCCACTGTGTGTGTGTGTGTATATATATATATATATATATATATATATATATATATATATATAATTTTTTTTATTTTTTTTTAATAGGGGCCCCCACGTTTGTTGCCCGTGGCCCCCCACAGACCTTAATCCGGCCCTGATTACAGTGGCAAACACAGTATTTCTAGAGGGGGGTGTCCAAATGCTTGACTTTAGAGCGAGTCTGGCCAGTCCATGAAGAGGGCACAGTTAGCACTTATACAGCTCTAATATGTTACATACAAAGTGTATTGTGTGTCATAGTTCCAGCATTTACAGAACCAGCAATCACATTAAGCCTTTAGATACAGCAGTAGGACCATCCTGTCCGAGCTGAATGTTTTTTTTTTCAGATGTGGGCACCATTTCTGAGTATGGGAGAAAGTCTGGGTGTCTGGGGGAGCAGCAGAAGAACCTAGCACTGCCCTGGACATATATGTACATATCGGTCTCCTTATGTACTGGATAGTGTATTATTATACAGTATTAATAATTAACCCTATAGATGGTCTATAGCAGTGCACCCCTAACAGTGCATGTTTTCCACATCTCCTAGTTGGTGCACAGGTATATTTATTACTGGCTGACACATTTTTAAATATCCACAGGTGATGCTATTCATTTCATTTGTGATACTGAGAAGAACATGCAGCGCTAGTAACATTGTATTATATTACCATTTCTATTGTGGTCATGGTGTGTGCTGGGGAGGGGGGTTTCCAGGCAGACGGAACCCCCCCCCCCCCCCCCTGCGTTTGCCTATGGATTATAGTACATGTCAGGACAGTTCTATTAATACCTAATAAAGACGTCAGCACCATGGAAGCTGCAAAGACAAAATTTAGCTACAGTACAAATTACTGTAAGTTCATATTAATGAATCCGTCGCCTTCCTCTTTAACAGATCAAACGGGAATATGCTTCATTGCTGTGGGCCGATTGCAACTATCAATTCAATATTGCAAATTGCGGCCAGCATGGTGCACATTTTACATAAAGGCAACCTTTCTGTACTCTGGCCGCGCTTACACACTGTCCCCAAATAACCCCTCACCGTAACCATCTCTCTGGGTGCATAATGCTTCCCAATTTCAGTATGGACCGATAAGGAGTAACAGTGCGCAACGTTTAACTCTACATTAACCCCATTAACGGGATTTTCTGCTGATAGCATAGAAATGAAGTAAGAGTGACATCTCTAGATTTGAATGGTCCCAGTTTTAGCAATTCTCTTCTGAAACTGTTTGAGGCAAAGGGCTCTATTTACTACAATCTGCATATTGAATGCGGATTGTAGTGTGATATTACCGAGTGCATTCGCATTGTGAATTCAGGCAATATCACAGGGATTTACTATAAATCCCTGGCAGGGACAGAGCTTGCGATAAAGCTCTGTCCCTGCAGATCCCATCTGCACTCTAGTCGTGGTATTTTCGGAAAAAATACCGTGACTAAGAGCCCGTGCATGCGCCGACCCACCGTCGCTTCTACCCCCCACCAACGCTAAGCCCCGCCCCCCACGATTGCGAACCACCGCAACCCCCCCTCCCTTCATTACACTTACCTGCCTCCTCCTGGCCTCCGGTGATCTTCTCCGGGCTTCCCGATCAGGTGATCTCCCATACTGCACTGGGGCCCGATCACCTGATGACCTGGCCGCAGTGCACTGTGGGAGACCAGCTGACCGGAGAGGAGCCATCACCGGAGGCCCGATCACCGGTCTCTGGATTCAGGTAAGTAAAAAAATAATCTTTCAATTTTTTTTTATTTTTTTTTACAGCAATCAGCTTGCGGTCTGTTTAGACCACATAGCTGATTACTGGTACCGGCTCCCGCCTCTGCTCTCCCCGTTAGAGCAGAGTGGGAGCCCGGTAACCAGGGGAGACCCTGGATAACGCCACCTCCAGGTGGCGTCATTATCACAGGGCTTTCCCCGATATTTTTTTACAATTTATTTTTAGTAACTCTGGTCGGATCACATTTCCCATTACAGTTATGGGAAATGCGATCTGCTTTACTAAAAATAAGTGATACTAGGGGTTGGAGTAGAATTTTACTAATTGTACTCCAATTGCCCTGTAATAACTATAGGTGAAACTAAAATAATGTGAAAAGGGTGTGAAAACACCCTTTTTCACTTTATTTTAGTAAAAATAATGTTAATAAATAGAGCCCAAAGTGTAATAATGAAGCTAAACGAATGGTTCTTATGTCAGCACTTTTTTATGATATCAAGGACGATGGATGAACATGCTGCAATTCTGTTACTAAGGACCAGTGCTGGGAAACAGAACCGCTTTCCAATCAGTCCTCACAAGCCATTCTGTTCCTCATTGTGAGATTTTAATGCAGGTACATATCAGGTCGGCACAGGGGAGCCAAAAGGGGGTTGGGCATGTGTAGATTGCCAGGGCCCAGGCTTGCTGGGGGCCCAGGTCAACCATAGAGGCAGAACAGAGCTCGCACATTGGCGTGATGCGCATATTCGTATCAACACAGAACTTGCTGAGTAGGCTGTGGCCGTGTGCTCAGAATTGGCCATGCCCCCATTCAAGTCCCGGGGCCCATCTGATGTCTCGGCATAGGGGCAGTCCAGCCACAGAGATGCATGTGACTCAGCATGAGCAGGAGTTATCTATTTGTTTTTGAAATTTCTGACGAAGGTCTTACGGTTAATCCCACATCCGATTTGTAGGGAGTTTTTCCTTTTTTTCCTCTCGTGTTCAGTTACTGTATTGTAAACTGATCAAGTGTCTAAGTCCTAGGACAGCAAACATTACTTTTATCGTTATCTTTAACTAATTTGGCTATAGTAAACAATAAAAACAGAACGTGGGTGTCCCCCTTCGCACTAAATTGTACCTGCAACAATACTTGAAAACCATAGGGTAAAAGAAATTCAGAAATATTTGTTGCATGCATTTGCAAAGACATGGTAAGCCACCAGGCCAACTTCACGGCTTCTCTGATACTGGTGGTCCCTACATTGCATGATAACAGTACCCACTCTGGGCCATGTAATTGTCTATTGTAAGGCCTCATGGTAGAGGCACATACAGAAATACATCCAAATTGAGAGCCAGATTACCTGGGAGTCACCCCTGGGACCTCCAATTAGCACTATAGGAATCAGCATGCCCTCCAAATGCTGGTGCCATCAATGCCTCTCAAATCAATTTGGCAATACTCTTCGGGTGCATGAAAGGTTTTTTTGTTTTGTACGACCCCTCCCTTTCATGCACATGAAGAGTATTGCCAAACTGATTTGAGCACATTCCACTTTATGTTTAATATGGCTATAGTGCCATACAAAGGGGATGGAGCATACAGCAACATTACAAAATGACTATATAGGATGCATACTTACAACCCACAGTTTACATAATTGTATAGTGACCACAAAAAGAGAGAGGACCCTGCTTGCTAACATTCTAAAGGGGAAACGGGTGGGAGCAGAGTTGCTGAGTGCGATGATTGGAAAGTAGGAGGAATGGTGTTTGGCAAGCTTGCATGAAGAGATCAGTTTGAAGACACCTTTAAAGGCTGGAAGGCTGGATGAGAGTCTGATTGATGCCAGTGAAGTGAATGACAAAGAGTTGTGTGGAGACAGATGTGGAGACAAAGAAGGAACAGTTGGATAAGTAGGAGGAGAACCGTGAGAGTGATCACGAATGCCAACACAGTGGAGGTTTTGACGGAGGGGGAAATCAACAGTGTCAAATGCTGCTGCGAGGTTGGGGAGGATCAGTATATTGAATTGACCCTTGGATTTGACAGAGCAGATAATTACCAACTTTGGTGAAGGAATGGTTCAAGGACAAGACAGATGTGAGTCAGTTGTTTGCAACCTGCTCAAGGAATTTTGAGGCATAGGGGATAAGAGATATCAGGCAGTTAGTGAGAGATACAGGAATGGTTAAAGAAGAGCTTCTTAAGAATGTGGGAAACCAGGGTATGCTTAATGGAGGAGGGGAAGGTATCAGAGGAGAGGAATACGTTGATCAGGTGGTGGATGTAGGAATAAGTGAAGATAACCATATATGTTAAAACCATAAAGGTTAAAATGAGATGATAGGTTTAACACTACCACCTGGAATATGTCCCATATGATCACTCAATAAGTGAAGATAACCATAAATGTATGATAATGGCATGGCTCATTTCAGTCTCTGAGGCAGATTTAGCAAAGTGTAAATATCAACCTTGCCAACTAATGTGTACATTTTCTAGTTACAGAGTGTTTTTGCCTTGCCCCCTATATGTAAGGGGGTTACCGCTTGTGGTGTTAGTATAGACGGCATTTACCAGTGAATGCCTCCATGTGCATTTTGGGTGGGAAAACCTATTTATCAAGCATCAAGGTAGTATTTCTGCTGCCGTGATAACCTGTCTGTTCATGTCAGGATGGCGTCAACATAGAAAACTGGAAGGGAAAAAAATGAAATTAACATTTTTCCAGGCTTCACATTTTTAAATCAAAAGGAATTATTGCCCCTCTCCCTGAAAATAAGAATTATTTTCTATTTTTGTATATATATAAAATCTTTGTGTCATTGAAATAAAATGCTTTTATAGATATATTTTCCCATATATACACCTGGCGCCATGCGTGCTTGGTAAGTTCACTAATTTATGTCACCTCTAGCGCTCTAGATAGTTCTAACCTTGGCAGTTACTGTAAGTATCAATAAGCTGCACAAATACACGTCACATGACATGTTACTAAATAAGCCCCTCAGTATTATATAAAACAACTTGGTTGCTTTTGCTAGAATTACAATTTACTGTCATAGTTAAAGGGGTTTTCCACATTCCCAGAACTGACTGGTTTGTAAAACATCCTGTAACTTGTACTAAGTACATTTTTCTTTTCCTGACGTGTTTCATCCTTTTTTTTTTTTATATCATTTGAGTAGATATTTATTTTCATTACTATGACCGATTTATGTAAAATGTTTTGAATACAGAATGAAACCAGAATGATTAAGCAATACATACTGTATATATAGCACAAGTTGCAGGGGCATGTAGAGTAAATAGCTGTTCCCCTGTGATCTGTGATTATTTTATTATTTTTTCTAACCTAAGGGGACGAAACAGGCTGTACCATAGTTGTAACTTAAATCCAGTAAAGGCAGGGGCACTGTGTCATTTCAAAAATGTCATTAGGAGCATTGTGTTCTTTCTGAAGGCACTGTGTCATTTATAAAATGTCATTAGGGGCATTGTTTTTTTAAAGTGGGCACTGTCATTAAAAAACTGCCATTTATGAGCAGTGAGTTGTTGTAAAAAAATTATTTTATAAAACTTGTGTGTTCAGGTTCAGGCAATGTGTTATAAAATAATGTTCAGTAGGCGCTGTGCCACCATTACTAGAATCGCTGTGAGTCAATATGGATCAGTCCACAGAAGAGCAGGAGCAGCAAATGAGTATTAGTGCTGTGTCTGCTGCCAGTCATGATAGTACTTCAACATCTACTAAAGTCGATGATCAAGGGCAAAGAAGGTTTAAGACAGGGCATCTGAAATCAAAACAATATTTCACAATGATAAAGAAAAAAATATAACTTCTTAGAATAAAGGAAATGTTTTCTACCAAAAAACATAAAATTGCCAACATGCCATACACCACACGAAGTGGTAAGGAAAGACCAAGGACATGGCCTTTATTTGCGAGTGGTGCCAACTGATACTGCTATTTCATGCACTAGAATGCCTATTGCGGAATCCGGCAACAAACACAGGACCTCATTCAGAGCTGCTCGCAAAATGCAATCGCTCGCTCTGAAAGAGGGTGGCCGCTTCACATTTAAAATCCGGCCTCTTGGCCGCTCGCTAAGCTGTGGGTGACCACCCACAGCTTTAGCGAGTGACCAGGTTGATGGTCACGACCATCGGGGCTTGCAACGAGACCCTTGTGGTAGGGTCTCGTCTGCCGCAAGCCTCAGTGAGCTTTCGGCTCTAGTAGAGCCGGAAGCTCACCACTGACATCACGAGTGATGTCAGTGGGGCTGCCCCCAGATGGCAGGAATTCCTTCGGGAACGCCACCATTTGGCCAGCCACCCCCCCACCCCGCCTACAAAACGGTGTGAGCTGTCGATCAGCATTGACAGCCGCCCCTTTTGTAGTGAGCCCTGCAGCGAAAAAAATTCTCTCTTGCTCCGGGGCTTGCGCACGTGCAGTGCGGCCACTGCGTGTGCACAGGGCCTCAACATCGCCCCGCTTGCGAGCACTCAGCGCTTGCGAGCGGGTCTGAATGAGGCCCACAGTCAGGCATGTTCTTTTTGTAACCTCACATGACGATGCAACACCTCACTCTGAGTCTAGAAGAGGTGTCAAATGTAAAACAGGCAAATCAGTGCAGAAATCACTAAGGCTGAAGAACAAACTGATTGTTCATAAACTTCACAAATCCTTGAAGAGAGTCTAAGGGTGTCTACGAGTGCTACTATACTTTTAGAGAAGCATTCTTCCACCATTTCTGCACCCTCTGAAAATGTGGGGATGAGCAGCACAAATAAAGATTGTGACATAGAAATTGAGGATGCTTCTGTGGAGGTGCAAGAGGATAAGGGGGATATTTGTGTATCTGATGCTATGAGAATGTTAATGATGAGGATGTTGTTTATGTAAGTCAGCCACCAGTGGCAACAGTTCTTGTCTGTGATAAAAAGAAGGCCATTGTCATGCCCATGTAGATTAAAAAAGCCACCACTAATCCTTGGCCTACAAAATGCCATTGTACCCACTATCCAGTTAACCACATATATGTGGACAAGTGGTACTGGTCAAACTAAAGATTTCATGACTGTGACAGCCCTCTGGTTGGGTGTATCACCTTCAGAAGCAGCATTTAACACACAATGCCAGCTCATTCACAAGCAGGTTATGCTCTGTATCACTGGCTTTACTAAGAGGCATACCAATGTCAACCTGTTAGACAAAATTAGGAATGTCATAGCAAAATGGCTTAGCCCACTAGAACTTTTCTCAGGATAACACAAGCAATATACTGAGAGCATTATAATTGGGTAAATTTGAGCACATGCCATGTTTTGCACACACAATAAACTTGGTGGTCCAGATTTGTTTTTAAATGACAGGTGCATGCAGGAGATGCTATCTGTGGCCCAAAAAAATTATGATCATTTTGTGTATCCAGCAACTGCATGTATATGATTTCAGTGGCTGCAAAAACAGTTCAATTTGCCATGCCACCAACTGATGCAGGAGGCAGTAAACAGGTGGAATTCCACCCTTTATATGAAGTATATATAGTAACAGCAACAAGCCAAACCTACACAACAAGTCTGACAGGGAGAGAATGGGGAATGTACCTCAGTCCAGCAAGTGGAGAATACTTTCTAATTTATGCAAGCTACTGAAATCATTTAACGTAATAACCTATGAAGTGAGTTCAGAAACTGCCATCCTGATTCAGGTGATTCCCTTGATTAAACTACTGGAAATGCAGATAGAGAAACTGAAGGACAAGATGAAACAAAGCCATTACACATTAAGTATTTTGGACTTGTAGATCAAGTTCTTTATTTGCTTTGCCAGGAGTTGTCAACATCTTGAAATTGGATCACTACATTTTGGCGACCATGCTTGAACCGAGGTTTAAGTTGTACTTAATGTCTTTCTAACTGACACAGATCTTAAGAGATGCAAAGAGCTCCTTGTGAGAAAGTTATCAGCTCAAGTGGCACATCACTTTTACCAAGAGACCACTTTAGATGAGGAAGAGTCAACTTAGCGCACCAGAGTGAAGCAACACTTTGACATCTGGCTATGTCTCAAAGAATTTGCCAAAATTAGTGACGCCTTCACTGTGACTCAATCTGACAGTAACTATCAATAGAATGGTGGAGGAATATTTTAATGACAATGTACAAATAAGCGTGTCAGACAGTCCCTTTGAATAGTGGGAGGAAAAAAAGGCCCCTGGTACAAAGACGTTTGGTTTACTTAAGCTTTTCTTTTCGTTATGGGCTGTTTGGTGGCATTGGTGACAGTCTTTTTAGCATAGACAAACTTTTTTTCGGTTATTGCTTTAACACATAACTAATTTCAAACACATTTTTTGGTAATATGAACAAGAAGATACATGGCAACATCGCAATTTTGATTTTATAAATCAATTAATCAATCAATCAACCAATCATTTTCCTCTATTCCACTGCATAAATACATACTCCACCTCCATTTCTCTGCAGCACTACAATCCCATAATGCCCCGTTTTCTCAACTTGATTATATCATACTGTCCTTTATTGCATTTAAAATACTAATTTTCTATGCAAACAAACATATTGAGCCCAGCAAATAACAAGAATAGTAACACTTTTATGGGCTTTTCTCTTTTCAACTGCTGCAAAACAGCTCTCGCAAGCCAAGTCTCAATTCTAATTAATCAATCGATCAATCATGCTTTTAACCTGCCTTCCACTACATACTCCACCTTCATTTCCCTGTACTGCCCTCGGTCCTCTCTCTGATCTAGTTCTTTATTAAAGAAAACATTCTTTATATGGGGTTGTATAGTTATTAAACTGCCATCCTGCCTGCCACTGCTGTGGAACAATGTTTCATAGATGTGCTATATTCTTATAAACTGGCGTGTGTTTGTGCTGTTGCTCTGTGGGCCTGATTCAGACCCGCTCGCGAGCGCTATGCGCTCGCAAGCGGGTCGATGGCCGGGCAGTGCGTACTGCACGTGCGCAAGCCCCGGAGTGAGTGAGAAATTCACTCGCTCCAAGGCTCGCTACAAAAGGGCCGGCTGTTGATCGACAGCTAACATCGTTTTGTAGGCGGGGAGGGGGGAGTGGCTGGACAAACGGAGGTGTTCCTGAAGGAACGCCTGCCATTTGTGGGCGGCCCTACTGACATCACCAGTGATGTCAGTAGTGAGCTTCCGGCTCTATTAGAGCCGGAAGCTAACTGGGGCTTGTGGCAGATGAGACCCTACCACAAGGGTTTTGTCGAAAGCCCGATGGTCGCGACCATTGCGACCATCACCTGGCTGCTCGCAAAAGCTGTGAGTGCTCACCCACATCTTAGCGAGCGGCCAAGAGGCCGGGTTTTAAAAAAAAAAAAGCGTCCGCCCTGATCAGAGCGAGCGCTCGCTTTTTGCGAGAGGCTCTGAATCAGGTCCTGTGTTGCTTAGTTTTTAGCCAGCCAGCCTTTGGCTAAAATTGGTGAACAATATTGTGAGCTGTGAGGTGGTCAAAGTTGCCTGGAAATTACTGCAAATTAATGTTATTGAGGTTAATAAGACTGTAGGAACAAATACAGACCCAAATTATGTGATTTTAGATGTTTTTAACAATTGCTTAAAAATATCCAGAACTAAAACCAAAACACGTGAGGGCAGTTACAGCAATACCTAAACACGATGATTAATTAGAACCAAAACCACAAACGTGTGTGTCTGTGCATATCTCTATGCAGGAGTACCGCTTAGCTTATTGGAAGCACTGGCCCTGTAGGCAAACACAAACAGTAGAAGCAGTGATTTTGTCACTTCATATATGTCGCATGTATTCATACACATGAAAGGAATGAATGGATATTTTTTACTAACATATATTAAAGGCTCTCGTTTTAATATGCACCAGTAGTTATTTAAACTTATTTGGGATATAACATGAGGCATTGTGTGACTGTTATGACATAAGAAACTTACTGATAGCATGTGTTACCGTCCATTGTTTAAGAACTATGGGATTATGGGCCAAATTCACACCCGGCCGCTATGCTGCGCTCTCTAGCTGCAAAAAAAGAGGCCGGATATGAAAATATGCGTTCGCACTGTCTGGCTGAAGGACACCCTCTGTCTTACAGTGTGACGGCAGAGCGAACGCACTCTGTAGTATAAAGCCGCCCACCTCTCACTCGTAGCACACGTCATCTCCAGGAAGTGAGTGATTAATCGAGTACATCGAATGGCTTTATTGCTACACGCAGCTCTTGTGGTAGACCTTACCCCACCGCAACAGTGCGATCAGTTCAGCCTGAAATACACCTAAGTCACGTGTACAATGACGCTACTTTGCTAATTATGCACTCCCATTAAACTCCATTTTGACAGTCAGACACGCCTGCGTTCACAAGCACCACTCCTCCGTTCACAAGCACCTTCCCCTGTTACCACCCACAAATGGCACATTCTGTCACTCAGAGAAGCGGCCCTTCTGAGGGCTACGAACGATCGCTTCCCCATCGCAGTGACTGGTTCGCGCACTGCGATGCATGCGCAGATGGGTGACCATCGCTCAAAGCGAGCGAGCACAACTTAACGACCGGGTCTGAACCAGGCCCTATGTACTCAATTCAGTGTCCCCACCTGGAAGATACAAAAAGCTCTATCAGAAACACTGTCTCTGTTCCTTGTATACTGAATAATAAAAATAATCAGTGGTGACAACTACCTATTTCAAGTAGAGGTGAGCGGGTCCATTCTCAGAGAACCGGGCCCACTCGAACTTGCAGATCCGAGGCAAGATACGAGTCTGGCTCGGGTTTTCCCGCCTGACTCGGATCTCAAAGCGAGGCAAAACATCATCATCCCGCGGTGTGGGATTCTCGCGGGTTTTGGATTGTATAACAGTCCCTCTCCCACAGTGATCAGCGCCATTTGCTTGCCGAGTTTTTGGACTGTCAGGGCTGTGCTTCATCCAAGAGGGGCTGCTGTGTCCATCAAGGGCAGGGGCTTCTGTGTCCATCCAGGGTCTGCTGTGTCCATCTCTGCTGTGTCCATCCAGGGGTTGCTGTTGCTGTGTCCATCCAGGGGAAGTGACTGCTGTGTCCATCCAGGGGTTGCTGTTGCTGTGTCCATCCAGGGGCTACTGTGTCCATCCAGGGGCTACTGTCCGGCTCTGAATCTGGCCCACAGTGTATTTGTAAAAAATATTGTCACACTGTAAGTGGAAAACGCAGTGTATTAGTAAAAAATATTGTCACTCTAGGCCTGATTCAGAGATAAAAGCAACTGCTATTTGCACGCAGATTGAGCAATTATTTGTCATTGCGTATGCATCACAGTGCACGTGCGCAAAGGCAGCAGTGTGTTCACGGAGGCCTATTGCAGAGTGATTGACAGGAAGTGACTGTTCGGGGGTGGAGACAGGGGGTTGTTTAGTGAAACACAGGCGTGCCTGACTGAACACCGTTACGTGGGCGTGCATAGATTTGCCACTACAATTGCATATGCACCTCTGCGTGGCAGAAGAGCTCCCTGGCCTGCAGCAGGTCAGACCTGCCACAAGGCTAAAATGGCCGCCGATGTACTTCGATGGTACCGATGTTTAAGTAGGTATGCGTAGTTGTACGCATGTGAGAAGGCAGTAGTGGG
This sequence comes from Taudactylus pleione, assembly GCA_031769625.1. NCBI lineage: Eukaryota > Metazoa > Chordata > Amphibia > Anura > Myobatrachidae > Taudactylus > Taudactylus pleione. The sequence continues at coordinate 6,184,770 of JAUIMM010000069.1, forward strand.
TGTCTTTATGCTTGGGTGATCTTTGTTAACATTAGCATATTTTTGCAACTGCGTTGCGTACGGAGATGCAGTTGCGGTCACATTAGCGTACATCTCTGAATCAGGTCCATTGTAAGTGGAAAACAGAGTGTATTTGTAAAAAAAAATTGTCACACTGTAAGTGGAAAACGTAGTGTGTTTGTAAAAAATATTGTCACACTGTAAGTGGAAAATGCAGTGTGTTTGTAAAAAATATTGTCACACTAAGTGGAAAACGCAGTATGTTTGTAAAAAATATTGTCACACTATAAGTGGAGAACGCAGTGTGTTTGTAAAAAATATTGTCACACTAAGTGGAAAACGCAGTGTGGTTGTAAAAAATATTGTCCCACTGTAAGTGGAAAACGCAGTGTGTTTGTAAAAAATATTGTCACACTATAAGTGGAAAACGCAGTGTGTTTGTAAAAAATATTGTCACACTGTAAATGGAAAACGCAGTGTGTTTGTAAAAAATATTGTCACACTGTAAGTGGAAAACGCAGTATGTTTGTAAAAAATATTGTCACACTGTAGGTCATTGATACCGCAGTGTAATATTTAAAATTGGTACAATTTGACATGTGTGCTGTACCCCACTGCATTCTTGTTTGTTATGGACAACGTTCAGTTGAGACTGGTGGTGGAGCTGCTGCCAGTGCCACAGCCATGACTATACTAGTCCATCTACATCATCTACTAAAGCCGAAGCCCAAGGACATACAGGGCTTAAGTCAAGGCATCTAAAATCATACAACAATGTTTTACAGTGTTAAAGAGAAAAAAATTAAAAGCTAAGTTAGCTGCATCTTATGATGTAAGCCCTTCTCCCTGTAGAAGTATCAAAATAATTAAAATCGCTAAGGCACATGAACCAACTGTGTGCTCAGAAAAGTCACAGATCCCTGAGGAGAGTCCAAGTGTGCCCACGGTTGCCATGTATGAGCCTGACCTTTCTAATACTGTACTTGAGGAGGATCCTCCTTCCACCACTTGTGTGCCCTCTGCAAATGTGGGGTTGAGCAGCACAAGTCAACATGCTGACGTAGAAATTGAGGATGCTTCTGTGGAATTGCACCAGGAGGATGAGAATGATATTTCTGTAGTTGGCGCTAACAAGGATAATGAGGATGTTGATGATGATGAGGATGTTGATGTCTAGGATGTTTGTGTAAAAACTGAAAATCAGGCAACAGTTGTTACCCATGGTGGGAAAATGCCCATTGTTGTCATGCCTGGGCAAAGGACCAAAAAATCCACTTCTCATGTGTGGAATTATTTCCAACCAAATCCGGTCAACAGTTGTCAAGCCATCTGTAACCCTTGCCAAGTAACAGTGAGCATCTCCTACAGTTTCTGCGGCTCTCAGGAAAAAAAAATGTTCCTAAGAGACCCACTGCTGGCGGTGATGCAGATCAGTCAGCAAAACCTAATGACATCTGGTTGGGTCTGAAAGAACTGCCTACAATGAGTAACATGCCTACTGTGACTTTGTCTGATACGGACACCATTCAGAGAATGGTGGATGACTATTTTAGGGATAGCATCCAAATAGGCATATCAGACAGTCCGTTTCACTACTGTCAAGAAAAAGAGGCAATTTGGAGTCCCTTACACAAACTGGCTTTGCTGTACTTAAGTTGCCCACCCTCCAGTGTGTACTCTGAAAGAGTTTTCAGTGCAGTCGGGAACCTTGTCAGTGATCGTCGTAGGAGGTTACTTCACCAGAATGTGAAAGCGATGATGTTCATCGAAATGAATTACAAATTCCATGAGGAAGACCTTTACCAGCAATTAAGTAAAAAAAAATACAGAAGCACCTGTAATGGTGGATTCCAGCAGGGACAAATTAATATTGTGGGAAGAAGAGGATGTACACACTGATGGGGATGACGATGACAACATCTGATCTTACCTATGTTGTAAAGCTAGTTTGTGTATGGGATCATTGCCATCAATGTCCACTACACATTGGCTGCTTGTTTTGTGGGGGGTCCAAACAAACTAATCATTTCAGCCACAAGTGGCAGTCCCTGTCACTGACGTGATTGGTTTGTTAAACTGTGAAAGTCCTGTTTCATATATACAACATAAGGGTGAGTGGGAGGTCCCAAGGACAATTCCATCTTGCATCTCTTTTCTTTGCATTATGTGCTGTTTGGGGCATTGCTACCTGACATTTTAAATTTTATGGTTTATGAATGTACAGAAATTGTAATGGCCACAGACAGCATCTCCTGTATGCACCTTTCATTTTTTTTAAAGAAAATTCTGAACCATTAATTTGATGGGGTGGGCAAATATGAGCAGCAGCACAGAGCATCTTCCTGCCAGGATGTGTGCAATAAAGTGCAAATACATTTAATACAAAACTTAGGCCCTCATTCAGACCCACTCGCGAGCGGCTGTCCGCTCGCAAGTGGGTCGATGGTCCGCACTGCGCATGCGCACGACGGAGGGAGCTCCGTCGTGCGCATGTGCGAGACGCGACGAGTGAAGGACTTTCCTTCGCTCGGAGTGTCTCATCAAAGGGGGCGTGCAGTCGATGTTGACTGACAGCACGCCCCCTTTGGTGGGCGTGCCGGGGGCGTGCCTGCCAGACGGAGGCGTTCCCAAGGGAACACCTACAGTCTGAAGCCGGCCCCACTGACATCACTAGTGATGTCAGTGGGAGTGATTTTGGCTCTGATAGAGCCAAAATCACTCCTGGCCTTGCGGTTGAAAAACTCAACCACAGGCTTTTGCTCGCAGTTTCGATGGTCGCGATGGTCAAGACCATCGTGACCATCATCCTGCACACTCGTATATGCTGTGGGTGGCGACCCACAGCTATACGAGCGTCCAGGAGGACGCTCCATATTAATGGAGGTGGGCCCTGATTCAGAGCGAGCACTCTGGTCAGAGCGTCCGGCTCTGAATCAGGGCCTTAGTTGTGTATATTGGTCACATACAAATATATTTCCATGGTACATACAGTGTGTAAAGCAGGCTGAGGTAACCTGAAGCATGTCACCTGTTGTTGACAAATAATTTCCAGTAGGCCCAGCAAACATCACAGATGCTGGGAGTTCTAATTCAGCCGGAGAACTACAGGCTGCTTTCCTCTGATATAAACAGCAAGTCTTGGTCCAATTATCCGTAACAACCTCCCTGAGTACAAACTAGTAAATGCAGGGGCATTTGTAGAGAGGAGGGGGCCCGTGTGCAGTCTCTGACAGAGGCCCCCTCCTCTCTGCCCGGCGTCCGGCAGCGCACTGAGCTGTGCACGGCCAGCGCCGGAGTTATAGACTCTGGGCGGCACTAGAGTGTGCCCAGAGTCTATAGTGTCTGCACAGGTCACCGGGAAAATGGCCACGGCGGCCATTTTCCCTGTACTGCGCATGCGCAAACAATGGGAAAATGGTCGCCATGGCCATTTTCCAGGTGTTTTACAGCAACAGACGCCCGCACCGACGTGGGACTCCGGAGTAGTAAGTAATATTATGGGTGCAGGGTGTGCAGTGCGGGGCCCCCTTCGACCCAGGGGCCCGTGTTCCCCGCACCCATTATAGATACGCCCCTGAGTAACTGTCTGTTTACAGTATGTTCTAGTAGCACCTCCACAAGCAAGGGCACCTCATTTTTTTTTTATTAGATCATGATGTATATAAAATTAAAAAACCTCCTCCAGATCAAAGACTTCTTTTAGGAACTTGATCCTAGATTGATCGTCCCTCATAATTTTTTGTAAGAATCAAAATATTAAATTAAATAAATTAAAAACAAATCACTCCTTCTGTCCTTTCTCTGTCTTCTGTCCATAAACATTCCAACTCCGTCGGGCCTCTGACCTAGTTAAGGAAAACATTCTTGGTTTTTAAAATTCCTAGGGGTCATATAGTATATTAAACTGCCATCCTGGCTACCACTGCAATGCCACTCTGTGCCATGTTCGAAGCTGAACTGCCACGTTAGTGCCGCCCACTGCTGTCGCTTAGCTTAGTCAGCCAGCTAGCTGGATGCAACCTTTTGGCCCTTAACTAGATGAAAAAAAATCAATATTGTGAGCTGTGAGGTGGTCAAAATTGACTGGAAATGACTGAAAATAAATGTTATTGAGGGTAATAAGTTTGTAGAAAAAAAACAGGCCCAAATTATGTGGTTGTACCTGTTTTTATGATTTTTTTTAGAAAAAATACAGATCCAAAAACAAAAAAACAAAAAACAAAACACGTAAGGGCGGTTTTGGCAAAACCAATCCAGATCCAAAACAAGAGGAGATACAGATCCAAAACCAAAACACAGGAGCGGCGCACATCTCTAATTTGAAGCTTTGATAAATCCCCCCCCCCCCAAAGCAATACAAAGAATGACAACCAGTTGGCTGGTTGGAAAGATAATCTTACCATGGGCCTTATTTAGTGATGTACGCTAAACCCACCGCAGCTACGAATACATGGACAATGGCTGTGCGAAAATATGCTAATGTCACAGAAACGCCCACCCGCGGCTTCGCTAATCCAAGCAACTGCATACAAAGGCGCTATCCGGTAGCAGATCAGTTGATTATCGGACTTCTGAGTCATAATATGGTCGCACAGAATGGCAGCGGGACCTGAGATGCAGGAGCCATTTTTCCTGCTTACAGGATCGCAGTTGCAGGCTGCAACATGTCCCAAAAATCAATAAAATGTTTGCTGGTGTTGGCCGTCCATTTTTTGCCACCATACCTTCTTTCTCTTTAAATATATTATATCTTTTTTATATGCATTTGTGTCTTTATTTATGTTATCAGTATGCTATAGTTATGTTAAGTGATGTGCCCACATGACACCCCTCAGTTGACAGTAGGTTTATGATGTCATGATGTGACGTGTGTGGGAGGGGCATACTCGCCGTCTTTAATTATCTCCTCTCCGACAGAAGTCCAGAGTTGAGATGCAGCTGACAGCTTTGGGGGTGGGCTCTCCACGTCATTAGGCCACCAGTACATACCTACAACAGCTTTCTGTTTGAATTGTCATGTTAACATGTGTAGAAACTAGAGGGTACAGGGTAAACATTCATAACAAGACATGGATTCTAGGGAAACATGTTCAGGTTAGAGTATACTGGCCTAATATCCCAGAATGTCTGGGAGACTCCCAAGTTTCCTGGAGCTATATCAGACTCTCAGGAGAGTTGACCAGCTTCCCGGTAGTTTGATGTCACAATTCACAACTTTTAGCCTGGGGGGCAAATGAATGCAGGCGGCCCTGGCAGAGGAGTAGCGTGTAGCCTGGGTGCCCGAAAGAACGTGCATGCTATGGTGCCCCCCCCCCCTCAGGAGAGGACACCCTTATGCAGGCCTCGAGTAGTGCCCCCAGCAATGATCCCCCCTATGCAGCGCCCCTTGTGCCCCCAGTAGTAAGCCCCTTATATAGTGCCCCAGTAGTGGTAACCCTTATGCAGTGCCCCTTAAATAGTGGCCCCAGTTGTAGTCTTCCCCCTATGCAGTACCCCCACTATTGCCCTTTATATAGAGCCCCCAGCAGTGGTCCCTCGATGCAGTGCCCCCAGTGGTAATCCCCACCCCCCTATGCAATGCCCCTAGTAGTAGTCCCCTTGTAGTGCCCCTAGTAGTAGTCCCCCCCAGTAGTAGTACCCCCTTTGTAGTGCCCCCAGTAGTAGTCCCACCCTTGTAGTGCCCCCAGTAGTAGTAGTCCCCCCTTGTAGTGCCCCCAGTAGTAGTAGACCCCCCCCTTGTAGTGCCCCCAATAGTAGTATATTCCCCCCTCGTAGTGCCCCCAGTAGTAGTAGTCCCCCCCTTGTAGCGCCCCCAGTAGTAGTAGTCCCCCCCTTTGTCGTGCCCCCAGTAGTGGTCTCCTCCTTATAGTGCCAGACCCCCCGCAGTAGACACACATAATATTAAAAAGAAAACACTTACCTGTCACCCGCTCCTGCTCCTGGTCCCGCCGCCGAGATCAGCTCCTCCGTCCGCCGCTTTGCATTATGGGAGTGACGCGTCATGGGAGTGACGCGTCACTCCCATTACCCACTGCGGGAGATGTCCGGCTCTGGCAGTGGGAGCAGCAGCCAATGAGAGTCTGACAGACTCTCATTGGCTGCTGATCACAACAAACACACAGCTGCCGGAGCCGGCGGCTGTGTATTTGTCACTTGTGTAGCGCTGACCGAACTCCGTCCGGTCAGCGCTACACACGCGGTGCAGTCTGTGTCACAGACGCTGCGGCCCGGGGGGCACATGGCACCTTGCCCCCCGGCCCAGCCCGCCACTGAGCGATCTGCAGGTCATGCCCCACAGACCTCCCTTCAGGATCTCCCACAACAGCAATAGCATTGGTAAGTATGGGTTAGAGAGTTCTATAAAGTAGTGACTAATAAAATAATTAACCTGAGTAAGAATTTCATACAGAGTGGGCCAAATGTAATAGGGTGAGAGCTTAGAAAATGTGACAGTTTAGCAGTAACCTCTCACACTTTTTAAACTCGGCCAATGTAACAGAGTCTGAGAACAGAGCAAACTCACATGTGTTTAGACTCAAAAAACGATTTAAGCTCTCATCCAGATGTTTTCCCATATTGAAGACAAAACTCGACCAATTGGAGAGTTTACTGATAAACACTCACATTTTCTAAACTCTCACCCTGTTACATTTGGCCTACTAGAGTATTAGTATTAGGGCCTATTCACCATGACCTAATTGTCACCAGTGATAATTATGTTTTTAACTCGCTGCGAGTTGAAAAAAATGTTTTGGAGGCATTCATCATGCCTCATTAACAAAAACATCGCTTCTAAAAAAAAACTGCTCTTTTTGCTGAGTCAGCTTTATGGAGAACTGATCATTTTCCCCATGCAGCTGAGGTATCCATAAGGATTTCCCACACTGTGGCCCTCATTCAGAGGCGGTCGGAGGATGCAAGCGGTCGCTCAGAAACTGGGCGGCCGCTTGCATCCTGACCGGCCGCCTCTGTTTCGGTTGTTAGGCTGTGGGTTAACACCCACAGCTCTAACGACCGCTAGGGTGATGGTCGCGATGGTCATTGACCATCGGGGCTTACGACGAGACCCTAGGGTAGGGTCTCACTTGTCGTAAGCCCCTGAGAGCTTCTGGCTCTGTCAGAGCCGGAAGCTCTCCAATGACATCACTAGTGATGTCAGTGGGGCCTCCCCCAAACGGCAGGCGTTCCCATGGGAACGCCTCTGTTTGGGCTGCCACGCCCCCGGCCTGCCTTCCAAACCGGGCGAGCTGTCAATCAACATCGACAGCTCGCCCCCTTTGGAAAGAGACCCGCTACGACCGGCGCTGTCGGTCGTAGCGGGTCTTACACATGCGCACGAAGGAGCCGGCTCCCTCGTGCGCATGCGCACTTGACAAACATCGAGGCGGCCGTGCGGTCGTAGACCGTACGGCCGCCTCTGAATAAAGCCCTGTGTCTGTCCCCAAACCACCCTTCCCGGCGTCTAGTGGCCGGTGCTTGTCCCAATGCCCCCCCGCTCTGTCGTGTACTCCTACACACCTCCCCCCACCATCTGTAACAAACTCCATGTAAACAGCAGCTTGTGCATAGTATCGGGTACTGTATGCCATCTCAGAGTGGCGTACAGTATCACTAACAAAATGCTTTTTCTGAACTTGATGAATTACATTATTTCTACATCCCCATACAGTATGGGGACTGTGGAAATTATCAGGGCAGAATTAACATGATATCTCCTGTGTTACATGCTTAATGAATAACCCTGACCCTTAATTTTTACAAAACATGGGGAAAATGTTAATTTTCACTCACTTTTGTAGAAATTAAGAGATGATGAACAGACCCCTTAGGGCCTGATTCAGAGCCGTTCGCTATTTGTGGTCGTTCGTTCAAAAACAAGGGGTGGCTATTCAAATGATCCGTTCGCAAATTGCAGTCTGTTCCCACCTCTAAGTCTGAACGAGCGAGCAAAACATACGCTCGTTTTTTTTATAAAAACGCCCCCTGGCCGCACGCACCATACGTCATGTCCGCTATTTATTAGATTAATCGAGTACATCGTACAGCGTATGAACTGCTCGCTATTCTTGTGGTTGGTGTTTTCAACCGCTATTTTGCGAGCAGTTCTGAGTTAAAAAAAACCAAGTGACGTGGTCAATGACGCTGCTGTATTAAATATGCACTCCCTTAAAACGCCCGTTTTGACCTTTAAGCACGCCTGCGTTCGGATCTCCACTCCCCGTTTTCAAGCACCTTCCCCTGTTACCACCCACATACGCCTCATTCTGTCACTCAAAATAGCAGGCCCTCGCTATATTGCGTACCAACGATTTTCGGCCGCACTGACTGGTTCGCGCATGCGTACTAAAAACCGTACGCATGCGCAGATGTGCGAACATCGCTCGGAACGAGCGTACTGCCGCTAGCGAGTGGCTCTGAATGAGGGCCTTAATCTTTAAAAAAATAAATTGCCGAAATTGTACCAAATACCAGGAAGAAATTTCCTTTCACTGGAAGCACAATAAAATTCTGAAAGAGAAAATCATATATTCCCAGAAATTGCTGTTTGTTGAACACACATCATAGAGGGATGTCCATAATAAAGGATAATAATATCACCCGATATATGAAGTTGCCCTTTTCCGCTGGTTTTGTAAGGCGGACTACATTTCCTTTCTACTTGCACATATCATTACCCGAAAGCAAATTTTTGAAAGGCAAATTGAAAATCAAATTGTGCCAAATTATGATTTAAACGAAGAGTGTCACAAGCAGACATTGGTGCATCAGCTTGTAGCACATCTGGTGCACGGCAAACAAACACAAGATTTATTCTGTCAGTGAGATAATTTCCCATTCCTTTTCATGCTTTAGAAGGAGCCTGTACCTGTCAGTCACTAAAGCACTAAGCTTTTGGTGACTGGTCTGTGTTGCTCCTACTGACTAGCCTTGATCTAAGACTTCTAAGACGCCTTGTGCTCACCCACTGCACCTGGGAGTCCGGTGCCCATGCCAAGTTGATTTCCATAGTCTTGCAGAAAAAAAAAAAAAAACTCCTGGAGGAATTTAAACATCTGCTCATAAAGTGGAGGAACAATATCTTGAGGTATAAAAACTGGCAACTGGCAAAAAAATCCGAGTTATTACACATATCGGATCATTACATGCGCTGTGCTCTATGCGAACGGTGACTGCGGCGCACTTCCCGATGCTCCGTTTTGCAAAACGGGATAAAACACAAATTAAAATGATCAAAGTAACTGAAATAAATGACTGGTGAACGTAAAAAAAAATCTAAAAAAAATATTCCCTATCAATTGATACTGAAACAAAATGAATTTGATTCATTCAAATCCAGTATTCTGCGCATGGGGATGTGTAGTCATGTGACAATCCCGACCCCGGAATGCCAGCTAGGGAGTTATGTGAGGCGTCGAAATACCAACGCCTATCATAATCCAGACGCCGGAATGCCGAGGACGACATCTCGAACGAAGGTAAGTCTGGGGCGCACTTAGCGTTAGCTGCATGGGGGGGTTAGGATTAGGAAGTCTAGCAGGGTTAGGGTTAGGTTTGGGGAGGGGGAATAAGGTTAGGCACCCCTAGGGGGTGTTAGGGATAGGCCCCCCAGGGAGAGGTTAGGGTTAGGCACCCCCCCGGGGGGGTAAGGTTTAGGGTATGCGGTAAGTGGGGGTTAGATTTAGGCACCCCCGGGGGTAGGTTAGGGTTAGGCACTGGGGGAGGTTAGGGGTAGGCACCACTGAGGGAGGGTTAGTGGGGGACAGGGGAAGTTAGGGTACTTACCTGTCTCTGTCGGGATCTTGATCCTGTCGGGCAGCCGCTGTTGGTATTTGAAACAGCCGCCGGCATTTCAATCCCATAACCTGCGCATGGTATAAGGATAACGGTCCCAATTCAGAGATGGACGTTATGGGGATGTTTACATAGTTGAGCGATTATCGGTGGTCTGCGCATGCGTCTGTGTTGCACCGCGTATGCGTCTAGTTTCATTACCGTTGTTGCTCGTGGTGAGGATTTATTCGCAAAGTGATTGACAGGTAGGGAGGCAGTGGGGAGGGGGTGGCAAATCAAATGCAGGCGTGCCGTGACCGTTTTCAGGGCCAGTCTGTGCCTGAAATTGCAATCCCGTACGCAGCAAAAATGGCGCCAGCGTCTCAGTACCCGCGCCCGTTCTGCTAGACCATAGGGTTACTCAGGAGGCCGATTATCGACTCGTCTGCGACTGACGCTGCATTTTTGTACGTAGTCGCTTGGATGTGCTAAACCGCCGGTGGGCGCTTCAAGAAAAATCCTGCCAGCTGGGACATTTGCATATATTCGCTCAGCCGCTACATACAAATCCACAGAAGCAGCGGCAGCATTAGCGTATGTCTCAGGCCCAATGTCAGACGAGCATTTTAGGATTTCCCTAACCAGATAAATGTTCTATTTAAGATTTATGATGCTATCTCTAAAACAGTGATGCTGGGGTCACCAAGAGAGGTGGGGGCGTGGGGGGAGGGTGCAGTATCTGTCAGGGGTCTAGCCAGCTATTACGCATGTACAGGCTGATGGCTCCACATGGCCCGCACATGGGGTGGATCCAGTGGCTTCACAAGGGGGTTGCGGGCCGCACCCGGGTGTCACCCGCCGAGGGGTGACACCAAGGTGCCCACTCCCCTTCAGTGACAGGAGCACTCGGTTTCTGTCACAATGAGGGAGCCGGCACTGCACACAGAGTTGTCCGCAGTCCAAGCCTCCGACACCCCCCCACCTCCCAAGTGATAGCCATGGGGGGTTCAGTCGCCAAGGCAATGCCCCTTCCCGTGTGACCATGGCCCTTTTTTGCAGAGCTCAACCCGTCCCTTCCCACACCTGGTGTCACTGGGGGGAGGGACGCCACTAGGTGGATCTGCAACTGGAAGCTGATTGATAGTATAGTAAGCTATGCATCCAGCTCTTCGTCAGGACTGGCTCTTATCAGAGGCAGCGGTGTCCCTCCCCGCACTGACAGCTGGTGAGGGGAGGGCTTTGTAGTGCGCTGACAAAAGGTGGCGTGGCCTCACCAGCAGGGGCATGGCCTTGCGTGAAGGAGCTTGGCCTCGCGGCCGAACCCCCGTTTGGCGTTCTTATCACTCGAGGTGGCGGTGGTGGCAGGTGCCGGTGTTGCGGACTGTCCTGTGTGCAGTGCCGGCTCCCTCACTGTGACAGGAGCCGAGTTGTGCACTTAATGCTACAGTGCAGCACCCGGCTCCTGTCACTGAGGGGGATTCGGCACCTTGGTGGGTGACACCCGGGTGCGGCCCGCACCCTCCATGTGAAACCACTAGTCGGAGATCCTGTCCCGCAAGAGAACTCTACAAAATCTGCGTAAAAGTCGTTATTATCACATCTCATCCACATTAAAAATGCGCAATGTGGTAAATAGGGCCCCAAAGATGAGGGGGACCTATTTAGCCGATCCTCCATGGGCATCAATTTGCAAATGAATTTACTAATGGGGAATGAGCTGAAATGATTAATTAATTTGCAAATTGATCTCAATTATCCAATAAATTGGTGAATACATAATAGCCACTGCAGAATCAGGCCAATCAGAGTGCAGGGACTGTATAAACGCCAGTCAGGATGCGTCAACAAATGTCACATGTCTATAAGTTTGTAATAGGAGTTCTCATCTCCCAGGATCCTCCCTCTTCTGAATGGTAATAAGCATCTATGGATACCCTTCATAAACCAAATTACTGGTCACTTGTGTCCCCTGCATTTGGGTATAGCTGTAGCGTTGTCTGTCTGGTTTATGATTTTCTTACACATTTTATACCCTCACTACTGTACAAGACCAACACAATTATGTCCTCTACTCATCTTTATTGAATTTATTTCATTTTCTACTATACTAAAGTGCTGGGTTTTTCCCATTCTGCAAATTGCCAATATCTTCATTGTCTCTTTTGTTTTCCATACAGCAAATGTAATAAACTCAGAGCATATTATGTTTCCTGTTATCCATCCGTGTACAAATACCCATGTCATACATTGCTTGCTATCTCACTGGAGGATTTTTCTATGCCACACTGACTGGTGCAACACAGACCTCTCCTCCGCTTGTTACTAGTGTGGTACCCCATACCCTATGTGCACCTACTGATTCTGGCTCCTTTGTGAGATATATATAGATTAATGTATATAAATTGTTGTTGCGTATTTACTATGTTGGGGTAACCCAAAGCCAACAGGGGAAGAGAGGAGGAGTGAGTAAGGCAGTGGTGAGCAGCACAGGTCACATGACGGAAGTGGCTAGAACCAGCGGCAGGCGGGTGAGGTAGACAGTTAGGGCAGTTACAGGCGGCAGTCTGAGGGAGCAGACCTGCGCAGGGGACTCTGTGAGAGAAGGTGTGAGGAAGCGGACCTGCACTAAGGCACGATACCTGCGTCCTGAGGTGCCCGCTGAAGAGGTGGTCCAGGCTGCAGAGGGACAGCTAACTGCGGAGGCTGCAAGTGCAGAGCCACATCTGAGTGTAGGAGCCGGCACCTCAGTGAGGGGAGTGCAGAGGTCTGCTGGAGGCAACGGAGCTGTGTGAGCAGTGTGACAGTGACGGAGGACGGCTGCAGCCCCTATAACATGGACTGAACTTAAGTAGTAGTCAAACTGAGAACTTTGCCCTTCCAAGCAGAGAGAGCCAGTGCTGACTGATCATCTGAGGTCCAGACTGTCAGGTCTGTAGTAACCCTTCTGTTACCGCCACACCTCCAGCTTATATACTGCAGACACCTGCATATAAAAACTGCACAAGATAGGTAACGAGCTTAAAGCAACCCTAAGCCCTCCCTATAGCAGCAATTCAGGGCTTTCAGCTAAGAACTGCATGCCTTCCCAGCAGGTGTGATATAGACTTATATTGTGCTGGACCAAGCAGGGGAAGCAGTTGGGAAGCCGACGGACGCAATCCCGACCACCGGCTTCCCGACTGTCTAATCCCGGCAAGGTACAAATAACAGGCATCCAAATCCTAATGCCTGTCATTTTACCTACGCCGGGAGCCCAATGCCCGGCACCCAGGTCAAAGGTAAGCCGGGCGCCAGGTGGCTTACCAGGGGTAGGTTTAGGGCTCCTGGGGGGGACTTAGGGGTAGACACCCCCCCTGTGGGGGTTAGGGTTAGGCTAGGGAAAGGGGGGGTTAGGGTTAGGCACCCCTGGGGGAGGTTAGGGTTAGGCACCCCCCAAGAGAATTAGGTGTAGGCAGCGAGGAAGGGGGGGTTAGGTTTAGGCACTTAGAGGGGGGATTAGGGTTAGGCACTGGGGGGGAGGTTAGGGTTAGGCATGCCGAAGGGAGGGTTAGGGTTGGGGGGGAGATTAGGGTGTCAAACCTTTAGCAGCAGTCGGGATCTTCACCCCTGCCGGGCATGCGCTGTCGGGATTTGAACCGCCGGCCATACACACGATCCACCAAGCAGGACCAGGTTACACCTCATCCCTCCTCACTGAATTCACCCTATATAACCAGCTGAGAATTACATATCACAACAGACTGTGTAATAGTGTGATAATAGGCCACCATAAAATGTATATCGCTTAACCCTTTAGCCACAAAAGTGTGCTGGAGCAAACCAGTTCCTTCAGGATTTGACAATACTAAAATATTGTAGGAGAATTGGTAAACCATGATATGTGCACCACCTCTACAGACCCAGCTGGACAGATATGTATTAAATGTACTAATATATTTCCAAAGTGTAACGTAGTTATATACTGTAAGCTGTTACAGGTACTTGTCTTTAAAGTGTTTCGGTTATTATATAACTTTGCATTGTAGTTCATTCCTGTTGGTTTGAATAATAGCCACAGTGTATTGTGTAATGTAAAAGTGCGGTGCAAGAATTTTAACCGTTGCATCGCTGAATCAGTTTGATGTTACGGGTCCGGCAACAGGTGGATTATCGGAGGATGATCTCCCTGACTTCCAGTACAATAAATCATTATCTTGTCATGTGTATGTCACTTACCTGGAGATGCATATAAATGTACTGTCCTTTTGAACCATTGTAATGGTGAAATAATTAGCACTATTCCATCTTGTTAGAAGAATTAACTCTGAATAAATCTAAACTTTCTTGACAATAGTCGGTATGATACATTGTGTGGAGAGTAAAACTTCTTCTCCTCTGTTGTGGAAATAATCATCCTAAAAGCCAACACAGAATGTAACCAACCATCCCTTCTGGCAAGATACCCGAACACTACAACACCACCACCCGGCGTGGGCATTACATTAGAGTCACATTCTATCTACTGTAGATGTAGAAATACACAGGCAATGCATTGTATTATACCAACCCCTGTATTCATTACAACATACTGACTGGGGCAAAACAATTTTTATTATACAAATCACTAGACAGTCTGTCCCGCCCGTCTTATTAAACACTTCATTTTTATTGTGAAGCTACATTATTGAATTTACTTGTATTGACTCTGAGCTGAGTAATGCTAGGTACACATTTAACAATGTGTACCCAGCACAATCTCATTAGCAACGAGACCTGAGGGGGCCCTGGCATCGGCAAGTGCATACACAGTGCATGCAGATCCGACGGGCGATGTCGCTGACGATGTCCCAGAGCGCACACTAGACAATATTGCCGACATGTCGTCTTTGTGTTTTTACCGGCCATAACAGAGAATTATCAAATTGTTTAAAAAAAAGTATCTAGTGATCAAAAACATTTGGCAAAGTTCCTAAGGCCAAACCCGTAATTTTCTAGAGGTGACTCAAACACATGGAGCTGGGGACTGACTGGCTCGCATTGCTAGTTCAGATAAGTGACATTTTATCAAGCACTTTATCAATTCGTGTTCCGTGGTCTTATACAGACTTTGACCACAATATGTCATGTCCTAGCATTAATGAAAGTGAAGTACCTCTGATATTACAGTTATATGCCAGTGACTATCCATCACAGTTAGAGGATGAGCGTGAAAAGACTGTGATACTGTAAGTATGATTCTCGTTATGCTCATGAAGATAAACTTTTAGGACCTTATGGCGAGGTGAACGTATACCAATTTGTGGAGCGTATCTTGCCTGTTTTTCCACTGCCCATTCTCCAAAACTTGTGCCCAACCAACAATTGTGGTCTGTCGGTTGAGCATAAGCTCAGATACTCCTGTTTTCAGGAGTATCTTTTGCACCAAGTACAGGCTGCAAATTTGTGCATTGTTTCTAGTACAAGCAATGCGGGAGCACATACGGCCGACTTGCATTCCTGTCCCAAAACTGCATCTGAGAAACAAAAATAAGCTTTGACCCCCCCGCCCCAAAAAAACAAAACAAAAAAAAAACACTGTGAGAAAAAGACCTTTTTCATGTAGTAACTGAAAGAGATCATTTTACACCAGACAGAGCAATGGCTGCTAATTCTCCATCACTCATCAGTCCCAGCGATTCGAGTCACACATCAGGGGTAGGTAACCTACGGCACTACAGCTGCTGTTCAGCTGCACATCGCAGCATGTCCTGCTACAGTTTTAGCAGGATCTAACAGTACAATTGTGGAGGGAATGCTAGGATGAGTGGCAGTTGGAGTGCCAAACATTGTTTACCCTGGACATACGTGGAAAATGGCAGTTAGCAGCTGATTGGTTGGTACTTTATCTCTCACTACAAAGGCTTAGTACATCTACCCATTAATGATGAGAAACACTGGTAATCTGAGGATAACAAGGTTGTATTGCAACTGACCAAGAAAAGAGTTAAATATAGACCCATGGGGTAAATTTACTAAAGTGAGAGTTTTTAGAAGTGGAGAATTTGCCTATAGCAACCAATCAGATTCTACTTAACATTTAACTAGCACCTTCTAGAAGATAATAGTTAGAATCTGATTGGTTGCTATGGGCAACAGCACCACTTGTAAAAACTGTAATCTTAGTAAATTTACCCCCTAGACTCTGTCAAGCACACTTTGCAAAGCATTCTCTTATTATATATGAATGTGTGTATTACACCTAAAACGTCACAGCCATATCAGGGGACTCTGCAGTGTCACACGGACAAAGTCAAAGCTCTTTCCTCACCACATAGAGAAACAGTCAGTTAACCCCTTACCCCCTGTGACTCTTCCTTACAGGATAGTTAGGAGACAAAGAGAATAATCAAGGGTAAGATGTATTAAAGGTCGCATAATAATTTGCGAGCCATTACAACTGGCTTCGTGGACTCACCGGCAATCAGTCAGCCAGAATTAATCCATATGATCTTGCCGGTATAACTCCTCCGGTAAATTGCTGTCCATTACTTACAGGTTTGGTACCCGGAAGATGTTATGTGCATGTGCGTCCATGGCTCTGTGCATCTGCAAGCTGAAGAGGATACCTCTCCATGAAAGTTTGCGATACTGTAGGCAATAGGGTACAAAGGATAACACCATCAGAGGTGTCTTTAGTTGTCAGGACACAAGATCCTAAAGGTTAAGCTTCTCAGAGTTTGATATATTCAGCCAGATCGCAGTCCCCATAGAAACCTATGGGCACTGTTCTGCTGCCGCGGATAAGTAAATGTTTAAAGCCTCTGGGCCTGATTCAGAGTCGGACGCAATTAGCGCTCGCTCGTCCAGAAAATAGGGGTGGCTATTCAAATGAACCGTTCGCTCTTTGCGATCTGTTCACGCCTCTAGGTCTGAACGAGCGAACAAAATTTGCGGTCGTTTTTTGGATAAATACGCCCCCTGGCCGCTCGCATCCTACGTCATGTCCGCTATTTATTAGATTAATCGAGTACATCGACCAGCGTATGAACTGCTCGCTATTCTTGTGGTTGGTTTTTGCTACCACAATCTTGCGAGCAGTTCTGACTATAAAATAACCCAGCGACGTGGTCAATGACGCTGCTGTTTTAATTATGCACACCCATAAAACGCCCATTTTGACCTTTAAGCACGCCTGCGTTCGGATATTCACTCCCCGTTTTCAAGCACCTTCCCCTGTTACCACCCACATACGCCTCTTTCTGTCACTCAAAATAGCAGGCATTCGCTATTTAGCGAACAAACGATTTTCAACTGCACTGACTGGTTCGCGCATGCGTATTACGATCTGTACGCATGCGCAGTTGGGCAAACATCGCTCGGAACGAGCGTACTGCCGCTTACGAGCGGCTCTGAATCAGGCCCTCTGTCTTCAGAGAATAGATTTTATAACCTGATAATTGGCCATATAGGTTAATTTCCTCAAAAGGGTGCAGATGGGGTTGGAAGGGTCAGTAAAACAATATCAGCGTGATCAGCGACTTTGTACCCCCACTCCTCTAATCTCCTGATTATTACATATTCTCAATGCCAAGGATACTACAATTAATGTAACATTGCTTGAGATTTAGTTCTGTCTTCTTGGGGTCTATTCAGCAACAGTCATAATGTTGCCCCGAATATTATCGGGCAACATCGTCACAATTTTTTTGTATCAATTATTAAAATGTATTGGTACTATTCAGCAATTTTTTATGCAGGGACAGTGGTTGCGGTAACACGCTTTCCCTGCGATGTCACAGCAGGCATTGTTTTCGGGTTTCCGAGAACAATACCTACTGTTACTGCTACTGTACATGCTCAGCCATGCGCTTGCGAATACTCTTCGTACCTGCTTTGCGGTGACCGCACAGGGTAAGTACATCTCCAGCCTATCAAAACTGCCTAAATTGATTGACATGTGTACGCAGGCTTTATATTAGCTTGTATACATTTATATTTAGGTGCTATTTATATATAACAATTATAAATACATTTTAAATATAAAAGCACACGTATATATATATATATATATATATATATATATATACATCCAAAAGTCACGGCGGCACTCCAAGGACTTTTTAAAATATCAAATCATCCACTGCTCATCACTGGGATAAACTCTAATGTTTCAGATTTTTAAGCTTTTGTCAAGGATACATCATATGGATGTATACATGTCACCTTCATTGGCGTATGGAGGGCACCTGGGCAAGTAAATATTTTATGTGCGAGTGCCGGACTAACTTGGATTGTGTATATATATATATATATATATATATATGTATTCAGACTAATATAAAGCCTGTGTATACTTGTCAATCAATTTAGGCAGTTTTGATAGGCTGGAGATGGACTAAAGCTGGCCACACACTAGACCAACTTACATCCAACCAGCCAACTTGTTGATTGGTTGGAATGAAAATCTGGTAACGTATGGGAGTAATGGAGCGTACACACGGTCAGATTTGTCAGATGAACGATTGAACGATTAAACGATTTGAACGATTGAACGATTTTTGACTGCATTAAAATGAATGGAATCGTCCAAGTCTGACTGCAAACCCATCAGATATCAGATATCGTTATCTGACAAACGGGAACGCGCATCGTTGATCGTACATCGTTCAGGCATGTCAGATATGAACAATTTTCCTTCAGATATGAACGACTGAACGATTTTTAAATCGTTATCGTTCATATCTGAAGGAAAAATCTGACCGTGTGTATGCACCATAACTGATGATCAGCAATTTGCTCCTAAATGCCAGAAAACAGATGAAAATGGTCGTTCACGTTTGTTAAATGGCTGATCTAAACAATTTGTTCAAACAGCAGTTTTTGTCCATTTTCCGGCATTTGGGAGCTAATTGCTGATTGTCATTTGCTTTCATCCCTTACCAGGTTTTCATTCCAACCAATCAACTAGTTGGCTGGTTGGATGAAAGTTGGTCTAGTGTGTGGCCAGCTTTACCCTCTTCAGTCACCGCAAAGCAGGAACGGAGACTGGGTGGTGTTATACGATGCTGCAGGGACTTGTGGGAAAATTTCCCTCTATCTCTAAATATTTTTTAAGTCATTTAGCACTTTTTGCTTTGCTGAATAGTAAAAAGCGTTAAAGTACTATATAGATCAATGGCTGATCCCTACAGTGCAGTACTCTGCGAGTTGGGAATTAATGGAGAAGATAATTGCGTTATCTTCTCCATTAACCCATTGCTGAATAGTGGATTTACATAAAAAATGCAAATTTTAGTTTCCGCATTTTTTATGTAAAAACTCATTGCTGAATAAACCCTCTTGTCACAAACTGAGCTCAGTTGATAATCCTCTGCATCCCTTTCATATTTACCAAGTATTCTATTGATGATTTTAGATTTGTATCTTTCCAAACTTTCAGCATGCTCAATTAGTATTGTCATAAATCTCAGCCATTTTCTTGATATACATAATACTAGAATTACAGCTGAACTATATCAGAAACTAGCAGAATGCTACAATGTACTGAGAGCAGATAGGTTCCACTATTCCGCTACAATATACGTTATGCCTAAAGCTGCATACACACACAACGATTGAGTTAATGAACGATTTTAGTAAACGATTCTCTACCTTGAAAAAATGAACTAAAATCGTTTACTAAAGTTGTTCATTTACTATGTTCATTTAAATGTAATGAACGATTTTTATGAACTACAAACGATTTTTGCATATTAACTTAATGAAAATCGTTGAGTTGGCAAGTCTGACTGAACTACAAACTACAAACGTGAACGCGCATGAACAATAATCGTTCATCGTTTGACTCAGAAAGTGAATGATTTTTTCAAACGATTATCGTTAAACTATATCATTTAACGATGATCGTTCAAAAAATTGTTGTGTGTGTATGCACCTTATCAATCAAATCATGAGGTTCCACAGAATTTTATTCCCTATGACGCAAACAAGTGATCGATTTTCAACCATCAAAATGAAGACTGGATTCAATGTTTGATTTAAACTTCAAGCTTTTTTTCCAGGGTTCGAAAATAAATGTGCGGAATCCATAAATTAAATTAAAAATTAAGTGTCATTTTTGTAATATTCATTTTAATTAAAAAAAAAGAACATATTTAATTTCTTGCATCTCTAAAATGTGAACTAGATTTATACTGGGACTATTTATAAATTTAATACTTAATTATGTTTATAATAATTATTTTAAATTTTCTCTTATCACTGAACGTTTCGATATTATGTTATATTAAATAACAAGCACCCAAATGTTTAATGGGAACTCCTACTACTGTCGTTAAAGGTTTGGCTCGTCAACCAACGAGCGCATTGGGATTTTAGCTCGTTCTCCGTTTGCTGAATGAGTAGTTTAATAGCAAACAAATGCTTCAAAGTCTTCAAGCTTGAATTATCGCATTGTACTTTTAGTTAGAGGTATCCTCAGAGCACAGTTGTGCAATCAATCGTATTTTAATTGATTTTTACTTTTACTTTATGCTACTGCATTGTATAAGTCAATCTCTGTGTCACTTTTATGTATAAATAGACAAGTAAGCTTTGTGCGAGTAATTCTCCTGGCGAAGAGGCCTGGTTACCTTCAGATGCCCGGAAACTATTGTATCATTCAAAAAGTAGCAGCGTTTACTCTAATATTGATTGCCATCGCTTAGATGCTTTCCAGGCTTTATACATGGGCAAATATTATATCCCCAAAGTACTTTTATATATGTAAGTCCCAGCCAACATCGAAAGTAAGTTTTATTCTTATATACGTCACCCACCCCACAGCATTAGGGATAACCTGTTTCCTATTAGTGCCAATTGTTGTACTCTGTGCCCTTTTTGTCTGATGCCGGTCCAACTCCAGCTCCAATATCTGTTAAAACTGCAAGGTTCTAAGAAGGTCAGCTGTCTCAATGTCCATCTAGAGTACTTTGATTTATTCTGGAGCCTGTGGCTCAAGTGTCATGATTTAATATTTTTGCTTTTGTTCACTGAATATTTTTATTACTATTGTTTTTATTTCCTGGTTGTGCTGACTTGGAAATAATAAACTAGGTGCACCCATTCCTCTTTTCTACAGGTGGACCACTTCATCTTTCCATATTGCTGCCATCAGTAACCTATTCTGCCTCCAACATTTTCATTTTACGTATTGAAGCCGCAGGTGGCTGTGATTCATCTGTCACCTACCTGTCTGTTTCCTTCAATATTTCTCTTTGACTTTGAAGTTTCCTCTGTCAGACGTCTCCTAGGGGCCTTCAGTTGTCAAGCGCACAATGACCACTCCGTACCCAGATCACTTGATTTATCTGCGAATCGCCATCAGTAAGTTGCTGCCAGGACTCAAACTAGTTAACACCGCTCTTAACTCCTAACGCTCAGTATATATACAGCCATAACCCTGTGTGGAGTGTAGTTTGGCACTTTATCATTATTCTGAAGATGCAAATTGATTTGCAACATTTTGAATTTAAAAAGTGTTGCAATCTTGTAAAAATTTAAATGGTGTTTCTTATAATATGAGGATTGTCTTAATATCCATTTCCTATCAATGCAATAGTAATTCCCAAAGAATAAAATAAATGATCAGACGTGTTTTTATTTTTGTTGGTGTTTTTCTTAATAGTACGTAAGTGTTATTATTATTATTATTATTATTATTATTATTAATAATAATAATAATTAGTTATAATAATACAATTAATAATAATAACAATAATAGTTATAATAGTAGTAATAATTCTAATAAAATTAATAATAATAGTTATAATAGTAATAATAATAATAATAATAATAATGATAAAAATAATAGTTGTAATAATAATAATACAATTAATAATAATAGTAGTAATAATAATAATAATAATAATAATAATTATTATTATTATTATTATTATAACAACTAGTGTAAGAACTATTATATTGGACCCGGGTCACCTCAGTCCCCTCCTGCTCTGTGCTGTCCCATCCCCTCTCTGCTGTTTTGCCAGAATATACAGAATATAGTAAGGGCAGCAATGTACATGACATTTTATCGTCCTTCTCACCAGATTATCCCTAAATTCCATGTATATAATTAATCCTCCTGTGTCGTCACACTATGTCCCCCAAATATCATCCCGTCATCTCATCCTCACATTCCCCATTCCTATTTTCTACAAGTGAACCCCGTGGAACGACTCTATTGGGTTGATTTACTATACTATCCTGCAGTTTATTAAAGCTTTGACCAATGGATTTACAATGCCAACAACAAGGCTAAACCAGCCTGATTTGTTATTTATTCCTGTTGCCGTTTCAAATCCATCAGTTAAAGCTGCCAATTATTGACATAGAAAATGTACCCCCTGTGTCCACATGTGTGCTGCTCCGAGCATGTTGTTCTGTTTTCCAGTAACGCAGCAGATGGGTGCAGCCCTATGTGAGCAGCAACTTATTTTTTTCCAGCTTCCTCCCTCTGTTGTTTACCTGATCCCCATTGTTCCCCTCTCAACAATATCACCCTCTGTCATATCAATGCTCTAGGCCAGTGGTATCCAAACTGGATCCTCATGAACTACAAACGTTCACGTTTTCCAGACCACCTATTGGATCCTTTAAAATGTGTCAGTTATTAATGAATGCAATCGTGCAACAGCTAGTAGATCCAGAAAACATGTACATGAATACAACTTAATACTAGGGATGAGCGGGTTCGGATTTCTGAAATCCAAACCCTCCCAAGCCACCCCCGATCCGAGCCGGGAACAGAGTCTGGCTCTGGTTTTCCCGCCAGACTCGGAACTGAAATCGAGGCGAAACATCATCATCCCGCCTTCTGGATCTCGCGGGATTTGAATTCTATAAAAGGTCCCCGCGTCAGCGCCATTTCTCGCTCCGGCTGTGGACAGTGAAGAGGGAGGGTGGGAGCTAGGGCTGGCTGGGCTGTGTTGTGCTGCTCTTGTCCATAGGGGCTGACTGGGCTGTGTTGTGCTGCTCTTGTCCATAGGGGCTGGCTGGGCTGTGTTGTGCTGCTCTTGTCCATAGGGGCTTGCTGGGCTGTGTTGTGCTGCTGTCATAGGCGCTTGATGGGCTGTGTTGTGCAGTCAGTTGTCCATAGGGACTGAGGGCCTGATTCAGAGCCGCTCGCTCTGAATCAGGGCCGTGCTTTTTTTTTTATTTTTGGATCGGCCTCTTGGCTGCTCGCATAGCTGTGGGTGACCACCCACAGCTATTGCGAGCGGCCATGATGATGGTCGACATGGTCAAGACCATCGCGACCATTGGGCTTGCGACGAGACCCTTGTGGTAGGGTCTCGTGGCCGCAAGCCCCAGAGAGATTTCTGCTTTAACAGAGCCAGAATCTCTCCACTGACATCACGAGTGATGTCAGTGGGGCCACCCCCAAACGGCAAGCGTTCTCATGGGAACGCCTCCATTTGGGCAGTCACCCCCTGCCCATCAAAGGGGGCGAGCTGTCACTCAACATCGACAGCTCGCCCCCTTTGGAGCGAGACCCGGCGCGACGGATTGCTCGTCGCTAGCCGAGTCTCGCACATGCGCACGACGGAGCCGGCTCCGTCGTGTGCACGCGCTGTGGGCCACCATCGACCCGGTTGCGAGCGTTCAGTGCTTGCGACCGGGTCTGAATCAGGCCCTGTGTCCACTCCAAAGTCTATAGGGGCTGACTGGACTGTGTTGTGCAGTGTCCCATAAAGGCTGTAGTCCTAAAGGGGTGCTGTAGTGTTGTCCAGGGGGTGATCTGTCCATCAGGGGTACCCCCCAAAGTGCACTCCAAAAAAAAAATATTTTTTTTTTGTGTTTGTGAATTATGTGCACAGTAGCCGCACATCAACAAAGTAGCACCAAGCGTGCGTCTGTGTCATAAATCAAGGGCCAGCTGGCTTGTCCATTAAAGGGTGCTGTAACCCCCAAAGTGCACTCCAAAAAAAAAAAATGTTGTGTTTGTGAATTGTGTGCGCAGTAGCCGCACGTGCATCAACAAAGTAGCGCCAAGCGTGCGCCTGTGTCATAAGTAAAGGGCCAGTTGGATTGACTGTTAAAGGGTGCTGTAACCCCCAAAGTGCACTCCAAACAAAATAAAAAAATATTTTCTGTGTTTGTGAATTGTGTGCACTATGGCTGCACGTGCATCAACAAAGGAGCAGCGCCAAGCGTGCGCCTGTGTCATAAATCAAGGGCCGGCTGGCTTGTCTGTTAAAGGGTGCTGTAACCTCCAAAGTGCACTCCAAAATTGGTAAATTCCCCCTTCATCTTGTCACCTCCCCAAGCACCTTCAGTCACATCCTCTTTTATATATGGCTATCTGTCCCACAATTTCTGGTGGCTGCCCCGAATACATCCACCGATTCACGACGCAGGTGTTACAGCGTCTTATGTACCTATTTGAAAAATGGGGGGACACCAAGGCTCTTTCTGGCCCAATGCAACAAAAAGTCTAGTTACGGCTCTGGGTCATAATACCCACAAACGCTGCTCCAGCTGAACACTGAGATTCGGTGCCGTTGATGGCAATGGGGAGGAGATAACAGTTCCTCAATAAACCTGCAAGCCTGGTATAGAATCACTGTGTGGCCTAAACTCCATTTCACAATTCTGCTGGTGCCTATTGTTATCCTGCTAGTTTCTATATGAGCACTAAAATATAAGCATAATGAATGTATATTTATAATTTATATTTATTCCTTGTATGTCTATTATGCTTGTATTTTAGAGCGATCATTTTCATATACTCAACTATTTCTCTTTATTGAGCTGCTATACATTTTTAACAAAAGCGCAGGACACTTAACCTTTTCTGCTAGGTTCTAAACCAATAAGGACATATCGACTCAGAATACGTCTCTCTTTGCAAATGCACCATTGCCACCCAGTCATTACCATCCTGCCGTCAGTAAGAATGCATCTGAGATGCCTCTGATTCAGAATCGCTCCTCGCTGCTGTGCGTTACTTATGTCAGCTGCGCTGCATATTCGGTTCGCTAAAAATCGTGAGATTTGGCCGCAGTTGGACTTGTAGGAGAGTCAGATCAGGACCATGATATGGGAGACCCCAGGCATTACATAGTGTAGTGCACAGGTTATCAAACGGTCCTCAGGACCCCAAACAGTGCATGTTTTCAAAGATTTCCTCACAGAATCACAAGTGAAATACTTAGCTCCACCTGTGGATATTTTAAACTGTGTCAGTGAGTAATGACTACACCTGTGCTCCTGCTGGGTGACCTGGAAAATGTGACCTGTGTGGGGTTCTGAGGACCGAGTTTGAGAACTACTGGTGTAGTGTATTTAAACTAATTTGAGTCAATCAGCTTGCTTCCATCTCCTCGAGAAAATGTTTACTGTTGAAATTTTCAAGAACTCTGGCAACGTGCAGGTATGATGGAGGCAACCTAGGCAAGAATACAGCAATAAGAGACATCTTAGCTGGGATGCATGACGAACAACCTCTCTCAGTAAGAGCGACCCTTTGCGATGGAGGGATTTCCGGGTCTATGACCCAGAAGCCCCTCTGGCGTCCTTCTGTGCATTCCACAGGGATTGCTGGAAGGGGGACCCCTCTCTCAGCACTCTCCCGATAGAAGCCTATAGGCTTCTATAGGGTAATGCCATCAGGAAGATGGCATTACTCACTGCAACCAAGCCCCAGAGTGCATCACATTCCAGAGCTTGGGACATAATATGCGAAATGCGATCAAACCCGCATTTTCGGGGTTTGACCGCATTTCTACTAGGGGTGAGCGGGTTCGGATTTCTGAAATCCGAACCCCCCCGAGCCCTCCCGTTCTGAGTCCGATCCGAGTCAGGCTCAAGTTTTCCCGCCTGACTCGGATCTGAAATCGGGGCAAAACGTCATCATCCCGCTGTCGGATCTCGCGGGTTTTGGATTCTATAAAAGGTACCCGCGTCGGCACCATTTTCTCACTCGGCTGTGGACAGTGAAGAGGGAGGGTGGGAGTTAGGGTTGGCTGGGCTGCATAGTGTAGTGTTGTGCTGTGCTGTGCTGTGCAGCGCTGTGCTGCTGTTGTCCATAGGGGCTGTGTCCACTCCTCCAAAGTCCATAGGGGCTGGCTGTGTTGTGCTGTGCTGCTGTTGTCCATAGGGGCTGTGGGCCTGATTCAGAGCCGGTCGCTCTGACAGAGTGCTCGCTCTGAATCAGAGCCACAGCTATGGCGAGTGGTCATGATGATGGTCGACATGGTCAAGACCATCGCGACCATCGGGCTTGCGACGAGACCCTTGTGGTAGGGTCTCGTTGCCGCAAGCCCCAGAGAGATTTCGGCTCTAACAGAGCCGGAATCTCGCCACTGACATCACTCGTGATGTCAGAGGGGCCGGCCCCAGACGGTAGGCATTCTCATGGGAACACCTCCGTTTGGGTAGCCACCCCCCCCGGCCCGCCCACCAAAGGGGGCGTGCTGTCACTCAACATCGACAGCACGCCCCCTTTGGTGCGAGACCAGGAGCGACGGATTGCCCGTCGCTATCCAGGTCTCGCGCATGCGCACGATGGAGCTGGTTCGGTCGTCCGCATGCGCTCTGGGCCACCATCGACCCAGTTGCAAGCGCACAGCGCTTGCGACCAGGTCTGAATCAGGCCTTGTGTCCACTCCTCCAAAGTCCATAGTGGCTGGCTGTGTTGTGCTGTGCTGCTGTTGTCCATAGGGGCTGTGTCCACTACTCCAAAGTCTATAGGGGCTGGCTGGACTGTGTTGTGCAGTGTCCCATAAAGGCTGCAGTCCTAAAGGGGTGCTGTAGTGTTATCCAGGGGGTGACCTATCCATCAGGGGTGCTCCCCCCAAGTGCAAAAAAAACCCATAGTGCAAGCCAAAAAAAATAATAAAATATTTTCTGTCTTTGTGAATTGAGTGCGCAGTAGCCGCACGTGCATCACCGTGCGCCTGTCATAAATCAAGGGCCGGCTGGCTTGTCTGTTAAAGGGTGGTGTAACCCAAAGTGTGCGCCACAAAAAGCAAACTATTCTTTTTTTTTCTGTGTTTGTGAATTGTGTGCACTGTGGCTGCACATGCATCAACAAAGGAGCAGCGCCAAGCGTGCACCTGTGTCCCATAAGTAAAGGGCCGGCTGGGTCATCTCTTAAAGGCTGGTGTAACCCCTTAAGTGCACTCCAACAAAAATAAAAAATTATTTTCTGTGTTTGTGAATTGTGTGCACTGTAGCCACACGTGCATCCACAAAGGAGTAGCTCCAAGCGTGCGCCTGTATCCCATAAGTCCGTTAAAGGGTGGTGTAACCCGCAAAGTGCGCTCCACAAAAAATAAACAATTCTTTTTTTTCTGTGTTTGTGTGCGAAATGTATGCGCAGTAGCCGCACGTGCATCAACAAAGGAGCAGCGCCAAGCGTGCGCCTGTGTCCCATAAGTCTGTTAAAGGGTGGTGTAACCCCAAAGGGCTCCAAATAATACAAAACATTTTTTTTTCTGTGTTTGTGACTTGTGTGCGCTGTAGCCGCACGTGCATCAACACAGTAGCAGCGCCAAGCATGCGCCTGTGTCATAAGTCAAGGGCCGGTTTGGACATCTGGTCCGGACTGAAGGATGTGCCAACAATTTCTGACATGTCTACTGTCACTGCATATGATACTGTCACCACTGACAGAATGGTGGAAGGTTGCATTGGTGACAGCATCCAAGTAGGCATGTCAGACAGTCCGTACCTGTACTGGCAGGAAAAAGAGGCAATTTGGAGGCCCCTGTACAAACTGGCTCTATTTTACCTGAGTTACCCCCACTCCAGTGCATACTTGCTTACTTTTGAAAATGAGTTTCAGGGAGATGATAGTCAGTAGTAGTATGCGTCACACGAGGGGGCGTGCCATGCTCCGCCCAAAGGGCGTGTCTCGCTTCCCCAATGAACGTATCTATTGCCATTCAGGTATTTTTTAAGCATATTACACATACATACATATACATACACACACACACAAACATATACTCGTACATACATATACATACACACACAGCCCTCCACCACTGGTGTGGTGTACAAAAGTATTAAACAGAAAAAACATATGTATAGGTGGGAACATAGCATATATGCTAATAAGCTACAAAATAATTTTAAATCAACCATATTATAGCAAACTTAGGAGAAACATCAGGAAACCTGATTTAAATCGATTTTACAGCATGCTTTATATGACACCAATAACTCATGTCACAAGTCATGTACACAGTATGTTCCAAGAACAGCCAACATTTGATAAAATACAGACTGTCATAGACCTAACAGTATGCTGAGCATCAGCCTCCCACAGCAGGTACAAGCATTAGTGCAATGGGCATCCCCTGCTGCTATGTAGCAGACTATAGGGGAGTTTCATCAAGCAAGCAGGGCTCCATATGAGCAAGCCTGAGAGATGGTTCAGGACCATCACCACCCCATGACTGCACGATGTGCACCAGTAGGAAGTCACTCACCTCTCATCTAGGAATCCTGCAGAGCTTAGTCTTTTTCAGGTACTAAAAGCCATGAAAAGGCAGTGCGCTGGAGGTGGGCACTGGCACTCAGTGCGCTGGTGGGCAGAGATGCTCACTCCACGAGTATCACTCACACTGGATGCAGCAGCAGCACCCAGGGGGCGGGACACTGAGGAACACTGCTGCTGCTGGAAGACGTGCTGAGAAGAGGACAGAGCAGTAATGAATGCAGCCTTGTGATAGGTTGGAAGCTGCCTTGCTCTCATTGGTCTGTTAATCCGGGGGATTTTTGTAATTTTCCGGGGCAGCGGGAGACTCTACAGGGACTGTACTGTTTGGGGCCTAGTTTTTCAAACTGCCATCCTGTCTGCCACTGCAGTGTCACTCCTAGATGGGCCACGTGTTTGTGCCGCCCACTCGTGTCGCTTAACATAGTCATCCAGCTACCTCGGTGCAACCTTTTGGACTAAAAACAACATTGTGAGGTGTTCAGTATAGACTGGAAATGAGTGGAAATTAATGTTATTGAGGTTAATAATAGCGTAGGAGCAGAAAAACCCACAAATTATGTGATTTTAGCTGTTACTATGCTCTTTTTGGTCTCTCCTGGGAGTATATTTACTAAAGTGAGAGTTTGTAGAAATGGAGATGTTGCCCATAGCAACCAATCAGATTCTAGCTACTAGATAATTGCTAAGTAGAATCTGATTGGTTGCTATGGGCAACATCTCCACTACTAAAAACCTGCACTTTAGTACTTTAGTAAATATACCCCTTAAAGTACCAACCGATCAGCTCCTAACTGTCACGTTACAGACTGTGGGGTCTATTTACTAAGCCTTGGATGGAGATAAAGTGGACGGAGATAAGGTACCAGCCAATCAGCTTCTAGCTCTCATATTATAGGCTGTGTTTGAAAAATAACAGGAACTGATTGGTTGGTACTTTATATCTTCTTCAAGTCTTAGTAAATCTACCATATCATACATTAAAATCTAATACTGTATTTTACAACATTGATAAACTGGCCCCGTGCTCTTATCTTTGTATTCATGGATTGTCTAGCAACCAATAACAAACTGTCCCATTGGTGTAATCATTCCCCTAATATATATACATATATATATATATATATATCAGGGCTCGACAAATCCCGGGGGCCAGGTCGCCATGGCGACTAGATTTCAGAGAGGGATGATCCCAGGAAACAGTTCCCCAGCGGAGGTTCCTGGGCGGCCATTTCATACAGTACGTGCGCTGACTGACTCGCCCTCCGTCCCGGCTGTCTGGCTCCTCCGCCTGCGGCGATACCGCTCACAGTCTTCCTCATACGTCCTGGCTTTCTGGCTCCTCTGCCTTTAGTGACACCTGCTCCTTCTCCCGTCTGGCTGGCTGCACAGAGCTCCGGTAAGAGCTTGTGATAGAAGGGTGGGCTCCGGGATTGCTTTAGTAATTATTACAGCACCACTAAAGCAATCCCGGAGCCCACAAGTTACAGCCCATGGGGAGGGGTGGGATTCTCTCCGGGATCATTGTGCCCCCACCCCCCCAGTAATGTGGCAATGTGGGAGGGAGGAATAACTGCACAGTGTGGCTGCGAAGTGGTGGGTTTGCCTGGGGGGGGGGATTTGGTTACCCGTCGAAAATGTGCTCAATGGGGGCACTATTACAGGGACTTACTATTGGGGGCACTATTACAGGGGGCTTACTACAGGGGGCACTATTACAGGGGGTTTACTACAGGGGGCACTATTGCAGGGGGCTTACTACAGGGGGCACTATTACAGGGGGTTTACTACTGGGGGAACTATTGCAGGGGGCTTACTACTGGGGGCACTATTGCAGGGGGCTTACTACAGGGGGCACTATTACAGGGGGCTTACTACTGGGGGCACTATTACAGGGGGCTTACTACTAGGTTGAGGGGCACTGAAAGGGCATGTGTGGTGGTCTATACAAGCTTTCATATATTTTGGTAATGGACGATGGTCTGGCTCCTAAACTTTTAAGATGGCTCCTAGATTTTACAAAAATTTGTCGAGCCCTGTATATATAAAACCGTGTCATTTCCTGATTTCACCTGCAGTAACATGCAATACCAAATTCAGATTGTGGGGGAGATGTACTAAGCCTTTGAGAGAGATAAAGTACCAACCAATCAGCTCCTGTCATTTTTCAAAGACAACCTGTAACATGACAGTTGGGAGCTGATTGGTTGGTACTTTATCTCCATCCACTTTATCACTCGCCAAGGCTTAGTACATCTCCCCCATCATGCCCCACAATACCTGCAGAATGAAGAGCTAAAGTCCAGGGTAGGTGCCAGTCATTGTCACAGGGCTGTCATACCCTTGCCCACGACCACGCCACATGTGTAATGCAGGTAGGTGCCAGTCATTGTCACAGGGCTGTCATACCCCTGCCCACGACACTTGTCACGTAGGAGATAACATACTTGTCTGTACCTGTAGCACTCTGGTGTTGAACAGCATGAAAATCCCCCCCCCCCCAAAAAAAAAAGACATTTATTGTAACATGATTTGCTCTGAGGATTTCACCTGTCTACAGAAACATATCCGATAACCTGACTCAACTGATCTATTTTGAATGCGCTGCGCGCTGTATCCATTATGACAGAATAAAACCCTGCCTGTTGTATTGCTGTGACAGTTTCATTCTGTTCTTGTTTTGGAAAAAAAAAATGTCTATAATATTTTGAATTATGGTCTTGAATATTTTATGGACCCTTGGGGTAACTGAAGAAGTCCTTAAGAATAAGATCATAATCGGCAAGCAGTTCTACAATGAGAAACTTCCCATTGTTGACGTCTGCTAATTTCTCCAGGTGACCATGGAAAGCTACGTTTCACATTCACATACATTATGTCACTTTAATAGGGCTTGGTAAAACTTTTCTCCCAAACTTTTTTTCATCTGGTTTTATTATCTGTTTCCTCATAAATAAAGAATACCCTACCCCGTTCATTGTAGGCCATGCAGGCTTCTATATGAGTATTTGATATTTCATGGACCTGCATTTTGAAAAATAAAATTCCCCTGGAAGTGTACAAAAAACATATACCACATTCTCTGCCTACCTGAAATTTAGTGCATTCCAGTGCAATGCAGACAACATTCTAGTTGCCACCATATAATACTGACCATCATACAATAAAGAGAGCATCCCACTGAGCTCTATATAATACAGAGAGCATCCCAGTAGCTGTCATACAGAGTGTATCCCATTGACCGTTTTGCAATACAGAGAGAATACCAGCGATCACCATATAATACAGAGTGCATCCCAGTAATTGCTATACAATACAAAGGGCATCCTTGTGACCACCATACACTACAGACAGCATCCCAGTGACTGCTATAAAATACAGAGAGGATTCTAGTGACCACCATATGAGGATCTGATCATCTCTGTACTGATCCCACACTGTGTGGTCTCTGTGTAGGAATTGGGTCATGCAGTGGAGTGCGAGGGGACGCAAATATGTAAAATATGGTCAGTCAGTCTCTTGGCGTACCTACAGTATGAGGCAACCAGCCTACTGGGGAAATTCCTGGTAAGGCAATGGCCAATCTGCCCCCTTTTGCCTCTCATGCAAAAACTGTTGTCTCGTTCTTGCCCCATTCCATTATGAGTGCGTCCTTATTATGACTTATCACAACTTCTGATGGATAGAAAAAAAATTATATATTAATTTGCTGAAGTTAGAACTGATATATATTGTTGTGCCCAATACAGTCACACTGTCCTGAATTTTTTATTAGCTCTCCAAATTTGTAGCGTGTGTACCTTCTGGTATTTCGGTATTTCCTACAGAAGAGCAGTAGCCCGACAGACAGACCTGTAGCTTTCTGTCCAAAAACAACATGGTATAAAAGCCATTTTGCTGCCTGCCAGCTGATTATACAGGCATGTTGTTTAAAAGCTTGCATAATTTACATTACCATCCCTAAGATGTCAGGCGACTGCGTTTTTGACGCCAGCATGCCAGCCCCAGTGGACTGAAATTTGATATGCTCTCCAATATTGGACCCCCCTCTTAATTTAATTGCAGGCAGTTTTATATTTGGCTGGGCCTAGATCTGCACCTGTTTCTCGTCTTTGAGCAGCTGCTAATTAGGAAGAAAATGGATAGTTTGGAAGCGATGACTGCACATGCCTCAGCCAGATATTGATCATATATTGACATAATGTGCACACACCAAAAATTATATAAAAATTAAACAATAAAGAGATAGGGCAGTTTTATTTTAAAAACGATGACACACTGTTACTAGCCACAACAACGTAATTCTCCTCTGTGTAGATGACTGAAAAATGTTGGATGAAAGGAAATTTTGACAAAAAAAGTATTGACATATCCTTACTATGGACTTATAGGCAACAAGGACCTGAGGGCCTGATTCAGACCCGGTCGCAAGCGCTGAGCGCTCGCAACCGGATCCGTCATGCGCATGCGCGAGACACGGCTAGCGACGGGTGGTCCGTCGCTCCGGGTGTCGCACCAAAAGGGGAGTACTGTCGATGGTGATTGACAGCTCTCCCCTTTTGGTAGGCGGACAGGGGGGGTGGCTGGCCAAATTGGAGGCGTTCCCGAAGGAATGCCTGCCGTTTGGGGGCGGCCCCACTGACATCACCAGTGATGTCAGTGGGAGAGCATCCGGCTCTGTTAGAGCCAGAAGCTCTCTGGGGCCTGCGGCCACGAGATTCTACCACAAGGGTCTCGTCACAAGCCCGATGGTCGCGATGGTCTTGACCATCGCGACCATCATCCTGGCCGCTCGCTATTGCTGTGGGTGGTCACCCACAGCTATGCGAGCGGCAGGAGGCCGCACAAAAAAAAACCTCCCAGATTCAGAGCGAGCGCTCTTTCAGAGCATCCGTCTCTGAATCAGGGTCTGAGGGCTGATTCAGACCCGCTCGCGAGCGCTGAGCATTCGCAAGCAGGTCGATGTTGACCCAGTGCGCATGCGCACGATGGAGGCGGCTCCGTCGTGCGCATGCGCGAGACCCGGAGAGCGACGGGCAAGCTGTCAGTCCAGGTCTCGCTACAAAGGGGGCGTACTGTCGATGTTGAGTGACAGCACGCCCCCTTTGGTGGGCGTGCCAGGGCTTGGCTGCCCAGACGGAGGCGTTCCCATGGGAATGCCTACCGTCTGAGGACGGCCCCACTGACATCACAAGTGATGTCAGTGGGAGTGCTTTTGGCTCTGATAGAGCCAAAAGCACTCCAGGGCTTGCGGCAACGACACCCTACCACAAGGGTCTCGTCGCAAGCCCAATGGTCGTGATGGTTTTGACCATCGCGACCATCTTCCTGGCCGCTAGCTATAGCTGTGGGTGGTCACCCACAACTATACGAGTGGCCAGGAAGCTGCTCTAAAAATAAAGAAGGACGGCCCTGATTCAGAGCGAGCGCACATGTGCGAAGAATTCCAAAGAACTTGTACGGCGCTTGCATTACTCAGTGTGGGCCTAATTCACTACCGATCGCAACTGCGAAAGCAATAGCGATTACGCACGCAGTTCAACTGCGATAGTATGCTAATCCGTTGCGATCGCTATGCCGTCATAGCACTACATAAGGATGCCCACTTTACCTTACACCCATCCGTAATGTTTAGCAAGATTGTGAAACCATCGGTACAATCGAGTACCATTGCAGGTTCACGCACACTTGCACAAGGTCAGACCTTACACAGAAATTGCTAACGTCATCACGCTGCGTAAGGCATCGCAGTGGATAATTTATGCAAGCCTCTGCAACGGCGTTCAAATGCACTGGCACGCCTACGTTCCTCCGATGGGGGGCATCACCTCCCACAAATGACACTTCCTGTTAATCACTCTTCGATGGGTCTGTGTAGTCACTGCGATCACAGTCCCAATCGCAGTGGACAGCTCGAGCTCAGCGGTGCATACACATGCGCAGAACGCAATAATCGACCGATTGCGTGCGTAATCGTAGTTGCGATCTGTAATGAATCAGGCCCTGTGTAAACAGAGGAGCAGTTGCGATTGAGACTCATGGTGTCACAATTGCACTGAAAATGTGCTGGGCGGTGACCAAGAGATGGCGATTCTGATGCACGGCGATAGTACGTCTTATGTACACAGACGGTTAAACACTCACATTGGTGGCCATACTCAGACTGAGAATCTGTGACCTCCATGGGGCTGGAGCAAGTTTCCATAGTTTCCACCATTGGTGGAGTCAAAAGAAGCACAAAGTGGTTTTACAGTGTTTCTAGATGCTAAGGGTCGGATGTACTAAGCATTGCATCCGCGACGTACATCGCACCCCTTGTCGGTAATCAACCGCGGGATGTACTCAGAAATGCAATTTAAATCGCAAAGGACTGCTCTCCCAATAAGAGCTGCCCTCGGATAGAGGGACTTCCGGGGTTTAACACACAGAAGTCCCTCTGGCGTCCTTCTACGCAGAAGGATCCACATGCCGCAGGGGGAGATAGGAGGAATCCCGAAAAAAAGCCCTTGGGCTCCTATTGGGTAATGACATCTGAAATGGTGTTACCCACAGAAACTGCCTTTTTAGCGGGTTCTATTGCATTTTTCATTTTAGCACATCCCACCCCATAAGTTGGCATTTCAGTCCCTGCACATTTATATGTTTTACATTCATTCAGCAAGGCGACTATGGAAGACTCTTCAAAGTACCACAGCTAAATAAAAGCTACTTTCAACAATATGTGTTAGGCATTACGAGCATAGGAAGTCATTTTATTTATCTAATAGTTTCCTCCTAACACCATACCCTTTGTATCATTCCTATTGGGGGACTGTACTGCAATCAGAAGGTCCTTCCTGATTTGTGGAGGGTTGTGAGATATTTCCATAAAAACATCAAATATTGTGTTGTTATGTGAAAAAGGCCACACCTACTCAGACACAGTCACACCCCTTGCATACTGTAGCCACACCCCATCCCAAGTTACCAGTGGACAATGTTGGGAGGTATGTATTACCGTTCCCAGATGCAAATTTATGCATATTTGCATATGACCATCCTATTCTGATTTGTGCAGAATTTGGCCGGACCTGTCTTTCCGTGAAATTGGACGTTATGTAGTGGCAACTCGGAGATTTAGTAAAGGCGAATACAGGTGTAAAAGAGGATTCTATCTGCAAAACACGTGGCCGAACACACAGTAGTCGATACACTGTAGAACCAGCTCGCAAGTACTTTTCTTAGACTGGAAAAGACTACAGGTCCCAGCTAGCCTGCCTTGCGGCACTTGTGGAACCACAAGTGCCAGCAGGTTGCTGGCACCTGTACTCCCACTGTGAAGAAAATATTTTAAAAAAAAGACATGACACACCCACCGAAGACTTTAACCCTTTATTATACTTTCACTCACTCACTTACCCACCTGCACTCATACAACATACTTACCTGCTCCCTGATGCTGGTCAGTCCTCTTGTCCATGTAGAATTTGATCTTCTTAAAATAACAGACCGATTGGCCCGAACCCCACGGACAGTTATACTGTCTGCGCTACTGCGCTACAGTATAGTGCTACTGGACTGACAGGTCCCCCTAATGAGTCCCTGCACAATAGCAGTGATTGGCTAGAGTCTGGCTGCTCTTAACCAATCAGCGGCCGTTGTCATAGAAACCAACCCCTGATTGGCTAAAGTTTGTATTCTTGGAGCTTGATGGATTTAGGTCCTTATACTAATGTACGGGGACAGCAGGCCAGATCGAGACTGAAAGGTAAGCAGGAGATTTCCGCGGTATATTCTGCGTTACCTTTATCACGACTGGCAATTTCTATGAAAGTAGGTGAAAAATGTTGTTTTTACCAAGTTTTGTAGGAATTAAGGGATAATGAATAGAATAGACCCCTTAGTGATCTTATTTAAACCTATGCATACATAAATTAGTAAAAGCTTATAAAAAGAACATAATGAATCTAAACAGGTGACAGCAAAGTGAATGGATCAGAGGATTCAAAAGCAATAAAGCATCATATGAGTGCAATAGAGATGACAGGGTCTTGGGCTTGTCGGGGGGGCCCGATCCTGCTAGGGAGATGTAACCAGGCCCCCAAGATGGCGTCAATTTGGGGGCTGCATGCTTCTTCTACAGTCGTTCACAACGGATTGACAGATCTTTTGGAGGCCCTGGGCGATATTGTTGCTCAGAGCTGTCCCTCACTTTAAGAGAGTGGGCGGGTGAAAAAGGACATTTCAAAGGTCCTAGCCTTCTTCTGCAGGTTCTCTATGGATGTGTTCACATGCTCCTACTGTAACAAACAGTATAATATATGCCCCAAAATTAAGTATTTAAGGCTCTATTTATTAACATTATTTTGACTAAAATAAAGTGAAAAAGGGTGTTTTGTGTTTTCACACCCTTTTCACATTATTTTAGTATCACCTATAGTAATTACAGGGCAATTGGAGTAGAATTCGTAAAATTCTACTCCAACCCCTAAGTATCACTTATTTTTAGTAATCAGATCGCATTCCCCATAATTGTAATGGGAAATGTGATCCGACCAGAGTTACTAAAAATGAAATGTGAAAAAATATCGGGGAAAGCCCTATGATAATAACGCCACCTGGAGGTGGCGTTATCCAGGGCCTCCCCCGGTTACCGGACTCCTACTCTGCTCCAACGGGGAGAGCAGAGGCGGGAGTCGGTCCCAGTAATCAGCTGTGTGGTCTAAACAGACCGCAAGCTGATTACTGTAAAAAAAAGAAAAATAAATGGTAAAAAAAAAATTGACTTACCTGACTCCAGGGACCTGTGATCGGGCCTCCGGTGATGACTCCCCTCCGGTCAGCTGGTCTCCCATAGTGCACTGCTGCCCGGTCATCAGGTGATCAGGTCCTAGTGCAGTATGGGAGATCATCTGACCGGAGGCATGGAGAACATCACCGGAGGCCCGGATCATGCAGGTAAGTGTAATTAAGGAAGAGGAGGGTCACGGGGGGGAGGGAGGGT
This sequence comes from Taudactylus pleione, assembly GCA_031769625.1. Taxonomy (NCBI): domain Eukaryota; kingdom Metazoa; phylum Chordata; class Amphibia; order Anura; family Myobatrachidae; genus Taudactylus; species Taudactylus pleione. Next base: position 6,221,969 of record JAUIMM010000069.1, read on the forward strand.
CGCAGGGGGGCCGCGATCGCGGGGGACGGGGCTTAGCGTCGGGGGGTAACAGCGGCGACCAGTCGACGCATGCGCGGGCACTTAGTCACGGTATTTTTTGTGAAAATACATTGATAAGTCTCGGTAGGGGATTCGCAGGGACAGAGCTTTATCGTAAGCTCTGTCCCTGCAAGGGATTTGTAGTAAATACCTGTGATATTGCCTGAATTCGTAATGCGAATTCAGTCGTTAATATCACACTACAATCTGCATTCAATATGTGGATTGTAGTAAATAGAGCCCTTAAGCTGCATACACACACAACGATTTTGTTACCAACGATTTTATGAACGATTTTATGAACGATTTTCTGTCAGATTATCTTTCAGATTTTTTAAAGTGTAATGAACGATTTTTATGAACTACAAACGATTTTTGCATATTCCCTTAATGAAAATAGTTCAGTTGACAAGTCTGACTGAACTACAAACTACAAACTACAAACGTGAACGCGCATGAACGATAATCGTTCATCATTTGACTCAGAAAGTGAACGATTTTTTCAAACGATTATCGTTAAACTATATCGTTTAACGATAATCATTAAAAAAAATCGTTGTGTGTGTATGCAGCTTTAGAGTTAAACCTCCAAATTAGGAGAGACATAAAAGACAGCTACTTATTTATCCAAGTGTCCAACTATGAAATTGGTACAGCTGTAGTAACAATGATAGCCAGAGATACAATCATAAATCTAATTTGCAGACATATAAATAAAAAATTGTTTAAAACAAGTTGTAATAAGGAGATACAGGGCCTGATTCAGATAGTGGCAGTGGGCGTCTCTATGGTGGCAGTGTGACGGCATTGCTATTGCAATCAGCATAGTTTTGCAGTATACCAGCGTGCGATTGCGTAGCTGCAATAACCATAGCGATCCTTGATGAATCAGGCCCACTGTATGTTGTCACTCAGTTCCAATGGCGCCTCTGACTGACTGGGTCAGGTATTTTAAAGCCACATGACAGCCAAATTGGTTACAGGAGTTCAGATCCTAGGGAACATTCACAATGGCTACCTGCAACTCTATAGGCGGCTGGACTCCTCTTTCCCCGTGGTAGGATCTAATTCCTTACTGTGGTTCTCTTTGCCTGTTAGGGTTCAGGTTTTGATTCTGACAGTTATCTGGATTTACTGACATTTTATTTTTTATTTGGACTCTTTACCATTCTCTGGATTGCCACCAGCCCTTACTTTTTACTTGGACAATTGACCATTCTCTCATTTGCCGCCTGCCCTGACCAGGGGTGTGTGTGTGTGTGTTCTGATCTGGGTTTTCTCTATCTATCATCACAGAAGCATATTGCTGGAGGTCAGATGAATTTATATAGTCCCAAATTCAAGGGGCTTTAACTATCTTTTTTTCTTTTAGTTTCTATTGTGGTTGTTTTGTCCTCATTATAAGGGCTGAAGTCATGACCTAGTGTTAAGGTATATTTGCAACATTATTACAGTGGGATGTAGTCAGGAAGCCGACAGTCTAAATCCCGACCGCCAGCTTCCCGACTTTCTAATCCCGGCATGGTAGTAATGACAGGCGTCGAAATCCCAACGCCTGTCATTAGACCTACGTCGGGAGCCCAACACCCGGTTTACCGATCGAAGGTAAGCCGGGCACCGGGCACGGACAGCCGCGGGGGGGAGGGTTAGGTTAGGGGGCTCCAGGGGGGACTTAGGGTTAGGCACCCCGCTGGAGGTTAGGGTTAGGCTAGGGGAATGGCGGGTTAGGGTTAGGCACCCCCGGGGGAGATTAGGGTTAGGCACCCCCCCCGGGAGACTTAGGGTTAGGCTGCAAGGAAGGGGGGAGATTAGGGTTAGGCACTTTGGGGGAAGGTTAGGGTTAGGCACCCCTAAAGGAGGGTTAGGGGGTAGAATAGTGTTAGTTAATAATTACCTTTAGACGTTCGGGATCTTCATCCCTGCCGGGCTTCCGCTGTCGGGATTTGAACCGCCGATCATGCAGCCGGCAGTAATACCTACTACACCCATTACAGTAGGTGACATTACTTGTGGTGTGTCCAGGTCAGGATTGGATCATAAAATATGAAATAACTAGCAAAAAGGTAGTAGACGCAGTCTTCTGAGTACCTCGTAGCCCAGTGGTTCCCAAACTGTGTGCCGTGACACCCTGGGGTGCCTAAGGGCACTTGCATGGGTGCCTCGGATTGGTGGTCCACCACCAAATAAAATTATTTTTAGTTAGTGTGATAGGCAAAACCAGTGCTAATGGCTGCCAATCAAAAAATATGTGGACAAAAGGTGGCACAGCACTGTCAACCACCACATAACTGAATCTAAGGGTGACATATTGTATAGGCACTATTTACTTAATTTAATTTTTGCTGAATTTCTTAATAAAAAACTTTTGGCCCAGGGCTGCTGTGGTAAATATGCTGATACTCTAGGGCGCCGTGACTCAAAAAAGTTTGGGAACCACTGTCGTAGACTCTGCTAGACAATGGTCTAGTATAAAAATATTCTCAAACACTTTCCCCTGTACTAGCCACAATGAAGTATAGAACACGGTTGAGGATGCAATCCCTTTAGTCTGTGCTACAATTTACAGTAGCCTTAAATTTTCTGAATACCCATAAGTAAATGAGAATGACAGTCACCTTTCCTTGTTACTTTGTTCAATCAACCAGGCATATGACCTCATCCCGTACACTTTCTCCGCCCGGTGCTTCAAAGGCAGAGTGGCCGCTTACAGTCACCAGAGAGTTTTTGTTAGTTTTACGGCACAACAAGATTTATACAACTTTTATTTGCTCTTAGACATTTCAAAAAGAAGTCTATTTAAGAAATCCTGCAAGACAAAGTGCAATCTTAAAGTCATTTGGCAAACTGATTCTGTCAGGAAAGCTTAGTTTCATTCCGCTTGCTGCAGAAGCGATTTTTTTTTCCTTAACGCTACAGTTCTTGTTCTCCTAATACATTTGGGAGGCCTGTCAAGGCCTATACATTCTCTAAATAGCTTTGCAGATTAAAATTTTAACTCTACTCTCTTCATGTAGATGTATATTTTTGACAAAGGCTTGCACTGAGATGTCAACTTCTATCTTCCTCACTAGAGGGGAGTCACATACTTGTAAGCACGGCTAAAAACTTAAGATTGCTTTAGTAAAACCTACTTCAGAAGTGTTGCCTTCCGTTTTTTTGTTTGAGCCCTGGCTACGTTGATTTCACTCAGCACCACCCAAACGCCATCTCATCCTTTCCCGCTTGGAAAAATAGAGAAAAAGAATAAAGTAGTGAAACTTCTTGAGAGACAGCTTTTAAAACTATTAACCACTTAACTGATGTTTTTGTTTTTTTTTACCAAATGGCCCATGAAAATGTTGATTTTTTTTTTCAATTTGAGTTAAAAACATCTTTTAAAAAACAATTAAAAGAAAAACTCATCCCCCCATGTCCATAGGCCCCCATTGTAAAATTACCTCCCAGCCCCATTGACAATAGACCCCACTCCCCAATTGCTCTCCCTTTGCATTACTCCCCTAGTGGTTATAGATCCTGAGTTGTATAGCACCAACGCAGTGCAACCCCATGTGACCACAACACTAAAGTGGGTAAGAGGGATTTCTGGATCGCGCATTAAGGTGTACTACAGTAAGAGAATTCAGAAACTTGTAGACACAGAGAATCGAGCAATTCTTTATGTTTCAAGTTTCTAAAAATGTCATTGCTTGTCAGCTGTCAAGTTCTTTCTTTTGTTTACTAGATGTTTGTTTACTAGATGTACAGCGTTGTGGCGGCCTGGGATTTATCACCACACACCACACTTGCCTACCCTTCCGATTCAGCCGGCACCTCCCGGGAGCCGCCGACCGCCAATCGCGTCATTTTGGCCCTGCCCCCTGCTTCACAATGCTTGTAATCAGGGGTGTATCTAGGGATCCGAGCTCCACTGGCAAACTAAGGGAAAGACGCCCCCTCCAATGATTGCTCCCACGGGAAATAAAATAACACACACTGGTTCATTGCCTACACAGACAGAAAATAAATAAAAACAAACACTGCTGGGCTGTCACAGATAGCTGCAGAGCTAATTGCAGGAGTCCAGCCTCCAGTCGCTTCAGAAAGTCCAGACCAATGAGTGCCTCGCTTCAGAAAGTCCAGACCAGACCAGTGGGTTGGAACTTGGTCCCACTACCTCCCTTAGCCCCAGATCACTGTCTTCACCCCCTCATCACCATCCTCAGGTACCTCCCTCAGCCACTCATCACCCCCATCAGCCACTCATCACCATACACAGTCCCCATCACCTACCTTAGTTAGCCCCCATGATCTTCCTCAGCCAGCCCCCATGGCCTTCCTCAGCCAGCCCCCATGGCCTTCCTCAGGCAGCCCCCATGGCCTTCCTCAACCAGCCCCGATGTCCTTCCTCAGCCGGCCCCCATGGCCTTCCTCAGCTGGCCCCCATGGCATTCCTCAGCCGGCCCCCATGGCCTTCATAAGCCAGCCTCCATACCCTTCCTCAGCCGGCCCCCAAGACCTTCCTCAGCCCACTACCACATCCCCTCGGGCAGCCCCCATCACCCAACTTTCCCGGCTCGAGACCTCATGCTGCTGTACACTCCTCCTGTCTGCCTGTTCGTCCTCACCCACGCAGGTCCCGGCCGCCAGAGTCTGCAGTGCAGCATGTGCCCTGACCGTTCCCTGAAGGGCATCTAGATGCTGACATTAGGTGTGTGTCCTCTCTATCAAAGCACGCACGGTGTGTGACATCGCATGTCACTAAGGGGTCACGCGGCCGCCCAGCGCTGATAGATCCAGACTGAGTCTGTCACTCTGTAGTGATTGTGACAGCCTCATTGTGTATGTGTACACTAAGCGCCAGGTAGCCGGGAAATCACTGGGGCGGGCAGCAGGGAATCGGTGTGACCACAAAGGGTTAGAACTGGCTGCAGGTGGCACCACCAGGTGGCAATGGTGCCTCCCCTCCGCCGTTAGGTGTATGGGGGCCTTTAGACAGCTAACAGTGCTGATGACAAGTGGGCAAAATATTTGTTATTCCGCAGGTAAATGTATTCTAAATACTACACCCGATTCAGAGACGGACACATTGCCGATGTTTGCACCGGTGAGTGATTATTTCTGTACTGCGCATGCACAGTCTGGCTCATATACGCATGCGCTGTACAGTACAATAATAACCATAAATCTCTGAATCAGGCCCATTGCACCAGGCCTATGGACGCGCAGAATGCCCGTCTGAGCATGAGCGCCAAAATCAGCACTACTGCAGAAAAAGATGCAGTCACTGGCCCTTATTCCGCAGTGCTGAACGCGGATTCTCGATGATCTGGAATTTGCGCAGATGCATGTCCTGTTCTGCGCATGTGCAGAACGGGTCTGCGATCCCACACGAAGACTGGCAGCAGACTGTCAGTGATTGACAGTCTGCTGCCGTTTTGTGGGCGGGGAAGCGGTGGCGATGCCTTCAGTTTCCCCAAACGGAGATGTGTCGCCACAGTTGGGGGGAGGGAAGAAGCCAGGATCTCCGTCGGCTGACAGAGATTTCCAGGCTTCTTCATCTGCGGAGGCTGGCTGCAGGACGCCGTGGGTCACCTTAGCCGGCCGGTGTTCCGCAGAGTATCCTATGCTACGTATCCGATATCTGCAGACAGAATTGCAAAGCTGCTTGAGGCCCACTGACCATGACACTCCCGCATCTCACTAGCCACCCTCCTGTTACCTCTCAGGAACACCCACTGAAACTGCAAAATTCACTCTACTTCCTCCAGGGGCAACTATATACAGTAGCGTCCCTCCCCGCGGTGTCACCTGGTGCGGGGAATGATGCGGTGCGCAGTGGAGCCAAGCACAGGGCAAAGAGGGAGTGGCCTTGCGGATAGGGGCGTGGCCTCGCGGGAGGGTGGGGCCTCACGGCCCAAACCCCCGTGGTTATTACTGGGGAAGGGGGATGCCGGAGGTGCAGACTGGCCTGTTTGCAGTGCCGGCTCCTTCACAGTGTCAGGAGCTGAGTGCTCCACCTGATGCTTCAGTGCAGCACCCGGCTCCTGTCACTGAGGGGGAGTCTGCACCTTGGTGTCACCCTCTCGGCGGGTGACACCCGGGTGCGGCCCGCACCCCCGTTGTGAGCCCACTGCTCGTGTCCAGTGTGACTCGGACGCATGCATAGACTGAAAACGTGTCCGACATCAACACCTGTGCCTCTGAACGGCGCTCTATCTCTTATTACCACAAATAACGGAGATAGGAGTTGCTGGTTTTCACAGGGAAATTTCAGAAGGGTCTTCAATAGATCCCTAGGAAATTAGTAAATTAAAAACTAATATAAGCAAATCCAGCAATGCTGCCATATACCATAACTGCATGGAACAGTTTTGATAAATAGATGCATTTACACAGATACTTCCCAATAGAACATACTTACCCACTCTCTGGGTAGACTGGGAGACTCACAAATGTCTTCACAAAATTGGTGGGATGGGGACGTGATATTACAATTCTTTACAAATTGCATCATAGTATCCCCCCTCTCCATGATGCTACAGTTTGCGCCATTGTGCAAAGTGCGCTTGCAAGTGTATATAGATGCCCCCTTGCCACTCGCAAACACACATCATCTGCGGGAACTGTAGGATTAATCGGGACCATCGTTAGCCATCGGAGCTGCTCGCAGCCCTTGAGGTTGCCTTAACCCGCCGCAAGCACAGCGATCAGTGCGGCCTGAAATACATGCAGGTGACATGACCAATGACGCTACTTTGCTATATATGCACGCCCTTTAAACGCCGTTTTGGCGGCCTGGCACGCCTGCATCCGCAACACCACTCCCCCGTTAACAAGCACCTTCCCCAGTTACCACCCACAAATGGCACTATCTGTCACTCAAAGTAGCGACCTGATAGTGGCTTATGAGCAACCAAAAACAGATCGCAAAGACTGGCTTGCGCACGCGCACTGCGAATTATACACATGCGAGGATTAGCGAACAACATCTGCAACGAGCGGCCGCTTGCTAATGAGCGGGTCTGAATCAGGTCCCTTGTGTGCAAGCTGAGACACAGCATACGGTCATTATATACAATCCTCTCACATTGAGGGCCATGGTTTTACGGAGCAGTAATTCCTATACTGACCACGTTCCCCTCTGATCTTTTGTTTGGTGTATTTCTGCGTTAGAGACCTTATAATTGAAAAATAAAGAAGCTCATCAAATATTCAGGCTTTAATACATACAATATAAAAATCAAGGTAATAAACGACGTAATAGTGTATCAAATAGATTAAACAAATAACACCCAATGTGCAATGGAAATGAATAAAATAGAATGGATTCACAAACTTATCTTTGGTAAAATGTATTTGGTCCAAAGACCACCATGTACAGTAGATAAGTATATTCCCAGTTCTGGGGTCAGGCTAACCTCTTGAACCACTCAACAGATTTTTATGGGGCTTTCACTATTCTATGCAGTACTGGTCGAGGAAGGTTTAGATGCATGATCCATTCATCTGTGAGAAAAGGGAGCCGAGCAGTCACTATTTTAGTGAAGCACTCACAGAAAAAAATTAAATCTTACACCAAGCTGAATCAGAGCAGCTGTCCATTGTGCTGAAACAGCAAAGAGAGAGCCAGTCAGTGCTAGCAATGTGCTCTCTTGCTTAGCAGCAGCGTAGAAAGGTTAGAGAGTCAGGAACTGAGCAGGATCACATCTCAGGCAGACAGAGAGTGGAAGACAGCCTCAAACGAACCCATGAAGATGCCCAGATGCAGTCACAGTAGCTATGAAGGAGCCAGGGGAGGCATAGCTATCAGGAATTTAATAAAAACAAACAACCATTGGAACACCATCAAATGATTTCCATTGGATGGTGGAAAACATTGGACCGTCACCATCAAATGGTAAAAATACTACCATTGGAACAAAAACCTCAATGGTTAGTAGCCATCAGATTCCTACTGGCGGACTCAGGTCACCACTCCACAGTGAAGTGCTCCCTCTCCAGCATGAATTTCCTGCTCAGCCACACACCCTCAATGAACAGGAGGAACATCCCATGGAAGTCAGCGCTGTTCTTGGACAGGGGCACCACAGTGAGGAAGCTCAACAGGAAGCACAGGAAATATAGGGTACATTGTGCAAGAGGACATTGCTCATCTCTATGTTCGGAAGCTGGGGAGGTGCTCCAGCCTCAGGGACATTACGGTAGGTACAATACAAAACTTTAATTCATGAACCTCCTGCTCTTCCCATTACATCCCAGTGACCAGGCCCCAGCAAGCTGCAGGGCAGCAGCAGTGGGGGTTGTGGTGACACTGACGAGATGCAGGGGGTAGGAGTGAGAAGCAGGGTGTTGTGGTGAGATGCAGAGGCCTGTGGTGTGATGCAGGGGGCTGTGGTAAGAAGGAGTGAGGCACTGGTCTGTGATGAGATTCAAGTGGATATGGTGAAATATGGGATGCTGCGTTGAAGTGCAGGGGGCAGTAGTGAGAAGCAGGAGGCTGTTGTGCAATGCAGGGCGCTGTGGTGAGATGAAATAACTCCTGTGCGAAGCCAAGGTGGGTCGCTAGTATGAAATAACTGTGAACCAAATGAGGAACTAAAAAGTCCCAAGTATTACACTCTTAAGACAAAATATTTATATAAAAAACACAGTTTATTTTGGCATTGATAAAATAGTAAGTAGCACACATACAAAAACAAAGATCAAAAGAGCGCTTACCTGCCCATGGAGGCAAGCCAGGTACAGTGCAATACCCAACGAGTTTTGTCTTTAAAATGTAGACTTCATCATGGGGCGTCTACATTGTAAAGACAAAATGCATTGAGAATTTCACTGTACCTGAGTAGGTAGCCCGATATCATAAGCAGGACAGGTCTATAGCTTGGAGTTATGTGGCACAGTCCTGACACAAAAAGTTACATCTGTGGCATGGGTCTAGCCCCCAAAGTGATGTCTGTGACATTGACTTAGCAGCTTATGGCATCACCCCCAAACCCCCCTGCTAGTGGAGCCAGGTGCTGGTTCTAAATGTATGGGGATCGCAATGCAAATTTTTTCCCGGTATTTTTTGGACCAGGGCCGGATTGAAGATCCCGGTGCTGGTTCACTAAATACGGAGGACCGCTATGCATCTTTTCCCTTTATTTTTTTAACCAGTACCGGCTCAAAGAGCCCGGGCTGGTTATGCTTTGGGGGGGTCCTACGTAATTTTTTTGTAAATGAACCCTTTGATGCCTTTTTTACATGCAGAGGCATGCATGGATCTCACTGATCTCTACATGCTTCTGCTAAACACGCTGCTGGGATTTGTGAATTAATGTGTGACTATGGGTCAATATGAGTTACCACGCACCTGCTAGAACACAGTGAGTGTCACCATCGAATGCCAATAGTCAGCTAAACACGCTTCTTGGCAAATTTATGATTTACTTCGGAAAACGTTCCGGCGAAGAGCTGCAATTTTGGATCGCACACTAAGACTAATTTTAGTAACTTTCCCCCTTTATCCTACTGTATGGAATTCTGAATAATGGGGAACTAGAATTGAGACTTGGAGATTGGATTGCATCTTGAAAATCGATTATATTTCACTTTGCTCATCTTTAAACATCTCTGATATTATTATTATTATTATTATTATTATTATTATTATTATTATTATGTTTTATTTGTAAGGCACCACAAATGGTCCACAGTGCCATACATGTTAGGTGAGCAGAGAATACATGAAACAGTATAAAACTATAAAACAATGCAAAATTGTGTTTAAAAAAAACATTTATTTTTAATAAACCGTTTTAATTTTTTTTCTATTTTTAATTTCATTGTAAACAATATATATAATACATAAACTAAAAATAATAATTAAATATATCAAATATATGTCTCAAAAGTAATATAATCAAAGTAATAGTAAACATTACTATTAATAGATATTCAAGTTTCATAAAATTAGATTGATCTCATTGTATTCCAAAGCCACAGAAGTGTGAAATGATGTAATGTTATAAGACGGAAATAATGGCTTTGAAACAAGAACAGACATCTTTAATCATAGATCCTTAAGAAGTTGGAACTGATGCAGGAGACACAAAACATAACTATGCTGTACTATTAAGCATAAAATAATTATCAGACTTGACCTTGATCCTGAAAACTTTATATGCGCTCTCTCATTAACCAACATTTTATTTTATTTTTATTTTGGGGGGGGAGGGGGGGTTACGGCACTGTTGATTTGTTAGATAATGAAAAGTAAATTGTTCTGGAGAAAGGTGCAATTATACAGCCTATAATACACAAATAAATTGGCTTAATGTAACATTATAATGAAAACTGTGCAAAAATCCTCTACACAAGCACAATAAAATAATAAAAAGTAATAGAACAGGTAATAGATGTAAAATAAATGCTAAAAAACAAGTTCAAATCATTTTCATACCAGTCAAAAGATACAGAAAAGGGCACATCCAATCACAATAAAACGCGAGAATGAAACACTTTTAAATAGTAATATAAATTTTTGCGGACACTTCATGTCCTATGATGTGGAATTGACATATAGGCTGATTTTCTGTCTTCTAATATAAACTTGAGCGTTACAGTCCTACTGAAACCGTTTTATTGCCAGGGATATATTAGATATGGTTCATTTCTCTCTCCAATATGGCTCTAATTTTCCACTTCCGTGGCTTGACACAGACCCAAATACCAGAAGATGGTTCTACGCTATAAACATTTTGGTGTTTTCTGATTGCTTCACAATTTATTCTGTACAGTTCTTTCTGTTAACCCCTTCGCTGGAAGACAGAGGAACCCGGGGACTTCAATAGAAACTGCACACAAGATACGTTGAGCTTTATTGTCTATACATAATATGCAGTTTATTCTGGCGTCATACCATTATCGTAGGATATTTATATTGTTATGCTTGCCTGAAGTAGGCAGCAGCCATTTTATTACATTTTGTTTTAAATTTTTATTTTTTTTGTAAAGCAGACCTCAAGCGAGGCTTAGTCACAGGTGACATACATGGAATGAATATGTACAGTACATGCTTAGCGTGAGGACTGCATCGGTGAAATATACTTCTGTCGGCAGTGGTATCTGTAGAGCCGGCGCCAAAAGTTTTTTGTCAAGCTACTGCGCATTCCCTCTCCTCCTCTGTTCCTGTGCACATCACTTTGTGCTGTATGTAACCCAGGGCCAGATTAACAATGGGGCGGATGGAGCTACACCTCCAGGCCTCCACATAAAAATAGGCCCATCAACATGACAGCATGATTACCAGCTGCCTAGCTGGCCATACATTTTAAGTATTTAACTAGTTTTTCCAGTTTTCTCCCTAAAAAAAAATTATGCAAGTTTTCTATTTCTATGTAGTTAGGGAGACATTGGGCTCTATTTACTACAATCCGCATATTGAATGCGGATTGTAGTGTGATATTACCGAATGAATTCGCATTGCGAATTCAGGCAATATCACAGGGATTTACTATAAATCCCTTGCAGGGACAGAGCTTGCGATAAAGCTCTGTCCCTGCGGATCCCATCCGCACTCTAGTCGCGGTATTTTCGGAAAAAATACCGCGACTAAGAGCCCGCGCATGCGCCGACCCACCGTCGCTGCTGCCCCCCCACCGGCGCTAAGCCCCGCCCCCTGGCGCTAAGCCCCGCCCCCCGCGATCACGGACCCCCATGACCCCCCCTCCCCCCCGCGACCCCCCCTCCCTTCATTACACTTACCTGCATCCTCCTGGCCTCCGGTGATCTTCTCCGGGCTTCCCAATCAGGTGATCTCCCATACTGCACTGGGGCCCGATCACCTGATGACCGGGCCCCAGTGCACTGTGGGAGACCAGCTGACCGGAGAGGAGCCATCACCGGAGGCCCGATCACCGGTCCCTGGAGTCAGTTAAGTAAAAAAAAAATGTTTCATTTTTTTTTTCTTTTTTTTACAGTAATCAGCTTGCGGTCTGCTTAGACCACATAGCTGATTACTGGTACCGGCTCCCGACTCTGCTCTCCCCGTTAGAGCAGAGTGGGAGCCCGGTAACCGGGGGAGACCCTGGATAACGCCACCTCCAGGTGGCGTTATTATCACAGGGCTTCCCCCGGTATTTTTTTACAATTTATTTTTAGTAACTATGGTCGGATCACATTTCCCATTACAATTATGGGAAATGCGATCTGCTTTACTAAAAATAAGTGATACTAGGGGTTGGAGTAGAATTTTACTAATTCTACTCCAATTGCCCTATAGTAACTATAGGTGAAACTAAAATAATGTGAAAAGGGTGTGAAAACACCCTTTTTCACTTTATTTTAGTAAAAATAATGTTAATAAATAGAGCCAATTGGGTCTCATTGTGTAGGGAGTGTACACACCAAGGTAACTTTGACCACACCAACACAGCACCGATCACAGCTCTTCTCCTTCTCAGTATAGGCCTTTGAACATTTTCAGGTCCAGGCCCATGTGGGCCTTAATCCGACCCTGATGTAACCAGGCCAGTTCAGTGCACACTGTGGCACCAGAGCAACAGATATGTTGAACTTTGGTGCTTGTCTTTGCAAAGAAGTAGAGCGCCAGTTCCTATAATTACCTGGCCGCACGTGTACCAGACTGCCATTTTTTGGAAGAGTTTTCTAAAAGTTTATACAAATATAGATGATAAATGTCGTTTTGTTTATTTTTCACTGCTTCAGTCAGGACATTATTCAAGTGACATCATGCCCTGGCAGCCTTGCTGGGACCAGTAGTCCTCCTGTAAAACTGTATAATTATAAATATTATTTACTCATTATCTCTGTACCCAAAGCCCCGGGAATTAGAGATGTGCACTGACCCCCGTGTTTTGGTTTTGCTTTTAGATCTGGATTTCCCCCCCGGTTTTGGATCTGAATCTGGTTTTGGATTTTTTTCCTTGGTGTTTTGTATTTCGGTTTTGGTTTTGGATGTGGATTGTTTTTAAAAAAAAAAATGATAAAAACAGCTAAAATCACATAATTTTGACCTTTTTTTTGTCCCTACAGTATTATTAACCTCAATAACATTTATTTCCAGTCATTTGCAGTCAATTTTGACCACCTCACACAATATTGTTCTTCAACATAGGCATAGGCCAAACCAACTCACAAGTACGTTCAATAGAAAGTAACAATGCAACACAGAAATTTACTAAAAATCGTCATCATACATGGAATATCCTTGCTCAAAACAATTAGTCGCCCCCAGCACATGCCTATTCTCACTGCCCAATCTGTATTTTCCTCATGGGGGTGCCGGGCCACCAATGACTGACCCTTTTAAAGCCCCGATCAATCAGACTTTTTCTTGAACAGTTCCCCAAAATCTCCCTGACCATTAAAAACAGTGCTCCGTACCTGTAAGTCAGCAACCGTGCAGGTCGGATACAGTGTGGGTTACAGTGCGGGTCTAATATATTGTGGGATATGGTGTGGGTTGGATACAGTGCGGGTCTGATCTAGTGCGGGATACAGTGTCGGTTGGATACAGTGGAGGCCGGCTACAGTGTGGGTTGAATACAGTGCGGGATACGTAGTGGGTTGGATACAATGGAGGCCGGCTACAGTGTGGGTTGAATACAGTGCGGGATACATGGTGGGTTTGATGCAGTGCAGGATGGAAACAGTGTGGGTTAGATACACCAATAGTACACTTACTGTGACAGCAGTGTTGGCAGTGCGGGGTTGCTCCGGTGTCCTCAGTACATGGGATGGCAGTGCTGCGGTGCTGGCAGTGTCCTCAGTGCAGTGTGCTGGCGGTGTCGGCAGTGCGGGGGTGCCAGCGGTGTCTTCAGTGCAGGGTTGCTGGCTGAGTCAGCAGTGTGGGGGTTGCAGACGGTGTCCTCAGTACATGGGATGGCAGTGTGGGAGTGCTGGCAGTGTCCTCAGTGCAGGGTACCGGTGGTGTCGGCAGTGCGGGGGTGCCAGCGGTGTCCTCAGTGCAGGTTTGCTGGCTGTGTTGGCAGTGCTGGGGTCGCTGATGGTGTCCTCAGTTCATGGAATGGCAGTGCTGCAGTGCTGGCAGTGTCCTCAGTGATGGGTACTGGCAGTGTCAACAGTGCGGGGGTTCCAGCGATGTCTTCATTGCAGGTTTGCTGGCTGTGTCAGCAATGCGAGGGTTGCTAACGGTGTCCTCAGTACATGGAATGGCAGTGCTGTGGTGCTGGCAGTGTCCTCAGTGAAGGGTACCGGCGGTGTCGGCAGTGCGGGGGTGCCAGCGGTGTCCTCAGTGCACGTTTGCTGGCTGTGTTGGCAGTGCGAGGGTTGCTGACGGTGTCCTCAGTACATGGAATGGCAGTGCTGCGGTGCTGGCAGTGTCCTCAGTGCAGGATACCAGTGGTGTCAGCAGAGCAGGGGTGCCAGCAGTGTCATCAATGCAGGTTTGCTGACTGTGTCGGCAATGCAGATGTGTTCTCAATGCAGGGTGCCGGCAGTGTCGGCAGCATAGGGGAGCCAGTGGTGTCAGCAGTGGGGCTGCCAGTGGTGTCAGCAGTGGGGATGTGCCAACAGCATTGTCCATATACGTTGACGTTGGTAAATGAATTGATTAAGCCTACAGTGAATTCCAAAGACCTGAATACGCTAGCATATCTGGAAAGATTCTTACTTTCTGTAGTTTAGAGTGTTATTGTTACCATATATTAACTATTAACAGGGCACACCCATTGAAAGAGGGGACGTTTCACTTTCAAATGTGGGCCCTCCTAATTCTAGGTGCATTGGTGTGTGGGATTGCCCACTTTAGTGTCCTCACCCATCCCCTGGCTCTTCTAGTAGTTCTGTATTATCTGGTGATAACTACTAATGGACCATATTATGAGGGTGCCCCAAAGTTTATTGAAGCCAGGATGGTGGACATTGTGGAATTATTAATGATCTCTGTAGGGAAGAGGGCTCTGATGCACAGGATCAGGCACTTTAAGTTTCCTCCCTCCAGTCCTTTGCTGTGCATCTTTTTATGTAGAGTAGCTGAGCACCAATGCCTTGTGCATACTGCTGACTGCTGCCTTCCATCAGGGACTCGTCCTTAGCACTTTGAGTTAGATTTCCGACTCATCCTCAGTGCTTCACTGATCAATTAAAAAAAAACAGTTTTACCCTAAACAACCCTGACAGTAAATCAGTAGTTCTCACTTTTGACATATAGCCCTGCTTATCCACAAACGCAGCCCCATATTAAATTAATAGCCTCCAGACAACCCCAGAATTAGCATCACATCACCAAAATTGAAATTATTAGCCACCACCATAAAGCCACTATTATATTACATATCCTCCACCATTACTCCACAAGTAAATTAATATTTAACATCACTAAATGATTAACCTCCACGCTCACCCGACCATTAATTAACCCAGCATGCAATGACACAGTAGTAGGATTCCCTAACGGCAAGCTGTGGCAATGCATATTTGGGTTGTGTAGGTGCCCAGCAGCTGGAGTGCCACAGCTTGCCTACCCTTGAATTAGCTCATGCATATAGTCCCAACACAGCCCTGCACTTACCTTCTGCCATTCAGCACTGTACGTTCTAGAGGTAGACCCTGCACATGTGGGATGTGTGTACAGTATGTCAGGTTGAACATGCTCCATGTACGTGACATGATGCCAGCAGGAGAAGGGGGGCGAGGTTAGGACACAGCTGCTTTATACAGTACAATAAGATAGTTGTCATGGGGTAGAGCCAGTCACCGGGAAACATACTGTGTTCTGACCCTGGAAAAATGTGGGAGGGGAATTTTACACCAGCAGCAAAAGGGGAGAGACAAAATACAAATAAACCTATGTGATATTGGTTATGGTATAAAAGATAGTCTACAGGACTCAAAAATGGTTGACACAAAAATGGTCAACACATGGTATATTTTTATCACCCTAATCTTCACCCCAACTTTCCCCTTGGTGCCTAACCCCAACCCTCCCTCCTAGTGCCTGACCCTAACCTTCGGAGTAAGTGCCTAACCTAAACCCTACGGTAAGAGCCTAACTCTGACCCTTAAAAAAAAAAAAAAAGAGTAAAAAATTTGTGTCGACCATTTTGTGTGCACCTTTTGACCCTGGCGACCATTTGATCCTGTCAACCTTCTTCAATGTCAACCTTTACTGTGTCGACCTTTTGTCCCTGACGATCTATTGCCTGTATGATGTCTGGTGTCTATCTAGACATTTATACTGTTTATCTATAGTCCGGATACCGATTTATGGGGGTCTATTCACTAAGCCTTGGAGAGAGATAAAATGGAGAAAAATAAGTTTCAGCCAATCAGCTCCTATCTGTCATGTTACAGGCTGTGTTTGAAAAATGAGAGTTAGGAGCTAATTGGCTCTATATTAGCTTCATGTTAGAGCAATATACTTTCTTCTTAATTAACCTTTTTCATGACTACATAGAGTTATACTATGTCCTCGGGAAACATCCTGTGACATCACCAACTGCAGGAAGTAGTGTAGCTTTATCCGCAGGCTCCTAATTGGCTCTGAAAGCACATATGATATTACTGTCTTTGGAATCTAGTCTATATATGTAGACAGCTAACTTGAATAATTCTGCTGACATTACCAAAGAGATTTATAAAGATACTCATAAAGAATAGTAAATGTGACGATAACTTTACATTGTGACTAGATTTTTCGTTAGCCTGGGCATAACTAGGTATTTGAAGGCCCCATAGTAAATGTTTGTAAGGGCCCCTATGCAGTGATGGTGCGGTAAGGTAAATTGCTGGGGAGGCACAAATGGAGATGAGTCTGAGTGCTGGGAGCCTGACTCACCCCCAACTCACTGTACCTCTCCCCTCACTACACTAATCATCAGTGTCCATTGATTATCCTACCTGCAAAACTGTGTCTTCTCTTGCTGCTGACTGAGCTCTGATCTCTAAACACTGCAGTGCACCTTCCTGGTCACATGACACATCCAAGGTGTCCATCAGTGCTCAAGGCACGCTCCCCATACTCAGAGGCATGCCTCTATTAGCTCTCTTTCTGTGCAGCGTACTGCCCATGGTGTGGCCCCGCCCCCAGCTCAGCAAGCAGTGTCTGACTATAGAGAAGCGAGGCTGAGCTGTTACTGCCTCATCTTTCATCTCCCTGCAGTCCCAAGGAGCTCCACAAAGCTGGTGAGCGTTAATTATAAAAATGATCACAATAAATAAAAAAGATGTTTATAAGTTAATATCTTCTTTGTGTTATTCTCATTGTTTTTATATCAAATCTCAGGAGCATGACAGGGGAGGCTCTGCAGAGCCTCCCCTCCCTACCATGACTGCATTTCCCTACCCCTATGTACCACCCAACGGTGAAAATGTATATAACACATGTAACTTGGACAAAGAAGTTGGTCCCCCCTCAGCTCTGGGCCCCATAGCAGCTGCACTCCTTGCACCTATGGTAAAGAAAAGCATAATCTGGGGTGGGAGGGGAGCTCACTCGTGAGGACTCCCAAAAATGCAGGAGCTTGGGAAAGTAGGCGTGTATGCCTGGAATGTCAGGTGTAATCTGTAAACATATCATAGTGTAAATATGATCCATACAAATGTTTACAATGTTTTGTCAATTATTATTCTTGTCCATATTTATACATTTTTGTATGTGTAATTTAAAAAAATATATAGAATCAGTATATATAAATAAAGTGGTAACTTTGTAGATGTTAAATTTTTTCGGCAATTTGAACTTAAGGTGCGTATCCACTAATAGACGGAGAAACGAGAGCACGATTACGACATTGTAATCGTGCTGTCGTTTCACAGTCTGTGATGAGCCTGCACTGAACGTTCAGTCGTTCAGTGCAGGCTCATCAATCATCCCCGTACATGCTGAACCTGACGTGATCGTCAGGTTGACCAGCATGTACGGACGATGATCGATGTCAAAAACGATGACGTAATCGTGCCATCGCTCAATAAGGTCGCGTAGTGGATACGCACCTTTAGACATATAGTTTACAGGGTACCTAGACAATTTTATGGGGAAATTTATCAAATCTTGGAGAAAGATAAAGTACCAATCAATCAGCTTCTGTCATTTTACAGGCTGTGCTAGAAAAATGATAGTTAGAAGCTGATTGATAGATATGGGCAACTTCTTCACTTTACCTCTGTCCAAAAGTTGATATATCTCCCCCTTAGAATTTATGGGGCTAATTCAGTATTGCACCAATGAGCAATGCTGAACGCAGATTCCTGATTATCAGAAATCTGCGCGTGCCAAGGTCCCGTTCTGCGAAATGTGCAGAACAGGTCTTGCATGATTGCACGCAGCCCCTTTGATGCCTCTGTCTGATTGACAGACAGAGGCGTTTAAATGGCGGAATGGGGGCAGCCAGTGTTCCCAGAAACGTTGGTGTGTCCACCCCATTTTCCGGGAGTGGCAAAGCCAGGGACTGCGTCCACGGACATAGTTTCCTGGCCTTGCAAGCCGGCCAGCCTGAGTAACCTAAGGCTTGCTCATCTTGCCGCATTAGCATATTTGCAAGGACGGGATTGCTAAACTGCTTGCGTGCAGCTTTACAATTCTGTACACTAGTTAATCAGGCCCTACGTCTGTCTGTTTGTGTGTTCCAGGCTAACTCAAAGCTACTGGACCGATTTTGCAAAAAATCTTCACTATTCTATTTGGTTTATATCAGGGAATAGGAAGGGCTATATATCATCAGTTGTGCACTGGAGTGGGGTAAGTAGCAAACAAAAGCCAAAAAATAATTGCGCGCAGGACCGCGTGGCCTTGGTGGCGATTGGTGGGGGCCACATATAAGCTGATCAAATAAAAAAAAAAATGTCGGCAAAAGCAAGTAACAGGCAACGGCTAGTAGTAATATAAATTCAAAGGTTGGCAAGTTTTTTGGGCCGTTTTACCATCCTGTCAGGTCCTTAGGTGCTTAGCGGCAGTCCTGGCACTGAACTGGTTAATGTAACTCCTTTCAGTAAAGCTGGATAAGGTGCTAACAGTGACAGGCAACTATGCGATCATATAAAGGGTCTTAGGGCCTGATTCAGAGCCGGTCGCTATTTGCGCTCGCTCGTCCAGAAAATAGGGGTGGCTATTCAAATGAACCGTTCGCTGTTTGCGGTCTGTTCACGCCTCTAGGTCTGAACGAGCGAACAAAACTTGCGGTCGTTTTTTGGGAAACTACGCCCCCTGTCCGCTCGCATCCTACGTCATGTCCGCTATTTATTAGATTAATCGAGTACATCGAACAGGGTATGAACTGCTCGCTATTCTTGTGGTTGGTTTTTGCTACCACAATTTTGCGAGCAGTTCTGACTATAAAATAACCCAGTGACGTGGTCAATGACGCTGCTGTATTAATTATGCACTCCCTTAAAACGCCCGTTTTGACCTTTAAGCACGCCTGCGTTCGGATCTCCACTCCCCGTTTTCAAGCACCTTCCCCTGTTACCTCCCACATACGCCTCATTCTGTTACTCAAATTATCAGGCATTCGCTATTTTGCGAGCACATGAATTTCAGCCGCACTGACTGGTTTGCGCATGCGTATAACGATCCGTACGCATGCGCAGTTGGGCAAACATCGCTCGGAGCGAACGAGCTGCCGCTTACGAGCGGCTCTGAATCAGGCCCTTAATCCCTTTTCAGGGCATCCCCTCCTGAACTGTAATTAATGTATAACTACTGTATTTCTCTGTACATTCCACTTGTTTTTATTTATCTAAGTTTGATTATTATGATTTATTATTATGATTTATTATTATTATTATTATTATTATTATTATTGCTGAAGCCAAGGAAAGGCTGTTCACATTCTTACTTTCTCAGCGTTGCTTGATCTACAGGGGAAAAATATAAACCCTCTCCCTTCTGCAGCGTTGTCACATCCGATATCCAGTTCCTTATGGCAGCAAGAGTGTATCTGGGAGGGTCACTAGATCAGCCTCTGCCTCGGGGCTCCTCGCCTGAAGAACAAAAGACTCAACTCAACTCACGTTAGTCATCTAGGTGGCCTATCGGTGATGACGGACCGGCAGCTCAGTCTGTGGGCTAGCCGTGATAACTGCCTTGAAATGTTAAGTGCTTAATTAACGACCTTTCATATCAGTTATTGAGGGCTCAATCTCTTCTTGCCCAAGGCACTGTACTTTACAGAGAACTCCCCGGAGCCAGAACCAACTTTATTACAGTGACAGGTTGAAATGAAAAAAAAAAAAAAAAAAAAGGTATAAATAAATAAATAATAATTTAAAGAAAAAAATAAATAAATGAAAACGAAGTGTTTTTATTTTGGTATTTTTTTTTTATTATTATTTTTTTTGCCCTTTTACTTATACGTATAACATGATAGCGTGCATTTTTATAAAGGATGACTTTTCAGGAAAGTTCTGCAAGTGCCGAATGGCATTTTTTTTTAACCCTTTAAGCCAATATGAAGCCAATAGAAAGTGTCCAACAGATTCCCGGTTTCCCACCTGTCAATGAGAGCTGGTGAATCCGGATATGGGATCTTTGGGCCCGATTCAGAGATGGACGGAATGGCAGAGCCGCGCACAAGTGGCTGTGCAATTCCGTCCCATTTCAAAAGCAAATGCAGCAAGAGGTGCATCTGCGATCCCGGTGCTGCGACCTAGGTCACGGCCTGGGATTGCCCTCGGCCGCGATGGTTGCCCCTTTGGCCAGGCTGCAGTAGCTGAACCTTACCACACCTGGCCTCGTCCCTCCTGTTTCCGGGAACGCTGCCCAGGAACGACCCCACTCTGCGTCCCCGAACACCACAGCCTTTGCTTGGGAAGGTTGGTGGCTAAGATCGCAGGACCCGTTCTGTGCATGCACAGACCACTCACCATTGGAGATGTGCACCAACCATCGGGTTACCATACATCTCTGTATCAGGCCCTTTGCCTTTCTGTACACTATGGAGGTGTCAGGCTGCTTCTGCCGTCACATTTAAAATGTAAAATAAAAAGTCAGATGTAGAATTTAACACACTATTCCCAAAATCTAGGCTGTACTGTGTTCTGTAAGCCTTCATCAGAGAAGAACGAATTTGCAGTGAGATATCATGCAAACTGAGTTTCACAGCAGATCGGGCCTCATTGCAATGGTGCAAGGTTCTCACTTTGCAATCTTCAGGCTCCACTTTGTTTTAATCCCTAAATATAGTTTTGTCACACTGTACATATCTGCACTCTGGTCCAAACAGGCACTGACACCTCCCCAACATCACCTAGTTCTCTCCGTTATCTTCATAGCCCACCTCCCCCCACCTCCTTGTACTTTCTACATAGCTCCATACAGTTTCTTTTCTACTGTGACTCCCCTCCACTAAAAGCAATGAGATGTCATGACATCACATGTGCTGCGCTGAGCAGAGATCCAGTAGTCAAAAGGGATAGCCATGATCTCCATCAATGGTGTCTTCAGTGTGTAACAGTGTTTGCCTTCAGTGTTTAACATTGATGACACGAATCATCTATGGTCATCCCTACAATGGGACACAGCTGTCAGCGGGCGGCTGAGCGGCGCTACTGGGGTGGGGATAAGTGCTGGGCCAATCAAAGAATGGGGCGAGCCTGGGCGGGGTGCCAGGGGTGGGGCTAAGCTCTGTCACTCCTTGTCACCAGGAGAAAAAAAAAAACCATCAGCGTATCTCCACCATTGATAACGAAGAACCATTAGATCTCCAGCATCAATGGCAAATCCATTAACCATCAGGGGCAAATTATTGATGATTGCTAACCATTGATGGTCAATGACCATCTCTTGGAGCCAATAGACAGGACCCTCTTCAGGTACCTTTGACTGTCCTAGGTAGAAGCATAAGTCACAATGCTCTTGTTACTATCCTGTTACAGATAGAGTAAGAACATTGGGTTCCACTATGTTGAAAACCACTAGTCAACACAGTGCCTCTGGGGCAGTTTGCCAATAATAGCATGTCCAACTTACAATATCTAATAGCTTAATGCTGGAAAGTGCTGAGACTTAACCCCTCGGGCTGTAGAGGATAAGGTAAGTAACAAGACAGAGAACCCTGGACTAGTAACTGTCACCATAATGTTTACAGTATAATAGACAGGGGCTTCTAAGGTCCCAGGCTATTCTAACAAACACCCCTCCCCTAACAACTAATTTTCAAAATGTATGAAATATACATGAATCAGCCGTAGCATTAAAATCACCTGCCTAATTTTGTGTAGGTTCCCCTTGTGTCACCAAAACAACTCTGACCCATTGAGGCATGGTCTCCACAAGACTTCTGAAGGTGTCCTGTAGACATTAGCAGCAGATCCTTTAAGTCCTGTACGTTGTGAGGTGAGACCTTCATGGCTCAGACTTGTTTTACCAAAATATCCCACAGATGCTCGATCGGATTGAGGGCCTGATTCAGACCCGTTCGCAAGCGCTGAGCGCTCGCAACCGGGTCGATGGTGGCCCAGAGCGCATGCGCACGACGGAGCCGGCTCCTTCATGCGCATGCGCAAGACCCGGATAGCGACGGGCACTCCATCGCTCCGGGTCTTGCAACAAAGGGGGCGAGCTGTTGATGTTGAGGTACAGCTCGCCCCCTTTGGTGGGTGGGCCGGGGGGGGGTGGCTGCCCAAACGGAGGCGTTCCCATGAGAACGCCTGTCATTTGGGGGCGGCCCCACTGACTTCACGTGTGATGTCAGTGAAGAGATTCCGGCTCTGTTAGAGCCGAAATCTCTCTGGGGCTTGCGGCCACGAGACCCTACCACAAGGGTCTCATCGCAAGCCCGATGGTCGCGATGGTCTTGACCATCGCGAGCATCATCATGGCTGCTCGCTGTAGCTGTGGGTGGTCACCCACAGCTATGCAAGTGGCCAGGAGGCCATTCCAAAAAAAAAAAAGCCCAGCCCTGATTCAGAGCGAGCGCTCTGTCAGAGCAACCGGGTCTGAATCAGGCCCTGAGATCTGGGGAATTTGGAGGCGAAGTCATCACCTTGAACTCTTTGTCATATTCCTCAAACCATTCCTAAACAATGTTTGCAGTGTGGCAGGGCGCATTATGCTACTGAATGAGGCCACTGCCATCAGGGATTTTGGTTGCCACAAAGGGGTGTACTTGGTCTGCAACAATATTTAAGTAGGTGGTACGTGTCACAATAACATTCACATGAATGCCAGAATCCAAGGTTTCCCAGCAGAACATTGCCCAGAGTATCACATGGCCTCCGCTGGATTGCCTTCTTCCCATAGTGCATCCTGGTGCTAACTCTTCCCTAGGTAAATGATGCACCCAACTGTTCACATGATGTAAAAAAAAAAACTAGATTAGTCAGACCAGGCCACCTTCTTCCATTGCTCCAAGGTCTAGTTTTGATGCTCACATGAAGGCATTTTTGGCATTGTACAGGGGTCAGCATGGGCACTCTAAATGGTCTACAGCTATGCAGCCCCATACGCTGCACTGCAGTGTGTTCTACACCTTCTACAAAAGTAGCTTTTCTGTGGGATAGGATTAGGAGGGCTAGCTTTCGCTCCCTATGCCCATCAATGAGCTTTGGGCGCCCATGTCCCAGGATGACCTTCCTCGGACCACTTTTGGTAGGTGCTAACCACTGCATACAAGACCTGCCGTTTTGGTGATGCTCTGAACCAGTCATCTAGCCATCACAATTTGGCCCTTAGCAAAGCCGCTCAGATGCTTACATTTGCACATTTTTTTTGCTTCCATCACATCAACTCAAGAACTGAGTGTTCACTCGATACCTAATATATCTCACCACTTGCCAGGTGCCATTATTACAGTACATGATAATCAATGTTCTTCACTTCACTTGCCAGTGGTTTCTGTTGAAGACTGGAGACCGCTATTGTGCATTCTCCATGATGCACCTTCAGGGAAGCATCAAGATCTTTACCAAGGCTGCCGTTTTGGTCTTCTGCGCCACCTTGTCACTGTGTTAGAGCGCCACAGGGGAACACGGACATGTCCCACTTAGCTCAATGAGATCCTGTGATATACTGAATTCCACACACTATTCACTTCTTTCTTGCATTCTGCACTGCTACCAACATACAGTCACCGACTGGTGGTCTGTATGCTCTGTTCAAGCTACGCTCCATGCTGAATGTCTGTTACATGCATAACTGTGTTAAGTGATCCGCTGGTATGTACTATAACTCTGCCATATTATCTCCAACAGTACACACCTATTTCAACAGATTATGGCCTCAGGCACACTAGTGCCAGTAACACATGGATTCCAGGCAACTAAAATGCCCAGTGGTCACTAGACACGTGCAAACACAGAGTGAAAGACTCAGAGTGTTTCCAAACACAGAATGAATAGAGCACAGAGTGCATCCAGCACAGCGTGTCACTACAGAGAATTAAGCAAAGCACTAAAGCTGCATAATCATGTCAGTGTGCAACATAAACATAGGAGCTACACCCAAGATGGGGTACATTAAACTAAGAGGTGTAGAAAATTACACTACATGGAATTGGCAATGAAAATGCCATTAAAACGTTAAAGGCTGTGGAAATTTACAGTGGACACAAGTGACAGTCCAAACTCAGATCATGAAGAGAGAGCCATGGGCAGGGGCGCCGAGAGGGGGGGGGAGCAGGTACAAATTACCTGGGCCCGGGCTTTCTGGAGGGGCCCAGCGGGGGCCCGGGTCCAGCACCACACCCCCCCCTATTACATGACAGCAGCCCAGCACATGCTGCTGTGTGCTAGGCTGCACTGGGAGACTGCTCGTGGCTGCTAAGAAACAGCCACAGCAGTCTCCTATGCCTGTGGGGGGAGCATTCAAGCTGATCGTGCCCCCCACTGGTTATGCGCCGGGCTGAGGGGGCTCAGAGCGCCCCCTCCCCAGCATGCAGCACCACTTCGCAGCACTGCAGAACTTGTTTTTTGTTCTTTTTTCTCGAAGGGGGCATGGCTACGCCTCTTGTGATTAGGCCACACCCCCTTTTACCCGGGTAATTGACCATGGGGACAGTTAACTTCAGTGCATTCTGTCATACATGGGAAAGTGTCAGCAAAAGTGTCAGTAAAAGACATGTGGACAGCACTGCAGGCAGCATATAAGGATGGGGTCTAATGAGAAGAATTGATCTGAGGTGTGTATTGTACCAAGTTATGATGTGAATGCATCAGTATGAATGACTACATTCAACAAATTATGTACATATCCCAGCAGTTAATGTCTGTAGGAGTCCAAGTAGATAATGAAGAGATCATCACAGTGATGCTGCAAAATGTAATGCCTGAGTTTGACTTTCTTGTGTTAGTGTTGGAAGCAAGCAAATCAAGATAACTACAGATCTAGGTAGAACAAAACTGCTGCAGTTCCAGAAAGTTGTGCCAGTTGAGAAAATCTCATAATGTGGTGTTATTCCCACAAGTTCAAGATTTTTGGTATACAATTGGATGCAAGATTTTATTTTTGGGGGAAGGGGGTAGGGCTATTTTTTGAGCACCTTCAGAGCAAGTCCAATTGTTCTCTAACAACTTGTCAGGACTTGCTTCAGAAGCTCTAACACCGCCCTAATGACTCATTAAGAAATTGAAGTTTCCAAATAGATTAATTAGTCCAATAATTACATGTCAATATTAGTTGTTAAAACCAATAATTACTACAAATTACCCCCAAATCAACTTTTCTTTTGATTTATGCACCCCAAATATATATAATGCAATTATTAAAACAAAAAATAATTGTTTTATATTTTGTTTTGACTTTTTTTTACAAAATCACCTTTTTTTTCTACTTTTTTTTTCTTTTTTCATTTTTTTGTTCAAAACTAAATGAAAAAAGTTTCTTTTTATCTTTTTTTTACATTGTAATTTCTTTTGTTTTTATTGACATAAAATTACCCCAAAATCATCATTTTATTTATACAAAATTATATGAAAAAAGTTTTTTTATTATTTCTTTTATTTTTTTTGGGGGGGGGGGAGACAGGCTGATTTTCCATTTCTTTCTAATTTTTGCACTGATATGTTTTTACTTTTTTTTAAATTTCCATTCAATTTTTTAAAATTGGAAAACATGGGTATCAGCAGTGCGCAGACCCACTGTGATTGAAAAATAGGTGTGGTTTTTTTTCAACAAAAATTACACTCTCAATTGGATATGTTCCTAAGAGTGAAAAGTCCACAAAATTCAAGTGCAAATGTTACATATGTTACAAAATATGTCACAAAGCATTTGAATGTAAACAAAATAATATGAGTGATATGAAGAACAAAAAGTGCAACAGCAAAGATGAGTGAGCTTTGAGTGTCACAGTCACAGAAAGGATTGCTGGTATATTGACTCAGGAACTACCAGACATTTCAGCTGCAAAGAAGAGTGGATCCCTATATTGGCTACATGTGAACATATAACAATAAAAGGAATTGAAAATGAAATGTTTACAGCTACAAAAGTTGGGACAATCACTACCCACTTGAAAGTAGGAGCTAGGTCACAGATGTAAAAGCAGATCCAAGATGTGCTTTATGTGCTATTTTATTAAAACAAATCTTATAGCCATCAGTGTCTTAGGGCAAATAGGTCACAGAGCCCATTTCACAAAAGGAAATTGCAGTATGCCAAACAGAAGAGGGTCTGTGATAGCAACAGGTATCCGGTGCCATCAATTATATGTCCTTGACACACAACAGTATAATGCAATGATGACTTCTGACTCTGTCTATGGAGCTCTGGCACAGAAGAGAAGGTCACCTTGGATATGAGAGTGTCCAGAAATTACTAGATGGGATGGTTATAGGAATATCCATGACTGGTGCAGAGAAACCCATATGTGAAAGCTGTCTAATAGGAAAGCAAAGCCATCAGCTATTTCCAAAGTCAGCAACTAGAGCTGAGGCGCCACTGGAGTTGGTGCATACTGTTATATGTGGTCCAATGGAAGTCAAGTCAGTAAGTGGCTACAGAGACTTCATAACGTCCATCGATGATTTCAGAAGAATGACACACATATACTTCATCAGGCTGAAGTAATGAAGAAAGTTGCTGACTACAAGAGATCGGTGGAAAGTCAAGCAAGTCACAGAGTAAAGACCTTAAGATCTGACAATGGAACAGAATATCTAAACAATGATGTGGAATTGAGCATCAATTGACCATCGTGTACATAGGAGGATTGAGCATTTACAGCTCCATTAAACCAGATACTATCAAACTATTGCAACTCACCAGATTAAGAGAGAGACTCCACCAGAAGGCGCTAAAGTCCCTGCTAAGAGCACGAGGGGAGCTAAAGGATCCCATACTTACTTGTTTTCTTCTACATCTTTTGTAAAATTGTTTTTTCTGCAAAATCAAAATGCAAATTATTAAATATATAAATGCCCTGATTGGATGAGGAGAAACCAGGTTTAAACGTTTTGTTTTTTAATGACTACTGGATAAATAGCCAAACTCAGAACCGTTCCATGTACTGTCATACTCGACTCTGCAGGTCGATAGTTGTATTTAAACAAAAAGGTAATTAATTGAGAGGCATGTTGGTAATTTATCCCCCCCTGCCGTCACTGTTCTGCCACTTTTGCATGGCTAACAGAAGTTTCTCATGTGATGTTCAATATTCTCTTTGAAATTTTTTATCAAATATATTCCCTTAGGCAAGCTGAATTGTTAGCTAGAATAGTTTGTGCCACCTCATATTTTTATCCAAAATAATGGACAAAATGTAATATATAAAAGTGGAGTTTGATGTACAACAGTGTTTGTGTATTCTACTCCTTTCCTTGTACAGTTTATTTGCAAATCAGATTCTATTTAGTTGACGAGCTATGACTCATTCACTAAGATTGCATTTAGGCGCCACATTTGCGATAAACCATAGCAACAAATCAGGCACTTGCTTTCATTATCTTACAAGACAGAAAAAAGCAAATCGGTAATTGGTTACTGGGGTTCAGTGCATATTTTTCTCTTATTCGGTTTGGGATGCAGTTTAATTGCCGGCGGATGGGATGCCGACAGTCGAAAAATCGAAATACTGACGCCGAAATCCCGCCGCTTGGCATAATACCGATGCTGATATCCTGACCATTGAAATCCCGAATATCCGGAAGGCGGTACGCATGCGCGGGTTAGCCGGGGATGGGGCGGTTAGGATTAGGCACCGCCGGGGGGAGATTAGGGTTAGTCACCCCCCCGGGAGAGTTATGTTTAGGGTGCAGGAAGGGGGAGTTAGGGATAGGCACCCACCGGGGTGGTTAGGGTTAGCCACCACTAAGGGAGGGTTAGGCTTAGGGGGGGAGAGGGGAGAGACTGGGTACTTACCTGTCCCTGTCAGAATTCTGTACCATTTGGGCTTCCGCATCAGTATTTTTACCAACACCTATCCAGCCACTGGCATCTCATACCGATTCCTCTGCAACATATAGTAAATGAGTCCTATAGACATAAGTTTGACTAAATAGTGGTCTGAGGCAATAGCAGTGGCCCGGGGCTGGCTCGAGTGCTGTTCTGGCGTACTGGCCAAACAAGGGAGCAACCACTTGGTGAGAGCAGTATGGCCACAACCGGGACCAGCGCAGAGGGTCGCTATCAGGTCGGTCGGTACATGTGTAAGGGGCCTATATAAGCCACCCTCAACACACTCCCTCCCCTACCGCTGGCTGTGTTTTAAAATCTGTGTCTGTAGCTCTTGACCCCCCATATCCCTACCTTGCCACCAGGTATGTCTGTCAATGGATACAGTTTTGTATATATTACTGGGACAGGCCCTGCTGTGGCCAACAGACTTTGGGCCTGATTCAGACCCACTCGCGAGCGGCTGTCCGCTCGCAAGTGGGTCGATGTTCTGGACTGAGCATGCGCACGACGGAGGGAGCTCCGTCGTGCGCATGCGCCAGACGCGACGAGCGAAGGAAAGTCCTTCGCTCGTTGTGTCCGATCAAAGGGGGCGTGCTGTCAATGTTGATTGACAGCACGCCCCCTTTGGTAGGCGTGCCGGGGGCGTGCCTCCCTGACGGGGGCGTTCCCACGGGAACGCCTCCCGTCAAAAGCCGGCCCACTGACATCACTAGTGATGTCAGTGGGAGTGATTTTGGCTCTGATAGAGCCAAAATCACTCCGGAGCTTGCGGTTGAAAACCTCAACCGCAGGCTCCGGCTCGCAATTTCGATGGTCGCGATGGTCTCGACCATCGCGGCCATCAAAATGCACGCTCGTATAGCCTGTGGGTGGTGACCCACAGCTATACGAGCGTCCAGAAGGACGCTCCATTTTCATGGAGGCCGGCCCTCATTCAGAGCGTGCGCTCTGCTCAGAGCGTACGGCTCTGAATGAGGGCCTTTGTGCACTGCAGAGTATTAGAACTTACCCAAATTTACCTTCAGTAATGTAAGTACATGGGGATATAGAATTGTGCTAACTTGGGGCCTGATTCATTGCGGATCGCAACTGCGATTCCGCACGCAATCGTCCGATTGTTGCATTTTGCGCATGCATATGCATCGCAGTGCGTGTGAGTGAACCAGTCACTGCGATCAGGACTTCGATCGCAGAGACTGCGCAGGACCCATCGCAGAGTGATTGACAGGAAGTGACCGTTTTGGGGGATGGTCAGCAATACGCAGGCGTACCAGTGCGTATGAACGCCGTTACAGGTGTGTGCATAAATCATCCATTGCAATACCATACACAGCCTGAGGACTCATTACATGCAATGAGGTTAGCAATTCCTGAGTAAGGGTCTGACCCAGAGCCGGCCCTAGGCATAGACAAACTAAGCAAATGCCTAGGGCATTTGGAAAATCTAGGGGCATCCAAGCCCGCCTAGGGCCGGTGGATGTTTGGTGCAGGCACTGCCAGGGCACCTGCTGCTGACTGGGCAAAGACTCTTGTAGCTGCTGCTGCCGCTGCAAGTGCCCACGATCGGAGCTCAGCTGATAGATACGATCGGGCCTGGCAGCAGCAAACAGTGAGGGGGAAGTGGCGGAACAGCCGGCGGTAGTTTGCGGGGGCGAAGCACCTAGACGGCAGCTTGTGGTTAGTGCCGGGCCGGCTCTGAGGCTTCACACAATCAGAATGAGCTGCTGCGCATGGGCAGAGGCTCATTCAGGACTATAAGTAAATGGTGGCGGGAGGGCTGCTGCGCCATGGGCCTTTGCGGAGCTCGGAGTAGTGAGTCACACCTCACGGCTCTGGGTTCCGCCTCCAGTAATCATCACACACAGCTGCAAACTGCCAGACAGATGGGAAAAGCAGATCCGCCGCCTGCGGCTTGCTGTACCTTGAGTCGGACGGCTCTGCAGGCTGTGCTCAAGTACAGTAAGTTTGGAACGGAGCGAGGGCCGGGTCGGGAACCGAGCGAGGGCTATGGTGTTCAATGCTGGGAGAGGGGTGGTGGGTGCTGATATTGTGCGGTGCTGGCCACACCTCTTTTCAGGATTCCATGTGGAGGGGGGCATCACCCAAAATCTTGACTAGGGCACTAATTTGGCTAGGGCCGGCTCTGGTCTGACCTTGTGCAAGTGTGTGTGAGGTTGCGATGGTAGTCGATGTTACCGATGGCATCGCAGTCTTGCTAAGTGTTAAGGATGTGTGTAAGGTAAGGGGGCGTCCTTATGTTATGCTGCAACGGCATAGCGATCGCAATGGACTAGCACATCATCGCAGCCAGACTGCATGCGTAATCGCAGCCGCGATGGCAGGTGCGGTAAGTAGTGAATCAGGCCCTCGGTCATCTATCATTGCTGTGTACTTATTGAGGAGATCTTTGAGTGTATTTACTAAGGTGTCATTTTACTAAGCATCGTGTTTGACTTCTAAACGAAATCGCTGGACATTGTCGGAAACAATTTACGATGAAAACCCAAATTTACTCATCAGCGTATTTGACTATTTACACGCGATGGTGATGTTCAGCGATTTCTGTTCCTGATGTACGCAAAGCCAATACTTATACACAGTTGAGCGATTATCATCCGACTGCAGCATAGTTGCGCTGCGCACGTGCCAAGGTACCTTAGCAATGCCGCCCACAGTGAGGATTTCTTTGCAAAGTGATTGACAGTCAGGGACCGTTTTGGGGGCCCGTAACGGGGAGTAGCAGCAAAAACTGCAGGCGTTCCGTGACTATTTTCAGGGCATGATTCCATATGCAGACAACATAGCGCCAGTGTCTCAGTTCCCGTGGCCATTCTCAGCGTCCATAGGGTTACTCAGATGGTTAATTATTGAAGAATATGTGGCCACAGCTGCATGTTTGTTACGTACTCGCTTGGATCTGCAAAGCCAGTTGCGGGCACCTCTATACATTTGCAGGCGGCTAAAGCATTAGCATATTATCGCCCAGTAGCCGTGTATGGGACCATCGTACATCTCTGAATCAGGCCCTCTGTGCGAGATCAGTCAATTTGCCCTGTTTACAGTAGACTCTGCTGTAAAATCAAAGCATGAATCCACTGACAGTCGGCAGTGGATTCAAAGCACTGCACAGATCAGTATGATCTGTGCAGGCTTTGGTGTTTAAAGGATTAAATAAAGGGTACATAAAAAAAAAAAAACTGTGTGGGGTCTACCCCCCAAAAGCATAACCAACCCCAAAACTCTGAGCCCAGTCTGGTACTGGAAAATTAGGAGGAAAAATGGTGTGGGGTCCCACACCAATTTTCCAGTAACAGCACCGGGCTGAACCAGCTGGGGGGTTATGTTATAGCAGGGAGACACACAGTGTGGGGTATCCCTGCTGTAATGCAAAACCAGAGCAAAGCTGCTCAGCCCAGGGCTGGAAATCTTTGAAAAGTGGGGACCACAAAAATAAAATGGGGTCCACCCCTACCGAGGAACCCCCAGAACTGTCAGATGTCGGGTAGAACTGTACATAGTGTACAGCATTTCCGTGGGCTTTTTTGTTGTTCCAACACCCTGACCTTCTACACGGACAAGCGGACCAAGCACATCCAAGGACAAGGTAAGAATGAAGTGTGAGTGTGTGTAAGGGGCAGAAGTCCTATACCTGCAGAAGTGTTTGGGGGGCCTGCTGGTGTCTGAATAAAGGGACGGGGAGCTGCCTGACAGCTGCCAGGTGACTGTCCATACTCACCTGGGTCCAGCAGCAGTGACATGCATGTCACTGCTGCCGGACCCTTACCCTCCCCTAGTGCCTAACCCTAACCTTCCCCCTAGTACCTATCCCTAACCTCCTTTCCCGAAGCCTAACTATAACTCTACCCATAGTGCCTAGCCCTAACCTCCCCTCCTGAAGCCTAACCCTCCCTCTCCACACCCGTTTTCTCTAACCAGTGTTGGACTGGGACATGAAGGGCCCACCGGGGGATTACAGTGATAGGGGCCCATGCTTAAATGGTATGGTCATCCACCAGAATGGGTTTGGTCAGCCACCACAGATGCTTGGCTAAGCAATGGGCAAATCTTGGTGTTTCTATAGAAGAGAACCAAGCCCTCATGCTGATCAATGTTCCTGGTAACTGACCATCTAATAGAGTAACAATTTATAATTTGAGGTCTGGAACCTGACACCTAGAGGAAGGGGTGGGCCCACAGGCAGTGGGACCCACCGGGGATTTCCCCTGTTCCCCTCTGGGCCAGTCCAACTCTGTCTGTAACGCTGGCCGTCGCTGCCCTATCCCCACTCCAGTCCATGCAGATTGTTGACATTTCACATGTCGACATTATGAATATGTTTTACATTCTACAAATGCCAACATGTTCAATGTCAAAAATTTTAATATATCGATACCATAACTATCGACTTTGTGATGTCAACATTATGAATGACAATATTTTGACTAAATCCCCTTAACAATGGAGGAGACCAGGTAAAGCTTAGAGGATGAGGGGAAGGTGTCAGAAGGGAGTGATAAGTTGACTAGGGGGGCAGTGTAGGAGCAAGCTTCAAGGTGAAGGGAGTGGGCAAGCTAGAAGAAAATGGAGCCGACTTCTCATTTAGGCCTGGTGGGGAAATTCAGCCGATCGTTGATGGAGGTGGGACCAGGATCTACTCTCATTCCATCCACCTCCTAGTGAAATGGACAGGACGGGGGCATAATGCTGCAATCTGTGAGGATAACAGGCTCCTCATGGATCTGCAAATTGTGGCATTCAGCTCCCCATCCCACCCATTACTTTAGGAAATAGCCAGATGTGGGAGGGTCAGATACTCTTGCACGGGTCCGGGGGAAAATGCCCGAAAATTCTGAAAAGTTCGACCTGGATATGTAAATCTTTGATTTGTCATATTAATCTTTATCCAAATGTCTACTGTAAAGGTCATTTTGCATAGATGCAGGGGCGTCACAATGATTTTATGTTTGGGGGGGCAAGAGATGATTTAATTTTAGCGGGCTACAATGTCATTAGGCCCCATCCGATTACAGGAAACTGCCACGATTTGCGGGACCGTGAGGAGGTGGGGCTAAATGACTTTTTCCATCATGTAGCCCCGCCTCCTTCATGCAAATCCGCTATTCCCAGCAATTATCTCACCATCCTTCCCACGTCACCAGGAAGAGTGTGGGATGGGGAAATCCGGATTAGGTTTAGGCACTATGGGGGGAGGTTAGGGTTAGGCACCCCTAAGGGAGGGTTAGGGTTAGGGGGGGGAGACGGGAGGGTATTTCAATCCCATCCCACCAGGAGTGCAAGGAGCCCTGAGTGCTGAGGATAGTTGTCATCACCATTGTATGTAAAAGAAATACGCCTCCTGACATCCCTTACTGTATGTGGATTGTGCTTAACTGTAAAAAGTGCACGACTTGTAAAAATCTGGTATGGCCCTATGTGCAGTTTCCTTTGATATATACATATATATACATTTGCATTCACCATGCAAAATAACAACTTATGTCAAACCAAAAATGTAGCTAGAATGTTGTGGGCCCCATAGCAACATTTTGAAGGGCACCTGTCTCAATACTTTAAGCAAGACACCTCTCTCTGACGCTGTTTTATGAGCCATAGTGGTGCTCTAGTTATTTCTGCCCCATAGTAGTGTCCCAGTTCATCTTATGCCCCATAGTAGTGCCCCAGTTCATCGTATGCCCCATAGTAGTGCCCCAGTTCACCCTTTGCCCCATAACAGCGCCCCAGTTCATCGTATACCCCATAGTAGTGCCCCAGTTCATCTTATGTCCCATAGTAGTGCTCCAGTTCATCATATGCCCCATAGTGGTGCCCCAGTTCATCTTATACCATATAATAGTGCCCCAGTTCATCTTTGCCCCAGTACATTGTTTACCCCATAGTTGTACCCCAGTTCATCTTATGTCCCATAGTAGTGCCCCAGTTCATCGTATACCCCATAGTAGTGCCGCAGTTCATCTTGTGTCCCATAGTAGTGTGCCAGTTCATTGTATGCCCCACAGTAATACCGCAGTTCATCTTATGTCTCATACTAGTGCCCCAGTTCATCTTATGTCCCATAGTAGTGCTACTGTTCATCTTATGTCCCATAGTAGTGTGCCAGTTCATCTTATGTCCCATAGTAGTGCCCCAGTTCATCTTATGTCCCATAGTAGTGCTGCAGTTCATATTATGTCCCATAGTAGTGTGCCAGTTCATTGTGTGCCCCATAGTAGTGCCATAGTTCATCTTATGTCCCATAGTAGTGCCCCAGTTAACTTAATGCCACACAGTGCCCCAGTACATATTATGTCACACAGTGCCCCCAGTGCATATTATGCCAAACTGTAGTGCCCCAGTACATATTATGCCAAACTGTAGTGCCCCCAGTACATATTATGCCATACTGTGGTACCCCAGTTTATATTATTAGACAACTATAGGACCTGTGCGCAAGTGAAGTGGGCCCCTCAATAGCAACAGCACCCCCTGCACCCACTATAGTTATGCCCATGGGTCCAACGCTACATGATTCTGTATTGATTTTGAGATGATTGTGCTTTTTTAATATAATGCCCTCATTATTAAGTTGCATGAATTACATAGAATGACAGTTCCCCTCCCTTTTAAACTCACTATTTAATAACGTTCCTCTGTAATTTGCATATGCAAATGGTTGACCTTTGCAGAGTGATTAGTTCAGTGTCGGGTATTCCCCCCAGATGTTCTGTCACTGAAGCGTTCTAGGCTATCAAAGACCAGGAAATTTGTGCATTCAGCTGCTCTCTTCAATTTTGTTTTTCTGTAAGCAAAATGAGCCCAGCAAACAGTGTTAATGGTGTTTTTCACATTATTTCCCATGCTCCCTTCACTGTGGTGATGACTGCGGAGACTTCGGGATCCTGCTCCTGCTATCACTTCACAGGCTGGAAGGTGACAGCTTCACCAGGGACTAATGCGGTCCGACATAATTGAATGTGGCCCCAAGCAAAGCAGCTGCCTGCAGCCACTCTTGATTGTAGCTGTCATCAGGTGGAGCCTGGTGCATTAAAAAAATACATTCCAACAGAATACTGTTCCAGCATGTACCTCTATAATGATAGATTATTTATTTGTTGAGTACTACGACAGCGGCTAGATTGTGCTGCTTAAGAGCAAAATCTGCAGGACAGCGTGAGATTAAAATTCATTAAAGCCGTACCTTCTGCGTGCACAGCGTAACAGACCCAAATCTCATTCTCTTTTATTGCCTGTCAAAATAAATAGATTTAATTAGAGATAAGTAACCTCTACTTACGTCTCTGTACTGCACATTGAATTGTCATGTCGGACTGTGCAACTGTTTTGGGTTAAAAACAAAAAAAATGATTTCAACTTCAGGCTGAGTTGGTTTGAAATTTGAATGTTGACAGTTTAATTATGAAAAAGGATGGAGAATGGCTGTTGTGGTTATTTTATACATACATTTTGTAAGATGAAACTGTGCTATTCTGTATAGATGGTATGTGATAATTTTGGTGATAGTTTGTCAGGTTTATGCCTGTACCGATTCGTATCTTAAATGGTCCTCCACATCTTCTCCATTCCTTAAGCTGCTTCTGGCCTCGTTCCCAGATCCCTACTGCTGCCTACGTTTGCTGCTGACAATAACTTACTTGGAAGTTATAAGAATAAATTGCGCTGGATGTCTGCTCATTGCAGAATATACAAAGCTTGTAACAAGTGTGAGATATAAATGTGGGATATATCATACGTCTCTCGGAATGAGTTCCCCCTCCAAGGTTTAACTTGTTGACTAGAGGCGGGGGGTATGTTACTTATAAAGCCAACACTGGTGGTTGTATGGGTTGTACAGGAATCGGTTAGCCAAAGGAGTTGGACAATATACACAGAGACCTTTAACTCCTAGCTCACCACTGTGCTATTTTCACTGCTCAGAACGTTATCCGGTACCACCATCTGGAACCGTTTCGAAATTGGGTGGTTTGGTGCGCAATGGTTTCTGATGCCCGGGGTAACAAACACGCACACATACATGCACGCACACGCACGCTCTCCAGTCATCAAGATATACCAGCTGACTAAACAATATTGCATCCAAGTCAATGCTGGTGATTATATTAGGCCAAAAAAACTGGTCATTTTTGAGCAGTTTGGACTGAAGCTGGCTATGAATAGACCAATCCTAAAAATTGTAAGCATTAGACACGATACAAATGTGCCTTAAACTACAGCTGGGTACACACTGTTAGTTATATCTCCTGTTCCATTGAATGGGTTATATATCTATAGTGCATCGTCGGGCGTGTACCGCAGTTATGTCTGTGAACAACGTCGTTCGCAGACATATCTGATCAGACGTGCAGCACAGCAGATGGCCGCCGAATCGCCCGTACACATGCCGCAGGGGCGGCGATTGACAGCTCAACTAGGCGGGCAAATTTAAATGTCCGCCCAGTTGAGCTGTCAAGCCCGGCACATTAGGCAGACGATTGGAGAGTGTGTATACACTTACCAATTATCAGAGAGGTCGGCAGGTTGGCCAAATAGCCGACCCGTGGACCTAGTGTGTACCCAGCTTTACTTATCCAAATGTCACCATGTGTTATCTGCCATTGTTCTCTCCCACCCTTTCTTTCTCACCAAAGCTCACACCCAAGTATTGCCGACTTACCAGTGAAATCTAACGTTAACTACGGCAGCCGTGTGACTCCAGTGGGGACCCGCAGCTCTGGAAGGTGCCATTCTTTGCTGGTCTTGAGAGCAGATCCCTTGTGTTGCCAAAGTCTTTCTGATTTGTAAATTAAACAGTTGTAGTTGTGGAAGACTGGTAAATAAATGACAGTGAGAAAATATTCGGTCGCTAAAGGCAACTTCTCCACTCTATCTCTCCCAGGAACTTTAGCACTCCAGAAATCAGGATGAAAAAAAATACTTCTTAAATGAATTGTAAATGTTTTCAGGATGTGTGATTATTTTCACCCTAACGAGGAAATAAGGAAATAATTGAATACTAACACTTACAGTTATTGTAATACTGACCCAAATATTAGTTATTGAACCAAATAATGTACCTAAAATAACTGCATGTGTAATTAATAACATCTGGCTAGTGTGCCGTCAGTCCCATTCCACAGTTGTAAGAAAATATTCTCTAACAGCTACCGTGATAGGTGCTGTGTCTCTGTTTTTCGTTACTGTGGTGTAATGCAGGACTGGTTGTAATTCAAATGAACGTCTTGCGCTCTGCTGGGAACAGAAACTCCAGTTATGTACAGTAGCCTACAGATTCATTGTTTCTCAAAAAAGCGTACACCTACTGATTTTAGAACATACAGTAAATGTCATGCTGTGCTTTATCATTTCAACTTTTTGGCCCATATTAGCACCACCTTAGATAGACTAGCAAAGTGCAAAAAGTGCCTACACTGCTTCTTTATGTGTGAAAGTGCACATACAGCACTTGCTCTGGTGTGTTTCATGTTCCAAGGTGCATGACCACTTCACAGTCCACGGAAGTGTCCGAGAACATTCAATGTGATTTTTTTATTTTCTACATACAATATACAGGTCTGCACCCACTTTGCGGTATTTGGAATCAGCCCCGGAAAATCATGCTCCTCTCCTTCTGTGGAATTTGGCCTGGACCTGGTGCAAAGTCCATCCCACTGTCTCTGTAGGACCACTCCCTCCATTGGTTACAACCGGCTTTGTTTTTCTCAAATGATATACTAAATAAATCATGAACGTTACATTATTTGTTTTACATGGCACTGTCCTGTGCTTGGAAATTTTTTATTACATTGGTCGTAATACCCCAAATATGTGAGTCCCCATAAAGAGTGCTCGCTAGGGCAAATGAGGGCACAGCTTGGCACATTCGGGCTCCTTGCCCACACTTGGCTAGAAACAACCCAATACTCCCAGCTCCTGACATCTGAAGGGGCAACATTTTTCCACCTACAGATGTCCGCCTGACCATGGCCTCTGTGGCTGCGGCTCTGCATCTGAGAACGCAGCCGCTATCACTGACACAGCCTCACACTCCCATAACACGTCCATGAGACGCCATTTTTTCCGCGTTCACTTCTGGCCACTGCCCAGGAACGACCATCACTTTGCCTCCCAATTCCTGATTCCGTCTGTCTCGCTAGTAACAGTTTCTTTCTGCGCACGCCCTGTATAACGCTTGCACCGTAGGAGTTTTAGGACTTTTCGTGCAGTTGCAAATTATAGCTCCACTATGCGATCATCGGCACTGCGTTCAAATTGCGCTCGCCTCTGAATCAGACCCCATGTTTTTTATTTATGTTATTAGAAGGTGATTTAATTGTAATTCTGTGTCTACCTACATCAGGAAATGGTTGGTCTTAGAAGTTCAATTAATATTGCTGTGAGATCTGCAGTCTTCTTTAGTTTTAAAAAAGTACAGAATAACTTATATAAATTTTTATATAAAAGTTATTTATGTCGGCATTATTACCAGTTCTGCCTGTGACTAAGGTAATTTAGTAAACAGTTCTGTATGTTATTTTAACCTGTGTTCTGGTTTTTCTCCCAGGCTTTCTGTGCATCCAAAAAAAACATAAATAACTGAATTTCTGTACTTACTGCTTAACATTTGCTCCCCCTTGTGGCACATAAGGAAATGACAACAGCTTCTAGACAATATACTTTTCAAACGAAAAACAGAAAATAAGTAAATTCCGCAAACACATGACAGATAAAAAAATACTTATAAAAAGCGTAACAAAAAAAACCTCCGAACACACTGGAGTGCAACGCGTCTAGCTTTGAGCTGATATACTTTCTTTACAAACATTATATAATACGTTACAAGGCTGTTTGAATTTCCTGTCACTGATATTTTACAATGAAATATTGTTTATGGAAACTTATATTAAAATAAACTTTCTTGCAGCAACTACATGTAGGTTTGTCTATGACATGTTGAGTCCTGTGACAGAGAGCCAATGTGAGCATTTATTCTGCCAATAAGAGCATGGAGCCAAAAGACTGAGGGCCTGATTCAGAGCCGCTCGTAAGCGGCCGCTCGTTCGTTCCGAGCGATGTTTGCACAACTGCGCATGCGTACGGATCGTAATACGCATGCATGAACCAGTCAGTGCGGCCGAAAATTGTTTGTTCGCTAAATAGCGAATGCCTGCTATTTTGAGTGACAGGTGGAGGCGTATGTGGGTGGTAACAGGGGAAGGTGCTTGAAAACGGGGAGTGGAGATCCGAACGCAGGCGTGCTTAAAGGTCAAAACGGGCGTTTTATGGGTGTGCATAATTAATACAGCAGCGTCATTGACCACCTCACTGGGTTATTTTATAGTCAGAACTGCTCGCATGATTGCGGTAGGAAAAACCAACCACAAGAATAGCGAGCAGTTCATACGCTGGACAATGTACTCGATTAATCTAATAAATAGCGGACATGACGTAGGATGCGAGCGGCCAGGGGGCGTAGTTTTCAAAAAAACGACCGCAAGTTTTGTTCGCTCGTTCAGACCTAGAGGCGTGAACAGACCGCAAAGAGTGAACGGTTCATTTGAATAGCCACCCCTTTTTTCTGAACGAGCGACCGCAAAGAGCATCCAGCTCTGAATCAGGCCCTGAGACTGACTCTTACTTTACCATGTTCTGCATCTATAAGAACTGAAAGATGCAGAGTTTATCTTAAAAAAAAAATGAGTGAGTCCTTCTAAATACGTTTTCGCTAATGGTCCTTAAGCTCCAGGGGCAAACGCAGGATTTTTATGGGGGGGGATTTCTGTATATATATACACATACATACACACGCATATATATATACACAGATGTATATGTCGGAAAAAACAAAATGAGGATTTGGGAGTAATCTAGAGTTCCAACTGTCAGTTTTTTCTGACACTCTCAATTAGGACCACATTTGTGCTGTGGAGGATTTTTGGGAAGGCATAAGTCAGGATACAGAGCAAATTTAGACTTGGGGTTTGTTTTATTAGGTAGCTCTTGTTCCAGGGTAGGTGCTTTTGGGGTTCAGGTAATTGAGAAAGTTATTACCTCACAAACAGCCCTTTATATAGATAGGGAGCCTCAACTTGTTGCACAGCCTCAGTAGGAGTCTACAGCAGGCGGGTGTACTCACTGTGGCTTCACCTGGGTGCACCAAGATGGCTGTCCTTTGCAGGCAGTAGTGGCCCTGGGACCCAGCAATGGTAGTGGGTGGTAGCAGTGGTGGAGACCCGGCAATGGTGTGTGAGGACTGGGTGGTGCAGCCATCAGCTCCGGCGTTGGCGGTGGTGCATGAATCACTGCCAGCGGTGTGAGCATCAGCGGGGGAACCCAGCGGCAGCATGGGAAACCAGCGGCGGCATAGGCGTGGGCATCGGGCCTGGATCCGAGAGGATCCAGTCCCTGCCAGCCATTCTGCAGAGTTCAGCAGCAGAGCCCATTTAAAAAATGGCGCCTTAGCCACTTCTTTGTGCCTTAGAAATTTAAAGATGGC
Organism: Taudactylus pleione; assembly: GCA_031769625.1. NCBI lineage: Eukaryota > Metazoa > Chordata > Amphibia > Anura > Myobatrachidae > Taudactylus > Taudactylus pleione. Next base: position 6,262,768 of record JAUIMM010000069.1, read on the forward strand.
CGCCACAAGTCAATCACGGCTCACGACATCATCACCCCACCCCCTTAGCTGGCTTGTATAAGCAAGCGCGAGGAGGCAGTATGGTAGTCCGATGGCCGGGAGGGAGCTGTGGAGAGCTCCTGAAGAAAGAAAACGCCGGAAGTCCTAGTGGAACGGCGGACATGTAAAAGAGCTTAAAGGCTGCTGCCCACTAGGTGAAGAGGAAACCACCCTGCCAGGTGAAGACTCTGAAGCCCTGGGGTGGTAGCGGCCATGCAAAAGAGCTTAAAGGCCGCCAATCTCCAGGTGAAGACGCCGAAGCCCTGGCGGGCTGGTATGCACCAGGCGAAGACGCTAAAGCCCTGGGGTGGTGGTGGCCACGCAAAAGATCTTAAAGGCCGCCCCCAAGGTGAAGATGCAGTAAAATAAAATATTACAATATTAAAGTGTATTGTGTTTATTTTAATATTTTCTTTACAGGTGGACTACAGGTGCCAGTGGGCCCTAATGCCCTGCATGCTGGTACTTGTGGTTCTCCAAGTACCAGCATGTAGGGGAGGCTTACTGGGATCTGTGGTTCACCTGCAAAGAAAGTATATAACACCACACTTACACAATCAACCCAGCACCCAACGTCCAGGGGTACCAGAGATAGCCCCGGGTTATCAGCTAGGCCTGGGGGTGCCCTGGAGCGAGGGACCCCTTTGACTAGCAGTCAGGTGTAATGCTTTAGCTGGAGGACCTGGTTCCCCTGGCTCCCCTGGCTGTGACATTACCCCCCCTCCCGCTAGAAAAGGTCCATCCTACTAAATTCTTTCCCCTGTATTTCCAAAACCAGGACCAGCTCGGCTGAGCCCAACGCTGGTTGTGCTAAATACAGGGGATCCCTAAGTCTTTTGACCCCTGTATTTTGACAACCAGGACTGGTTCTGAAAAGCCTGGTGCTGGTTGTGCTAAATACGCCTATGCTTTTTGTCCCCTGTATTTTCACAACCAGGACCGGCAGTGAAATGCTTGGGGCTGGTTGTCTTTGGATGGGGGCCACATCCTTTTATTATTTTACACATATTACATTTTTAACATAGATACATAGATGGATATCACTGATACATCCATGCATCTGTGTCTTATTGATTTTATTTTCTGAGATGCATGCCCAGGGGAGCCTTTTGTCGCCCACTGATTCCCCTGTGCACTGCCTCGCTGCTGCCACTGCTCCGCACCCTCGCTGCTGCCGCTGAACCGCACACCTGCCGCCCACCCCTACAGCTGTCTCTCACTCTGCACCCCCAAAACACCAACTGTGTGCCAGCCCCTGATCCACCTGCGCTAGTGTATCATTCTATTGCCCTTCTCCCCTGCTCCTCCAAACCATGATAGTTAATAGACAAAAAAACCTTATGTTTTCACATGTCCCATTAAGGCTTCTTAGACATGATCTGAATTTCACAAAACCTGAACCACTGAATTTCTGCCACTCAAACTCAAAAAAGCAATGAAATTCTGATCATTAAGGCCGATGCCTTAATGGACGTGTTAATTGCGCAATACAGATATGGTATGCCATCACACCCTGTGGTTAACTGCAGATTCAGCACTCTCACAGAGTGAGGTTTCTGTCACTAACAAAATGGTGGAGTTGCTAATTCACAGATTTGTGTGCTCATTGGAATACACACATGCAGTCTATGCAACTGAGGACCGAGCAGAAGATAGAGCTGCACAGATGGGATAAGAGTGGGGTGGATAGGGGAAAAGACAGAGTGGTGTGGATGGGGGAGACAGAAAGGCATGGAGAGGGGGACAAAGTGATGCAGATGGATGTATGGAGTGAGAAGGATGTTGGAACCCAATGGGATTGTTGTGGTGAACAAATGGGAAGATTGTGGGCACTGTGTGGGATGTGTGTGCCACATAACTGCTCAGAGTGACAGCAATCTCTCTCTGAATCTGCAGTTAACCACAGGGTGTGATAGCATACCATATCTGTATTGCGCAAGGAACACGTCCATTAAGGTGTCATTCTTAATGATTGAAATTTCATTGCTTTTTTTGAGTTTGAAGAAGCCTCAATGGGACATGTGAAACTGTAAGGTATTTTTTCTATGGAATATATATATATATATATATATATATATATACACACATATATCACTCAAATGGTTTGCCTCTCCCTGTGAAATGAAGTAAGCTCTGGGTGTCTGCACAAATTAATAAAGTATATACTTACCAAGTTCTGCAGCACTTCCTGATTTGAAACACAGCAGTGGTATGTATAGCAACATTTCAGTGCACTTTTTGTTTGTGCTGCAACTTCATCAGGATGGGGGGAGGAGACAGAGCAATGTAGATGGGGGAGACTGAATGGCATGGAGAGGGGGCAGATTAAGCAGTAGAGATGGGTGGAAAACAGTGGTGCGGAAGACAGAAGCGCGGATGGGGGAGACAGAGGGCATGGTTTGGGGGGACAGAGCAACGTTTATGGAGTGGTACGGAGTGGCATGGAGTCGAGAAGACAAAGCAGCGCAGATGGGTAAAGACAGATTGGTGCAGATGAGGGAATACAGACTGGCACAAATGGGAGAACACACAACAGTAGGTATTGGGGAAAACAAATTGGTGCATATGGGGGGGAAGACAGAGTGGTGTGGATGGGGGGACAGAGTGACACATTTGGGAGAAAAGAGCAACGCGGATGGGGGTACAGAGTGACATGGACGTGGGAAGACAGAGCAGCGCAGATGGGTAAAGAGAGAGTTGTACGGATCAGGGAATACAGACTGGCACAAATTGAAGAATACATATCAGTAGGGATTGGCGAAGACAGATTGGTGCGGGTGGAGGGGGAAACAGAGTGGTGCAGGTGGGGGGGAGACAGAGTGGTGCAGGTGGGGGGGAGACAGAGTGGCACAGTTGGGGGGAGACAGAGTGGTGCAGAAGGATGAAGAAAGTGTGGCACAGATGAAGGGAAGACAGAGTGGCGTGGCTAGGGGGAAGATAGTGGTGGAGATGGAAGGAAACAGATTGGTGCGGATGCAGGAAGACAGGGTAGCGCAGATGGGGAAACTCAGATTGGTGTGGATGGTGTGGATACAGACTAGCACAGTTGGGAGACCACACAGTAGTAGGGATTGGGGAAGATAGAGCATCATGGAGGTGTATAGGGGAAGAAAATGTGCATGCATAGACAGAGTATAATAGTTTAAGTAATTAGGGAGCTGAATGTGTATTCTAAATGAGATGCATGTATGGATAGAGCAGGATGTTGACAACCCAGTGCGATTGTTGTGGTGACTGAATGGGAACATTGTAAGCACTGAGTGGGATGTGTGTGCCACATAACTGCTCAGACCTCAGTTGCATAGACTGCATGTGTATATTCCAATGAGTACACAATTCTGTGAATTAGCAGCTCTCCATTTTGTGAGTGACAGCAATCTTACTCTGTGAGAGTTCTGAATGTACAGTTAACCACAGGGTGTGATGGCATACCTTATCTGTTTTACACAAGGAACATGTCTATTAAGCCTTAATGATCAGAATTTCATTGCTTTTTTTTTCGTTTGAGTGGCAGAAATTCAGTAGGTTTTGTGACATTTCAGATCATGTCTATGAAGCCTTAATGGGACATGTGAAACCGTAAGGTATTGTGTCTATGGAATATACATACACACATATATATATACATACACACATACATATATACACACACATACATATGTCACACATACCTTACATGCACACACATATACACACACATATGTCACATATACATTACAAACAAACTCACCTTGCAGGAGATCTGAACGGTAAAGGACCAAGCAGGCTGGCACCGTGTAATTAGGCCCTGCCCCTCCCCCTCATGGCAAAATGCCACAATTCATGGGTCAATCGGGAGGGGGCGGGACCAAATGATTCATTTCTAATGGAATGCTGCGAGGGGTGGGGCTTAAGAACATGGTGCTTGCACTCCAGTCTGTCAGGGGGGGTTTCTGGGTACTCAGAAACCCCCCCCTGCGTGCGCTACTAAGCTCAGAGATTGTTTTCAAGTAAATTTTCTAGATCAGCTCTGGAAGATCTCTGCAGCGTCATATTTAACCACTTAACTGATGAATTTTCCAGCAAAACCGTTCAGAAATTGCTGGGTCCACCATAGAGTCCAGGGAGTCAGAAAGATCTGTTCTACACATGTATAGAACGGATTTTCTCATTAAAACCACAGCAGGGCGGTGTGGTCGCACCTTGTCAGTTGAAGCGCAGTTGGCTGCATTCGCATCCCATTCGACCACTTCAGTTAATTAGTTAAAGCTTATAGTCATATAGAAACTGGACCGGTACTAATGGTCAAAAAAAAGTCTATCTTATGTAAATGATTTGATATCTAGTGAACTTGGAAAATATTTCAAGTGGAGTTTCAATAGCTATTGATCAGCAAATAACGGTTTGGACAGCTGTATAGAGGACTATTGTCATATAGTTATCTCGAGCAGAAATGAGTCTTCCGCAATAAAAATAAATTTATTAAAATTCATCACATAGATAGTGCTTTGTTGGTTATTCCTCCCCGGGGACAACCACCGTTAGCTGTGTTCAACGGGATTCTAGCTCTTAAATTTGCCCTACACAGACATTGGCCGATCACCTACGGAGCTGCCTGGTTCTCTCTAATACATAAGAAATAAGGCTTTCACTAATAACCACTGTGCTCTCTCTGTCTCCTCTGCTGTAAAAAAAAAGTGTTTTCAAATATTTAAAATACTTTCCACTACCCGTTAATACAAAAAACATACATTACTTCTTTATTGTAATTTGTACGGAAAAGAAAAGAGATCAAAAAGTATACTAAATCTCATATATTCTACCTGGGAGACGGCATTGAGATAAACTAGTGAGGCCGTAACCTGGAAGACCCTTTTTTGTTTCCCCTCCGAAGGCTTTCTGCAATTTAAAGCATAATAATAATAACAAAAATATCCAAAATGATAACTACCATTCAGCATAAACTAAAATGATTCAACAGAAACCCCAAACCATGTTTATTATATTAATACTTAAGTAGTAGAGTCACATATTAGTTGTGTTAAATCGGTGATCTCATGTTTGAAGCATTGTTTGGATGTGTTACTATGCTGAACACTATGCTGAGTCGTATTGTCTATAATATAGTCCTACAAGGTTTGTTTGTTTTATCGGGTGTTTTGTTCGGTCCAGGTCATATTTTGTTTCCGTGCCTATGGATATAACAGACAAAAACTTCAGCAGTTTGTAGAACAATTTGTGCACATTGTCAGGCTGTTTTGCTGGCTCTTTATTTCCCGAGTAAACATGAAGATGACCGTTCTGAATTGTGACATGCAGGAGAATATTTTAGTTGGTACATGCTCCTTGTTCTACAGGGATCTCTGTCAATTTCCGTTTTTATGCATTAAATGTTCCTCCCTGGTGATAGCCTCGGGGTGCTTCCACTAAACAATTAATGCAAGGCGTCTCTGGAGATCTTAATGGGTATTTAGAAATAAGTTCACTTCTACTGAGTTGCATAATGTGATATTTTGACAATTGCAGATTTTGATGAGGTTCTGGAAAGGTTATTTTCTTTTTTTTTTTCCGGTTACTAAAGATGTTTACATGAAACTTGTTTGTAAATGGCTTCGGTGTCACTGTTATAAAATGTTTTTGTTTTATTACGCTATAAGCCAGTCTGTTTCCTAACTAATAGGCTGTTGAAGTATGCAATAAAACAAGACATGTTTTGCCCAGTGTATTTGTTAAAAAAAAAAAAAATAAGTTATAGATGATTAATAAAAGAAAAAAAATTAGATTCATTTGGTCCATGTGTATATCATACGGGTCTATTTACTAAGCCTTGGATGAAGATAAATTGGACCAAGATAAAATACCAGCCAACCAGTTCCTAACTGTCATTTTTTAAACACAGCCTGTGACATGGCAGTTAGGAGCTGATTGGCTGGTACTTTATCTCCATTCACTTTATCTCCATCCAAGGCTTAGTAAATAGAATCCATAATTCTTTGTATACTGCATTACGAAATTGCAGTTTGCAACAGGAGAGCATGTAGGTGTACAAACATTTACATTATTAGGATAGTTAATATAAACAATATCTATTTCACTATATTGTACCATTACTGTTGTCTATATGTTGCATTGTACCATTACTGTTGTATATATGTTATATTGTATCATTACTGTTGTCTATATGTTGTATTGTACCATTACTGTTGTCTATATGTTGCATTGTACCATTACTGTTGTCTATATGTTGTATTATACCATTACTGTTGTCTATATGTTGTATTGTACCATTACTGTTGTCTATATGTTGCATTGTACCATTACTGTTGTCTATATGTTGTATTGTACCATTACTGTTGTCAATATGTTGTATTGTACCATTACTGTTGTCTATATGTTGTATTGTACCATTACTGTTGTCTATATGTTGCATTGTACCATTACTGTTGTCTATATGTTGTATTATACCATTACTGTTGTCTCTATGTTGCATTGTACCATTACTGTTGTCTATATGTTGTATTGTACCATTACTGTTGTCAATATGTTGTATTGTACCATTACTGTTGTCTATATGTTGTATCGTACCATTACTGTTGTCTATATGTTGCATTGTACCATTACTGTTGTCTATATGTTGTATTGCACCATTACTGTTTGTTGTATTTAACATATTTAAAAAATAAAAAAACATATTGTAAATATGACATGGCAAACTCTTCGCTGTGCTGTGATTGAAATCTGTGAATTTCGGGTGTAATAAAAACAATGATGGTGCCAGTGCCTCATCTCAGACAAGACTGGGCCTGGGTAATAAGTGCCCAAGTACCCATCCGACCCCTTCTTGGAGCCCCTGCTCTTCTGTAGATGAATGCACAAATACCAGGCCAAAATAGGCAGTCAATAGCATAGATAAAGTTTGAATTTGATTCTGTATGGGACAAGAAGCCAGGGAGCGACAAGCAGAAGGGAGCAGCAGAGGTTGAGGGACGATAAAAATGAGTCAGGTATCACTGTTAAGGATGAACTAGAAAGGGGGGAGGCTGGAGTTTAATAGGTTAGAGAGGAGTCAATTAAATTAATCTGGGCATGAGATGACAAGGGCTTCAGGGTGAGAAGGGGCCTGCCCATGAAAATGCTATGAGTTGGAAGCAGGTTTGGAGAGGTACTAAATGTGGCAGAAGAAAGAAAGGGCAGTGCGGAGGCTTATATCCAGATAGCAGAATTAGGAGACAGAGGTGAAGGAGATGTTGTCAACCAAGATGGAGAGGAGACTATAGAGGGGAAAGAGAAGGACCAGTTTTAGAGATGCTAAATTAAAGGAAGCATTTGGTCATCCCAGATGAGATGATCAACAGACAGCAGTCAATATGGGAGAACATGGGAATGGAGAGGTCAGGGGAAGAGGGTAAACTTGGGTGTCCTCAGCATACAGGTGGTATTGGATGTTAAAGTTCATCAAGGGAAGAAGTGTGGAGGGAGAAGAGAAGTAGGCCAAGGACAGAACCTTGATGGATATTAATGAGAACACAGTGATTAAGGTGGTTGAGGCAGATGTGGAGACAGAGAAGTAGAGGCTGAGAGTGTTGTATTGAGTGTTGTATTGCAAAGGCCAATGGAGTGGAGGATTTGCAGGAGGAGAGTGTGAACAGTTATCAGATACGGTACTAAGGTCGAGGAGAACTAGAATTGAGAATTGACCCTTAGATCTTTCACTGAGGAGGTCACTCGAATCCTTGGTATTGGTGAAATGGAGAGATTGAAAGCTGGATTGGAGAGGTTCTAGGAGTGTGGAAGGATAGTAAGGAGGAGAGGACCATGTAGACCACCTGTTGAATGAGCTTGGAGGTATAGGGGAGGAGAGAGATGAAGTGGTGGGTCATGGGAGGGTTACTTAAGAATAGATGAGACAAGGGCATGCTTGAAGGATAAAAAGAAGGAACCATAGGTGAAGCATAAGTTAGCAAGTTGGGCAATGTGAGAGTAGGCATTGGAGGAGCTAGGTTTGAGCCAGGGTCAGCCCTAACCAATTTGGTGCCCTAGGGAAGACCAATTTGGTGCTCCCCCATTCCATGCTTGCAGGCTTACTGCCTGACTGCGTGCCAAACCCTGGTGGTCTAGGATGGTATTGAGGAAAGGATGTCCCACTGAGACCTCAACTCTCCTGGCCTTGGTGGGAACATATGCTAAGCATCAGATCCTGTCTTGCCTCTCGGTGCTAGCTTGACTCTGCCAGCTACTTGACTCTCCCTTGACTTCACCTGAACAGCAAGAAAGCCTGTATAATCTGTTTTGCAAGAGCTCCCTTGTCGCCAGGGCTTAGGCAAACTGGAGACCCCTGGCTTGACTCAATATCTTCTGTCTTCATTCTGCCACCTATTCCAGTCTTCTTTGTTTCGGTTCCTTTGATCTTCTCACTGTCGAGTTGCTTCTTTTGTGCATCGTCTTCTGTGCTTCATCGGGAACTCTTCTATGCTCCCCTTCGGCCCAAGTACTGACTTTGCACTATTTGCCTTGACTAATAAAAGTTGGAGTGAGTGGATGGAGCATTGACACATCTCAATGTGATTTGCTCACTGCGGCCTCCCCTGATTGGCTGCTGGAGAAGTATATGAACTTCAGAGTAATTTATCCTCCATGGAACACCTAAGATATACTATTAATTGCATAGATTTAAAGTGCAGTTCCTATAATTGATCACCGCAACACTATGATCAAACCAAAAGCTTATGTAACCCTTATAACTGTGTAACAAGTATAATTATGCACTTGGAGTAATTATACGACTATGTAACCTGTATAATTATACAACTGGGTAAAATATGTAGCTAAGGATTCTGCCTTTGAACCTCTATATACCCCTGCCTATACCTTCTAATATCCTGCCTATAAACCTCTAAGGATGACGCTAATTTGCGTACACAGTCATCTAGTAAATAAAGATTCCAGACCTAGAACCTGTGGCTCCAAAGCACAAAGTATTATTCAAGTAAAAGTACAGCAGTTACATGCTATGATCCTCATATAATCTTAGCGCAAAGAGATTATACAGACCCAAGTACAATTATACATACACAGCGCTCTCTGTTCCAGATGTTAGGCATCAGCAAGAAACCCCTTGTCAATCAGCATTCAGCATGAAGACTAGGAACCCAGGGTTAGAGCACACATATTTATACCCCCCAGGAAAAACAACACAATAGAGGTTTGTTGCTAATACCATTGGTCCTAAAGGAGAGGGCATATGTTACAAGGCATTTAACAGGTTGGTTCAAATAGACACGATCCAGCCTCTAACAACTGGTGGTCTCTGGTTTCCCGCCTCATGCAAATCCTAACAGTTGTTCATATAATGTACATTTTGTTGCTTGAAGTCTCTGCCGTCCATAAGTTGAGAATGCATGTTGCGATCTCTCCATCGATATTACCGGAATACTGTTGAGAGAGTACGCATCAGTACAATACCAAACATGGCTTACTTATCACGTATAAAACCTTAGTTACGAAATAATCTTTATTTCATAGCAATGATAATAAATGTGCATACTCGAATCTTATACCTTAAAGCTTATGGAACCTTGTATGTGAATATGTAATGTGTGACTATGTGGGGTTTGATGTAAAGACGCTAGTTAACTTGGGGCAGATGCGTGTGCATGAAGCTAATATTCAGCGTTTTCATACAGGGTCTTATACATTCGCTAATATGCGACTAGTTAACAGTGCAATTGTGCGTATTAATGTGTGTATGAGAAATGGTGCACTTAAATCTCACTTAAACTAAGTGAACACCTAGCAGTGTGGAATGCTGAGCCTTATAGTTCCATGACTTGCTCATGCCCCAGCAGCCCCCACCCTTTTCAGGCTCCAAAATACTGGTCTTTGTTCTCCCAGGGCCTGTGTAGATGCAAATTAGCACAGCTACAAGACCCAAACCTCAGAAAACACTCTTGGCTTTGAAGGTATTTTATTGTAGGAAGCCTGCTAATGTAAGGTGCTACAAACGACCCTCTTGCTGTATTCGAGCAGGGCCACCTGGAGTGAGAGCAGACGTTATGTCTTCACAGGCTAGTTGTCACGTGGCCATTTGTTCTGTTTAGCTATTGCAATCCAATTTTGACATACTGTACAGCCATTTCTGAAATATATCCTTTAGGGGAATTATAATAATATACACTTTATCCAGAGCACTCAAACTACGTAAAGTCATAAAATGGGCTTTTGATGAATCGCCGTAACTTATGGTGATGGTCACAGATGCAATCGCATGATGCTAATAATAATATCGCCACATGTACAAAAGTGTGAGTTTATCTAAAATGGCTCTTAGGTGGCCATTCGCAAAATGGTGTCTTGCGATCTCATTTCCAAGATGGCATCTTGCGGCCACTCGCAAGATGGCGTTGCTGCGATCCAATTTTAAACTGATCTTGTCTCAGCCAATAATCCTTCTTCGACATAGCAATCAAATCTGTGTGACAAAGTGGCATGAAAGTATGTAATTTTGTAACCTATGTAACAACATAACATGTGTTACTATGTAATTAAGTAACCCTTGTAACTATGTAAGAAGTGTAACACTATAAATTTTGCAATTATGGAAACATGGATCCTATGTAACTACTGTGTGTAACCTGCATATTTATATAAGTGTGACCTATAAAATGTGTAACCTATGTAACTATATAACTATGTATCCTGTGTAATGATGTAATCTGTGTAGCTATGTAATTATGTAACCCTTGTACTGATGTATTGTATCAAGTGTAACAATGGGACCTGTGGGGCTGTGTTACTAGTGTAACAATGTAACCTGTGTAACTATGTAAATAAAAAAGGAGATGAACAGCGCTAAATGGATCTAACTGTTACATGTCATAAATCAGAATGAACAAGTCATTTGGAATAATTATATAGCAATAATATGCAGATAATATAAAAGTATCAATATACAAGAATTATATGCATACAATAAAATATATGACTCTGCAAGGCTTGGTTGAATAATCAATAGCTATTTAATGCTCCATATCATAAAAAAGATAAAAATATATAAATCAACTTAATGTTCAATCAGGGTATTTGCAACCACAATGTAGATAATAAAGGATAAATAAATTAAATAATGTAGGAATCTGTTAAAAAGTAATTTTTAAAAGGATGGCAAACGGCAAAAGGTAATATCAGTCACTGGCCTCAGTGTATCAATCCGGGATAATGTCCAGCTATTAAGTATTTACCAGTCTTTAATCCAAATGATCATGTCCCAAATGACATGCAGGAGTCACTGCAAGTGGCGTGGTAGAATGGAGTATGACTGGAATCGATTGATGGTGCCGGTCCGGAATAGATTTAATGGAGGCTCCAATGATGTAATAGTCTATGCCAGCGGGTTTTAGATGCGTTTCGTCATGGAATCACCCACAACTTCCTCAGTAGCATGCTCCCCAAAGTCCAAATGGGTGGCTTTATATACCCTTATGCAAATGTAAATGACTAGCAGCTGGAGCTCATTCAATCCCTAATTATCCAAGCCTTACAGAGAAACAAGCATAACATTATAACAAAAGCTCATTTATAAGAGCTGGTATCATTGGCGTAATATAAATAACAGAAATTATTAATAACATATGAGAAAACACCTACCCAGTCCTGCCGGGTGCAATCGTGGCTCCGGACCATGTGATGTAAACATTAGTCACATGGTCCGGCTCTGCCTATTGGAAATATATTACGCCAATGATACCAAGTCTTATAAATGAGCTTTTGTTATAATGTTATGCTTGTTTCTCTGCAAGGCTTGGTTGATTAGGGGTTGAATGAGCTCCAGTTGCTAATCATTCACATTTGCATGAGGGTATATAAAACCACCCATTTGGACTTTGGGGATCATGCTACTGAGGAAGTTGCGGGTCATTCCACGACGAAACGCGTCTAGCACCTGCTGGCATCAACTACTACATCATTGGAACCTCCATAAAATCTATTCCGGACCGGCACCATCAATCAATTCCAGTCATATACTCCATTCTACCACGCCACTTGCAGTGACTCCTGCATGTCATTTGGGACATGATCATTTGGATTAAACACTGGTAAACACTTAATAGCTGGACATTATCCCGGATTGATACACTGAGGCCAGTGACTGATATTACATTTTTTCCGTTTGCCATCCTTTTAAAAAATGACTTTTAACAGATTCCTACATTATTTCATTTATTTATCCTTTATTATCTACATTGTGGTTTGCGAATACCCTGATTGAACATTCAGTTGATTTATATGTATTTATCGTTTTTATGATATGGAGCATTAAATAGCTATTGATTATTCAACCAAGCCTTGCAGAGTCATATATTTTATTGCATGCATATAATTCTTGTATATTGATACTTTTATATTATCTGCATATAATTGCTATATAATTATTCCAAATGACTTATTCATTCTGATTTATGACATATAACAGCTAGATCCATTTAGCGCTGTTCATCTCCTATTTTATTTATATGTATTATCTGTATGTTGGGAGCTTGACACCCTCCACTTAAACCAGCTGGTTAGTGACAGCGCCAGACTGATATTTTTATTTTGTTGTTTATCACTGTGTAACAATGTAACCTGTGTAACCATGTAAGTATGGAACCTCTGTAACTATGTAACCTGTGTAACCATGTAAGTATGGAACCTCTGTAACTATGTAACCTGTGTAACCATGTAAGTATGGAATCTGTGTAATTATGTAATTATGGAACTTGTGTAACTATGAAATTATGGAAACAATGTAACTATGTAACCAATTATTAATAGGACACCCGTGTAACTTGTAACTATGGAACATGTGTAATTATGGAACCAATGTAACTATGGAACCTGTGTAACTATATAACCTGTGTATCTATGTAACTATGTAACCTGTGTAACTATGTAACCTGTGTAACTATGTAATTATGGAACCTGTGTAACTATGTAACCTGTGTAACTATGGAAACTTTATGACCATGCAACTTATATAACTATGGAACCTGTGTAACTATGGAAACTTTGTAACTACAGTAGGTAACTATGGAACCTCTGTAACTATGGAAACTGTGTAACTACAGTATGTAACTATGGAACCTGTGTAACTATGTAACTACGGAACCTGTGTAACTACGGAATCTGTGTAACTATGGAAACTTTGTGACCATGCTTTTGTAACTATGGAACCTGGGAACTATGGATCATGTGAAACTATGTACTTATGTAATTATGGAACTTGTGTAACTATTTAAGTATGGAACCTGTGTTATTACATAATTATCGAATCTGTCTAATTATGGTAACACTATGTAAAAATCTACCAATGTTACTATGAAACCTGTGTAAATATGTAATCATGATACCTGTGTAGCTGTGTAACTATGGAACTTGTGTAACTATGGAACCAATGTACCTATGGAACCTTTGTGACTGTGTAACTATGAAACATGTTTAATTATGTAACTATGGAACCTGTGTAACTATGGAACCAATGTAACTATAGAACCTGTGACTATGGAACTTCTGTAACTATCTAGCTATGGAACCTGTGTAACTATGGAGGCTTAGCCACACCCCATTAAGGAAAAAAAGAACCTTTTTTGAGCTCCTCAGCCCAGCACAAATCCATCGGGCCCCTCCAACAAGCACAGGCCCAGTAATTAGTACCCCCTCTGCGCCCCTGTGCCTGGTCATAAAGTTGGCTCCAAAACGAGTGACAAAAGTCACTGTGTATGATAAATTGTGCTCCAGCCAATCAGCTCCCAACTGTCATTTTTGTAACAGTTGACAGTTGGGAGCTGATTGGCTGGAGAACCATTTATCATACACAGTTAAATTTATCACTCGTTTTGGTGATAAAACTCGTTAGTAAATGGGGGCCTTAGGACGTTATTTGAGGTTGATTACTGTACATTCTACTCTCAACTGGATCACTCAGGAACGAAAATCAAGAATCGCACACAGGTTCCTTACCTCACAGAAATTCAGCTCTTATGCAGAAAACAAGAAGGCAACAGGCAAATGCTCATTTAATTTATTATTCCTAATTGAGTAACTTACAGATACCATCGCGCAACACTGCAATTGTTAATTTTTAAATGCTGCTGCCCTATCTAGGGTCCACTGCCTTTGGGCTAAGAGTGTCTGACCACACTGGCTCGAATACGATGTGAAGTATGTGAGAATGTAACTGGAAAAGTGCTGGAGGGTATGATATTATTCTCCCAGATTTCTGTTATATGTATCATGAGCACTCGCGAAAGAACTATATATGTCTGTTGGACAAACCTTTATAACTCAGTGCTCATTAGAGCTGGATTAAAGGCTGAGTTCCCCAATCTACTGTCTAGCGAAGGCTTTGGGCTGATGTTCTAAGCAAAAGGCTGCTTCAGTTTACACGGATAAAGGTGTCTAAAAATGTACGATTTTATTCGAGTTGACTGAAGAGCTCGAATCATTTCAATTCTACATTTATATGCAAATTTGCAAAATACTTTTTTTTTTTTAATTCTAAAATAGCATATGCTAAACGATGTAATGCTACAATGGACCTCTGCTTCTAGAAAATATAGGGCCTGATTCAGAGCCACCCGTAAGCGGCAGCTCGTTCGCCCCGAGCGATGTTTGCCCAACTGCGCATGCGTACGGATCGTTATACGCATGCGCGAACCAGTCAGTGCGGCCGAAAATCGTGTTCTCGCAAAATAGCGAATGCCTGCTATTTTGAGTGACAGAATGAGGCGTATGTGGGTGGTAACAGGGGAAGGTGCTTGAAAACGGGGAGTGGAGATCCGATCGCAGGCGTCAAAACGGGTGTTTTATGGGTGTGCATAATTAAAACATCAGCGTCATTGACAACGTCACTGGGTTTTTTTTAAGCCAGAACTGCTCGCAAAATTGTGGTAGCAAAAACCAACCACAAGAATAGCGAGCAGCTCATACCCTGTTCGATGTACTCGATTAATCTAATAAATAGCGGACATGACGTAGGATGCGAGCGGCCAGGGGGCGTAGTTTCCCAAAAAACGACCGCAAGTTTTGTACGCTCGTTCAGACCCAGAGGCGTGAACAGACCGCAAACAGCGAAAGGTTCATTTGAATAGCCACCCCTATTTTCAGGACGAGCGAGCGCTAATTGCGTCCGGCTCTGAATCAGGCCCATAGTGTGTTGAGCTATAAATGCACATTATAGATCATATTGCGGCTTATGACAAAAACAAAACTAAAACAAAAACATCAGACTTACAAAAGAAACAAAATGATAATTGTATATAACAGCACTAGGCATTCACGGACATCCTACAGTAAAACACGTCTTTCTAGTGCTAAATAGTTTCTCTCCGATATGCATGTGGTCCGCCAGACATGTTTTATGGAAATGAAAATAAAACTTTTGCAATAAGAAAACAAATCAGCATTTTTCTACGCTGCTGTAATATAACTAAAAAAGTTGTTAATTCACACAATGTTTTATTTGGTGTCTGGAGATGACATCTAATGTGCATTTCATTCATCGGAAATGTAAGTGCAGGACAGCCAATAAAGTCTGAGCTTAAGACTGTATTGAAAATAAAAAAAAGTGCGTTGAAAAACTCTGCCATATTTTGTAAGCGGGAGATGAAAGCCATTTTTTATCTTATTAAGCGATGGTTCTTTTAGAACACAGATCGCGTTATCGTTATACCAACAGCACAATATAAAGATTAATGACATGTGGTGACAAAGTTGTTCTTTTTTTTTCTGTTAGTATAATATATGTCTCTCGTAAAAAGGAGATAAATGGACTGAGGAAGTTGCATGCGACTCTTGCAAGTATAAAACCGGTAATAATGCTCCAATAGAGAGGATTTATTCATTTGAATCCAATACGACACACACCGCACATCATGTTTTATTGCTAATTGAGTTCTCGTTTTTGGTCTTCAGATTGGACAGGGTAGTCATGATTTAAATGTGTGCGGCAATTTCCATTTTCTTTTAGACTCTTTCTTTCTCGCCGTTTAATGTAAAAGAGGCCAGCTACGTGCTCGAGTCTTGTTGTTTATTTAGCGCAAACCTAGTCTGCAGCGATGCATGCCAAACGCAACACTTGTAGAAATGCCTGTGAATGATACAACTATCTGAGACTCTCTCTGACATTGTTGGTCATTGCAGATAACAGTATGTCGTGTCTAAGCTTTCTGATAAGTCACAGGTGTAGGCAGTGGCGTGACTATTGCATTTGGGGCCCAGGGCAAATTGAAAAATGGAGGGCCCCCCCCTATGTGTGTGCACCGAAGGCGCGCACATCGAAAAATGGGCTTGGTTAAACGGGGCATGTTCACTTAAAAATGGGGCGTGTCAACATGACACACACCCCTTTCTCATCACTCTGAACATTCCTTTCCATTCCATATGCACCTTAATGCAGTGCCCCTTATACAGTCCCCCCATGCAGTGCCCCCAGTAGTGGTCTACTAGTAGTGCCCCTTATACAGACCCCTAGTATGCAATGTCCCCAGTAAGGGTCCCTCTTATGCAGGCCCCCAGTAAATGCCCCTTATACAGTGCCCGCAGTAATGGTCCCCCTTATACAGGCCCCCAGTAGTGCCCCTTATACAGTGCCCCCAGTAGTGGTCCCCCTTATACAGGCCCCCAGTAGTGCCCCTTATACAGTGCCCCCAGTAGTGGTCCCCCTTATGCAGGCCCCCAGTAGTGGTCCCCCTATGCAGGTCCCCAGTAGTGCCCCTTATACAGTGCCCCCGGCAGTGTTCCCCCCTATACAGTGCCCCTTATACAGTGCCCCCAGCAGTGGTCTCCCCTATGCAGTGCCCCTTATATAGTTCCCCCAGTAGTAGTCCCCCCATGCAGTGATCCTAGTAGTGGTACCCCCTATGCAGTGCCCTTTAGATAGTGTCCCCAGTAGTAGTCCCCCCTATGCAGTCCCCCTAGTAGTGCCCCTTATACAGTACCCCCAGCAGTGGTCCCCCTTATGCAGGCCCCCAGTAGTGATACCCCCTACCAAGTGCCCCTTATACAGTGCCCCCAGTAGTGGTCCCCCCTATGCAGTGCTCCTTATATAGTGCCCCCAGTAGTAGTCCCCCCATGCAGTGCCCCCAGTAGTGGTCCACCCATGCAGTGCCCCCAGTAGTGGTCCCCCCTATGCAGTGCCCCCAGTAGCAGTGCCTCCAGTAGAGGAGGTCCCCCCCAGTAGTGCCCCCAGTAGTGGTCTTCCCCCCTGATGCAGTGCCCCCACTAGTAGTCCTCCCCAAGTAGAGGTCCTCCCCCATGCAGTTCCCCCAGTAGTGCAGACACACAATTAACATGAAATAAAAAAAACACTTACCTGAATCCCCGCTCCGGCTTCGGCTCCTGTTCCCACCACCGTCTGCACCTCGGTCCTTTTGGGCTGGCGCGCTCTACATTATGGGAGAGATGTCATGACGTCTCTCCCATAACCCACGGCAGGAGCCGGGAGGCAGAGCTCATGAGTGAGCTCCTGCACGGCTCTTGCAGTGGGCGCAGCAGCAGCCAATCAGAGTCTGTCTCTCAGTGGCTGCATAAACACAAACATCGCCGCCACGTGGCGATGTGTGTGTAAATGCACTGGCTAGCCTGAGCCCACCTCCCACCCTTCGCCTGGCACTATTGGGTAAGCACACTGGGGGAGGGAAGGGACGCAGCTGTGCAGCACAGGATGGCGCTGGGCACTCGGAAGCCTAGCGCCGGTGCTGACCACACTCACTGCTGTCAGCTCTATACTGGCTAACTATGATGGGCAGGCACCGTGGCCGGCGGCGCCCCCCACGCCGCTGATTCCACGCGCCCAGGGATTCTCATACTAGCAAGACCCCTGCTCCAAATAGGCCTACTCCCCACCCTAGCCAGCTAAGCCCTTGCTCCACTCCAGCAAGGCCACTGCTCTGTACTCCAACCTGGTAAGCATCAGAAATTGTGAGGCCCGGGACTGACAAAACAGGCAGCCCCCCCACTCCAGCCCCACAGTGTCTCTCCAGTACTAGCCAGACCGTTCTGTCTCTGCCTGCTGCACCACTTCTATCTCAGCTAGCCAGCCCCCCTTCTGTTTCTGTCTGCCACCATTATGTCTCTGCCAGCCAGCCCTACTTCTGTCTATGCCAGTCAGCCCCCTTTCTGTCTCCAGCTGCCAGACCCTCTTCTGTCTTTGCCAGCAAGCCCCCTTCTGTCTTTGTTAGCCAGCCCCTTTCTGTATTTGCCAGCCAGCCCCCCTTCTGTCTCTGCCAGCCCTCCTTCCGTCTATGCCAGGCAGCCCCTTTTCTGTCTCCGCCTGCCAGCTCCCCTTCTGTCTCCGCCTGCCAGCCCCCTTCTGTATTTGGCAGCCAGCCCCCCTTTTGTATTTGCAAGCCAGCCCCCCTTCTGTTTTTGCCAGCTAGCCCCCCTTCTGTATTTGCCAGCCAGCACCCACATGACACTTACCTGGCTCACACGCCGTGGTTCCTCTCCCTTTCAGCCTCATGACGTCACGTGTGCGCCGACTCGCTAAAGAAAAAAACCTTTTTTGCACAGTCGACAGGCTGCGGCAGTAGGAGCAGACGGCAGGCCCCTCTGTCACTGCATTTCACGGGGGCTAGCGAGCGGGTGGGCGGTAGGAGTGGATGGAGCACGATACACGGTGTGGTAGTGCCCCCCCCCTCTCTAAGAGTCTGGGCCCGGGACTAGAGTCCCACCAATCCCCCCCTGATGGCAGCCCTGTGACCACCAGAAGATGCATCAACGCTCCATGCCCAACCCTGCTCCAGTGACTGTGATGAGTGTCACAGTGCCACGCCAGCTATGCAGTACTTAGCTCCTCACAGGTGAGGCCGATTACCACTGTTATCACCACTGTATAGGACCCACTATGCGGACTAACCTCCGTTTCACATTCTGCCGGGGCCTACAGTATTGTAATCACCCGGGTTCTACACCAGTAGGTCATATCAATACATACTCTACCCTGACCAACATGATTGATGCCCCTTAGCGGCACTGGCGACACACCGGCCCATGCACATTAAAGAAACCTTGATGAGCTTCGTTATCCTCCTCCTGCCCGTAGGTAGGGTACGCACCCACCATTCCTTTATTATCGATAGATAAGCTGTCATATATTGTTCGGATTTGGAGGGAGATTAAAAGATACCCACAAAGGAATTCCCCCACTTACTTACATGTGAGTTGGGGTACGTGGTTTTCTCTTTGTCATAAAGGATTGTCTTCATTGACATTGATCGACAGCTGCCCCCGTTTGGTAGGCGGACCGGGGGGGTGGTTTCCAAAACGGAGGCGTTCCTTTACGAACACCTACCGTTTTGTGGACGGCCGCACTGACTTCATCAGTGATGTCAGTGGGGAGCTTCCTGCTCCATCAGAGCAGAAAGCTCCCTGGGGCCTACGAGTGTCCAGACCCTACCCTAGGATCTGGTCGTAAGCCCCGATGGTCGCGATGGTGATCACCATCGTGACCATCAACCTGGTTGGTCGTTAAGCTGTGGGTGGTAACCCACAGCTTCACGATCAACAAGGAGGCGGCCGTTCAGGATGCAAGCGGCCGCCCTGATTCTGTGCGACCGCTTGCATCTAACGACCGCCTCTGAATGAGGTCCCTAATACTGAGGAACCCAGAGGATCTCTATCGTGCATGAAGGAATGGACTAAAAATTGAACCAAAGAAGGCCGTAAAAGTTTGGTGTTTTTTGTACCTCTTCTTGTCTGTACATCATTTTTTTTCCAGCGCCATCCTATGTTCAGATTGTTCTTGTTTCATATTAAGTTTTGAGTGGGGTGACACTCTTTTTCTGGAAGATAGGAAGGCTGCAGGTGTTACGCACCCTCTCTTCACACACATTTTATATTTCTTAATGTCATTATGCTGTAAACCATACTAGCTAAGAGAAGAAGAATATTGTGCAGATAGTAAGGTTAACAGGGCAGAAATTGTCTTGTTAGATTTTACGTGTATACACCGCGCTATAAATATGTTCTGCGAGCAGGGCTCCCATTCTGGCAGAGATAGGTGTATGTTACCAGAAGTTACATCAGCAAAGCCTATTGAATCCGACAGCCACAGGAAATGTAAGATTTCAGCATTTAAACATCTAATGATGTAAATAGCTATTTGGATGTTGTTGTTTTTTAGCAGCAGGAGATGGGAATTTTGTGTACTGGAATAAAATGACATTTGTTCAATATTGCGTCTCAGGTTACTCTGCTGCAAAAATACATGTCACAAGAAAACATTTATTCCATGATTGTAACAATACCAAGAGGTTTTTATTAAGTTTTCGCGTTCAGGTATAAGAGGCTTCCTGTGTTTTAAATGGACTGAGGGCAAGTATCGCTGATGCGACCGTGGTTGCAATCGTGTACGCAAGTCTGCTGCGAGAGTACGCTAATGTTTGCAATTGCAAATCACTCGCACGGACAACATGCAGATGCCCACTTCTCCTCTCTCATCCGTTATAACCTGCAATCCAGCCAAAACATCGGTGACATCGAGTACCATCGGAGCCATTCTCACAATTAAGGCAGGTCAGACCTCACGTATAAATTGCTAACATTCCTGTACGCAGTGAACACTCAGGCTACGTACAGCATCGCAGTGGCTAATTTATGCACGCCCCTGTAACGGCGTTCAAACGCACTGGCACGCCTGCGTTTGGCCGACCACTCCCCGTAACCACCCACAAAAGGCACTTCCTGTCAATCACAATGAATCTGCGTTATCTCTGCAATCGTTTTCCCATTCGTAGAGAGCCACTTGCGCACGCACACTGTGATGCATACGCATGCGCAGAAAGCAAACATCGTCCGTCTGCGTACGTATTAGCGATCCTTGCTGAATCGGGCCCTAAGCGCTATGGGTTATGGGCCTGATTCAGACCCGCTCGCGAGCGCTGAGCGCTCGCAAGCGGGTCGATGTTGCCAAAGTGCGCATGCGCGCGACGGAGGCGGCTCCTTCGTGCGCATGCGCGAGACCCGAATAACGACGGCCAAGCCGTCGTTATGGGTCTCGCACCAAAAGGGGCGTGCTGTCGATGGTGATTGACAGCACGCCCCTTTGGTGGGCGTGCCAGGGGCGTGGCTGCCCAGAAGGAGGCGTTCCCATGGGAACGTCTCCCGTTAGGGGCCGGCCCCACTGACATCACTAGTGATGTCAGTGGGAGTGCTTCTGGCTCTGATAGAGCCAAAAGCACCCCAGGGCTTGCGGCAGACGAGACCCTACCTTAGGGTCTCGTCGCAAGCCCGATGGTCGCGATGGTCTTGACCATCGCGACCATCATTTTGGCTGCTCGCTATAGCTGTGGGTGGTCACCCACAGCTATGCGAACGGCCAGGAGGCCGCTCCAAAAAGTAAGAGGGACGGCCCTGATTCAGAGCGAGCGCTCTGTCAGAGCGTCCGGCCCTGAATCAGGGCCAATATTTGTAGAATTTAATTTGCGCCAATAAAGAAACTTCTTGAAAAGAAAATTGTGTGGATGTGGGGAGGGGTCCGCTGGTATGTGAAAGCATCGGTGTCAAGTCGGGGGTATTAAAAAGTACTGGGGCCCGCCAAAGTGGCACAGCCACATCCAAACTTGGAGCCCAAGCGTAATTTTTGCGAAATAGTAGCCCCGTCGGTTACTATAGGATACTGCCATCTGGAGATCTGGAGATGGCATTATCCGATTGGAGGCCAAACTTTGCATTCTGGAGCATGGTAAATCTGACAGCTTCATGGTACACGTAGGGGGCTATGGGGGGCTGCGGTTGCTGGCGGAAATGGAGTGACCGCAGCAGTTATCCGCTGCAACCCCACCTTCATACATTCAGGGGATCCTTAATAGTAGTGGGCATCTCTCAAAAAATTGTCTTTTTGGGGATTATCCCACAAACATATAGGGGTCTATTTACTAAGCAGTGTTAGGAGACAGAGTGAAAAGTGATAAGGTGCCAGCCAATCAGCTCCCAACTGTCATTTTTCAAACACAGCCTGTGAGATGGCAGTTAGGAGCTGATTGGCTGGTACCTTATCTCATTTCACTTTATCTCCTAACACTGCTTAGTAAATAGACCCCTTAATGATAAATAGGCCCTGAATGAGAGAAAAATCAATATGCCGATAAAATAAATACAACTGTGTCACCATTTGCTTAGCGGTTAACAATAGCAGGAATTGGAATTCTAAAGTGCAATACATACTATCACATATACTGTATGTTTGGTATTACCCCTACGGTGACTAGGATCACCTGGCGCACTTCAAGATACACCCTTACTTTCCAGCCTCAAAAAACGCAGCTACGCAAACTAGAAAAGTGCCTCGGTGCTCAGAGACGGACAAATCTATAGAGGTGACTAAAGTCCAACATCCGACCACATTACTACTACCCATTTCAGTCAACAAAATGTTCCTGTTTTAGCCTCATTTATGACATAAAAGACTTGTGGGACTAAGCTGCCGCTGGTACCACCTTTGTTATATGCAGCACTCAAGTGTGTTTGAAGCTGCGCAAAGTAAAAACAGGTTTCTATGTTACTAGAAATGAACTGTGAGGGAAAACCATGGGCATTCTAGGGGGATGCGGTCAACATACCGACCGTTGGGATTCTGGCAGTGAGAATGCCGGCACCGGAATCCCGACAACTGTCAAAATCCCGGAGCCGGTATCCCGACCGCTGGGATCCCGAAGGTAAGTAGCGGGGTTAGGGGGAGGGTTAGTACAAGGGTTAGGCACTCAGGGGGAGGGTTAGGGTTAGACACTAAGGGGGTAGGGTTAGTCAGGCACCTGGGAGGGAGGGTAAGGGTAAGGAGAGGTGGAGGGTTAGGATACCTACCGACAGCTGTTGGTATCCTAACCCTGTCGGGATGCCGGCATTAGGATTCTGACCGCCGAGATCCCAGGCACAG
Source organism: Taudactylus pleione (assembly GCA_031769625.1). NCBI lineage: Eukaryota > Metazoa > Chordata > Amphibia > Anura > Myobatrachidae > Taudactylus > Taudactylus pleione. The sequence goes on from JAUIMM010000069.1 coordinate 6,285,695, forward strand.
GCATCCCGTACCCAACCCGTTCTAGGCGGGTGACTGGGAGTTGGCCTGAACTGTAACAATATAAATATGTTGCATGGCCATGTCATGGGAGTGTCGTCGGCGGGTCAGTGAAAGCTGCTGCACTCTCAGATGCAGAGCCGCAGCTACCGTGGACATGTGCAGACGGAGATACTGCACCTACCATTGGGCTGAAACATCTGTCTGTGGTGCATGGAACGGTGCTCGAATAGTGGATTTGTTGAAAGAGGATTGCACTACTGCGCAGACTCCAGTTTTCCTGTTCTACAGTGAGTCTTCATGCCCTGTCCCAAGATAGCTGCCAAGCTCACTTCTGTGCATGTACAAGAGCTATCTTGTTTTTACTGTGTAAGAGTGACATGGTGGGAGACAGAAGTCTCCTACTTAGTTCCTATGAGAGACCCAGTTAAGTCCTGCATATAAAGCAGTGGAATATCCCTGCACCGCTGCCCATTTTCAGCATACAGTCACTGGCTGGTGAGCTGTGTAGAAACCCTGCTCCGCTTGAGCTCTGCTCCATCACCAGTGTGCATGTAACAGTGAGTACGACTCTAACTGCTATCTCTCAATAAACCAACACCACTGATTAAATAACTGGGCTGTTAATAGGTTGAGTCATCCACTGGTGTGTCCCTACATATCTCTGCAATATCAATACAGTACCTGCACACACATAATTTCCAACAGGATTTTTCAGGACCACCGGTGGTGTTGCAGCGTGAACAGTCAGTGAAAGAAGATGCCTCCAGGTTTGCAAATTCCCGCACATGCTAGTAGACAAGGGGTAGGCTGAAACCAGAATTTGCATATTATCCCCACCGCGATTCTACAAAAAGACGCAGCGGCTGCTGCGTGCACCTTTGAATCAAGCCCCAAAGCACCCTCTGCCCATTTATCTGATTCTAGTTATCTCACTCCACAAAATGGAATTTGCTTTTGCACAGGTCAGTAAAACTAGACGCATCCCTATACCTAGTCTGTACTTAGGACCTGATTCAGCAAGGAACGCACGCTAGCAGACGCACACAGCCGGCCGCTGCGAGAATATGCTAATCGATGCATACGCACGGAGACAGCAGCACAAGAGGCAGAAGCCCAGCCCTACATTAAGCCACCCATCTCCCTTTACTCAAAGCCTGATGAGTACGCAAGATAGCGTAAACATCGGTAACATCAAGAACCATTGACCACATTTGCATAATAGTGGGTGACCAGACCTCGCGCAGGATCTTGGCAACTTCCTGTGTGCACGGAGTCTCATCACTGCGTGCGTTGTCGCACTGGCTTAATTGTGCACGCCCCTATAATGGCGTCCCAATGCACAGGCACGCCTGCGTTCGCCCGACCACCCACGTCACCACCCACAAACGGCACTTCCTGTCAATCAATATCGAAAGGAGTCTGCGCACACGCTGTGTGTAGTCTGCGTATGCTTACTCGATCGCACTGGCTACGCATGCACAGCATGGAAACATCGGTCAAGCGCGTGCGTTCTATCCTGTGCGTTCCTTGCAGAATCAGGCCCTTAGTCATTCCACCGATATGCTTGCGCACCTCGGCCAATGCCACAATGACCTGTAAGGCCATGAATATTCATGGAAACTTGGGTGTATCATCCCAAATGGTGGCAGCTGACATGACGTGAATTACTGTACTACACCAAAAGCTGACACAACAGCAGAGCCACAAAATCACAAGATGCATCCTGCTCTGCTTCAGTATCGGTTTATGCCAAGACACTATGGGGGTCATTCAGACCCGCTCGCGAGTGCAGGACGCTCGCAAGCGGGTCGATGTTCCCCCACTGCGCATGCGCACGACGGAGGGAGCTCCGTCATGCGCATGCGCGAGACCCGGCGAGCGACGGGCTCTCCATCGCTCCGGGTCTCACACCAAAGGGGGCGTGCTGTCGATGCTGATTGACAGCACGCCCCCTTTGGGGGCGTGCCTGCCAGACGGAGGCGTTCCCATGGGAACGCCTACCATCTGAAGCCGGCCCCACTGACATCACTAGTGATGTCGGTGGGAGTGATTTTGGCTCTGATAGAGCCAAAATCACTCCAGGGCTTGCGGCAGCGAGACCCTACCGCAGGGTCTCCATCGCAAGCCCGATGGTCGCGATGGTCAAGACCATCGCGAAAATCATCATGGACGCTCGCATATGCTGTGGGTGGTCACCCACAGCTATGCGAGCGGCCAGGAGGCCGCTCCATTTTCATGGAGGAGGGCACTGATTCAGAGCGAGCGCTCTGGTCAGAGCGTTCGGCTCTGAATCAGGCCCTATCTTCATCGGGTATTTACACGTGTCCTGTAACAGTCGCAAAAGATGAACCTCATAACACCAAAAAAGGGCCATGGCCTCATAGGGAAGGGCCAGGGAAGAGATAGAGGAGGCCAGGAGATGCTGGGGATAAGAGAAGAGGAAGCTACAAGTGAGGATGATAATAAACAGAAAATTTACAGGCCCAAACAGCGCCTCCTGCCCAGCGGTGCCCTGTGCCATGGCACATATCGCACTACCTTAGTTACGGCCCTGGTTAGCACGTCCCTTCCGTCTCGCGTTCTACTTCTCACGTCATAAGAAGGTGCAAGAGCCAGAAACATGCAGGTCTGCATTGGCTCATACTGTATGTGTGTTCTCTTTGCTAGGATGCGCAGTGCTAGTTTGTGTTACTTACTATTATGCAGCCTGCCATAAATTCAACTCAGCATCAGGCCCAATGTCTTAAATTGATCACTTGTGCTAGTGCTAGATATTATGGAATAATATTTTATTCAGAGTTTTGCTACCTAGAAAGTGCCAAAAACATAAAGCAAAAACAATTAACTAATGCTTGGTTCTCGTAATATACATACATACAGTATATGATCACCAAAACCAAGCAACTGCTCCAGTCACTGTGATAACAAGGAGAGGAATATGGGTCTCATTCAGACCCAGTCGCGAGCGCAGATGCACTCGCAACCGGGTCGATGGTCCCCACAAAGCATACGCACGATGGAGTCGGCTCCGTCGTGCGCATGTGCCAGACCCGGATAGCGACGGGCGCTCCGTCGCTAGGGGTCTCGTAGCAGACTGGACGAGCTGTCGATGTTTAGTGATAGCTCTGCCTGTTTGCTGGACGGGCCAGGGGCATGCCCAGCCAAACGGAGGCGTTCCGGTCGGAACGCTTGCCGTTTGGGGGCGGCCCCACTGACATCATTCATGATGTCAGTGGGGAACTTCCTGCTCAAACAGAACAGGAAGTTCCCTGGGGCTTACAGGAGCCCAGACCCAACCATAGGGTCTGTTCGTAAGCCCAGATGGTCGCGATGGTGATGAACATCGTGACCATCACCCTGATCGCAAACTAAGCTGAGGGTGGTAACCCACAGCTTAGCTTGCGACCTGGAGGCAGCACTTCAGAACAGGAAGTGCCCGCCCTCATTCAGAGTGAGCGATCGCTTCTTGCGATCGACTCTGAATGAGGGCCTATGGCCCTCATTCAGAGCCGCACGTTAACAACAGTACGCTCGTTGCGTTCCGATGTTGACTAACCGCGCATGCGTCGGTGTTACACTGCGCATGTGCGTACGGCAGATTGCGAGCTTTTTTTCTCTCGTTCCTAAAATAGCGTACAGGAAGTGACATGTCAAATGTGATTGACAGAACAGGGCGTTTTTGGGTGTTGACGGGGGTGGAGATGAAAAAACGCAGGCGTGGCGAGGCGTTTTTGGGGCGTACATACATTAGCAGATGCGAACGTCAAATGTGTTCGGACCGTCTCATACGTCACTGAAACATCCGCTTTCCCTTCAAAATGCTCGCACAGCTTAGGGTCAGGATTACTCGACCACATTGGCGATGGCCTTCTCCTCCGTCCCGGGACTCCACGATGGTGCAGCGATTAATCGCGGCTGGTCAGTAAAGTAATTAGTGTTGGATTGAAATCCGGCTTGGTATGTGTTTGGAAAGCAGTTTATTGGGATAGCACAAAAGCGTACGCAGGTGGAAATCAGAGCTGCTAATGTCATGATTACACAATCAATTAGCGTACATTTTTGGGGTTTTATTTTGGCCACAATTTGGTGGTTATGGCCTATTGTAACAATAATGTCATCATCTTTTAATTAGCTCCCCTTTTTTTTGGTTTACTGTGGAATTTGCATCGCTATGTGATTTTTTAAACGTTCCTTAAAGAGGCCTTTTTTTTTTTTAAAGAGGGTCAGTTTTTGCGTTTAAGGCCAGGATTAAATGTAACCCATTTGTACAATAATGTCACAATACAATGTCAGTGTTTTGTTTTTAATTTATTGTTTACACACAAACAAATTGGCCTAATATTGTATTGCCTTTTTTTGTGGCCAAGATATTTGATCCAAAAAAAAATATAACATAACTACTAACATAAGCGTAAATACAAAATTTAAAAACATTTCACAAGAAAGGAGAGGGAAGTTTTGACCAGAAAGGAATATGAGCCAAGCACAGAAGGAGTGTGGGAAAAGTCGCCATTGCTGTCACCGTTTTCTCGCCCGTTTGGCTGGGTGAGGGTGGGCGCCAGACCGGGTCCGGGATGCCATCGGGCTGGCCTGTCCAGAGGCAGATGTTGTGGCCTCTGGACTAGGCACAGGGCTAGGCACATTTGGAGGATTGGCTGATGTTGTGCCAGAGGTGGAGGTTCCGGATGTTCCGGCAGGAAGGGAGGTCGGCTCCACCATGTGCTGGCGAACGAGCTGCTCCAGGGCATCGGCGATGCGGATGTTGGCCCTGGTATTTTCCGCCAGGGCCTGACCAATGGTCACGTTGGCCGCAGCATTTTGCTCCAGGGCCTCAGCCACCCGTATCAGACTGGCGTCCATCCTCTGCAGAATCTCCGTATGGCAATCCGATTTAAAATTGAGTTCTGTGAGGAGGCCCACTGCCTGCGAGGGGGCACGCCCTGGACTGGCTTCTGCAGGGTCCTCAGCCGGATGTACTGGTTCCTCCCCTGCAGAGCCAGCAGAAATTCTGCGCCCAAGGCTCCCCTCTGGAGCAGACTCATCCGCCTCTGTCTCTGTTAGGAAATTGGAGAAAAGACTCACATTAGAATCTACATATTGGCACAATAGCATTTCTGAGTTGGTGACATCACAAGACTTACCTTGGCCAACATGAGGAGCCGCAAAGTCTGGCATGTCCGTATCCATGTTGGACACGCCAAACACCTCCACAGCCTGCACACACCCCTGTGCCATCTCTTCTAAGTCTGTCAACTCCAATGACACAGGGGTGGGACCCCCACCTGTCCCCCTTGCATGCCTAGCCCTGTCGGCAAGTTTTTGTTTGAGACGATATTTGAAGTCTGCCCATCTGTGGAATGAATTTGGAACCATTATCCTTTTTTTTACAATGGGGTTTGTTTATAGGATGGGAAAGTGTTTACTTACCGCCGTTTGACATCCCGGGCTAGACGGACATAATCACCCACCCTATTGACAGCAACGGCGACCTCCTCCCACATTCTCCACTTCTGGCTTTGGCTCATATTCCTGGCTGCCTGGGGCAGGATGTCAACGCACTTCTGGATCAAAACCTCCATCTCCTTGCTTGTGAAATGTGGCTGCCTTTTTTTTTTTGCCAGCTTTGGCGGGTTGACTGGGGCCAGCAGTCTCTTCCATGTCATCCTCCTCACCTATTTGGGTAAATATGCAGATTTAGCCACTTCACAACTTGCACAATATTATGTTTTAAAAGAATCATTGACACAAAATGCATGAAGGCCTTACCGCCGCAATTTTGACCATTGTTTCCCTGGTTTGAAGCCATGTCTCTGCTTCCAGCATGAAATCATCCAGAAATTCTATGTGATTTCGTGACGTATTTATACATGCGTCCTTAGTTTGCGGCCGCATCATTGATTGTGCGTCCCTATGATTCATCCTTAATTTGTGCGGGAAAATAAACACTATTTATGGCTTGGTGTGTGTGGAGTCGAGGTGGGGTTGTTGGAGTGTTGTCGGTTAAGTGGTTTGGATTTGGTTGTTTGCGTTTGGAGGATTTGGCAGAGTTGGTTTTTTGTTTGTTTTTGCTACATTTCTTTGGTTTTTCCGTTCGCATTTTTTTCATTTTTTCCACATCCTTTCCTGATTTGGTAAGTTTTGTGCATTCAAATTTGTGGCCAATTGGTGTATTCTTCTGTTTTGTGGTTCGTTAATTTGTTTAACACTCATTTCATCTTTTTTAGTTTTTTTTGGTTTTCGGACCCAAAGAAGTTTTTTGTGGAAATCTTATATATTCGAGTTGGGTAAGTCCATTTTTTGTCTTGCATTTGCGAATTAATTACCGCATTTTTGACTGTTGGTGTAGTGACTTGCATTTGCGAATTAATTACCGCATTTTTGACTGTTGGTGTAGTGACTTGCATTTGCGAATTAATTACCGCATTTTTGACTGTTGGTGTAGCGACTTGCATTTGCGAATTAATTACCGCATTTTTGACTGTTGGTGTAGTGACTTGCATTTGCGAATTAATTACCGCATTTTTGACTGTTGGTGTAGTGACTTGCATTTGCGAATTAATTACCGCATTTTTGACTGTTGGTGTAGCGACTTGCATTTGCGATTTAATTACCGCATTTTTGACGGCTTATTCATCATATAATCCAGTTTTGCTTTTCCCTTTTCCATTTTTTGGGTCCATTTGAACCCTATTTGACGTACGGTGTGCAATGTCGTTTTCATCGATGGCCAAATGTGTTTTTCCGCTATTTTCTGTGTTGGCTTGCAACAATTTTTAAACAAAAAAAACACCCTCTAAATTTTTGAAGTCTCATTGTTGGCTTTTTTACAGTTTATACGTATCATGACAATACCCCGGCATGTAAGCAGCTATGGATGGTATCAGAAAGCTAAGTTGTTTTTTCTTACTTTTGGGGTGGGTCAAAAGCCTTACATTGTAAACTTTGAATTTCAGGTAGATCTGGGGCGAATTGTTCTGGCCCTGCTCCCGGAAGACGACCAACCTCAAACTCGTCCCAGGCGTAGGCATCGTAGGCATGCAAGGCCCCAGATATTTCGAACACGTGTCACCCTTTTTGGAATGCCCGATGATGAGGTTTTAAGATGCTACCGTCTACCTCCCAAAATCATCATAGACACTCTCTCATTAATAGAAAGTGATCTTGAGCGGCAAATTGACAGTCCAACAGCAATACCACCACTGACGCAATTTATGGCGGTGTTACATTTCTGTGCCTCAGGATCATTTCAAACAACGGTGGGAATAGTGGCGGGCATCTCCCAATCCTCCTTTTCCAGGATCCTGAGGGCAGTGATGGAGGCACTTTTCAAGCACCTCCATCATTTTATTAAAATGCCTTTGGATATGGGTGCCCTTAGTGTGGCCAAGGCCAATTTTTACCAAATAGCTGGCTTCCCACACATCATAGGGGTTGTGGATGGTACTCACATACCACTTCAGCCTCCAGCACGGCTGGAGGCAATATTTAGAAACAGGAAACACTATCACTCCCTGAGTGTAATGGTGGTATGTGATGCCTCCCTCCAGATCCTGTCCCTGAATGCTAAATTACCCGGAAGTGCTCATGACTCCTTCGTCATCCGGCAATCAGGGATATGGCAGAAATTAACCAACCTACAAGCTGGTGATGCGTGGCTTCTGGGTAAGTGGAGACCTTTAGTACATAACAATGTTAAGCTTGATACACAGTGTTCCTGATGTGGTCTATTTTTGTTCACAGGAGACAGTGGATACCCTTGCATGTCCTGGCTGCTCACTCCTTATTTGGCTCCCACACCAGGGCCACAAAGTGCGTATAATTCCGCACTTACAGCCACCAGGCAAGTGGTGGAGCGCTGTATCGGCCTTTTAAAAGGCCGATTCAGATGCCTCCACCGCTCTGGTGGCGAGCTCATGTATGTGCCGGATATGGTGTCGAAAATTGTGGTCCTGTGTGGGATATTTCACAACATTGCCATAAGGAGTGGTGTCCCAATGCAGCCAGAGGATGCCTTACCTGAGGATGGCCCCCCCGAGGTTGGTCGAAGGTCAGTATGTGGGGGGGCCATACGCGATGATGTGGTGGCCAGATTTTTTAGGTAAGTTTGAACAAAACTCCAGTGTTTATACCTAATGTGTTTGTGTTTTTTGGCGAACATCTAATTTATTTTTATTTTTCTCACCATCTTCTGTTTGTTCACATAATCTTTGGCACTCCAACGCTCACTACTTCCTGCTACCCTTACCAAACCTGGATCTGGTCCTTTTGGGCATATATTCTGGAACCCATATTGCAACGCCATGTTTGTGGAATCATGTTGGCATGGTCCTTCGTCAACCAGTTCTTGATTTTGTGTTTTTATTTAATTATTTCTTGGTATGTGTTGTATTTGAATTTATCACTGTGTATTTTTTTTGGGAGTGACCACTTTGTTTTCTCTGTTATGTTGTGAATAAATGTTTGAAGAGTGAAATGGTCTTCCTTTTTTGGGACGTTAACAGCAAGTGTAACCAGGTTAACACAAGTTACATTTGACTAAGGGGTAAACCAGTACTGACGCCAGTTGAGCAAAACTGAAATATGTTTTCAGCTTCCCAATCCACACCAAAAGGAAGCCTGGCCCAACCTTGGGATTTGTAAGATTGGCCTAAGCAGCTTGCGCACCAAGTAGGAACCTGGAAAATGTAGAAATCTGTAATTGACACTACACCCAAAAAGGGAAATGACATTGTTACTGTTATGTGTTTCTGGTGTCTGTTTGACATACAAAGACAAAACACAATCTAACTTTTAAAAAAGGGAAATCCTTGCAGGAACTTATGTCAGGCTAAACTATCTTGGTTTTGGTTTTTAAAAATGAGCCACAACGTATATTTGTCTTAATAAATTTATTTGGAAAATAGAACCAAAAAAAAAAATCTAATGCCGAAGGAGGCCAGACAGCCGGTCGAGGGCCACCAGAAGGCCGATTACATGTTGGCGCATCTGCCCCACAACATCCGCCACCTCTTGCCGACGCCTCTGTTCCTCTGTGGGTGAGAAAAGTGTGTGGGTTAATACAACAATAGGGAATCCACAGAAAAACTTAAAAAAAAAAACAAATCACTCCTAAACCCAAAAACAGAAATAAAAAGGGTGGGCTGGCAAAAATACAAGGCCTAGGTACAAATTCCCACAGGTATGATATGTGTATGCTTAAATCACCAGGAAGAGGTAAAGGCAAACCTTCACAATCAACAAAAGTCAAGCCACAAAAACACGAAGGCACGACACATGATTACATACAAACAGTTTGTGCTTTAAAAAAAAAATTAAAAAAACATACCGGGAGACAAATCGGGAGCTCCGGCCAAACCTCCATGATCCTCCTCGGAGGATCCGTCATTCCCCAAAGAATGGGGCGGAGTTATGCTGGACTCCGGGGAGGGGGTAATTGGAAGAGGGGTGGGTGGAGGAGAGGGGGAAGTGGGACGGAGGGGAAGGAGGCCCGACATTTCCGGGAGAGGGTCTGGGAAGGATGGGGAGGAGTGGGGAATAGGGGAAAGATTTGGGGTGGAGTGTTGGCTGGGGGTTGGGGAGAGTGGGCGGGAACGCCGTCTGGACGGACGTTGACGGCGGAGTCTTGGCTGTCCCCCTAAAATATGTCAAAGAAATTGCGTTTAGTTTATGGACAAATCCGGGCAACCAAACAAAAAAAAAAAAAATAATAAAAAATAAAACCAAAAAAAATAGCAGTAGAATTAAAAAATCAGAAATAGAGGGGAAACATGCAGACGCAGATATGAGTACCAATAATAAATAGAACAGACAGGAAAACATGCAGACGCAGATATGAGTACAAATAATAAATAGAACAGACAGGAAAACATGCAGACGCAGATATGAGTACAAATAATAAATAGAACAGACAGGAAAACATGCAGACGCAGATATGAGTACAAATAATAAATAGAACAGACAGGAAAACATGCAGACGCAGATATGAGTACAAATAATAAATAGAACAGACAGGAAAACATGCAGACGCAGATATGAGTACAAATAATAAATAGAACAGACAGGAAAACATGCACACGCAGTTTGCCCCACAAACACAAACATTAAAACCACAATACATAACACTTGCCAGGATCTGCATGCGAAAGCATGCCAGCAAGCGGGGCGTTCGCCGTTGCAGGTCGGACCACCTGCGCTCCAGCTGCCCGATGTTGCGGCGTGAGCCGAAGGACCGCAGGCGGGACCGTACCTCCGCATACGCGGAGCGCTTCTGCCGGTTGGTCATGGGTTGAGGCTGGCTGGTGATCCGGCGATCCATGACCTCCGTAAGCACCAGCAGCTCACGCCTGGTGAATGCGGAGGCTCTCATGATGGCAATGGTGTTTTTCTTAAAAATCATTTTTGATAAAGTGTGTAAAAATGTTCTGATTGGCTAATGTATTTTGGAAATTAACAGGAGCAATTTTATTGGTTAGTGTATGAGTCATGTGTTCGACAGGGCCAGAAATCTCTGGAGAGTTAGGATAGGCTTGATGCAGTGACATGCGTAAGCAAATTTAAATAAAGAAATGAACCCAGGGAAATATGCGGGGATCCACAGCAATAGTACAATTGTTTAATTGTGGTTCACATGTTTTTTGAACAATAAAAGCGAATGTTTCATCCGTACGAATTCTGCGGGTAAACACAAACACGGACAAGAGTAAAGTTTCTTGCATTGTGTTGAAAAAAAACAAACAATTAAGCTAATTGATACATTGATTGGCATGATACGATTGATGGAGGTAGGCAGAATAAAGGAGCAGGTAATCGACATCTGACAAGGCCACTTCCTGTTTATACGTGTGCGTGCGTTCCTTTCAAGCCATTTCGGGGATGTACGCTCGCTATTTCGTACGCTCGTTAGATAGAGGAGGGGTCGTCAGAGTTTAGGGAGGAATTTTAGATGCGAACGAAAATACGAGCGAGCCATTGAATTTAAATATTTTTGTACGTACGCCTAACGTACGTGCGCCCGCTTGCGAGTGGGTCTGAATGAGGGCCTATGTCTCACACACACAGACATAATCACCAAGTTAAATCCTCAAGTCACTGTGATGAGCCCTGCTATAGTCATGAGGAGAGGAATGTTATACACACAGACATAATCACCAAGCACCTTATAATTTAGTCACTGTGATGAGCCCTGCTATAGTCATGAGGAGAGGAATGTTATACACACAGACATAATCACCAAGCACTTATACTCTAGTCACTGTGATGATCCCTGCTATAGTAATGAGGAGAGGAATGTTATACACACATACATAATCACCAAGCACTTATACTCTAGTCACTGTGATGAGCCCTGCTATAGTAATGAGGAGAGGAATGTTATACACACAGACATAATCACCAAGCACTTATACTCTAGTCACTGTGATGGGCCCTGCTATGGTAATGAGGAGAGGAATGTTATACACAGACATAATCACCAAGCACTTATACTCTAGTCACTGTGATGGGCCCTGCTATGGTAATGAGGAGAGGAATGTTATACACAGACATAATCACCAAGCACTTATACTCTAGTCACTGTGATGAGCTCTGCTATAGTAATGAGGAGAGGAATGTTATACACACAGACATAATCACCAAGCACATTTTACTCTAGTCACTGTGATGAGCCCTGCTATAGTAATGAGGAGAGGAATGTCATACACACATACATAATCACCAAGCACTTACACTCTGCTCACTGTGATGAGCCCTGCTATGGTAATAAGAGGAATGTTATACACACAGACATAATCACCAAACACTTATACTCTAGTCACTGTGATGGGCCCTGCTATGGTAATGAGGAGAGGAATGTTATACACAGACATAATCACCAAGCACTTATACTCTAGTCACTGTGCTGATCCCTGCTATAGTAATGAGGAGAGGAATGTTATACACACAGACATAATCACCAAGCACATTATACTCTAGTCACTGTGATGATCCCTGCTATAGTAATGAGGAGAAGAATGTTATACACACAGACATAATCACCAAGCACTTACACTCTAGTCACTGTGAAGAGCCCTGCTATAGTAATGAGGAGAAGAATGTTATACACACAAACATAATCACCAAGCACATTATACTCTAGTCACTGTGATGATCCCTGCTATAGTAATGAGGAGAGGAAGGTTATACACACAGACATAATCACCAAGCACTTATACTCTAGTCACTGTGATGAGCCCTGTTATAGTAATGAGGAGAGGAAAGATATACACACAGACATAATCACCAAGCACTTATACTCTTGTCACTGTGATGAGCCCTGCTGTGGTAATGAGGAGAGGAATGTTATACACACAGACATAATCACCAAGCACCTATACTGTAGTCACTGTCACAGGCCCTGCTATAGTAATGAGGAGAGGAATGTTATACACACAAACATAATCACCAAGCTCTTATACTCTAGTCACTGTGATCAGCCCTTCTGTGGTAATGAGAGGAATGTTATACACATAGACATCATCACGAAGCACTTATACTCTAGTCACTGTGATGAGCCCTGCTATAGTAATGAGGAGAAGAATGTTATACACACAGACATAATCACCAAGCACTTAAACTCTAGTCACTGTGATGAGCCCTGCTATAGTAATGAGGAGAAGAATGTAATACACACAGACATAATCACCAAGCACTTATACGCTAGTCACTGTGATGAGCCCTGCTATGGTAATGAGGAGAGGAATGTTATACCCACAGATATAATCACCAAGCACTTAAACTCTAGTTACTGTGATGAGCCCTGCTATGGTAATGAGGAGAGGAATGTTATACACACAGACATAATCACCAAGCACTTATACTCTAGTCACTGTGATGAGCCCTGCTATGGTAATGAGGAGAGGAATGTTATACACACAGACATAATCACCAAGCACATTATACTCTAGTCACTGTGATGAGCCCTGCTATAGTAATGAGGAGAGGAATGTTATACACACAGACATAATCACCAAGCACATTATACTCTAGTCACTGTGAATAGCCCTGTTATGGAAATGAGGAGAGGAATGTTATAAACACAGACATCATCAACAAGCACTTACACTCTGGTCACTGTGATGAGCCCTGCTATGGTAATGAGGAGAGGAATGTTATACACACAGACATAATCACCAAACACTTATACTGTACTCACTGTGATGAGCCCTGCTATAGTAATGAGGAGAGGAATGTCATACACACAGACATAATCACCAAGCACTTACACTCTGGTCACTGTGATGAGCCCTGCTATGGTAATGAGGAGAGGAATGTTATACACACAGACAAAATCACCAAACACTTATACTCTAGTCACTGTGATGGGCCCTGCTATGGTAATGAGGAGAGGAATGTTATACACAGACATAATCACCAAGCACTTATACTCTAGCCACTGTCATGGGCCCTGCTATACTAATGAGGAAAGGAATGTTATACACACAGACATAATCACCAAGCACATTATACTCTAGTCACTGTGATGAGCCCTGCTATAGTAATGAGGAGAGGAATGTTATACACAGACAAAATCACCAAGCACTTATACTCTAGTCACTGTGATGATCCCTGCTATAGTAATGAGGAGAGGAATGTTATACACACAGACTTAATCACCAACCACTTATACTCTTGTCACTGTGATGAGCCCTGCTATAGTAATGAGGAGAAGAATGTTATACACACAAACATAATCACCAAGCACATTATACTCTAGTCACTGTGATGATCCCTGCTATAGTAATGAGGAGAGGAATGTTATACACACAGACATAATCACCAAGCACTTATACTCTAGTCACTGTGATGAGCCCTGCTATAGTAATGAGGAGAGGAATGTTATACACACAGACATAATCACCAAACACTTATACTCTAGTCACTGTGATGAGCCCTGCTATAGTAAGGAGGAGAGGAATGTTATACACACAGACATAATCACCAACCACTTATGCTCTTGTCACTGTGATGAGCCCTGCTGTGGTAATGAGGAGAGGAATGTTATACACACAGACATAATCACCAAGCACTTATACTCTAGTCACTGTCATGGGCCCTGCTATAGTAATGAGGAGAGGAATGTTATACACACAAACATAATCACCAAGCTCTTATACTCTAGTCACTGTGATGAACCCTTCTGTGGTAATGAGAGGAATGTTATACACATAGACATCATCACCAAGCAAATTATACTCTACTCTGTGTGATGAGCCCTGCTATGGTAATGAGGAGAGGAATGTTATACACACAGACATAATCACCAACCACTTATACTCTAGTCACTGTCATGGGCCCTGCTATAGTAATGAAGAGAGGAATGTTATACACACAAACATAATCACCAAGCACTTATACTCTAGTCACTGTGATGAGCCCTGCTATAGTAATGAGGAAAGGAATGTTATACACACAGACATAATCACCAAGCACTTATACTCTAGTCACTGTGATGAGCCCTGCTATAGTGATGAGGAGAGGAATGTTATACACACAGACATAATCACCAAGCACCTTATACTCTAGTCATTGTGATGAGCCCTGCTATAGTAATGAGAGGAATGTTATAAACACAGACATCATCACCAAGCACTTTATACTGTAGTCACTGTGATGAGCCCTGCTATAGTAATGAGGAGAGGAATTTTATACACAGACATAATCACCAAGCACTTATACTCTAGTCACTGTCATGGGCCCTGCTATAGTAATGAGGAGAGGAATGTTATACACACAAACATAATCACCAAGCACTTATACTCTATTCACTGTGATGAGCCCTGCTATGGTAATGAGGAGAGGAATGTTATACACACAGACATAATCACCAAACACTTTACTCTAGTCACTGTGATGGGCCCTGCTATGGTAATGAGGAGAGGAATGTTATACACAAAGACATAATCACAAAGCACATATACTCTAGTACTGTGATGAGCCCTGCTATAGTAATGAGGAGAGGAATGTTATACACACAGACATAATCACCAAGCACATTATACTGTAGTCACTGTGAATAGCCCTGCTGTGGTAATGAGGAGAGGAATGTTATTCACACAGACATAATCACCAAGCACTTTATACTGTAGTCACTGTGATGAGCCCTGCTATAGTAATGAGGAGAGGAATGTTATACACAGACATAATCACCAAGCACTTTATACTGTAGTCACTGTGATGATCCCTGCTATAGTAATGAAAAGAGGAATGTTATACCCACAGACATAAGCACCAAGAACTTATACTCTTGTCACTGTGATGAGCCCTGCTATAGTAATGAGGAGAGGAATGTTATACACACAGACATAATCACCAAGCACATTATACTCTTGTCACTGTGATGAGCCCTGCTATAGTAATGAGGAGAGGAATGTCATACACACAGACATAATCACCAAGCACTTATACTCTAGTCACTGTGATGAGCCCTGCTATGGTAATGAGGAGAGGAATGTTATACACACAGACATAATCACCAAGCACCTATACTGTAGTCACTGTGATGAGCCCTGCTATAGTAATGAGGAGAGGAATGTTATACACACAGACATAATCACCAAGCACATATACTCTAGTCACTGTGATGGGCCCTGCTATAGTAATGAGGAGAGGAATGTTATACCCACAGACATCATCAACAAGCACATTATACTCTAGTCACTGTGATGAGCCCTGCTATAGTAATGAGGAGAGGAATGTTATACACAGACATAATCACCAAGCACTTATACTCTAGTCACTGTGATGATCCCTGCTATACTAATGAGGAGAGGAATGTTATACACACAGACATAATCACCAACCACTTATACTCTTGTCACTGTGATGAGCCCTGCTATAGTAATGAGGAGAAGAATGTTATACACACAAACATAATCACCAAGCACATTATACTCTAGTCACTGAGATGATCCCTGCTATAGTAATGAGGAGAGGAATGTTATACACACAGACATAATCACCAAACACTTATACTCTAGTCACTGTGATGAGCACTGCTATAGTCATGAGGAGAGGAATGTTATACACACAGACATAATCACCAACCACTTATACTCTTGTCACTGTGATGAGCCCTGCTGTGGTAATGAGGAGAGGAATGTTATACACACAGACATAATCACCAAGCACCTATACTGTAGTCACTGTGATGAGCCCTGCTATAGTAATGAGGAGAGGAATGTTATACACAGACATAATCACCAAACACTTATACTCTAGTCACTGTCATGGGCCCTGCTATAGTAATGAGGAGAGGAATGTTATACACACAAACATAATCACCAAGCTCTTATACTCTAGTCACTGTGATGAACCCTTCTGTGGTAATGAGAGGAATGTTATACACATAGACATCATCACCAAGCACATTATACTCTAGTCACTGTGATGAGCCCTGCTATAGTAATGAGGAGAGGAATGTTATACACACAGACATAATCACCAAGCACTTATACTCTAGTCACTGTCATGGGCCCTGCTATAGTAATGAGGAAAGGAATGTTATACACACAGACATAATCACCAAGCACTTATACTCTAGTCACTGTGATGAGCCCTGCTATAGTAATGAGGAGAGGAATGTTATACACACAGACATAATCACCAAGCAACTTATACTCTAGTCATTGTGATGAGCCCTGCTATAGTAATGAGGAGAAGAATGTTATACACACAGACATAATCACCAAGAACATTATACTCTAGTCACTGTGAGTAGCCCTGCTATAGTAATGAGAGGAATGTTATAAACACAGACATCATCACCAAGCACTTTATACTCTAGTCACTGTCATGGGCCCTGCTATAGTAATGAGGAGAGGAATGTTATATACACAAACATAATCACCAAGCACATATACTCTATTCACTGTGATGAGCCCTGCTATAGTAATGAGGAGAGGAATGTTATACACACAGACATAATCACCAAATACTTATACTCTAGTACTGTGATGAGCCCTGCTATAGTAATGAGGAGAAGAATGTTATACACACAGACATAATCACCAAGCACCTTATACTCTAGTCACTGTGATGAGCCCTGCTATAGTAATGAGAGGAATGTTATACACAGACATAATTACCAAGCACCTTATTCTCTAGTCACTGTGATGAGCCCTGCTATAGTAATGAGGAGAGGAATGTTATATACACAGACATAATCACCAAGCACTTATACTCTTGTCACTGTGATGAGCCCTGCTATAGTAATAAGGAGAGGAATGTTATACACACAGACATAATCACCAAGCACATTATACTCTTCTCACTGTGATCAGCCCTGCTATAGTAATGAGGAGAGGAATGTCATACACACAGACATAATCACCAAGCACTTATACTCTAGTCACTGTGATGAGCCCTGCTATGGTAATGAGGAGAGGAATGTTATACACAGACATAATCTCCAAGCACTTATACTTTAGTCACTGTCATGGGCCCTGCTATACAAATGAGGAGAGGAATGTTATACACACAGACATAATCACCAAGCACATTGTACTGTAGTCACTGTGATGAGCCGTGCTATAGTAATGAGGAGAGGAATGTTATACACAGACATAATCACCAAGCACATATACTCTTGTCACTGTCATGGGCCCTGCTATAGTAATGAGGAGAGGAATGTTATACACACAAACATAATCACCAAGCTCTTATACTCTAGTCACTGTGATGAGCCCTTCTGTGGTAATGAGAGGAATGTTATACACATAGACAACATCACCAAGCACTTATACTCTAGTCACTGTGATGAGCCCTGCTATAGTAATGAGGAGAGGAATGTTATACACACAGACCTAATCACCAAGCAAATTATACTCTACTCTCTGTGATGAGCCCTGCTATAGTAATGAGGAGAGGAATGTTATACACACAAACATAATCACCAAGCACTTATACTCTAGTCACTGTGATGATCCCTGCTATAGTAATGAGGAGAGGAATGTTATACACACAGACATAATCACCAAGCACTTATACTCTAGTCACTGTGATGAGCCCTGCTATGGTAATGAGGAGAGGAAAGTTATGCACACAGACATAATCACCAAGCACATTATACTCTAGTTACTGTGATGGGCCCTGCTATAGTAATGAGGAGAGGAATGTTATACACAAAGACATAATCACCAAGAACTTATACTCTAGTCACTGTGATGAGCCCTGCTATAGTAATGAGGAGAGGAAAGTTATGCACACAGACATAATCACCAAGCACATTATACTCTAGTTACTGTGATGGGCCCTGCTATAGTAATGAGGAGAGGAATGTTATACACACAGACATAATCACTAAGCACATTATACTCTAGTCACTGTGATGAGCCCTGCTATGGTAATGAGGAGAGGAATGTTATACACAGACATAATCACCAAGCACTTATTGTCTAGTCACTGTCATGGGCCCTGCTATAGTAATGAGGAGAGGAATGTTATACACACAAACGTAATCACCAAGCACTTATACTCTATTCACTGTGATGAGCCCTGCTATAGTAATGAGGAGAGGAATGTTATACACACAGACATAATCACCAAGCACTTATACTCTAGTCACTGTGATGAGCCCTGCTATAGTAATGAGGAGAGGAATGTCATACACACAGACATAATCACCAAGCACTTATACTCTAGTCACTGTGATGAGCCCTGCTATGGTAATGAGGAGAGGAATGTTATACACACAGACATAATCACCAAACACTTATACTCTAGTCACTGTCATGGGCCCTGCTATAGTAATGAGGAGAGGAATGTTATACACACAGACATAATCACCAAGCACTTATACTGTAGTCACTGTGATGAGCCCTGCTATAGTAATGAGGAGAGGAATGTTATACACAGACATAATCACCAAGCACTTATACTCTAGTCACTGTCATGGGCCCTGCTATAGTAATGAGTAGAGGAATGTTATACACACAAACATAATTACCAAGCTCTTATACTCTAGTCACTGTGATGAGCCCTTCTGTGGTAATGAGAGGAATGTTATACACATAGACATCATCACCAAGCACTTATACTCTAGTCACTGTGATGAGCCCTGCTATAGTAATGAGGAGAGGAATGTTATACACACAGACATAATCACCAAGCAAATTATACTCTACTCTCTGTGATGAGCCCTGCTATAGTAATGAGGAGAGGAATGTTATACACACAGACATAATCACCAAGCAAATTATACTCTACTCTGTGTGATGAGCTCTGCTATGGTAATGAGGAAAGGAATGTTATACACACAGACATAATCACCAAGCACTTATACTCTAGTCACTGTGATGAGACCTGCTATAGTAATGAGGAGAGGAATGTTATACACACAGACATAATCACCAAGCACATTATACTCTAGTCACTGTGACGAGCCCTGCTATAGTAATGAGGAGAGGAATGTTATACACAGACACAATCACCAACCACTTATACTCTAGTCACTGTGATGAGCCCTGCTATAGTAATGAGGAGAGGAATGTTATGCACACAGACATAATCACCAAGCACTTATACTCTAGTCACTGTGATGAGCCCTGCTATAGTAATGAGGAGAGGAATGTTATACACAGACACAATCACCAACCACTTATACTCTAGTCACTGTGATGAGCCCTGCTATAGTAATGAGGAGAGGAATGTTATGCACACAGACATAATCACCAAGCACATTATACTCTAGTTACTGTGATGAGCCCTGCTATAGTAATGAGGAGAGGAATGTTATACACACAGACATAATCACCAAGCACTTATACTCTAGTCACTGTCATGGGCCCTGCTATAGTAATGAGGAGAGGAATGTTATACACAGAAACATAATCACCAAGCACATTATAGTCTAGTCACTGTGATGATCCCTGCTATAGTAATGAGGAGAGGAATGTTATACACACAGACATAATCACCAAGCACTTATGCTCTAGTCACTGTGATGGGCCCTGCTATAGTAATGAGGAGAGGAATGTTATACACAGACATAGTCACCAAGCACTTATACTCTTGTCACTGTGATGAGCCCTGCTATAGTAATGAGGAGAAGAATGTTATACACACAGACATAATCACCAAGCACTTATACTCTAGTCACTGTGATGATCCCTGCTATAGTAATGAGGAGAGGAATGTTATACACACAGACATAATCACCAAACACTTATACTCTAGTCACTGTGATGAGCCCTGCTGTGGTAATGAGAGGAATGTTATACACACAAACATCATCACCAAGCACATTATACTCTAGTCACTGTGATGATCCCTGCTATAGTAATGAGGAGAGGAATGTTATACACACAGACATAATCACCAACCACTTATACTCTTGTCACTGTGATGAGCCCTGCTGTGGTAATGAGGAGAGGAATGTTATACACAGACATAATCACCAAGCACTTATACTCTAGTCACTGTGATGAGCCCTGCTATGGTAATGAGGAGAGGAACGTTATACACACAGAAATAATCACCAAACACTTATACTCTAGTCACTGTGTTGGGCCCTGCTATGGTAATGAGGAGAGGAATGTTATACACAGCCATAATCACCAAGCACTTATACTCTAGTCACTGTCATGGGCCCTGCTATACTAATGAGGAGAGGAAAGTTATACACACAGACATAATCACCAAGCACATTATACTCTAGTCACTGTGATGAGCCCTGCTATAGTAATGAGGAGATGAATGTTTTACACACAGACATAATCACCAAGAACTTATACTCTAGTCACTGTGATGAGCCCTGCTATAGTAATGAGGAGAAGAATGTTATACACACAGACATAATCACCAAGCACTTATACTCTAGTCACTGTGATGAGCCCTGCTATGGTAATGAGGAGAGGAAAGTTATGCACACAGACATAATCACCAAGCACATTATACTCTAGTTACTGTGATGGGCCCTGCTATAGTAATGAGGAGAGGAATGTTATACACAAAGACATAATCACCAAGAACTTATACTCTAGTCACTGTGATGAGCCCTGCTATAGTAATGAGGAGAGGAAAGTTATGCACACAGACATAATCACCAAGCACATTATACTCTAGTTACTGTGATGGGCCCTGCTATAGTAATGAGGAGAGGAATGTTATACACACAGACATAATCACTAAGCACATTATACTCTAGTCACTGTGATGAGCCCTGCTATGGTAATGAGGAGAGGAATGTTATACACAGACATAATCACCAAGCACTTATTGTCTAGTCACTGTCATGGGCCCTGCTATAGTAATGAGGAGAGGAATGTTATACACACAAACGTAATCACCAAGCACTTATACTCTATTCACTGTGATGAGCCCTGCTATAGTAATGAGGAGAGGAATGTTATACACACAGACATAATCACCAAGCACTTATACTCTAGTCACTGTGATGAGCCCTGCTATAGTAATGAGGAGAGGAATGTCATACACACAGACATAATCACCAAGCACTTATACTCTAGTCACTGTGATGAGCCCTGCTATGGTAATGAGGAGAGGAATGTTATACACACAGACATAATCACCAAACACTTATACTCTAGTCACTGTCATGGGCCCTGCTATAGTAATGAGGAGAGGAATGTTATACACACAGACATAATCACCAAGCACTTATACTGTAGTCACTGTGATGAGCCCTGCTATAGTAATGAGGAGAGGAATGTTATACACAGACATAATCACCAAGCACTTATACTCTAGTCACTGTCATGGGCCCTCCTATAGTAATGAGTAGAGGAATGTTATACACACAAACATAATTACCAAGCTCTTATACTCTAGTCACTGTGATGAGCCCTTCTGTGGTAATGAGAGGAATGTTATACACATAGACATCATCACCAAGCACTTATACTCTAGTCACTGTGATGAGCCCTGCTATAGTAATGAGGAGAGGAATGTTATACACACAGACATAATCACCAAGCAAATTATACTCTACTCTCTGTGATGAGCCCTGCTATAGTAATGAGGAGAGGAATGTTATACACACAGACATAATCACCAAGCAAATTATACTCTACTCTGTGTGATGAGCTCTGCTATGGTAATGAGGAAAGGAATGTTATACACACAGACATAATCACCAAGTACTTATACTCTAGTCACTGTGATGAGACCTGCTATAGTAATGAGGAGAGGAATGTTATACACACAGACATAATCACCAAGCACATTATACTCTAGTCACTGTGACGAGCCCTGCTATAGTAATGAGGAGAGGAATGTTATACACAGACACAATCACCAACCACTTATACTCTAGTCACTGTGATGAGCCCTGCTATAGTAATGAGGAGAGGAATGTTATGCACACAGACATAATCACCAAGCACTTATACTCTAGTCACTGTGATGAGCCCTGCTATAGTAATGAGGAGAGGAATGTTATACACAGACACAATCACCAACCACTTATACTCTAGTCACTGTGATGAGCCCTGCTATAGTAATGAGGAGAGGAATGTTATACACAGACACAATCACCAACCACTTATACTCTAGTCACTGTGATGAGCCCTGCTATAGTAATGAGGAGAGGAATGTTATGCACACAGACATAATCACCAAGCACATTATACTCTAGTTACTGTGATGAGCCCTGCTATAGTAATGAGGAGAGGAATGTTATACACACAGACATAATCACCAAGCACTTATACTCTAGTCACTGTCATGGGCCCTGCTATAGTAATGAGGAGAGGAATGTTATACACAGAAACATAATCACCAAGCACATTATAGTCTAGTCACTGTGATGATCCCTGCTATAGTAATGAGGAGAGGAATGTTATACACACAGACATAATCACCAAGCACTTATGCTCTAGTCACTGTGATGGGCCCTGCTATAGTAATGAGGAGAGGAATGTTATACACAGACATAGTCACCAAGCACTTATACTCTTGTCACTGTGATGAGCCCTGCTATAGTAATGAGGAGAAGAATGTTATACACACAGACATAATCACCAAGCACTTATACTCTAGTCACTGTGATGAGCCCTGCTATAGTAATGAGGAGAGGAATGTTATACACACAGACATAATCACCAAACACTTATACTCTAGTCACTGTGATGAGCCCTGCTGTGGTAATGAGAGGAATGTTATACACACAAACATCATCACCAAGCACATTATACTCTAGTCACTGTGATGATCCCTGCTATAGTAATGAGGAGAGGAATGTTATACACACAGACATAATCACCAACCACTTATACGCTTGTCACTGTGATGAGCCCTGCTGTGGTAATGAGGAGAGGAATGTTATACACAGACATAATCACCAAGCACTTATACTCTAGTCACTGTGATGAGCCCTGCTATGGTAATGAGGAGAGGAACGTTATACACACAGAAATAATCACCAAACACTTATACTCTAGTCACTGTGTTGGGCCCTGCTATGGTAATGAGGAGAGGAATGTTATACACAGCCATAATCACCAAGCACTTATACTCTAGTCACTGTCATGGGCCCTGCTATACTAATGAGGAGAGGAATGTTATACACACAGACATAATCACCAAGCACATTATACTCTAGTCACTGTGATGAGCCCTGCTATAGTAATGAGGAGATGAATGTTTTACACACAGACATAATCACCAAGAACTTATACTCTAGTCACTGTGATGAGCCCTGCTATAGTAATGAGGAGAAGAATGTTATACACACAAACATAATCACCAAGCACATTATACTCTAGTCACTGTGATGATCCCTGCTATAGTAATGAGGAGAGGAATGTTATACACAGAGACATAATCACCAAGCACTTATACTCTAGTCACTGTGATGAGCCCTGCTATAGTAATGAGGAAAGGAATGTTATACACAGACATAATCACCAAGCACTTATACTCTAGTCACTGTCATGGGCCCTACTATAGTAATGAGGAGAGGAATGTTATACACACAAACATAATCACCAAGCACTTATACTCTAGTCACTGTGATGATCCCTGCTATAGTAATGAGGAGAGGAATGTTATACACACAGACATAATCACAAACCACTTATACTCTTGTCACTGTGATGATCCCTGCTATAGTAATGAGGAGAGGAATGTTATACACACAGACATAATCACCAAGCACTTATACTCTAGTCACTGTGATGAGCCTTGCTATAGTAATGAGGAAAGGAATGTTATACACAGACATAATCACCAAGCACTTATACTCGAGTCACTGTCATGGGCCCTACTATAGTAATGAGGAGAGGAATGTTATACACACAGACATAATCACCAAGCACATTATTCTCTAGTCACTGTGATGAGCCCTGCTATGTTAATGAGAAGAGGAATGTTATACACAGACATAATCACCAAGCACTTATACTCTAGTCACTGTCATGGGCCCTGCTATAGTAATGAGGAGAGGAATGTTATACACAGAAACATAATCACCAAGCACATTATATTCTAGTCACTGTGATGATCCCTGCTATAGTAATGAGGAGAGGAATGTTATACACAGACATAATCACCAAGCACTTATACTCTAGTTACTGTTATGGGCCCTGCTATACTAATGAGGAGAGGAATGTTATACACACAGACATAATCACCAAGCACTTATACTCTTGTCACTGTGATGAGCCCTGCTATAGTAATGAGGAGAGGAATGTTATACACACAAACATAATCACCAAGCACTTATACTCTAGTCACTGTCATGGGCCCTACTATAGTAATGAGGAGAGGAATGTTATACACACAAACATAATCACCAAGCACTTATACTCTTGTCACTGTGATGATCCCTGCTATAGTAATGAGGAGAGGAATGTCATACACACAAACATAATCACCAAGCACTTATACTCTAGTCACTGTGATGAGCCCTGCCAAGAACCTTTTTCTCCAGTCAAAATAAACAAAAACAAATGATGTGATTTTAGCTTTTTTTAATAAATTTTTGAAAAAAATTCAAAACCTGTCACGTCTTTTTTTCAAATCCAAAACCATATGACGAATTAGAACTAAAACCAAAACCAGCAAATATGGTCCGACGGACATCTCTAATTTTAAGTGAAAAGGCAGCAGCATATAGGGTGCGTCAGAAAGCCATAGACAATGTTTGACAGATCAGCGTGCACTTCATGCATCAGTATATGAGGGGGTACAGGGGAGGGAAGAGCGTTGTGCCGCGATCCTGGAAGTCTTCTACACCTTCTCCTTTATGTCAGCAACCACAGTCCCTTCAGGGAATGGCTGATATCAGTGTGCACTGCAATAGTACTATTTAAACAGATTATTCCCGCTTGTACCCCAGGGCTCAATATTCTATAAAAATAAAATTTCATCTCAAGAATCAATAGCAGGTGCTGGAGTACCTGTCAGCTCCATGTGTATAGTGACTAAAACACACAAGACTGCCAAAGCTCACGTTCTGTTACTTTATACAGCCTATGCATGCAATATTTTGTCTTAGAAATCATGCAGCTATAAAGGGCCATAATGAGGGTGCGCAACGGGTGCCTCACTCCAGGGGCTAGGCCGAGGGGATGGCACGGTTTCTACCCTGATGGTACTTTGCCTCCCTGTTCTACTTTGCATGGTGCCTGGAAAGTCCTTAGGGTGCAGCATGTAGTGAGATCACTGAGGCCCTGTGATAAGTGAGGGCAACATGTAGTGAGATCACTGAGTCCCTGTGATAAGTGAGGGCAGTATGTAGTGAGATCGCTGAGGCCTTGTGATAAGAGAGGGCAACATGTAGTGAGATCGCTGAGGCCCTGTGATAAGTGAGGGCAACATGTAGTGAGATCGCTGAGGCCCTGTGATAAGTGAGGGCAGCATGTAGTGAGATCACTGAGGCCTTGTGATAAGTGAGGGCAACATGTAGTGAGATCACTGAGGCCCTGTGATAAGTGAGGGCAGCATGTAGTGAGATCGCTGAGGCCCTGTGATAAGTGAGGGCAGCATGTAGTGAGATCGCTGAGGCCCTGTGATAAGTGAGGTCAGCATGTAGTGAGATCACTGAGGCCTTGTGATAAGTGAGGGCAGCATGTAGTGAGATCACTGAGGCCCTGTGATAAATGAGGGCAGCATGTAGCGAGATCACTGAGGCCCTGTGATAAGTGAGGGCAGCATGTAGCGAGATCACTGAGGCCCTGTGATAAGTGAGGGCAGCATGTAGCGAGATCACTGAGGCCTTGTGATAAGTGAGGGCAGCATGTAGTGAGATCACTGAGGCCCTGTGATAAGTGAGGGCAGCATGTAGTGAGATCGCTGAGGCCTTGTGATAAGTGAGGGCAGCATGTAGTGAGATCGCTGAGGCCTTGTGATAAGTGAGGGCAGCATGTAGTGAGATCGCTGAGGCCTTGTGATAAGTGAGGGCAGCATGTAGGGAGATCGCTGAGGCCCTGTGATAAGTGAGGGCAGCATGTAGTGAGATCGCTGAGGCCTTGTGATAAGTGAGGGCAGCATGTAGTGAGATCACTGAGGCCTTGTGATAAGTGAGGGCAGCATGTAGTGAGATCACTGAGGCCCTGTGATAAGTGAGGGCAGCATGTAGTGAGATCGCTGAGGCCCTGTGATAAGTGAGGGCAGCATGTAGTGAGATCGCTGAGGCCCTGTGATAAGTGAGGGCAGCATGTAGTGAGATCGCTGAGGCCCTGTGATAAGTGAGGGCAGCATGTAGTGAGATCGCTGAGGCCCTGTGATAAGTGAGGGCAGCATGTAGCGAGATCGCTGAGGCCCTGTGATAAGTGAGGGCAGCATGTAGCGAGATCGCTGAGGCCTTGTGATAAGTGAGGGCAGTATGTAGCGAGATCGCTGAGGCCCTGTGATAAGTGAGGGCAGCATGTAGCGAGATCACTGAGGCCCTGTGATAAGTGAGGGCAGCATGTAGTGAGATCGCTGAGGCCTTGTGATAAGTGAGGGCAGCATGTAGTGAGATCACTGAGGACTTGTGATAAGTGAGGGCACCATGTAGTGAGATCGCTGAGGCCTTGTGATAAGTGAGGGCAGCATGTAGTGAGATCGCTGAGGCCCTGTGATAAGTGAGGGCAGCATGTAGTGAGATCGCTGAGGCCCTGTGATAAGTGAGGGCACCATGTAGTGAGATCGCTGAGGCCCTGTGATAAGTGAGGGCAGCATGTAGTGAGATCGCTGAGGCCTTGTGATAAGTGAGGGCAGCATGTAGTGAGATCGCTGAGGCCCTGTGATAAGTGAGGGCAGCATGTAGGGAGATCACTGAGGCCTTGTGATAAGTGAGGGCAGCATCTAGTGAGATCACTGAGGCCCTGTGATAAGTGAGGGCAGCATGTAGTGAGATCACTGAGGCCCTATGATAAGTGAGGGCAGCATGTAGCGATATCACTGAGTCCCTGTGATAAGTGAGGGCAGCATGTAGTGAGATCACTGAGGCTGTGTGATAAGTGAGGGCAGCATGTAGTGAGATCACTGAGGCCCTGTGATAAGTGAGGGCAGCATGTAGTGAGATCACTGAGTCCCTCTGATAAGTGAGGGCAGTATGTAGTGAGATCGCTGAGGCCCTGTGATAAGTGAGGGCAGCATGTAGTGAGATCACTGAGGCCCTGTGATAAGTGAGGGCAGCATGTAGTGAGATCACTGAGGCCCTGTGATAAGTGAGGGCAGCATGTAGCAAGATCACTGAGGCCTTGTGATAAGTGAGGGCAGCATGTAGCGAGATCGCTGAGGCCTTTTGATAAGTGAGGGCAGCATGTAGTGAGATCGCTGAGGCCTTGTGATAAGTGAGGGCAGCATGTAGTGAGATCACTGAGGCCCTGTGATAAGTGAGGGCAGCATGTAGGGAGATAACTGAGGCCTTGTGATAAGTGAGGGCAGCATGTAGGGAGATAACTGAGGCCTTCTGATAAGTGAGGGCAGCATGTAGTGAGAACGCTGAGGCCCTGAGATAAGTGAGGGCAGCAAGTAGTGAGATCACTGAGGCCTTGTGATAAGTGAGGGCAGCATGTAGTGAGATCGCTGAGGCCTTGTGATAAGTGAGGGAAGCATGTAGTGAGATCACTGAGGCCTTGTGATAAGTGAGGGCAGCATGTAGCGAGATCACTGAGGCCTTGTGATAAGTGAGGGCAGCATGTAGTGAGATCACTGAGGCCTTGTGATAAGTGAGGGCAGCATGTAGTGAGATCACTGAGGCCTTGTGATAAGTGAGGGCAGCATGTAGTGAGATCACTGAGTCCCTCTTGTAAGTGAGGGCAGCATGTAGTGAGATCACTGAGTCCCTCTGATAAGTGAGGGCAGCATGTAGCGATATCACTGAGTCCCTGTGATAAGTGAGGGCAGCATGTAGTGAGATCACTGAGTCCCTGTGATAAGTGAGGGCAGCATGTAGTGAGATCACTGAGGCCTTGTGATAAATGAGGGCAGCATGTAGCGAGATCACTGAGGCCTTGTGATAAGTGAGGGCAGCATGTAGCGAGATCGCTGAGGCCTTTTGATAAGTGAGGGCAGCATGTAGTGAGATCGCTGAGGCCTTGTGATAAGTGAGGGCAGCATGTAGCGAGATCACTGAGGCCCTGTGATAAGTGAGGGCAGCATGTAGGGAGATAACTGAGGCCTTGTGATAAGTGAGGGCAGCATGTAGGGAGATAACTGAGGCCTTGTGATAAGTGAGGGCAGCATGTAGTGAGAACGCTGAGGCCCTGTGATAAGTGAGGGCAGCAAGTAGTGAGATCACTGAGGCCTTGTGGCCCTGTGATAAGTGAGGGCAGCAAGTAGTGAGATCACTGAGGCCTTGTGATAAGTGAGGGCAGCATGTAGTGAGATCGCTGAGGCCTTGTGATAAGTGAGGGAAGCATGTAGTGAGATCACTGAGGCCTTGTGATAAGTGAGGGCAGCATGTAGCGAGATCACTGAGGCCTTGTGATAAGTGAGGGCAGCATGTAGTGAGATCGCTGAGGCCTTGTGATAAGTGATCGCTGAGGCCCTGTGATAAGTGAGGGCAGCATGTAGTGAGATCACTGAGGCCCTGTGATAAGTGATCGCTGAGGCCCTGTGATAAGTGAGAGCAGCATGTAGTGAGATCACTGAGGCCCTGTGATAAATGAGGGCAGCATGTAGCGAGATCACTGAGGCCTTGTGATAAGTGAGGGCAGCATGTAGCGAGATCGCTGAGGCCTTTTGATAAGTGTGGGCAGCATGTAGTGAGATCGCTGAGGCCTTGTGATAAGTGAGGGCAGCATGTAGCGAGATCACTGAGGCCCTGTGATAAGTGAGGGCAGCATGTAGGGAGATCACTGAGGCCTTGTGATAAGTGAGGGCAGCATGTAGGGAGATAACTGAGGCCTTGTGATAAGTGAGGGCAGCATGTAGTGAGAACGCTGAGGCCCTGTGATAAGTGAGGGCAGCAAGTAGTGAGATCACTGAGGCCTTGTGATAAGTGAGGGCAGCATGTAGTGAGATCGCTGAGGCCTTGTGATAAGTGAGGGAAGCATGTAGTGAGATCACTGAGGCCTTGTGATAAGTGAGGGCAGCATGTAGCGAGATCACTGAGGCCTTGTGATAAGTGAGGGCAGCATGTAGTGAGATCGCTGAGGCCTTGTGATAAGTGAGGGCAGCATGTAGTGAGATCGCTGAGGCCCTGTGATAAGTGAGGGCAGCATGTAGCGAGATCGCTGAGGCCCTGTGATAAGTGAGGGCAGCATGTAGTGAGATCGCTGAGGCCTTGTGATAAGTGAGGGCAGCATGTAGCGAGATCGCTGAAGCCTTGTGATAAGTGAGGGCAGCATGTAGCGAGATCACTGAGGCCTTGTGATAAGTGAGGGCAGCATGTAGTGAGATCACTGAGGCCTTGTGATAAGTGAGGGCAGCATGTAGTGAGATCGCTGAGGCCTTGTGATAAGTGAGGGCAGCATTTAGCCAGATCACTGAGGCCTTGTGATAAGTAAGGGCAGCATGTAGCCAGATCACTGAGGCCTTGTGATAAGTGAGGGCAGCATGTAGTGAGATCACTGAGTCCCTGTGATAAGTGAGGGCAGCATGTAGTGAGATCACTGAGGCCTTGTGATAAGAGAGGGCAGCATGTAGTCAGATCACTGAGGCCTTGTGATAAGTGAGGGCAGCATGTAGTGAGATCGCTGAGGCCCTGTGATAAGTGAGGGCAGCATGTAGTGAGATCACTGAGGCCTTGTGATAAGAGAGGGCAGCATGTAGTCAGATCACTGAGGCCTTGTGATAAGTGAGGGCAGCAAGTAGTGAGATCACTGAGGCCTTGTGATAAGTGAGGGCAGCATGTAGTGAGATCGCTGAGGCCTTGTGATAAGTGAGGGAAGCATGTAGTGAGATCACTGAGGCCTTGTGATAAGTGAGGGCAGCATGTAGTGAGATCACTGAGGCCCTATGATAAGTGAGGGCAGCATGTAGTGAGATCGCTGAGGCCCTGTGATAAGTGAGGGCAGCATGTAGCGAGATCGCTGAGGCCCTGTGATAAGTGAGGGCAGCATGTAGTGAGATCGCTGAGGCCTTGTGATAAGTGAGGGCAGCATGTAGCGAGATCGCTGAAGCCTTGTGATAAGTGAGGGCAGCATGTAGCGAGATCACTGAGGCCTTGTGATAAGTGAGGGCAGCATGTAGTGAGATCACTGAGGCCTTGTGATAAGTGAGGGCAGCATGTAGTGAGATCGCTGAGGCCTTGTGATAAGTGAGGGCAGCATTTAGCCAGATCACTGAGGCCTTGTGATAAGTAAGGGCAGCATGTAGTGAGATCACTGAGTCCCTGTGATAAGTGAGGGCAGCATGTAGTGAGATCACTGAGGCCTTGTGATAAGAGAGGGCAGCATGTAGTCAGATCACTGAGGCCCTGTGATAAGTGAGGGCAACATGTAGTGAGATCGCTGAGGCCCTGTGATAAGGGAGGGCAGCATGTAGTGAGATCGCTGAGGCCTTGTGATAAGTGAGGGCAGCATGTAGCGACATCGCTGAAGCCTTGTGATAAGTGAGGGCAGCATGTAGTGAGATCACTGAGGCCTTGTGATAAGTGAGGGCAGCATGTAGTGAGATCACTGAGGCCTTGTGATAAGTGAGGGCAGCATTTAGCCAGATCACTGAGGCCTTGTGATAAGTGAGGGCAGCATGTAGTGAGATCACTGAGGCCTTGTGATAAGTGAGGGCAGCATGTAGCCAGATCACTGAGGCCTTGTGATAAGTGAGGGCAGCATGTAGTGAGATCACTGAGTCCCTGTGATAAGTGAGGGCAGCATGTAGTGAGATCACTGAGGCCTTGTGATAAGAGAGGGCAGCATGTAGTCAGATCACTGAGGCCCTGTGATAAGTGAGGGCAACATGTAGTGAGATCGCTGAGGCCCTGTGATAAGTGAGGGCAACATGTAGTCAGATCACTGAGGCCCTGTGATAAGTGAGGGCAGCATGTAGTGAGATCACTGAGGCCTTGTGATAAGAGAGGGCAGCATGTAGTCAGATCACTGAGGCCTTGTGATAAGTGAGGGCAGCATGTAGTGAGATCACTGAGGCCTTGTGATAAGTGAGGGCAGCATGTAGTGAGATCACTGAGTCCCTGTGATAAGTGAGGGCAGCATGTAGTGAGATCACTGAGGCCTTGTGATAAGAGAGGGCAGCATGTAGTCAGATCACTGAGGCCCTGTGATAAGTGAGGGCAACATGTAGTGAGATCGCTGAGGCCCTGTGATAAGTGAGGGCAACATGTAGTCAGATCACTGAGGCCCTGTGATAAGTGAGGGTAGCATGTAGTGAGATCACTGAGGCCTTGTGATAAGAGAGGGCAGCATGTAGTCAGATCACTGAGGCCTTGTGATAAGTGAGGGCAGCATGTAGTGAGATCACTGAGGCCTTGTGATAAGTGAGGGCAGCATGTAGCGAGATCACTGAGGCCTTGTGATAAGTGAGGGCAGCATGTAGTGAGATCACTGAGGCCTTGTGATAAGTGAGGGCAGCATGTAGTGAGATCACTGAGGCCTTGTGATAAGTGAGGGCAGCATACAAGGAGAAAGCTTTAGGAAATGTAGCAGGTTGCAGGAAACAAAGAGGGGGTTATAGCTGATTTTCAGTAACAGGACTTCTACAAATGTCATTTTCTTTATTTTTCTGTGGTTTCTGTGTGGTGTATTCTCTGTTGGCAAACACTGAGGGGTATATTTACTAAAGTAAGAGTTTGTAAAAGTGGGGATGTTGCCCATAGCAACCAATCAGATTCTGCTTAACAATTAACAAGCACCATCTACAAGATAATAGCTAAGAATCTGACTGGTTGCTATGGGCAACATCTCCACTTCTAAAAACTCTCACTTTAGTACATGTACGCCTGAGATGGATCCATTTCATACTAATGTGTGTCTAATTGCGATTGTGCTTTACATCTGGTGGCCATAAGAATTAGTCATATTTTGAATGAAGTTTCTATGATTCCGCCGACCTGGACAGCACGGCATCACTAACCTCTTATCACCTAGAGGCCATTTTCTAATGGAGACTCTGGAGCAGCCCATATTTACCAATGGAATTTTATAAAACAGCCAATAATGACGGCGAGCACATCAATATCGCTGGATCGGCCAGCAACGGTTTTGTTCAGCTGCTGGCGCCACAGTACAGCATACTGTGCATTTCTAATGCAAAGTGCTTGGACCTCCCACATTATAGGGAGAAACACTGTGACGTCATATTGTGACAACACTGGGAATCTCCCTAGTGTAAGGGGTATATTTACTAAAGTGAGAGTTTTTAGAATTGGAGATGTTGCCCATAGCAACCAATCAGATTCTAGCTATTATCTTCTAGAAGATGTTAGTTCATTTTAAGTAGAATCTGATTGGGCAACATCTCCATTCCCAAAAACTCTCACTTTAGTAAATATACACCTCAGTGAAAGCTAAGGAGACCTGGGTTAGGATTCTTCTGGAAGACTGTACCAATGGCTTCAGGCAAACTGGATTAAAAATTGTTGCAGTATGAGTTTCTACGTTCAAGCATCATTGATGCAGGGAATTAATGTAAAACACCATGCCACAATTATTAATGGAATAGTCTGTAAATTTGACAGCAGTGCAAAACGCTATCCAAGGGGCATACAAATTCAATTAAGGATAATAATATAAATAATATCAGGAAAATGTTGAACTGTAGTCATTATTAGATATATATATTGTCATTTGATTAAAAGGCTATATCAATAAACACGTATTACCACTGCTAAATACGTGTGAATAACATACTTTTGATGAATATTAAATGTTTTCATGAAGTTGGAAATATTTGAAAACTAATAAATAATAGGTACTTTAACAAACATATATTATGTCCGCTGAACTATATATGATGTGTGTGGATTACTAATATCAAAAATACAAACCAGTCATATTTGTGGATCTTATTTATAGTACCTTCGAATTTAGTGGGTCTCCACCTTAAAATGACGCTTCTACGCATCAATACATCTGTACACATAAAATAGATTATCTGGATTATTATCTATTCAAATAATACGCAGTGAGACTTTTTTGTTTTTGTGCTCACAATTATCTTTAATTTTTAAACAATTCACCAATATATGTTTGTATATATATGTATGTTCTTACATTTCGCTGCTAAAACTGTTTTTTATAGTATAAACAATAAAAGTAATATTTTAATTTAGCGCGCCAATCAAGACAACAACTTTTTTTTTTCTCCTTGATGTTGTAAATAAATGTATGTATCCAAATGAAGCTCTGGTCAAATCATTTATTTTTCATTCACACAAAAAATGCAGCTTTCTACATACATATAGAACGAGGTGCCATGGGAACGCCTGTTTTCCTGTAAACATGACCAAAGAGAGGCCACTGCTGGCCACATGCGGTATTACAGCAATACTTCTCACATTGGTGTTAAGGTATTATTATTATCATTCATTTATATGGCGCCACAAATGGTCCGCAGCACCTTACATAGTACATAAACAAATTGTAGACAAGTGACTTACAGAACAATACAATACAGGACCAGGACATGGATAATATATATTGCTACATTAGCGACCATAACACCCAGATAAGCAACAGTGTTAGGTGCCCTAGTGGTGAGTAAGAAGTAGATGAAACTAAAGTAGGGAGAAGCACAAGAGGGCAGAGGGCCCTGCTCGTAAGAGCTTATATTGCGTGATTTCACTATGCATGCTCAGAATGTGATTGTTTGCATATGTGACTATGCAGACCGGCACAAATTTTGCATGTATCAAACCTTATAACTGGAGCGGTAGCACTTGGGGTTGAAGCAGGGGCGTTTCTAGAGAGGAGGGGGCCCGTGTGCAGTCTCCGACACGTGCCCCCTCCTCTCTATCCGGCGCCCCTGGGTTGAAGGAACTTTCACATGTGTTGATGAAAGTGCGGCTCCTGCCGACCAGCAGTTATGTGTATTTATGCCTGCTAGGAGACATGTCTTGTGAACCAGCAATGGGGCAGTCGCAAATATGCACTGGTGATGATAACTGGTAGTAAACCAGGAGCTTGTGCTGTCAATTCGTTCAAGATATATGCACAAGATGGGCGCATAGACTACCAATGCAGAGCCACTTGCATCTCAAGATAAGTACGGCTCTGCTTTTTTGCATGCAAATATACATTTCTGCACCCCAAGGCACGCGCCTGAAAAAATGAAGGGGGCATTGTCTTATAGGAAAATCCATACCCATGAGCCAAACCCCATTTATGTCATGCTGGAGACATGCCCGGTGCCTTGGGAGTGTAATGTTCTGGTTTAGTTGTTGACCCCGGGTGGTGACAGGAGCAGATACAAAAGCGGATTTAAATAAAAAGGTAGAATCTTTAATGAGTGATTTAGCAGACATGGGAATGGCAAAAGCAAAAGTCCAGGTTTAGCACTAAAGTGCACTTGAAAACTGTAATGAGGATAATGGGAGAATGTCCAGATAGTGGCAGATAAGAACAGTCCAGTATGCAGGTTAGTGAGCTGAAAAAACACAGGCAGAGGTGATGAGTCCAGCTGGGAGCGAAATGGAAGCAAGGTGCAGGGTGTCAGCAGGCTCAGGCACTCAGGCAGGGGAAAAGGTAATGGAGGATGCAGGATAGTCCAGCGGGTTTTTTGGAGCTGACAAGCAGGCTGCCAGGTAGCGTTTTCACAGGTAACAAGAGCCGTGCCAGGGCGCCCACCTCTATATAGCGCCCTACTCAGTCGAGTAAACAGCGTATGGGTATAATCGGCCCTGATAATAATATGCAATAGTATCTTATCAATACTAATATGAATAACTAGTAAGCTACGTTTCTCTTGGCAAATTAATACACTTGTCAACTTTAGCTGCTGCAGCACCTCTTTGGGTACTATTAAATAGAAATTATCTATTATTAAATAGAAATAGATATATATGTGCTTATGTGAAAGTCACTACGTTAAACTCTGAATATACGCCGTAACTTTCACATAAGCACATATAATTACATAGCAGAATATTTTAGAATATAAATACCGGAGACTAAGTCATTTACAAGTAGAGGAACTCTTTGTTGGAGTGCTTTTGCTGGGTGGTCACTGTCCTATTACATGCATATATTTGTAATCCACAATAAGGAATCCACAAGAGGTAAAGTTGGTATCTAATGTTGGATGTCCTGAATTCACAGAAATACATCTGACTTGCAAAACAAATATTTATTCACAGTAAGAACACCAGGATTTCTCTTTTCAAATATACAGTGGTCCTCATTGTCCTGGTCACACTTTATCAAATGATTTCAATGACTTGTACTGTATACACATATTTCATTCATGTAAAGTAGTGCACTGGAATAGCATTGATTTCTTAATTGTCACACCCCTCCCTTAATGGTTGCATCTAGGGCCGGATTGGCCATCTGGAACTTATGACAAATGCCAGAAGGGCCAATGGCCTGATGGGTTGTTCCAACCGTTCAAAAGCCTGGTTGTGTAAGCTCCTCCCCTGACGTGCAGAGAGATGGGTCATGTCACAAGGCCACACCCCTGTCACCCACGAGATGCCCCTTGGGGCGTGGCCCCAGTCTATCTCTTGTTGCAGCACACTTTTATATATGGAAACATTAAAGGCTAGGGTCCCACCTACATTAGATGCCTCAATGTTGGTAGATGAGCTGATTCCATTCTATCTATATTGTGCACAAAATATCCTGATTACTTACAGCGATCAGCCATAACCTGAAAACCACCTGGCTAATATTGTGTAGGTCCCCCTCGTGCCACCAAATCAGCTCTCACCATTCGAGACACAGATTCCACTTATTAAGCTGAGATATTATAAGGGGAATTAAAATCAATCTCTAACAATATAATACCATCTATTATGCTGTAATGCCAATGACAAAATTATCTATATTTAAAGCACACCTATAGAATTATTGAGCAATTTCAGCATCTATCAACAATGCTTTCAGTGAATCACCATATATAGTTACATAGAACATTTCCAACAATATTGCTACACTAACTAGAATTGAAAACTATTTTACTTACTGGAGATTACATTCAACATTGTAACCATACAGAGACCCCAGTAGTCAAATAAAATCTCCATTGCAATAAAAGTAACAAAGGGTAAATAGATACAAATCCAATACTGGGACTATATAAACAGAATAACAGCAGGATCCCTTACAGCAAGAAAACCTGCTAAAGACTGTTCATTTTGTAAGAGTTCAACAATTTAATAACCCGTATCCTAAGTGACTACATCCCCACACATCAAAGTGAATATGGAATAAATAATAATTTATCAGAGGATTAAACAACAGCTGGTAAATTTACTAAAGTGAGAGTTTTTAGAAGTGGAGATGTTGCCCATAGCATCAATCAGATTCTAGCTATTAGCTTCTATAAGGTGCTAGTTAAGTGTTAAGTAGAAGCTGATTGGTTGCTATAGGCAACATCACTTCTAAAAACTCTCACTTTAGTAAATTTACCCGTGTCAAAGATAGACTTTCTGTTGAAATCTATTTTATATTCACTTATTTCTAACATATTAGCTCTTTGGGCCTGATTCCGATATCTACGCAATGCTGATATTTACACAGATTGAGCGATTTTTATCCAATGCATATGCATGAAAGCCGCACTGCGCACGTGCAGCGATTGGTTTATGATTGCGCTCGCACAGAGGATTCACTTGCAGAATGAGTGATAGGTAGTAAGCATTTGGGATAGGTGAGGGGGATGGGCTAGGAAACGCAGGTGTTTCAGACCATTTAAATGCCGTTTCATGGGCGCTCTCCTGCGCAGGATGAGAGCTCTCTGTGTGTCAGGAGAGCTGCAGTGTTTGCGGCTTGTTAGACCTGCCTTATATGCTGCATGACTGTATTGAAAAACTGTTTTCTTAACAAAAGGTTTGTGTTATATATGTATATATACATACATACATACAAAGTCATAAAACCACTATACTCGCCACTCCTAGATTTGGGGTGCAAACCTGCACTCGCCATTGATTCCCAGGCATGGGGTGCAAGTGGCTTGTTGTGACCACACTGCTTAAATAAATAAAAACACAAAACTCAGCACTCACCATTGTTAAATCACTCACTATAATACATAAATAATGGGGTTTTGGTTCATGGATTGATCAATGCATTTATAAGCCTGCAGCCCTCATCACGGGACCCCGTTTCTATGCAGGTCCTACTCTATCCGTCATACTTATGGGAACAATGTCGCTGCTATCACAGAGTTAAAACTGAAAATATGGTAACTGGTTTAAAGTTCACCTGCCAACTAACTTATGGCTTTTTTAAAGGTAAGAATGTCACCAAACATAGGGCCGGATTCAATTAGAGGCGAAAAGTGCCGTTTGGAGAGAAGTTTTTGCCGATTTGGACTTTCCATCTGTTTTCAAAGTATCTCCATATTCAATTCCAGGACGATTTCGCCTAAGCAGAAACTCAGTGCATTGGTGGAAAAGTATCTCCAATGAATAGTAGGTGAAAAAAACACCTCCCCTTCCCTCCTCCTCTCTGACACTGCTGTTGCCGGGATCCGACTTCACAATCTCATGACCGGCCCATGCTAAAACAGAAGAGAGAAGCCTCCATTCCTCCCTAGATCATGCTGACAGTTGGGCCCAGGCTTTTCCTCTGCTGTGTGGAGAAGAGGTCTGCCATGTCCAAGACCGATGGGATGCAGGGCCTGACCCTGGTAATCAGGAACTGTGAGTATGCGGTGAGAGCTGGGCAGAGCCATCACCTGGTGCCAAGGTACCGTCAGTGACACATGTACCATTCAGGGGATGTGATACTGCCTTTCACTGCCGGCTAATGAGTGCTGCTGGCTGACTAGTGCTCGGAGGCAGGTGGGCAATTACCTGGGAAGGTGGGAGTGAATGATTTGTTCATAGACTGGGGTGGATTATGTGTGCTGTGGTCTGCTTATAAGGTCTCTTTATTCTCTAAGCATTGGTAGAAGGCACAACATATAATCAGCCTTGCTACCAGGAAGATGCAGGTTAGCTTGCAGGTGAATATTATGGAAACTTGTAAAACTTTCATAAATAATATAGTTGCTAAATATAAATATAAATCTGTTTTGGAAGACTCCCAGTCCTTAAGCACAGGTCAGTCATCAATCTTATGAAGAAAAATTACTGTATTTATAAGGAGCCTTAGGATACAAAGGACCTCATTCAGAGCCACTCGCAAAAAGCGAGCGCTTGCTCTGAATGAGGACGGCTGCTTTTTTTGTTGAAAGCCGGCCTCCTGGCCGCTCGCTAAGCTGTGGGTGACCACCCACAGCTTTTGCGAGCGGCCAGGTGATGGTCGCGATGGTTGCGACCATCACGACCATCGGGCTTGCGACAAGACCCTTGTGTTAGGGTCTCATCTGCTGCAAGCCCCAGTGAGCTTCTGGCTCTAATAGAGCCAGAAGCTCACTACTGACATCACTGGTGATGTCAGTAGGGCCGCCCACAAATGGCAGGCCTTCCTTTAGGAACGCCTCCGTTTGTCCAGCCACCCCCCCCACCCCGCCTACAAAACGGGGCAAGCTGTCGATCAACAGCGACAGCCACCCCGTTTGTAGCGAGCCCCGGAGCGAGTGAATTTTTCACTCACTACCGGGCTTGCGCATACGCATTGCTCACACCACGCATGCGCAATGCACAACCATCAACCCGCTTGCGAGCGCATAGCGCTTGTGAGTGGGTCTGAATGAGACCCAAAGACTGCTGTAGAGACACAAGGGGATGGGGTGTTTCAGAAAGGACCGAGTCTAAAGTTATGGGGGGGAGCCAATTTACTGCCTTGCCCCGAGTGAAGACATTCCTAGTTTCGGCTCTGTGGATAAGTACCTGCCTGTATTTCTCAGCATTGAGGACGCCATTAATCCTTACCAAATCCCTAACTCCATTTGCTGAAATGCAGCCCCAAACTTACAAGGTACCTTCACCATGCTTCACTGTTGCCTGCTGACACTAATTATTGTACCGCTCTCCAGCCCTTCGACGAACAAATTGCCTTCTGTTACAGCCAAATATTTCACATTTTGACTTATCAGTCTAGAACACCTGCTGCCATTTTTCTGCACCCCAGTTCCTATGTTTTAGTTGAGTTGCTTGGACTTGTTTCCATGTCAAAGGTATGGCTTTCTTCCATGAAGACCACTTCTGGCCAGACATCTCTGAACAGTAGATGGGTGTACCTGGGTCCCACTGATTTCTGCCAGTTCTAAGCTTATGGCACTGCTGGACATCTTTCGAAGAGAAGTCAGCATGATGTGTCTTTCATTTGATGCACTAAGTTTCCTTGGCTGACCACTGCATCAACAGTACTCAATGATGCCTGTTTCTTTGTGCTACTTCAAAACAGTTTGAACAGCACATCTTGAAACCCCGGTCTGCTTTGAAATCTTTGCCTGGGAGAGACCTTGCTGATGCAGTAAAACTACCTTGTGTCTTGTTACTGTGCTCAGTCTTGCCATGGTGTATGACCTGTGACATGAAACTGTCTTCCACAACCTCACCTTTGTAGTAGATTTTGGTTGTTCCTCATCGAGTTTTAAGCCTCCTACACAACTCTCTCTGATTCAGTTAATGACTGTGTTTCAACTTACATATGAAAATGATGCTCATTATCATCTGTTTGGTATGATTGGTTAATGTATATTTTATATATATATATATATATATATATATATATATATATATATATAATAAAACCAACTCCGACATCTCACATAGGTGTATAGATATAACAAGTTGTGGGAACCTTGTTCAACACCCATATGAGCACCTATTTAACTTACACAAATGAGTTTTTGGTGCAGGAAAACCTTTTGAACTTAGGGCCTGATTCAGACCCGCTTGTAAGCACTTGAGCGCTCGCTCGCGAGCCAATGGTGTGCTCTACGCACGCGCAGCGGCCACACTGTGTATGCGCAAACCCGGAGCGAGAGAGAAATTCTCTTGCTCCGTGGCTCACTACAAAAGGGGCGGCTGTCGATGTTGATCGACAGCTCGCCCCGTTTGTAGGCGTGGCAAGGGGGGTGGCTTCACAAACGGAGGCATTCCCATGCGGCCCCACTGACATCACCAGTGATGTCAGTGGGAGAGCTTCCGGCTCTATTAGAGCCAGAAGCTCTCTGGGGCTTGCGGCCACAAGACCCTACCACAAGGGTCTCATCGCAAGCCCTGATGGTCGTGATGGTCTTGACATCGCGACAATCAACCTGGCCGCTGTCAATAGCTGTGGGTGGTCACCCACAGCTATGCAAGCGGCCAGGAGGCAGCACAAAAAAAAAAATGCCCTGATTCAGAGCGAGCGCTCTTTCAGAGCGTCCGTCTCTGAATCAGGCCCAGAGTCAGCATTAGCTTTTTCTGGGATTTGTGCTACAGTAGCTCTTCTGTGGGATTGGACCAGATGGGCTAGCCTTTGTTCCCAATGTACATCAATGACCTTAGGTGTTCATGATCCAGTCACTAGTCCTCCTTCCTTGGACCTATTTTGGTAGGTACTAAGTAGGTACTAAGCTACTAACCACTGCATACCGTGAACCACCACAAGACCTGCCGTTTTGGAGATGCACTGACCCAGTCTTCTAGTCATCACAATTTGGCTCTGGTCAAGGTCACTCAGATCCTTCTGCTTGTCCATGTTTCCTTCTTCCAATACATCAGCTTCAAGAACTGAGTGTTCACCTGCTACCCCTTGGCAGGTGCCATTGTAATGAAATGCAATTGAAATGTTTATACCTCGCAATCGTTCTTACTTGCGAATGCTCAGCTCTGGAGCTTGTGCAGCATGAAAACACGCAAGATACACTCTGGAAATTTGGTGAAAATTCATCTCATCACCAGGCCCTTCGTTTCTAAATTCGTCTTTCCCCATTATTTTAAAAATGTAGCGATTAAGGGCCTGATTCAGCAAGGAACGCACAGATGCAGACGCACACAATGGGCCGATTGTTGCATACTGTGCAAACTAGCTACTGCGATGGGAACTGCATTTGCAGAGGCTACGCAGACCCAGAGCGCAGTGATTGACAGGAAGTGCCGTTTGTGGGGGGTGTTCGGTGAACACAGGCATGCCTGTGCATTTGGACGGCATTTTAGGGGCGTGCATATTTAAGCCCTTGCGGCGACGGATGAAGCCTGAGGTCTAATTGCACGCAGGTAGTGGCAGAAATCCTGCGTGAAGTCACTAATATGCTAATGTGTTTGATGGTTGTTGATGTTACCGATGTTTCCCCTGTCTTGCATGGTATAACAGGTCACACGTTAAGGGAAGTGGGAGGTATTGTGTAGTTCTGGGAGTAAGCTTGTTCTGCCTGCGTATGCTTTTATTAGCATATACTCGCAGCGGACCGGTGCGTGCGTCTGCATCCGTGCGTTCCTTGCTGAATCAGGACCTAAGTGCGCTCCTGGACTAATTACGTTCATCCCCCTGTAAAAATCTAATGACGAGTTAAAATATTGGTAAGTTCAGCGTCTGTCTTGTGAGATATGAGCGAGTATTATGTTGATGGCAGCTAGAAAATATTCATAGAATGTCACTATAAAAGTACAAAACTCTTCTCCTCCGAGGACCAATTAATGAAATGTAAGGAAATCTAGAGCTAGATTGGCTGCCAGTGGGGAGAATCGAGTCAATGACGATGAAAATGAATAGATGATTGGGATTTACTTGTTATTCCTATTCAAAAAGCAACACATGTCAAGTGCGTTAATTAATTTTTAGGAAAGATTGTAAATACCAAGTTAATTATTTAAAGCATACGTGTCTGCACATAATATTATTTAATGATTAAAAAGGCACAAATTGACATTTCTCACTAATCTAATTCTTTAGTGCATAGAGACGGAAATATACATATTTCTAACTAAATTTATTAAATACATAAATTTATCCAGAGCCCTTTAATTCTTGACCAGCTGGAAGCCGCACTATGGTGTACAGTTCAGTCTCAGGGTTTTCCGAGTATAGTGTTATGAGTTACACCCAAAGAACACTCCATAGTAGCAGCAGGTTTAGAGTTCCACGTGGTTACTGGGTGAGAACCTTTACCCCAGATGACCACTTGTAATCATAACCGTCAAAAAGTGGGGTGTTTAAGGTCATAAGCATAAAGCAGCACTCAGGAACTTACTTTAAGACAGGTAGGTACAGATG
Organism: Taudactylus pleione; assembly: GCA_031769625.1. Classification (NCBI taxonomy): domain Eukaryota; kingdom Metazoa; phylum Chordata; class Amphibia; order Anura; family Myobatrachidae; genus Taudactylus; species Taudactylus pleione. Next base: position 6,328,333 of record JAUIMM010000069.1, read on the forward strand.
TATGGTCTCCTTCCTATGGGATTCTTATTTTCTGGATTAGGACCAAAAAAAACAAACTTGACCCCATACCAGTTGTCAACCAATTGTTTCCATGATGACTAGACAGCATTTAATTCATAGAGCTCTCCTAGCCAATCATTCTGAACTGTCATAATGAGATTCCATTGGATTTGATCAGGTAGGATGGTAGTTAAGGTTCTCCAGTGGCCCTAAGTCTGTGCGGTCCATAGCAGCAGTACTTAGGGGTCCAGAAGCCCTTGGCAAAGTTAGGTTTATCCAAAACTTTTACTCAGTCATGTTGTAACGTCAGGACTTCACGAACATTGCGCATCTAGGCCACAACATCATAGAGGAGCCATGATGGAGTCCAGAGCCAGGAACTTGTAGCAAATGGCAAGACTGGGATGATTTGTCGGACAGCCGTCTCTGGTGTTGGACCGCCGTGGGCCCTCAAGGGGTTAAAATTTGTGGGTGGCTGAGATTCTTGGCACCCACTTCCTCTACCAGCACCCCAGTTATGGCGCTGTTACAGTAATTATGGCCCTGGATAGTCAAACTACTGTAGAAGTGGTAAGAGAAGCCTTCATTGCATTTCCCTGTTGTCCAGCTTGATACTGAGTGAGTAAGGGGTCTATGTACTAAACCTTGGAGAGAGATAAAGTGCACAGTGATAAAGTACCAACCAATCAGCTCCTAACTGTCATTTTTCAAACACAGCCTGTAAAGTTATAGGAGCCGGTTAGTTGGCACTTTTCTCCATCCACTTTATCTCTCTCCAAGACTTAGAGGTCTATTTACTAAGCCTTGGATGGAGATACAGTAAACAGAGATAAAGTACCAGCCTAACCCTCCCCCCTCCCCACAGCCTAAACCTAACCCTCCCCTCTTGCAGCCTAACCCTAACACTCTCCCAAGTGCCCAACCCTAAACTGACCTAATTCTTACCTTTGATATTGTAGCCGCCGGGATTCTGCAGCCGGGATCCTGACAGTTGTCGGGATTTCTGTGACGGCTTTGTGCACATCGGGATGTCAACTACATCCCCTTAGTATGTAAGCTCTCATGGGCAGGGCCCTCCTTCCAAGTGTTCTACCCTTAATACTATCCATGTCCCTTGCGCTCTTTGAGGCTGATTCAGAGCCGCTTGCTAGGAAGAGATTGCTCGTAGTTGGCCGATATTTGCAATCTGCGCATACGTATGTATCGCAATGCGAATGATCGGGAAGCGCTCGCTCGCCCAGCATAGACAGCCCAGTTGAATGAGTGACAGGAGAAGCCGTTTGTGGGTGGTAACAGGGGCAGGCCAGTAGTAACGGGGGAGTGGAGGTGCGAAAGCAGGTGTGCCTGAGTGTTTCAACGCCATTTCAGAGGCGTGCATAATTAAGAGGCAGCGTCATAGTACACGTCACCCGGTTGTATTTCACACTGAAGTGATCACAGTGCTTGCGGCCAGGTATAGTCAACCTCAAGCGCTCCGAGCACATCCGATGGTACCCGATGTACCGATGGTTGCATACACTTCCTGGAGATGACGTGCGCAAGTGGACGTCTTAAGACAGGCTGGTGGGCGTCTGCATACAAAAAATTATCGCACGCAAGACATAGTGGGCATGCTAATGCCTTGCCATATGATCGCCTGCCTCGATGGGCATGCATTATATTTGCATATGCGGGGAGTGAATGAAAGCATCTAGTGAGCGGATGTGAATGAGCTCCTTTGTCTTTTGTCTCCAAGTTGTGTTCAAGAACTCTGAGAATGTACACTTGGCCTTTATGTTGGATAGAGGCTCATCGAGTGGTGAACTGCCTCCCCTCCCTGTGACTTACTGCTGCTTGCCCTACAAGAGAGGGAGTTGCCCTACCCTCAACCCATGTCATTTTATTGTTATATGTTTTTCAGGGACTTGCACCATTTTGTGCTTATGATATGTCACATTACACCAGTGTCGGACTGGAGCATGAGGGGCCCACCGGGATAATCAGTGGTAAGGCCCCATGCTTAAGGGGAGTGGTCATCCACCAGAGGGGGTGTGGCCTGCCACCACAGACAGTTGGCTAACCATTAGGCAAATCTTGGTGTAGATTCTATAGAAGTGAAACCAAGCCCCCTTGTTAATCAGGTGGTCCTGCTCCACCAGGTAACTGACTGTCTAATAGTGTAACAATTTATAATTTGGGGTCTGAAACCTGATACCTAGAGGAGGGGGTGGGCCCACTGGCAGTGGAGCCCACCGGGGATTTCCCCTGTACCCCTGTGGGCCAGTCCAACCCTGCATTACACTGTTGTTGTTGTATAGTCTTCATACAACACTACAGAAATTTTGTTTCTTCATAAAAATAAGAAATAATAAAAATGTTAGTAATAATAATCATTTTTTTCTTAATAATACACATAAATGTTGAATTATTCACCGCCCCTTCCACTTATTCTATTTACAGCACCCATTTATTTTTATATTCCAGCAATATACTGTACGTTGGTCTTAGAACTGATATCTCACTACAGCCTGGTACAATGGGCCTGATTCTGCAGTAGCTAATACGCACGCAATCGGCCGATTGTTGCGTACTGCGCATACGTATGCATCGCAGTGCGCGTGCGCAAGATAGCCATTGTGATCGGGACTGCGATCGCAGTGACTACACATACCCATTGCAGAGTGATTGACAGGAAGTGCCATTTGTGGGTGATAACGAGGGGTGGTCGGCCGAACGCAGGCTTGCTAGTGCGTTTGAACGTCGTTGCAGGAGTGTGCATAAATTATCCACTGCGATACCAAACACAGCCTGAGACCTGATAGCGTGCGTGGAAAGTTAGAAATTTCTGAGTAAGGTCAGGGCTTGTGCAAGTGTGCGTAAGGATACGATGGTACTCGATTGTACCAATGTTTTTGCAGTTCTGCTATACATTACGGATGGGTGTAAGGTAGATTGCAATGGATTAGCATACTATCGCAGTTGAACTGCTTGCCCGAACTACACACTGCGATCGCATCCCTCTCGCTCGCCCAGCAAAGGCAGCCCAGGGTAATGAGTGACAGGAGAGGCCATTTGTGGGTGGTAACAGGGGTAGGACACTAATAACGGGGGGTTGAAGATGTTAACGCAGGCGTGCCAGAGTGTTTCAATGCCGTTTTAGAGGCGTGCATAATTAACAGGCAGCGTCATAGTACACGTCACTTGCCTGATTTTTACACTGATTTCCTCGCAATGCTTGCGGTAGGGTAAAGCAACCGCAAACACTGCGTTAGCATCCGATGGTGCTCGATGTACCAATGTTTTAATACACTTCCTGGAGATGACGTGTGCTGGCGGGCGGCTCTGCCTGTGCAATTAGGCGTATGCTCAGACACAGTGATCACTCGCTAAGACATGGTGGGCATGCTTATCCCTTGGCAAGCGATCGCTTCCCGTGGCATCACTTGGACAAATTTGCATACGCATCTAGCGAGTGTACGCAGATAGCGAATGGGTCTGAATCAGACCCAATGTTTTAAGGTATGCCAGATGCATTGCAAATACACAATACACCTGTAAGGCGCCGAAGAGAACAGAAGCCGAACCGCTACTCGGACTGCAGCACATTGGCAGCCCCTCCACCTAAAAAAGTTGCTTCTTACTCCTGCCCTCTGCATCTCACAAATGCCCCCTGCATCTCACACCACAGCCCTCTGCATCTCACACCTGTCCCCTGCATCTCACACCTGCCCCCTGCATCTCACCAGTGCCACCACAACATCCCCTGCTGCTGCCCTGATATGTGCTGGGAAGGGCAGGAGGATCATGGATGAGAGATTTGTATTGCAGCTACCGTAAGCATTATCAGTAGCATGTCCCTGGGGCTAGGAAACCTGTGCATATTTCCGCAGCCTCCATGGGCACCCCTCCCCGGCTTCCAAACATGGTGATGAGCAATCACCTCTTTGCTCAATGCAGCCTGTATTTCCTGGGCTTCCTGTTGAGCTTCTTCGCCATGGTGCCCCTGTCTGGGAACAGCGCTGACTTCCATGGGAGGTGCCTCCTGTTCTCTGAGGGTGTGCGGCTGAGCTGGAACATCATGGTGGAGAGGGAACACTTCACGGTGGAGGAGTGGTGGTTGGAGCCTGCTTGCAGGTTCAGCATAGGGATGGACATAGGAACCCGATGGTGACTAACCATCAATGTTTTTGTTCTAATGGTAGTGTTTTTACCATTTGACGGTGGCAGTCCAATGTTTGCCAACTTCAAATGGAAATCATTCAATGGTGTACTGTCAAGGGAGTAAATACAGGAGGAAATGTAAGGCAATCGCCTCCGGGCGCCAGTCCTGAATGGGGCACACTGACCTCCTCCATTGCGCCAGGTACTGCTTTATGCATAGGAATAAGTAAGAAGTCCTGGAGGCCTGCGCCATGGTCCTCCCTCTCCCAGGGCCCCCACCCGGGTGTTGGGTCTCTAGGGATAGAGCTCCAGCAAGGAACCACACAAATGCAGGGGGGGGGAGTGTGTGGGTTCTGATAGAGTGTTGGCAGTGACCGCAGAGCAGAGAGTATGTTTGGGTGCTGTTAGGGTGTTAGTAGTGAATGCACGGGGGGGGGGTGTCTGGGTGCTGTTGGGGTGTTGGCAGTGAATGTAGTACAAGGTGTGTCTGTGACTAAGTGTTGCTGGGGTGTCTGAAGTGAATGTAGGGGTAGGAGAATGTGTGACTGGGCGCTGCTGGGGTGTTGGTAGTAAATGCAGGGAGAGAAGAGTGTGTGACGGGGTGCTGTTGTGGTGTTGGCAGTGAATGTGGCTTTGGGGTGGTGCGTGTGAGTGCTGCTGGACTGAAGTGTTGGTAGTGCATGCAAGCAGAGGGGGCACCAACAACTATCTCTCCTCCTGGCTTCTGGTATGAACTTACGCCCGTATGCCGTTGTTTGTTTGTTTTTTTATTCCCTGATAGCTATGCCTCCACTGACTCATTCCTGATTACTTTGTCTGCATCAGGGCATCTTCATGGGTTTATTGGAGGCTGACTCTCTGCCTGCCTCAGGTGTGACCCTGCTCAGTCTCTGATTCCCTCCTCTCTCTAGGCTGCTGCTAGTCAACAGAGCACATTGCTAGCTCTGATTGGCTCTCACTGTCTCAGAGAGACAATCAGAGTGCACCCCTCACCCCAGCAGCAGCAGTAGTCAGTCACTCAAACACACAGCACAACAATGGGCCTGATTCAGAGCCGGACGCAATTAGCGCTCGCTCGTCCAGAAAATAGGGGTGGCTATTCAAATGAACCGTTCGCTCTTTGCGGTCTGTTCACGCCTCTAGGTCTGAACGAGCGAACAAAACTTGCGGTTGTTTTTTGTAAAAATACGCCCCCTGGCCGCTCGTATCCTACGTCATGTCCGCTATTTATTAGATTAATCGAGTACATCGACCAGCGTATGAGCTGCTCGCTATTCTTGTGGTAGGTTTTTGCTACCACAATCTTGCGAGCAGTTCTGACTATAAAATAACCCAGTGACGTGGTCAATGACACTGCTGTATTAATTATGCACACCCATAAAACGTCCGTTTTGACCTTTAAGCACGCCTGCGTTCGGATCTCCACTCCCCGTTTTCAAGCACCTTCCCCTGTTACCACCCACATACGCCTCCTCCTGTCACTCAAATTATCAGGCATTCGCTATTTTGCAAGCACATGAATTTCGACCGCACTGACTGGTTCGCGCATGCGTATAACGATCTGTACGCATGCGCAGTTGGGCAAACATCGCTCAGAGCGAACGAGCGGACGCTTACGAGCGGCTCTGAATCAGGCCCAATGTTCAGTACCATGGACAGTTCCTATATAGAATATTGGTGCAAAATTTTTTTTCTGTGACTGCTTCACTAAAATTGTCACTGCTAGGCTCCCTTTTGTCACAGATGAATGGTCCATACACCTAAACCCTCCTCAACCAATGCTGTATAGAATAGTAAAAGCCCCATCAAAATCTGTCCAGTGGTTCAAGAGATTAGCCCAAATGAACACACAGACCCCTGAACCGGGAACTCCTTTATGCATTGCTAGAGTTTTGTACCTAGCTCCACCAAATTTGGCATGGTGGTGTCATTTGACCAGGATTAGGTTTTTGCCTAGGTTTGAACTTTGTCAGGGCCACACACTGTCACACCATCCCTAAAAATGGGGACACTTAAATTACACAGGTTCCAGGGCTGGCTCAAGTGGAATTTGGCAGTCTGCCAAAAAATTGTGTAAAAACGACCAAAGTATAATTTTAACCTGACAGTAAAGGTGGGTACACATGGTACGATGTGTACCTGCCCATGCCACTCACGATTCCAGGACCGCATAGCACTGCATGGGATCGTCAGCCACATCGCCTGATCTTTCTGCATGTACAAAAGGTCAGGTGATGTGGCTGACGACCCCACAGGAGCGCGCACTACACGATGTACTGCATACACACTGCATGATATTGATGATTTGTCTTTCTGATGCATCGGAATCACCCAAATCGTTAACAATATCATGTAGTGTGTACCCAGCTTTAGTAGTCAGCTGGCAGGACGGCACCAAATCAATATCGCTGACACCCGGGTCCCCCTTGGTGGCCCAAACGGGATTAGCCCACCTTGCGTGCGTAACTGAGTGCAGGGGGAGCGATGATCCATAGAGGCAGCTCGGGCACCATAGCAGACAGTCCCCTTGCACCCACAGTAGTTACGCTACTAATTGCATGCAAGTTGGGTCCTTTTCAGGATCAATAGAATGGGGTTATAGGCATATACTGTATGCCTACTCTTCAAGAAGTCTCGGGAGGTTCATGATATTTCAGGTAACCCCCCGCACCCCTGGTAGAGTAGGCACATAGTAGGCGAGGCTTAATGATGCAATTCTACAAGAAATGTGTACGTTGGCCGCACCCCTATTTAAATATGCGCTATTCACGTAAATTTACCATGAGGGGGTCTTAATGATGTGAAACACCTGGCCCCGTCCCCCATTGCCGCATACCTGCTTCTTCTCCCCTGGCTTATCCTGGGAGGAAAAATTAAAAATAGGCAAGGGTGGTTATAGATGAGGACAATGCAAACAAAGAAAGGCTGCAGGTTTACTTCAGGGTCCAGTCTTCAACCCGGGCAATGCCAGGTATCCCAGCCAGTTTTATATATAGAGAGATATAAAGCTGTATTCAATTAGCGGTGATGTCATTTCACCAGGCGTATTCAATTCCAAAGACTTTTTGCCGGTGCGAAAAGTCTGCACATAGTATCCAGCGGAAAAGATTTGCCTATGAAAGCAGGCGAAAAAAAGTGCAGAATTGGGGTTATGGGGTGCAAAGTTGCGGCCTTTGGACCGGTCCCCCAAAGGTAAACTGCGTAAATAAAATTTTTTAAAAAGCCTTTAGATCTCTCCAAAAAGTACTTTCATTTTTTTGGGGTGAAAAAGTCCAAAGTTAGGGGACAAACTTAAAAACGAGCAATATAGACTCCGGGGGGTCCCCCAAGTATGCCCCAGGTGTTTCTTTTTATTGCAGGTGGTTGCGGAAGGTGGATTTTTCACTGTTTTTAAAATTCACTATAGCAACTTTAAAATATGCTAGCACCCATTTCAGGTACCCCAAATTTGCTGGAACTACTTATGTTCTCAAATAAAACTGCTAAATGCTATTCTTCACCACTTATGCAAAGACGCAAAATAGCACCTATTGAGACCATTTAAGTTCCCCAAATACCTTCAGCAGGGCAATTCGGGGGTATCCATAGTGAGCCCCTATGTCATTGCATCTTTTGGGGGGTGTCAGGCTGATTTCCCCAAATCTGACAGTACTTTTCGCTTGTTTGCATTTCGCCGGGTCCCGTTTTCGCCAATTTCGAATTGAATACGGGGATAAGCGTTGACAAGCGTGATACTTTTCCGCATTAAAATCTAGGCAGCGGGACTTTTCGCACCCAATTGAATACGGCCCGTAATGAGTTCCCTTGTTTAACCAATTCACCTACTTACATATGTGTATATAATGTACTTGCAATCATTATTTAAATGTCAGAAACAAGCATCAAACACAGAACCTCATTCAGAGTCTCTCGCAAGATGCGATCGGTCACCTGCAAAAAGGGGCCGGGTATGCAAATCAAGCGATCGCTCTTTGCGCTGTAAGGACGCCCTCTATGTCTTAGTGAGCGACGGCAGTTAGCGTACGCTGGACTATCAAACCTCCCACCTGTCACTCGCAGCACACGTCACCTCCGGGAAGAGTCTGATTAATCGTGAACATCGAGGGCCATCAGAGCTGCTCGCAGCGTTGGGGTTGACCTAACATACCCCAAACACTGTGAGCAGCTAAAAAACAACCAAGTCACGTGTGCAATGACACTACTTTGCCAATTATGCACACCCATTAAACGCCGTCAGACACGCCTGCGTTCGCACATCCACACCCCCGTACACAAGCACCTTTCCCTGTTACCACTCACAAACGGCAACATCTTTCACTCAAAGCAGCGACCTGAAAGTGTCTTGCGAGCTAGCAAAATCAGTTCGCAACGAATGACTTGCGCGCACGCACTGCGAATTATACGCATGCGCAGATGTGCGATTATCGCTCCCAGCGAGTGAGCGTGTCCTAGCGAGAGACTCTGAATGAGGTCCACAGTTCTATTTTGTCTGACGCCTGGAATTGATTGCATTCACTAAACCTATTTTGGGGGCAGAAAACTGCACTTTACCTTTTTCAGAAGACATTTTTTTTCTCTTTATTATCTCTTAGTGACCTTCCGAAATGACAAGTAAACTTAATCCTGCATTTCTTTAGAACATGAACAACAGTGGGGGGGGGGGGGTTGGTGCAAACTTCTCAGTTATTTTCTGCTGATAATAAGCATTTTTACTGGGAGAAATGCAAATGCCGGAGAATGTGAGGCTGTATTGTAATATAAGAAATAGCTGGGCTGATTTGCTGACCCAGTGGTAGTGCTGTATATAGACTGTTGGGAAAATGGAATCTCAATCACAGCACAGGCTTTTTTGCCCCAGGCTAGAGAAGGTTTGGAGGTGATGCTGGGATACTGGAAGGAGGCGTGTGTTCAGGGAAAACTCACTTGGTTGGTTTAAGAGGCAGCGATATTGTGCTTCATCAGACAGGAGACGGGTCCTTAGGGATATTCTTGGGAACACTTAGCTCAAGATGAAAGAATAGTCACAAACCAAAGCTCCCACGAGCACAATGTAGAGCTGAAAATCCTCTGTATTAGGGAAAATATCGCACCGGATCAGTTTGGGGTGCAAATATAATTAGAGAATAGAGACGCATCCACGCGACGCTATAGATGGATGTCGATATCCGTTATGGGGCGCACAGATTTAGTTAGGTTATATATCATGAACAGAAACAGCCGACATTCTGCACAGCTTAATGGGACACGTTTTAAATAAAACATCAGTGTTACATTTTTAGCAGGGTACAGAAAGGGCATTCAAAAATAGTATATATAAAAATATATATATATATATTTATTTATTTATGATCGGTTGATATAGATTAATGTGAATGTATTTTAGTAGGTTGTGCGGAATTAAGAGTTCTGGCGTACACAGAGAAAATTAGAAATTGGTGAATTGTCCGAGGCCACCAGTGGCCTCTATTAATGTATTATTTCATCATGATTTTGCGCCAGACTACATAGTTATTGTACATTGTAGCTTGCAGTTATTACAAAGCTAACAGATTTATAGATGTACAAATCTGAGCAATCCAATTTTAGTCAATTGTTAGGTGCCAGAAGGGAAAATATGCAGGAACAAATATAGGCTGGCAATCCTAAATGAGGATGCTTAAACAGGATTAATGTTTATTCAGCATAATAACACAACGTTTCAGGCTCGCATAGCCCTTTCCCAAGTAAATATAAAATACACTTGGCTGATCTGACAATGGGGGTCATTCAGACCCACTCTCGAGCGGCAGTACGCTCGCAAGTGGGTCGATGGTCCCCACTGCGCATGCGCACGACGGAGGGAGCTCCGTCGTGCGCATGCGCGAGACCCGGCGAGCGAAGGACTTTCCACAGCTCCGGGTCTCACACCAAAGGGGGCCTGCTGTCGATGTTGATTGACAGCACGCCCCCTTTGGTGGGCGTGCCGGGGGCGTGCCTGCCAGAGGCGTTCACATGGGAACGCCTACCGTCTGAAGCCGGCCCCACTGACATCACTAGAGCCAAAATCACTCCTGGCCTTGCGGCTGGGAAACCCAACCGCAGGGTTTCCCTCGCAATTCCGATGGTCGCGATGGTCAAGACCATCGCGACCATCTTTTTGCACGCTCATATATGCTGTGGGTGGTGACCCACAGCTATACGAGCGTCCAGGAGGACGCTCCATATTAATGGAGGAGGGCCCTGATTCAGAGTGAGCGCTCTGGTCAGAGCGTCCGGCTCTGAATCAGGGCCAATGTGAAGACCAAGATGCTCTGCCTCCTGATGCTCCTGATAGGATTAAATAGATAAATATAACCAGGGACGGAGTGGGGCTATAGTGTTGGGATTCCGACCACCGTATTCCCCGCAGTCAGGATACTGACCGCATGCCGATGGCGCAGTGGAGTATGTACGCTGGTCCTGTAAGTGGGAAGAAGTCAAGAAGCCGACGGACGAAATCCCGACCGCTGGCTTCCCGACTGTCTAATCCCGGCAAGGTACAAATGACGCCTGTCATTAGACCCATGCCGGGGGCCCGACACCCGGCTTACCGATCGAAGGTAAGCCGGGTGCCAGGCGTGGCAGCACACTGGTCCTGTAAGTGCGGTGGTACAGTGGTGGTGGTGCACTGGAATATGTACATTTGCTCTGTAAGTGCAGCAATACAGGAGTGGTGGTAGAGTTGCATATGCACACTGGTCCTGTAAGTGCAGCAGTGGTGGTGCAGTGGAATATGTATGAGGGCTCTGTAAGTGCAGCAGTACAGCGGTGGTGGTGCACTGGAACTATAAAGGATCTATAGCCTATGTAACATCGTATCTATACTAAGTATAGTATGCAGACTCTTGGGGGAATGTCCTTTCATCATGGGGAATGTAGCTGAAGACGCAGCAAAACACCACGCATGCACTTTAGCGCACGAGGTCGGAGGTCCCATCCCTGGAATTCCAACTGGAGAGACAGCGTAGGGCCCTCTCTCCTAACAGGAGAAACAATGGAAATAGGCTATTATAGCCTCTAGAGATATCACTGGTACTATAATTAATTTATACTACTTCTGCAATTTTACAATTTCTCACAGGATGAATAACATCAGCTTTGAATCATGCAGACATAGACACTCAAAACAGAAAAAGTGGCCGTGGTACAGTATTACATGATAACAGGCAGTAGTGGTGGCAGCAGCTATTGTTGGACAATGGGCAGTTACCAGTCACCCGCAAAGGCTTGTCCCTGGCTAGTGAACGCACTTTCCACTCTATACTTCTATGATGATACATTTAGATAAGTCCATGTTTCTTAGGTTGGTGAATCTGCAGTGATAGCTGACCTGGGGAACAAAATAAGGAGTCTTTAATCACACAGAATTCCACATATTTGCCTACTCTCACGGAAGTTGAGAAGCAAGAAAATATCAACATTTTTTAGGTGAGTCCCACTTTTTTCTAGTGACATAAGCAGTGATTGTGACATAATCCCCTTAATAAGCACATTAGCAGGATTTTTTTCACTGGCAATATAAATCACGCAGATCCTTTCTGAAAAAGCTCGCAAATAAAATCCCTGATCTCGATAGTCTTGGATCTCCTGCAGTGATTGGTGCTGTATGACAAATCAATTGCACCTCTATTGCTGCATTCATTGTTAATAATGTTAATAATATGTTAATATCTTTCTTGCTCATGAGATTTAACTCACTAAAAGTCTTTTTGAGATGTAGGGCTTCCTTGGCTGATTCTGTCAATGCCATATACTTTGCCTCTGTGGTTGAAAAGACCATGGTGGGTTGCTTACTACTTGCCCAGCTCACAGCTGCATCCGCCAGAAGAGACAAGTATCCACTATAAAGGTGCCCATCCCTAGACGGTTAAGTTGAGTGATTGAACGATAACAATCGTTCATAAATCGTTTGCAAATCGTTTGCAAAAATGTCTAAAACGACCAGCGCTGTGCGTGCCCGCTGGTCGCTTAGACATCTATCATCATGCAAACATGCTGGTCAACCTGACGATAACGTCAGGTTGAGCATTTTTGCAGATGATTAATGAGCCTGCACTGAACGACTGCTCGTTGAACGACTGACAAATGACTGCACGATTACAATGTCTTAACCATGCAGTCATTGTCATGTCTGCTAGTGGATGGGCACCTTTAGAGTGGCGATCATCCTCATCTGCTCCCTAGTCGGTATCACAGAATGAATCCAGTGCAGAGTATCTAGACCTGGTAAATTACAGCTTTAAGGTAGATGTCCCTTTTAGATATTTCAGCCTTCCAGTGTTTCCTTCCACGATTGGAAGCAAACTGACGTACTTAGATCATATGTGTAATGCCAGGACGAGTTTCAACACTTGTGTATTTCAAGTGCCCAATTGTCATGGTTGTGTTTGTTTGTAGAACTGGACTGGAGTCACTGGTTGGAATGGATTCTGGAGCACGAGTCTGAAAACTGGATGGTCTTATATAGTTGCGGCTCATGAGATGTAGTCTGAGGCTGAAGAAAGCTGAGCAGTACTGGCTGAGACCCAGAACAGAGGTGCTGAGTCTAACACAACTGTGATTTTCACCAGGGACCCCCGCAAGGGAGTTTGGGCTTAGCTGCAACCGACGTGCTGGTTGCGGTCCTCTGCTTGGTTTTCCCTGTACTGGCAGCTGATGACTGAATCTCCAGGAAGGAACTGAACTGCACGACAATGGGATGGAACCGATGGTATAGAATATTGGACTGGATCCAATGCAGGATATCAGACTAGAACCGATGTTGCAGGATATCGGACTGAAACAGATCGTAGAGGATATTGACCTGGAACCAATCATGTAGGATATTGGACTGGAAGCAATGGTAGAGGATATCGGACTGTGGGCTCACTTAAGACCCGCTCGCTAGATGCGTTCGCACACAGCGAAAGTATGACAATCCGTGATCGCACGGCAAGGCAATAGCACGCCCGCTATGTCTTCGTCCTGTGTATGCAGATGCCCATAGCCTGCCTGAAGATGCTCACTTTACCACGTCATGTCCAGGAAGTGTATGCAGCCATCGCAGGGGCAGAACTATGGGAGACAATGGAGGCGCCTGCCGCCGGGCTCCAGCTCTGCGGGGGCACCTCCTCCATTGTCCACAACATATTCACCACACTTAGGGCTGTAACTATGTACCCGAAGTGTACCGTCATGGCTGCCCATTACATGGCACCCCTTCCCGGCACCTGAGAAGCCACCATACACTAGTGGAGAGCTCCATGTCAGACCATCAGCTGCTGCCTTCGTCTATCTATAGCCTGTTTGCATGCGAACTGCTACATTACAGTGTCAGCGGCTGTAACGGGGGGAGAGGGGGGGCCACAAATTATAACTTGCCTCCGGGCATTTGGGATGAACTTACACCACTGAGCCATCGGTAACATCAAGTACCATCGGAAGTGATCGCTGCACTTGCGGCTAACCATACCCTACTGCAAGCACTGTGAGTGCTTCAGTGTGATTTTCAACCATGTGACGTGTACTATGACGCTGCGTCTTAATTATGCACGCCTCTGAAACGGCGTTGAGATGCTCAGGCACATCTGCGTTCGCAACACCACTCCCCTGTTTCCATGGACCATCCCCTTTCACCTTGTACTGTCACTCAAGCTAGCGAGCTGTCTATGCGCAGCGAGCGAACGGTTCCCGATCTCATGGACTAGTTCGCGCACACGCACTGCGATGAGTACGCATGTGCAGAATACAAAAATCGTCTGGCAATGTGTGAACGCAGCCTAGCAAGCGGGTCTTAATCGGGCCCTGTAACCAATGGTGCAAGATCACCGGGATGGAACCAGATAATAATCTGCACTGAAGATCAATTGCAGGAATAACCGCAGGAACGCAGATGAAATCACACAGCTAGGCTGTGGACAACATTGCACTGGCAAGTGCTCAGTGCTCCGAGAATCCTTATAGGGATTGGCTGCAGACATCAGGTGACAGCAAACTGGTCTCCTGTTGGTGGATGAATAGTCACCTGATTC